>CM050451.1:23926064-25126064 GCA_027563935.2 Costus lasius | reverse complement strand
CATGAGCTTCAATGTGCGATCCCTACTGGAAAGGGAGAAGTTTGCTGGGCCAAACTTCTCAGACTGGTTCGGACACCTTAAGATCGTTCTTAAGGCAGAGAGGAAACTGTATGTCCTCGAGACGGCAGTGCCGCCTCAACCCGCTGCGAACGCCGCAAGGGCGGTTCGTGATGCCTATGAAGAGCACGTCAATGATAGCATTGATGTCGCTTGCCTGATGCTAGCGTCTATGACGCCACCGCTGCAGCGTCAGCATGAGGATATGTCGGCTATAGAGATTATAGCGAACCTCAAGATGCTGTATGCTGCACAGGCGAGGACAGAACGCTATAATCTGACAAAGCTTTTCTTTCAGAGCAAACTGGCTGAAGGGAGCCCAGTGGGAGCTCACGTGCTCAAGATGATTGGGCACAAGGAGGCTCTGGAGAAACTGGGGCATACCATCAACCAGGAGCTTGCTGTAGATATTATTCTGCAGTCTCTCCCGCCTTCTTTCGATGCGTTCATTATTAACTTTAATATGAACAAAATCGATTGTACTCCGGCAGAGCTGCTGAATATGCTCTTGACTACTGAGGAAACTCTGAAGGGAAAGCCTTCAACCTCTGTCTTAATGGTTCCTTCCAGGAACAAGAAGAAGGGGAAGAAGGGCAAAGCCCCTGTCAAGAACTACAGTAAGGCTCTGAAGCAGAAGGTTAAGCGGTCCAAGGAATACAGGTGTTTCCACTGTGGCCAGCTAGGTCACTGGAAAAAGGACTGTAAAGCGCTCCAAGGAGATAAGAGGGGAAGCATCGCTTCTGGCTCAGGTATTTACGTGACGGAAGTCATGGTTTCATCTTCTTCTATTTCATGGGTGTTGGACACTGCATGTGGAGTTCACATTTGTTCAAATGTACAGGAACTCAAGAGAAGAAGACAGGTGGGACAGCATGAGGTGGACCTACGCGTTGGAAACGGGGCACGGGTTGCTGCTGTTGCTGTAGGAGACTATTTCATCTCTTTACCATCTGGACTTGTATTGGAACTAAACAGTTGTTATTTTGTTCCCAGTATTACTAAAAATATTATCTCCATTCCTGCTCTTGTCAGGAAGGGATTTTCCTTTGAATGCAATATTTCAAAGTGTGTTTTATCTTATGATAATATTGTTTATGCAACTGGTTCAATTAACAATGGGTTATTCATGTTGGACATGGAATGTTCGATACAAAATATTGATAATAAGAAAGCCAAGTATGCTGATGACAGCACCTTGCTATGGCATAGTCGTTTAGGCCATATAAACGAGAAACGCATTAAGCGGTTGCATGATCATGGACTGCTGGGATCATTCTCCTGCGAGGAGATTGATACATGCAAAGCTTGTTTAATGGGTAAAATGACGAAGTCACCTTTTTCCCACAAAGGTCAAAGGGCTTCAGGTTTACTTGACCTTATACACAGTGATGTGTGTGGGCCATTTAGTAAACATGCCAGAGGTGGCTATCAGTACTTCATTACCTTTACTGATGATTTCAGTAGATATGGGTATGTCTATCTAATGAGACATAAGAGTGAATCTTTTGACAAGTTCAAAGAGTTCAAGAATGAAGTACAAAATCAGCTAGGCCGAAATGTCAAGGCACTTCGTTCTGATCGAGGTGGAGAATACCTAAGTCATGCGTTTACTGACTATCTGAAGGAGTGTGGGATTATCTCACAGCTCACTCCGCCAGGAACACCGCAATGGAATGGTGTGTCCGAGAGGAGAAATAGAACGCTACTTGATATGGTTCGTTCTATGATGAGTCAGGCTACTCTTCCTTACTCCTTTTGGGGTTTTGCACTGGAAACAGCTGCAAAGGTACTAAACCGAGTGCCATCCAAGGCCGTTTCTAAGACTCCATACAAGTTATGGTATGGAAAACAGCCGAGCTTGACATTTATCAGGATCTGGGGTTGCGAGGCTTATGTCAAAAAGCTCGCCTCTAGGAAACTAGAGAGCAGATCTGAGAAATGCATCTTTGTCGGTTACCCTAAGGAAACTAAGGGTTATTATTTCTACGATCCCAAAGAGAACAAGGTTTTTGTTGCTCGGACGGCCATATTTCTTGAGAAGGAGTTTCTTCTGCAAGAGGCCAGTGGGAGAGAAATAAAGCTGGATGAGAATCCAGAGGAAGGACAAAGTAGTCAAGCACAGTTGGATGAGCCTGAGCCGGTAGAACAGGTTACTGAACAACCTGAGGCTCAGATATCACGGGAACCGCGAAGATCGGGAAGGATCCGTCGACAGCCTGAGCGCTATGACGGAGTCTACATCATTGATAATGATGAACCCCTTACTTATGCGGATGCGGTCAGTGGACCGGAGTCAGCTAGATGGCTTGAAGCTATGCGAGCCGAGATGGACTCCATGTCAGATAACCAAGTCTGGGATTTGGTTGATCCGCCTCCGGGAATCCCTATAGGCTGTAAATGGATCTTCAAGAAGAAGATTGACATGGATGGTAACGTGGTTACCTATAAAGGCAGGCTAGTTGCGAAAGGTTTCAAACAAATCTACAGGATAGATTATGATGAAACTTTCTCACCTGTAGTCATGTTTAAGTCTATTCAGATTCTTTTCGCGATAGCAGCATATTACGATTATGAGATCTGGCAGATGGATGTGAAAACAGCTTTCCTTAATGGAAATCTGGATGAGGATGTGTATATGACACAACCTGAAGGTTTCACTAATCCATCAGATCGTCATAAGATATGCAAGTTAAAGAAGTCCATTTATGGACTGAAACAAGCATCTAGAAGCTGGAATATTCGTTTTGATGAATCAATCTCTGAGTTTGGTTTCATCAAGAACGAAGATGACCCGTGTGTATATAAGAGGTTTAGTGGGAGCGTAATTACCTTCCTAGTCCTCTACGTCGATGACATCTTGATCATTGGAAATGACATTCCTGAAATGCATGCGGTTAAGGCATGGTTAAGGAAATGTTTCCAGATGAAAGATCTTGGAGAAGCAGCCTATGTGTTAGGTGTGAAGATCTACAGGGATAGATCTAAGAGGCTTCTCGGGTTATGCCAGAGTACTTACATCGATAAAGTCCTGGAGAGATTCCATTTAGAGAATTCTAAAAGAGGGTATCTTCCAGTCAGATATGGTCTGAATCTTTCGAAGAGTCAGTGTCCACAAACACAGACTGAGAAAGATGAAATGGACAATACGCCTTATGCTTCGGCTATTGGATCCATTATGTATGCGATGTTGTGTACTCGCCCAGACGTCGCTTACGGGTTAAGCGTGACCAGTCGGTTCCAAAGTAATCCAGGTTTGGCGCACTGGATTGCAGTCAAGAACATCTTAAAATATCTGCGGAGGACCAAAGATATGTTCTTGATATATGGTGGTCAGGAAGAACTCAGTATTGAAGGATATACTGACGCTTCGTTCCAGTCTGACCAGGATGATTTCCGATCGCAATCAGGCTATGTTTTTAGCTTGAATGGTGGAGCAGTGGTGTGGAAAAGTTTCAAACAGTCAACTGTTGCTGATTCCACAACAGAAGCCGAGTATGTTGCAGCCTCGGAAGCATCCAAGGAGGCAGTGTGGATTCGTAAGTTCGTGAGAGAACTTGGTGTTGTTCCTTCGAGTGTCGATCCTTTGGTTATCTTCTGTGATAACACTGGAGCCATCGCACAAGCAAAGGAACCACGGTCACACCAGAAGTCCAAGCACATACAGAGACGGTTTCACTTGATCAGGGAGATCATAGATCGTGGCGAGATCAAAATCTGCAAGGTTCATACAGATGACAATCTGGCTGACCCGCTTACCAAGCCTCTGGCGCAGCAGAAGCATGAGAAGCACTGTAATAATATGGGTTTGAGATTTCTCAACCATTAGATTAAGTGCAAGTGGGAGATTGTTGGGGTATGCCCTTAAGGCTAATGTTTGAGGCCTTGGGATTATAACAGTATCATGTAGTAAACTCTTGTGTTTATAAAGGCATGGTTATTATTCAGGTTGTTACCTTGTCTGCTGTAATAAGTGTACTACTGAATAATGTCTCAAAGCTGTTCAGCTAGGCTGACACGCTATAAAGTCCTTAGTCGAGATATCTTGGTGAACTAGAGACAGCCTTGATATGCTTGAGACTAATATGTGTTCTAATCTTATAGGATGCTTCGAGCATGGAATAAGATGTAGACTCATGGGTACATTGGATGTACTGGACAGACCCTACTAGGATATTCAATTGCTTGTCACAATGTGAATAATCCTTGTTTGCATGAAGTGGCACATGTCCTTTGACTTGAGATCACTTGTGTTTCTAAATGATGATTGTCATTGTTTTGAGGTAGTTCAATATCATTTGAAACATAATGATTATAGACTATCTTGGACAATGATCTTGAGTCAGGTTAGGGCACTTGTGATAGATAAAGGATTGTCGTCTCCTTGTTTAAGGAGTGTGATGTTCTAAAGGGGCCCCCTGGATGGGATGATTGAGAAAAGAGTATGGCCATACCCAGATGACTATGTTCATCTGATCTAATCATGCTCATCATATTGGAGCTACAGGCTTGACACGCTTGTCCAATAAGAACATCCAGTGGCAAAGGAAATATGTATGCCTTGTGAATTGGATTCACACTTGTGCTGTGTTTTGGGTGTAGTCGTGGAAGACTCTTTCCTTTATATCGGGAGACAGTGATGTGTTGCTAGATACCCCTCACTGATCGTGATAACGTAAGTTATCATTACCGACGTTCAAAGGAAACCCTTAGGGTCGCACAATTTGATGATATGGCTTACTTAAGTCAGATCGTGTGGACTGAATTGTTTGAGTTCAGTTTAAAGGGGTTTAAACTCTGATTGTAAGTGAGATCTGGTCTGATCATGTTTGATTGATTAGGGCTTGAGATCGGTAAGCTTTGATCGAGAGTATTGATGCTAGATCGGTGAGATCGGAAGCATCCAGAGATGAACGGTTAGATCTTGAACCATTTGGTTCAGAGGAATCTAGACCATGGCTTGGGCTGTTTTAATTTGGTATTTGAACCAAATTGGGTTGGGTCAATTAGATTGAACCGGTTCAAGGTAATGAACGCATGGTTCAATGCTAAGAAACGTTTTGGTCGGTTTTTGAAGAAGTGGGCGCATGGCTTCATGGCTTGCTATTTTTGGAAAGCCATAATGCGCCACCTCTTCTCAACGCCTCAACGCTTCATCCATTCCTCTCGACGCCCTTCTCTCGTGTGGAAATTTTTCTTCACGACTTGGAGAGCTCTCGGCCAAGTGGAGAAAACATCTCATCCTCTTGAATCGATCAAAGACCCTTGAAGCACCTTGCTAGCACAAGGATCTCAAGGAGTAGGCGGCATCACCTTGTGTGCGCACCTTTTGGAGGAGTTTCATTCGAGTCTCTTCTTCCTTGACGCCATCCAACACATGGCTTCGGTATGATTATCTTTCGATCTTCATGCTTCTTGAAAGTTGATCATATGAATGTATAGCATCTGATCTTCATGAAACCCTACTTCCGCTGCAAAAGAATGACATGCGCCACCTTTAGGGTTTCACCCCCTTGCGCTCCCCCTTGAAGGGGACCCAACATAACCCTAGACCCCAACTGGACCCATACTCAAGTACCTATAATCCGGGGTGGAGGAACCATCCAAATTTTTTATATAGAAACAATCCAAACCCAGTTCCTCAACAGACGTATAGACAACCCCCCGGATTTCAACCCCAACCTCGACCTTATGCACAGCAGCAACCACAACAGCCACAGAAATCTCAACTGGAAGCAATCATGGAGACTTTCATTTCTTCTCAGACGAAGACAAATGAAACAGTCAATAATATGATGAGACACGTCACTACAAGACTTGAAGCCATAGAAAGCCATAACAAACAAATAGACACCCAGTTAGCAAACTTAGCCACTTCCATAGCTAGAGCTCCAGGAAAGTTACCCTCCCAACCTGAACCAAACCCGAGGGAGCACATCAATGCTATTACCACTCGAAGTGGTAAACAACTAGAGGAGCCTAGGGTGCCTAATTCGGAAGTCAAAGTTGAGCTGCCCTCCCAATCTAAATCTGTCAAAAAGGGAGAAGAAAAAGAACCTGAAGTGAAAGAACCAACTTATATCCCTCCCCCTGCCTACAAGCCACCTGTACCATTTCCCCAAAGATTGGCTAAGGCAAAGTTAGATAAACAGTTTGGAAAGTTTTTGGATATTTTGAATAAACTGTATATTAATATTCCGTTTACTGAAGCAATTTTGCAGATGCCCACATATGTTAAGTTTCTAAAGGACATCCTTTCGAATAGGTGGAAGCTGGAAGAACCGGGGACCGTTGCACTCACTGAGGAGTGCAGCGCCATAATCCAGAACAAGCTTCCGCAAAAGATGAAGGATCCGGGAAGCTTCTCGATCCCTTGCCAAATCAGGGATCTCTCTTTTGATCACGCACTATGCGACTTGGGAGCAAGCGTCAGTCTTATGCCTTCTTCCCTTTTCAAGCGACTTGACATTGGTGACGTGAAAGCGACACCGATTTCCTTGCAGCTAGCTGACCGCTCGGTGCGGAAACCTATGGGAATTCTAGAAGATGTCCCGATCAAAGTCGGTGACTTCTTCATCCCAGTGGACTTTGTTGTTCTTGAAATGGAAGAGGATGTTAAGTTGCCGATAATTCTGGGACAACCGTTCCTTGCCACAGCTGGAGCGGTCATTGATGTGAAAAAGGGGAAACTAGCATTGAATATCGGTAATGACGCTATAGAGTTTAATTTATCTTCGAGTTTGAAAAATCCTTTTGTTGCAGGATCTTGTTGCAGTGTGGACATCATAGATGATGTGGTAGAAGAAGTTGCGCACATTAGCTCCAGCACTGACCCGCTAGAGGTCACTCTTTTGGAGAGTCCACATACCGAAGACAATGAAGAAGCCATAAGATATGCACAATTGATGGATACGACTAGGAAATTTCATTCGGAGAAGGTGAATTCTGAAAATCTCCATGATAAAACACCAATCGAGAGTAAGGAAAAGAAGATTGAACTGAAATCACTTCCTGATAATCTTAAATATCAATTTCTTGGTGTAAATTCGACTTTACCTGTTATAGTGAATGCTAACTTGTCTGAAGAGCAGATTGAACTTTTACTTGCTAAACTGAGACTTCACAGGAAAGTCATAGGCTATTTGTTGGATGATATTCAAGGACTAAATCCATTTGTGTGTATGCATCGAATACTTTTGGAAGAGGGGAGTAAGCCCTCAGTGGAGTTTCAGCGAAGGTTGAACCCGAGTATGAAAGAAGTCGTTAAAAAGGAAATTCTCAAGCTTCTGGATGCGGGAGTCATTTACCCCATCTCTGACAGTCAATGGGTTAGTCTCATTCATGTAATTCCAAAGAAAGGATGGGTCACTGTAGTTAAGAACAATCAGAATAAGCTCATTCCGGTACGCACCGTAAGTGGATGGAGAATGTGTATAGATTAACGGAAATTGAACAAAGCAACGCGGAAGGACCATTTCCCTTTGCCATTCATCGATCAAATGCTTGAGCATCTAGCTCATAATTCTTATTTCTGTTTTCTTGACGGTTTTTCTGGTTTTCTACAGATACCTATCCACCCGGAAGATCAAGAGAAGACCACATTTACCTGTCTATACGGCACTTTTGCATACCGACGGATGCCATTTGGATTATGCAATGCTCCAGCTACATTCCAGCGTTGCATGATGGCGATTTTCTCTGACTATAACGAGGACTTTATGGACATTTTTATTGGCGATTTTTCTGTTTATGGTCGTTCTTTTGAAAAATATTTATCTAACTTGGTGAAGGTTTTACAACGATGCGAGGAAGTGAACCTCGTCCGCAATTGGGAAAAGTGCCATTTTATGGCACAAGAGGGCATTGTACTAGGACACCTGATTTCTGAACGTGGGATCGAAGTCAATCAAGCGAAGGTCCAAGTTATTGAGAAGATGAAGCCACCCAACTCCGTAAAAGGAATTCGCAGCTTCCTTGGGCACGCGGGTTTCTACAGAAGATTTATCAAAGACTTCTCAAAGATAGCCCGACCACTCACGAACTTGCTTTCAAAAGATTCTGAATTCTGCTTTGATAATGATTGTTTATTAGTGTTTGAAAAACTAAAGTTGGCTTTAATTTCTGCCCATGTTATGTAGCCTCCAGATTGGAATCTTCCTTTCGAATTAATGTGCGATGCAAGTGACTTCGCTGTGGGAGTTGTACTGGGGCAGCGAAAGGACAACAAGCTCCATGCCATATATTACGCGAGCCGCACTTTAGATGAGGCGCAGATTAATTATGCTACGACGGAGAAGGAGCTGCTTGCCATCGTCTTCGCTTTTGATAAGTTTCGGTCCTATTTGATTAATTCTAAAATAATCGTTTTCACTGACCATGCAGCGATTAGATATCTGATGAGCAAGAAAGATGCGAAGCCGAGACTTATTAGATGGATCCTTCTCTTACAAGAGTTCGACCTGGAGATTCGGGATAAGAAAGGAGCAAAAAACTCGGTGGCAGATCACCTATCCCGACTGATTCATGAGAAAGAAGAACAGATCGGAGATGGTCTTGAGATCAATGATAATTTTCCTGAAGAGCAGCTGCTCGCCATTATGGCGCAAGCTACGCCATAGTACGCGGACTTTGTAAATTTTTTGGCTACTGATATTTTTCCACATGATTTGACATTTCAGATGAAAGAGAAATTCTTATCTGATGTACGACACTACTATTGGGACGATCCATACCTCTACCGATGATGTGCTGACGGGCTTTTTAGAAGATGTATACCAGATTCAGAAATTTCTGATGTACTTTTGCAATGTCATTCTTCACCCTATGGTGGACATGCTAGCGCTGAAAAGACAACATTCAAAGTTCTACAGTCAGGACTATATTGGCCCACCATTTTCAGAGATGCTCGAAATTTTATTCAGAGATGTGATAGTTGCCAAAGGAGTGACAACATTTCTAAACGAGACGAACTCCCCCTCAACTACATTTTGGAAGTTGAAATATTCGATGTCTGGGGTATAGACTTTATGGGGCCATTTCCATCGTCGTGCGCCAACAAGTATATCCTAGTAGCAGTGGATTACGTCTCGAAATGGGTTGAAGCTGCTGCTACTGCAACTTGTGATTCTTGAGTGGTATCAAGGATGCTAAAGAAGACAATATTTCCACGATTTGGGGTCCCGAGGGTATTGATAAGCGACGGGGATCCCACTTTATTGAACAGAAATTTGAGGCTCTATTGAGAAAGTATGGGGTGAAGCATAAAGTTGCAACACCTTATCATCCCCAAACTAGCAGACAGGTCGAAGTCTCGAACCGTGAGATTAAACGTATACTTGAGAGTACAGTTTCTACATCGAGAAAGGATTCCCTTAAATTGGATGATGCTTTATGGGCCTATAGGACGACATTTAAGACTCCATTGGGAATGTCACCATTTCAGCTTATCTATGGCAAATCTTGCCATCTGCCAGTGGAGATAGAGCATAGAGCATATTGGGCTGTTAAATTGCTGAACTATGATTTGAAATCTGCAGAAGAGAGGAGAAAATTCCAACTGAATGAGTTAGATGAAGTGAGAATGTTTGCTTATGAGAACTCCAAATTGTACAAGGAAAGAACAAAATTTTGGCATGATCGGCGCATTAGGAAGAAAGAATTTAAAGAAGGAGACCAAGTTCTCCTATTCAATTCACGTCTCAGGCTCTTCCCTGGAAAGCTTAGGACACGTTGGTCAGGACCCTTTGTGATTCAAAAGGTTTATCCTCATGGAGCTATAATGATATGGAGTGAACATTCAGGGAGTTTCACTGTCAATGGGCAAAGGCTGAAGATTTACTATGAATCTGAATCAGTTGAAAAGGGGAGTACTCATGCTCCCCTCGAACCTCCATCCTCTACCTGATAAACTTACTGGTCGAGCTACCAACCTAAAAGTAGTTTGTTGTTTATAGCTTTTATCTATCTCCTTGTGTTTCTTTGTAATATAGTTTACTATGCTTAGTGGGCATTTTTTGTTCATTTCTTTGCTTTATTCTGATGAACTTTATCTCATGGTGAATGTAGGAATGATATGTAGGAAGCTGGGAGCAGAAAAAACTCAATTTCAAGGATTTTTATGAAAATACGGGCTGGCCGTGAAATTGGATACGGCCGTATTTTGGAATTTCAGCATATGGAAGTTTTCCGCCGAGAAGAGCACAGCCGTGCCCGTGAAATAATTTCTGGCCATTCTTTGCAAACTTGTTTTTCGCCGAGAGAAATACGGCTAGGCAGTGTTACACTACACGGGTGTAATTTGAGTGACTGTTTTCTCCCGAGGATTACACAACCGCACATGTGCTTCATAACATGGGCGTATTCTTCTGAACCCACTTTTCGCCAAGAACAATACGGCTGGTGCCATATCAAAGTTACACCCATATCTTCAAAGTTCGAACTTAACACCTGCAGCTGTATTTTCTTTCTTGGGCATTCTTCTTCAACCATGTTTTCGCCGAGAGAAATACGGGCATAGGTGTATTATGATATACGCCCGTAACTACATCACTCTTGCTGGTCAAAGCTGGTCAACACCCTTTCATTTAAATGCACCGCCTAAGGGTTTTCACGACTTCCCCCGTGCCCTAGACCACACCAGCGACCGCCGTGGCCCCTCTTCCCATTCTTCTCCGTCGCCGATCGGCGTCTCCAGCCTTCCAGCAAGTTCGCCGGAGTTCCTACTGCTGTCGTTGCCATTATTGTTCCCCCTCTCTGCACAAATAGCTTCCGGTGTGCGAAATTGAAGGGATTTGTGTCCTGTGCCATCCTCTTCGCTCCGCGACGCTTCTCCCATCAGGCAACTCTCTGATCTATTCTTTATCTCCAACGCGATGAAATCGGTTCTAGCTTGATCGACATTGAAGGCATTCATTCTATCTTCTGTTTTGTACCGAGATTTCTCTGCTTTTCTCTTTTTTTTGGGTTTCTCTGTTTCTGGGATATCAATGGCACCTAGACGAAAAGTTATGACAAAGAAGCACACCTCTCGTGCTGGCACTTCCTCATCAAAGAGTCCTTCTTCATCTCGTTCAGGCAAACAATAGCAACCCCCTGCCGAAGCTCAACCAGCTGCTGCGCCATATGGTTTTCCACTTCGTAATGCTGCCCAAGAATCTGCTTGAGCTCTTATTCTACAACGCCAGATCATCAACACGTGCTATCTTGATACAGAAGCAATGCGTATGTTGGGACTTTATGATGATGTTCAGTGGATGTATGCAAATATCGGATGGCAGCAGTTCTTTGGATTACATCATGCCACATATATACCACTGACTTTGGAATTCTTTAGTTCCTTAAACGTCCAAGTGAGTACATACGACGATGCAGATAAAGGCCGAATTTCATTCCGGTTACAAGGCAAGGAATTCTCACTGACTCTCCAACGTTTAAGCCAAATTTTTGGTTTTCCAGAGGACGGCACGTGACGGGCTCCTCGGGATTATAACAAGAGTGAATTTTGGAAGATCATTAGTCATGACCTCTACTATGCCTCCAAGACAGCTCGTGCCAGTTCCATAAGTAACCCCGTACTCCGATACGTACATAGGGTGTTGGCACACTCTATCTTTGGTAGAGGTGAAAGTGACATCATGGTACGCTCCACCGAGGTCCTCTTCATCTGGGCAATGTTGTATGGATTTAAATTGAACTCTACTTACTTTCTGGTCAAGCAACTATAAAAGCTAGCACGAGCCCAGAAAGGAATGGTTGTCATAGGTGGACTCGTTACACACATTGCCTTAGCTTTAGGAGTCGACCCTACTGCTATGCCTAAAGCTAAAGGGCGTAACCGCATTGATTTGGACTCTTGCATTTCTATGAAGCTGATAGTGAAAGAGGGTGATGACTATTGTCTGATTTTCAAGGGCAATGATACCACTATGCCACTACCTAATCAAAGGCACACCACTATACATGATAAACAAAATTGGACCTTAGGGCCTGAGGTAGTTGAGGAGATCCCTACCCCGGTTTCAACAGCTGCACCGATACCACCAGCTGGAAGTTCATTTGGTTTTGGAACCTTCACTCCCTCCTCTGCTCCAGACGTGGAAGGACGATGGAGTCGTATTGAAGAAAAGTTGGACCGCCTACTTACCATCACAGACGGTATTGAAGACACATTGGCACAGATGCGCTTTGATATGTCTAGCCTCCATGACGAACATTGCAGGCTTAGTGATGAACTAAAACGCCAAGCCAAATTTCTGAGTTCTTTCTGGGTATCATTTAGTGATCTCAAGACAAAATTGCAGTCCGACGTTGGTGATGGTAATTCTGATGACATCCGGGGAGACGGCGATGATGATGAAGATGAGGCTCAAGAACCAGGCGCGGAGATGAGCACAGACGAGGATGATGATGGTGATGGCGCCTCTTAGTTTTTGTGAGTATCATACCCTACATTTTCCAAATTTTGTTTCCTTATTCATAGCACAGAGGACTGTGCTACATTTAGTCTGGGAGATATGTAGGGTATTCTGATGCTCTTGAATGTTCTTGAAATCGTTTTGTGATGCTGTTTTGTTGTCTCCATGACGATATTTTGTATGCTATTTTGTGATGATGTGATGGTACTCTGATGTTATGATACTATTTTGTGA
This sequence comes from Costus lasius, assembly GCA_027563935.2. Taxonomy (NCBI): domain Eukaryota; kingdom Viridiplantae; phylum Streptophyta; class Magnoliopsida; order Zingiberales; family Costaceae; genus Costus; species Costus lasius. Next base: position 25,113,363 of record CM050451.1, on the reverse strand, counting down.
TGCTATTTTGTGTAACCCAACTGTTGCTATTTTGTTATATCTGATGATGGAATGTTCTTGAAATTTTTTGTTTGTGAATTGTGATTTCACATGATGAATATTCAGGATGCCATGGTATGAATGATATTGTTCTTTGTTTAACCTTGTCTCCTTGGATGCCAACTGTGATTAAGATAGATAGGTTCTTGTAATTAGTTTATTCGATGGATGACAATTGATGGGGAACATGTTCAATTTTATTAAGGTTTTCAAAACTTATGTGATGTTTTTGTTCTTCTGGTTAAGTGGATTGCTTTATTTATCTATGTGGTTTACCTGGTTGCTTGTTGGTATGGAAACTCAATGCATAACCCTCGCCACTTCCTATCATATTCAAATCATTTGCCCTCCACACTACAATTTAGGGCAATCATTTCGGAAAAAAAAAAATTTTTGGAAAAGATTCTCTAACAAAAGTTTAGAGACACAAAAAAAAGAGAAAAACAAACACAATACAAAAATAAAAGGGGGTTTCTTTCATCCAGTTTTCCATTACAACCAGCTTTCTACGCCAGCATTGAGTTTTTCATCCCCATTAGTAATCTTGGTAAGCTTCAATGGGTGGATGAAGTTTATTTATACGATCGGAGTTCATTGCCTTGCATAGGTTGCGAGTCCTTTTTGATCTTGGATTGTGGGACCTTATTGATTTGACTTTTGATAATTTGCTAATTACTTTGCATTTTGAAGCTTAGCATGGTTTATTCTTGATGAATATTTCCTTGGAGACAAGTTATAAGCTAAGATCATTTTCTATCATATCTGGTTTTTCTGTTTTCTGATTTTCATTGCTTGAGGGCAAGCAAGGATTTTAGTCTGGGAGATTTGATACCTTGTCATATGTTGTATTTCCTGATATATTTATTTTCTTGTTATTTTCGGAATCTACACATTTCCTTGCCTTTCATGTATTTCAGGTCAAATCCCTTATCTATGGAGCTTAAAACTGGAAATTAAAGTTATATGATGGCTAAGGATGAAAAGACGAAGCTTCCCAGCAATTTTCAGCTCAAACGGAAATTGTTACCGAAAATATGGCCTGCCCTTGAAAGTGTTCACAGTCGTATTTCTGAGGACGAATATTTCACATCATTTTTGAGCCGTGATCGAAGACACGACCGTGAAACGCGGGATGAAATTTTGGAATTATGTTTGCCGAGAAGAATACGTCTAGCCCGTGAAACAAAATACGCCCATGAAGTCTACTGAAGGCACAATGCAGAATTCAGCCGAGAGCTTCACAGGCCAGCCCAAGAAACGCTTCACGCCCGTATGTTTATACGCAGATCGCAACTCTTTGCATTTCTCTCTCGTTTCAAGTCAGATTTGGGGGATCTTGGTGTCAAAAATGACAAGAATTAGAAGGGCTACACGTCAGAAACAAGAGGAAGTCGACCAGACATATAAAAGGAAACATTTTGGGGGAAAAACGGATCGACTCCGCGAGGACAGCGAGGAGAAGGAGAACAAGGAAGAAGACAGCGCTTGGAACCAGATCTAGGAGGGAAGTTTGCATTTTTCTCCTCTATTTTCATCTTGTACCTCTTTTGCCTTGTGTATTCCTTCATATGAAAGAGATTTTAACCGAAACTATGCAAGTTGTAGCGTAAACACTCAATCGGATTTTTGGGCATAGCCCACTTTTCAATCTATGAACTGATTTGTGTTGCTTTTAAGAGATTTTCTTGACTCTACTCGATCTTCACTGTGTTTATTCTGTAATCTTCGACTTGATCAATCGAATTTTACTCTAGTCGTCACGAGAAGTACTGGAAGGGAAAATTGTGACGACTGATCTGTTTTGATTGGGCTGGTGAGTTTTGCCATGAAAGTAGGTAAAACGTGCCTGCGGAATTTATATTCTCCTGCACTCATTGGATCGACCCGGTTCATTCTATCACGAAAGTAGAAGGACGGTCGGGTTTGATACCAAGTTACACCGCCAAAAGGGGGTAACTTGTAAACTCAAGAATTTCCGTAGTTTCAGATTATCTCTTGCAACGCTTTTCATTTAGTTCTTGATTGTTGGTGTGGTGAACCCCTTAAATCTGATTTTTCTCATAACAACTGTCTTTCTTCTGTTTTCGCTGTCAATTGGAGTTGTTTTAGTTGTTTACTTTATTTTGAACGTTAAACCGATATCACCCTCAGTTACGAAGTCGTTTAGCTATTGAAATTAAGAATTATTGGTACTTGACTCAACCGTCCTCGTGGGAACGATACTATATACTACCGCGATAAAGCCGTTACGCTTGCGGCGGGTATCAGTGCCTAGTTTGATAAGTTTCGATCCACTCTTAATGACTTCTCATTTGCTCAAAGACAATATGATTCATCTTTATTTCTTTGCAAGACTTCTCTTGGCATTGTTCTCCTTTTGGTATATGTTGATGACATTGTTATCACTGGATTCGACTTATCCTTAATGTCGAAACTTCAAGACCATCTTTAGCAATATTTTCATATGAAGGATTTGGGATCTCTGCACTATTTCTTGGGTCTCGAAGCTTCTTGTACCTCAAATGGTCTTTTTTTTATATCAGCATAAATATATTGAGGATTTACTCTTGCTGGTCTTCTAGAGGCTCAGTCAATGGATACTTCCTTAAAAGTAAATGTCAAATATTGTTAAAATGATAAGATTTTTCTTTCTGATCCTTCTTTGTATCGCCAACTTGTGGGTAGCCTGAATTATCTAACGATCACACGACTAGATATTTCCTTCGCTGTTCAATAAGTGAGCTGATTTATGTAGGGCCCTACATATATTCATTTAGCTACAGTTCACCGTATTGTGCACTACTTAAAAGGGAATTCTACCACAAGCCTTCACTTTTTAGCAAACTCTTTGCGTCGCTTGGTTGCGTATAGTGACACTAATTGGGCCAGTTGTTCTGACACATGACGTTTTGTTACCGGTTGGTGTATGTTTCTTGGTGACTCCCTTATTTCTTGGAAAAGTAAGAAGCAAGATCAGGTGTCAAAGTCCTCTACCGAGTCTGAATATCGAACTATGTCTTCCGCTTGTTTTGAGATCATTTGGCTACGTGGATTGTTAGGAGAGTTTGGGTTTCCTCAACTTGAGTCTACCTCCTTGCATGTTGATAATACTAGTGCCATTCAAATTGCTGTAAATCCTCTGTATCATGAGCATACTAAACACATTAAAGTTGATTGCCACTACATTCATAAAACTTATAATTATCATATTCTTACTCTTCCACATATTACCACTGAGCTTTAGATTGCTGACATCTTTACTAAAGCTCTATCCAAGCCTCGTCATCAGTTTTTAATTACCAAATTGATCATAAGCATCAATTTGAGAAGGGATATTAGTGGTAGACATGTAAATATTAGTTAGGTTGTAATATACTATAATGAGTTTTATACCTATTAAACCTATACTCATTTGGGGGTAACTTTAAAATACAGAAAAGTGAGAGAGGCAGACTTTTAGGGTTCACAATTTTGTCACTACCAAATAGAGATGAGCATTCGGGTTCGATTTTTTCGGTTTTTATCGATTACCAAAACGTTTGGTAAAAAAAATATTCAGTTTTGGTTTAGGTAATAAATTTTATAAAATTTAGTTTTCGGTTTTTGTTTCGATTTTTATAATTTCGGTTCGGTAAAAAAATTGATTTACCGATATATATATATAATATATAATATAATATAATATAATATATATTAAAAAAATATAATATAATATATTATATCCTAATTTTATTATAGTATAATTAGTTATTAAAAAATCTAAAACCTATTACCCAATACCTAATCAATCAATCATATAATTAATTAAATACTTAATAATTTAATTTTTCAATAATTTATTAAATTTACTAAAAAAATTTAATAAATTCGGTTTGGTAAAATTTTGATTTTTAAGAAATTCAATTCTGTTTTGATTTTTAATATTTTGATAAAAAAAATTTTGGTAAATCGATTTTGGATTTTACCATAGTGAGTACTGAGTACCAAATGAAAGAGGGTAGAAATCTCATCCATTTCTATGATCTAATACGATTTCTACGAAATGAACGACTCGGATTTAACCAGCCTTTGACGGATAATAGAAATCCCAGCCATTTGATAACCCCCCCACCCACCACCCACCAACCCCCCCCCCCCCCCCCCCCCCCCCGCGTCTTGCTTCTTCTTTTCTCTTCGCCGTTATTAAATGATAAGTTCTTGCAGACCCTGCATTGGAGTTATGTGCTGATACACCTTTTTACGTGTTTTCGATGTGCGTTTTCAAAATTCTAACACGTATTAAAACCATCCTTGTACCAAATGTGTTTTACTTGCTCTGGTTTATTTGTACCTATTGAAGTCAGAGATAGTTATTCTTCTAATTATAAATTGTTTGTAGGTCCTGGGATTTTTTTTAGCAAGACTATTTTGGCTACAGATTTATTTGCAAGATAATTAGATAAGCAAGATATGATTCGGTATTCATTAATATTATAAATTAATCATTTATGTAGTAAAATTGATTCCAGGCAACCATGCTTGCTTTGCCACGTGAAGTTAAGGTATTCAATCTGTGTGTGACGACAGTTGCAAGAGAACAGTCTTACTGCTTTATTCTCTTTTCTGATGTGCCAGAGGATTACCAGTTTAATTGCTTAAACTTTATTCAGTATCTATCTTTGCTTATGTTATGAGGCCTTATAAATTAGGTGCGTTTTGCAGGTTGTTGAAGGATCTTGGTCCGAAGGTGTCTGAAGAACTAACTGTGTTGATGCCAAACCTGTTGACGGCATTAAGACACCAAGATCCACTTGTTGTTGAACAATCGATTGCAAGTGGTACAGAATTATTTGGTGCTGTTTTAGAAGAAATTGCACTCCCAAGTGCTACTGTAGAGAAGTTACACTACTACCAGATAATCATATGAAACTAATCATGTAAATTAGAACTATCTTTGTTGTTGTCACGATGCTTATGATGATCATTAATTGGTCAATGGTTCTTCTCTGACTTTGACTTCTGCTTCACCCAAAATGTGTTTGCTGCACTTTTATGAGGAGACGATGTCTTCAAATTTGTCTGCTTTTAGCGTGCAGATAATAGGGCTATTATTGCGCTTTAAGATAAGAGGATCTATGTGCAGCACTTTTTGTGTTAAAGTATTGTTTACTGGAATTTCTTATATTAATGTTCAATTCCTTATCAATTGCAGAGTCATACAAATACTGAAGCTTATCTTATTAATCACTGTGATTTTGAAAGTTTCCCTTTCCACACTTTACCACAGTCAAATTATGAGTCATCACACTTAAAAGGAGTAATGTCACCAGTTAAAGAATTCACAAGATGATTGCTACTACAATATTGTTGCTGAGAAAGAGTTCAATATGATAATTGTAATAATATAAATGCTTATTTTTGGTACCACCAGCCGTTGGCTATATACATCTGCTAAAGCAAAATATGCTTGTTTTCCCATGTTATATTAGTTAAAAAAAATTCCTTAAGGTAGGTTCCACTATACTTTTGCACCTTAAAATAAGTCACAAAAAATTCCAGTTTCTCCCTCAAAATTGCAGAAGCTCAATACTTGTTACTCATGATTTCATAGATAAATATTCTGATCTTAATGGCAATAAAAATTCTGTTTCTGCTTTAAATTACCAAAATACAGCACAGGTTACCCTCGACCATGTGTTAAAGTACAAATTTGAGTTGGTGTACTGGCCATGGCTCGAACCACTACATCTCAGGCTTGATTTTGAATTTAGTCCCACGATCTTGGAAACTTGCAAAAATTACAATTATTCAATTTTAAGAGTTCATAAATTAAAATTAAATAAAAATGGACACATATAGAAGGAAATCCATAAATTTAATTGACTTGTGATATTTTACCTTGCTAGTAGTAACTTCTCTACTAAAGTTACCTTGTTAGAGCTCCTATTATATCCAAATTGAGTTGGTGACTCTTGGAATAGTAGACCGGTGGACTCGGCTTAAGTAGATGCTATGGTTTTAAATGCCCGTGTTTGGTAGAAGTCATCCCATAACATGTTTTATTAGTATGTTAAAGAATGCATGCTTATTAGACTAGAGTGGTCCACTACCATTTGTGGGAACGGTACTACAACTAGAATAGGCAATTGGGCATGCGTGGGATTGATAAGATTACATGTAAGAACTAATCTATTTGAAGAAGCCCAAACTGATAGTTTTCTAGCCATTTGGTAGTATTGCCCAGTATATACAAGCATACTGATATACTAACATAGGGTACAATATATGCATACATTTACTCAATGTTTATTGGATCCTTGTATGCACATAACCCAATGTACTGGGCGCTCAGGACCAGTATTTTAAATCATGTAAGATTTGATATCAGTAACCCTATTATATAACCTTGTTTTGATATTGCTATCTCGTTGAACCTTACACTTCTTCCCATGCTGCTTAATACCAACTATTTGCATGTGCCTGAAGTTTCTTGATTAACGGATATAGTGAGAAAGGAAAGTGGCACTTATTATTCTTTATTAACATCTCATGATTAATTTTAACTTGAATATGTCTAGACTCCTTAAATCATGGCTTGTATGTAGTTTTTGTGTATCTTTGATTCTTATCATCTTTTACATTTAGTTAAAATCTAAAAGTGAGATGCTAGATTCACTTTTCTCAAATATCAGCATATAACTTCAAGAGCTTGTGTAAATTGTAATTATACTTTGGAGATTGGATATCATGTGTTTTTTTACCTCTGTCTAATCAATGTCGTGTGTGTCTGTATGTGAGTTTGGTAAGGTGTGAAAAGGATGGGCTTTGTTATCAATATCCCTAAGCTTTTTTCAGCTATGAAATACTTGTTTGACGTTATGCTCCTAAAATAAACTGAGAAATATATTTTATGGCTTTTCTTATGGTATGGAGTCATGGACCAAGGATAGGAAAGCCGGGCAAGTCGCCGGACTGGTACGTACCGACTGGTACCGGGTAATATGCAGGTGGTGCCGGTGGTACCGAACGATGCTTTCACTTGCGGCAGAAGCTTCGAACTCTGCCGGTGGAAGTTTTGTTTGAAGCTTCCTTCACTGGCGGAAGGGTGCAACCAGTACAAACTGACAAAACCGGTTGGTACCGGAACGATTTTTTGATTCTTAGTTTGGACAACCTCTTTATCAGAAAGATCACGAGTTACTTGGATTTGTGAAGGGCCAGATATTCTGAAGAGCAACTGACTGGAAATTTCCATTTATCTCTTTCTTAGTTTTATAATTTTTTGTTTTTTCTCCATTTTCTGATGCTTAAAATGTTAATATAAATTGCAACAAAAATTAAAATCCCTTTTGCTTATCCAATAAAATACCAGGTTTCGGATTTAATACAGTGGTTATGCTTTGGGCGCTCTGTTAGTCTGTTTGGCTGGAATAAGCACCATATCCAAGTCCTGCACCGTATGCTAACGATACAAATCATATGAAATGTTCTTATCAATGATTGAAAAGTTGTATTGGAAACAGCTACTTTATGACTGCTTGATGGCATCTTCATGGAAAATTTTCTATTGAACTTAGCTTAAATCGATCTCACCAGAATATCTTCTCTTGAATGTCACAATAATGATTTACAGAATCAGTCTGCGACTCTTATATTATATTAGGTCTTCCCCTACAAAGTTGTTTTAGCAATTATATGTAGTTGAATATCTATGGAGATAGTTTTTTCCTATCTTTTCCTTATAATCAAGGACCACTAAGACAGTAAGTTTCACAGAAACCTGATAGATGGCTAATGCTACCTTTATCTGGCCAACATGGTCTTATTATAGTCGTTGATTTTTGAATACATGACAGAGCCTTGGAACAAACTTTGACATTGAAACACTGATACCAAACTCTGGTGCTTCATCAAAATCTGTTCATTTGGTCAGTGTTGCAAAAGTTGTCGTGTTTGTTGCTTTTGTTAATCTGAGTAGTTTCAGCAATGTTGGATCAGTTTTAGGTTTATCACTTTGTTCTAGTCTTGATTAAATAATTATGATTGAAAATGTTTTGATTTATTGGTGAGAAACTCACTTTAATGTGGATGTTTACATGTTAAAGGCATGAATTGATTAACGGTGCCCAATAAATATTTTAAACAGTTGACTCTCTCATTAGAAAACCCAGTGATATAATTCTTTTGGAGATCAAATATTTGTATTTCTTTACCTTTTAAATTTTGCAAGCCTTAAACCTGTTTTGGTGTAAAAAATTCTGGACGCCTTTGAATGTTCAGTGCAAATGCTAAAGTTTAATGCCCATTGTTTCATGTCTATGCTTCCGCATGTAGCATGGGTGCTTGCATTCAACAATTACAGGCCTCCAGCACCTGCATTAGATGACAATGAAGGGCTCCTAATAAGCCGGAATGTAGGGCACCCTGCCTAGAAAAAATTTCTTCTATTTTTTTTTTTTATTTTTTGGTGAAAACTAAGTGAATTACTATGTACTTCTGTTCTAGAAGGCCAGAATGACATTTCTGTAGTTGAGTGTTTTTATGAATTCTTCCCTAGTTAGATCCAATCAATTGCTATTAGTAATTCATTTTGGATCCTAGAATCTTACTATTGCACAATGCAGATTGGCTTAACAGATTTGGAACTTGCATGGAAACTAAATGGTGTATGAATGGTACGATCTTTGGTCTTACCTGTGAGATTTGTAGAATTTACAAACCATTTCAGGCCAACAAAATAGGTGACTAAGCACCACTTAACTTCAACTTGTTAACTTAGTTGCTAACTAGAGTTTCTTAGTTGTTTAAATAATTAGGGTAATACAAAAATTTTCCTTCATTTGCTCATCCTATTCATGCAGCCTACATTGACCAAGAATGCTTAAATGGTAATTTTAGCTTATTTTTGTCTTCCGCTTGAGCCCATACCATTAGCCCTAAGGTATATCTCATCTCATCACCTGACTCTTACCGTTGCAAGCACAATGCTTTCACTATTGCCTTGTCTTTTTATTGCTCCGCGTGATATATCTACTTTGTTGCATGGTTTCAAGATTCGGTCCGAAACTGACCAGTCCAGTTGGTTTGTACCGGTGGAGGACCGGTTGCGAAACAGGGTAAAATCGATAGTTTTACCTTGATAGTTAAATATTGGCCGGTACCAGTATGTACAGACCGGTATTTTCCAAAATCAGTTAGTTTTTTGCCAAACCGACCGGTACCACTTAAAACTGGCCGTCTTTTGGAGAAACTGGCTAGTTTTTTTATTTATTACTGTGACAGAACTAAGTACTATGCGCATAGTGAAGAGGGAAGAAAAATCGATGGATTTTGGATTTATATTTATAATATAATATGTTTTATATTATTTATTTAAAAGTAATAATAAAAAATTCTATATGATTCTAAATTAGTTACTGTGCGTATAGTGAAGAGGGAAGAAAAATTGCAAAAGCCACCGACAGCACGTCGGTGGCTTTCGGATTTATATTTATAATATAATATATTTTATATTATTTATTTAAAAATAATGATAAAAAATTTTATATAAGTCCAAATTAGTTGAACCACTGACAGTACGTCGGTAAAGTACTTATATTAGGATTTAATTAGTAACTAAATACACTTAACATATAATTATTTAATAATTAAGTAATAATTATTGGGTGCAGGGTGCATCTGTGAATTTAAAGCCACCGATAGCACGTTGGTGGCTTTATCTATATATTATTAAAATAATATTAATAATATATAATATTTTTATATTATTTATTTAAAAAGTATTAAAAAAATTCAAAAATTTTCCTATAAATAGGCTTCTAAACTCTAGTTATTCTCACACCAATCTAGTTTCAGTCTTTGAAACTTTTGTTAAAATTTTCTTTTTCTAAACTTTCTTCTTTTTCTCTCTTCCAATGGCATCAAAGAGAGATACAAGATGGCAGATAACCAACACCATTGACAATGTATTCACTATCAAAAAAATTTCAGGGGGAGGTGCTACCCGTGTGAAGCAATATCTCGCCGGGGGCTTTATTGACATTGCAAATTGTACGAAGGAGCCGCAAGAGCTTTAATGAACTATAAAGGCGAATTTAGATTCGTTTAAAATCACTGAGCAATGCCATGCCGATGAACGTTACGATCGTTGTGCTGTGGGGCCCATCGGGTATAATCCATACCAAGGTCAGTATGATGATGCTCAAGAACAAATAGAACTGGAGGAAGCTATACATACCTCTAGAGCTCAATTTGTATACGAGGATGATGTACGGTCTGCCTCTAAAGTGTTGCATTTTTATCATATTTTTACCTATATTTTAGATCATATTTTGGATTTAATTGAATGATTTTATGCAATTTTTAATGTTTTTACTTCACTTTGCACAGAATCTTCACTTTTCTTGGTTTTATTGAAAATGTAGGTAAAATGAGGTAAAAATGATAGATTTCGAGCGTTTTGAAGCCATTATACGATTCCCGAGGAGATTTCGAGCTTACACGTCAAATTTGGGGCGAAAATAGTGAAGAACGCGACTTTCACGGCCTTGGACGTAATTTTGGGGCCGGCCGTAAATCTGGTGTTCGAAGGGCAAAAAAATAGCTAAGTTAAAATATGCACAGACACTTTCACGGGTGAGGCCGTGAATTCATCACGGACCGTGAAACTTTCTGTGTACAAAAATGGCTTATTCACAGACAGAATTATGGCCGCAGCCGTAAATATATTACGGACCGTGAAAATGTCCTCCCTTTCGGTTTTTCACTTGATTCGACTCTAAATTGAATCAGAATTGAACCAAACTCTCCAAAAACCTTCCTAGATGGGTTCTATACTGATTAGACTATAAAAGGAAGGATTTTGGAAGGGTTTCGAGGGCTTCTAGGCACGAAAACAAACGGCTGTAGCGGCGGCAGCGGAAATCAGTTTTAGGGCAAAATTCCGGCGAGAGATCACGCAAAGGAGGGGATTTGACGCTTCATCTTCATCACCAGATCAAGGGGAAGAGTTCTAATTACTTTCCTAGTGTCTCTTTGCATTATTTTAGAGAGATTACATGTTGAATGAACATGATGTTTGCTTTGAACATGAACGTGTAAACATTATTTGGGATTTGGGAAGTAGCCCGTTGAATGATTTATGAATTAAACTTGTTGTTTAAATCATTGACATGGATTTTATAGATTTGATTTGATTAGAATTGTATCTATTCCATAATTTACCCTGATCAAGTATCTTTACGTCTTAGACGTTGCGAGAAGGATCGACAGGTGAATTGCAACGTCGGAACTATTCTTTTCAAATCTACGAATCCAATCACGAGAGTAGTTTGGATTCGTTTGAAGAATTCCAAAGTTTTTCACAGAACTTAATGGGTCTATTTATGTTAATTGTCACGAGAGTAGAGAATTCATATAAATAGATACCGGATTACGCTTCGAGAGGAGATAATCTGTACCTTCGGAAAAATCTCTTTCAAAACTATAATTTTCTGATCAAAGATTTATTTTTATTAAATTCATAATCGTCAACGTGGTGAAACCCCAAATCCTAATTTTATCCGCATTGATTTTTACCCGAACGCTCGCTTTTGCTTCTTTTCATACTTTGAAGTGTCCAAACAAAACAAAAATCACATTTTGAATCGTCTAGATATAGATCGATCGTGTAATCGGTACTTGACCGCCAGATCCCCTCATTGGGAACGATAATCTTTTTATTACTTTGATAATTCCGTACACTTGCGGAACGCTATCAGCCTCAATGCGCTTCGCTAAGAGACCACAGTATGAGGGTGGATTTGGGAGCAGTATGGAACCACAACAACCATTGAGTCGAAGTGCTAGTTTGCGTGGAGGTGCTGAAAGTCATGCACCACCATCAGGCCGATGATGTATTTCTTCTTTTTTTACATTCAGTAGACGTATTGAGGGTCCCGCCTCCACTAATATTGATCCTAGGACATTCTCTTCTCAATTAAGTAAGCATACGCGTATTGATGACATATATACAAAAGATTTAAAAGGTGGATATCGGCCGAGCTTTATCCAAATGGTTTCACTTTAATAGGATTCCACCAAATACAGCATCTGACCCATATTACTGTACTATGGTGACTAAAATTCAAGATTGTGGGCAGGAATTAAGCCCCCTACCCTCTTTGAGATTGCTGGAATGTATCTTGACGACGAAGTTAATAATTGCAAAACTTGGATCAAAGGTGTAAAACCTCAGTGGGAGGATTTTGGAGTTACTTTAATGTGTGATGCTTGGACCGGGCCGACGAGGATGAGTATAATAAACTTTCTTATTTATTGCAATAGGAAAGTAATTTTTCATAAGTTTATTGATGCTTCATCTGAATTTCATAATGCATCATACATTAGTAATATTATGAGGAGGGTGATAGAAGAAATTGACTCTCAATATTTTGTTCAACTGATTACTGATAATGATAATAATTTCAAGAGTGTTGCCCAAATAATCACTTTAGATTTTTCACATATTACTTGGTCACCTTGCGCTGCACACTGTATTAATCTGATGATGAAAGATATTAGAGACTTAGATAAGGTGAAGAATGTTTTAAAGAGTGCACCAACTGTCACCAAATTTATCTACAACCACCATTGAGTCCATGCCAAAATGCAAGAATTTGTGCAAGGCAAGATACTGCGTCTTTTAGCAACGAGGTTTGCAACACATTTTTTACTTTTGAAATCATTACTCTCGAAGAAAGTAGGACTGAAAGCCATGTTTACATTCGGGGAATGGTCTAGTTCTAATTTTGCAATATCAAGAGATGAAAAATTAGTTGAGAATAAAATTCTCAATGGATGCTTCTGTAATAGTTTGACTGATATTTGAGGAGTGATCAAGATCTACTAACCGCATTAAGAACTGTAATCTATCATATAGAGGAGGATACAGAAGTGATAGCCTCGGTAATAAACAAAAGTCGTGTGTATCGTGAAACTGAAATGACTTTCGGCGATTCTGTAGCACTAGATCTCAGATATAAAATAGATCCTAGTAAGTTTTTTTTTATTGCAATAGGAAAGTTCTTTTCAAATATCTTATTTCTAAATCAAGTGTCTAATGTGAATTTTTAAATTTATATGTAGTTGAATGGTGGCTATAATTTAGTGTCAGGGCACCAAATTTACAAAATATAGCAATTCGCATCCTCTTGCAATGTGTCTCTTCAAGTGGATGTAAACGCAATTGGTCAATATTCTCCTTAATATATACAAAGATCCGCAATGCTTTGAAAAAATAGTATACGTCCACTACAATATGCGACTCAAACTATAAATTTTACGAAAAGAAAATAAAAGAGAGTTAGAAGTAGCGGACCCTTTTGATGAAGCATTTATTCCAAATAACAGTGACCCCATGGTGGTTAAGTCAAGATGATCAAGATATGGCTCTCGATGAACCTGGTGATCTACATCGCCCTTCTCAATATATTTCTGAGTTAGTTACAACCGAAGTGGGCAATTAACCTATACAGACGAGCCCAATTGATTTAGAAAATGAAGGTGATGATTAGTGTATGGAGGAGGTGGGTCTATGTCCACGCAGATCGCAACCACAAAGACTGTCTTCTCAATCACAGTCTGATGCATTCAGAAGGAAGATAGTTACGAAGAAGGCCGCAACTACAATACTTCAACGAGACCTCCGAAAAGGCAAAGGAACAAGAGACATATTATTTTCTATTCATGAACAAGAAGATGACTAATGAGATAACGAGTCAGAAGAGAGTCAAAGATTGGTGGATAGCGATGCAAGTACATATGATGGTGGTGGTGGTTCAAGTTATATACCAACAACACAACAAGAAGCAAAACCATGAATGGTTGAGACAGGTTACACTCATTCAACACAAGATAATGACCATGGCTGTCCTAGTAGGACTCAACCGGTACAATATCAAAGGCAAGATAAAGGCTCAACTCCAAGTAAACAATAAAACCAAGCCTTAGAAGACTATGACGAGATGAGATCCACCTTACCTTCTAAGATAGAGAGTGGATCTTCGTGGTCATAACCAAGCTATGGATACGTATCTAACCAATCTGATTTGTATTCATATCCAGTGCCGGTTCCTGTTCTAGTTCCAGTGGCAGTGGTTCATACCACTCAAGCATAACTCGATCAAGCAAGTTTGCTAAATATGTGGAACTGAACATATCAATATCACATGTCTTGGGGAGAGTACCAAATATGGGCACTATAAAATTATGAGGTGGATCTAAATCGTGTTGAAGTAGCTGGCTATGTGGATCTATATAAGTCTCGTCACTCATTTTGGATGCAGCAATATGTTTTTACGTTGTAATTTGTATATTTATGTTTTATACCTATTGTTTTATGTATTAATCTTAATTAAAATGTTTTTCAAACTTAAATATTAATTTTTTTTTAAATAAAAGATAGGTTTTAACCGATTTTCAGCCGGTACCGAGTACGGTACCAGGGTACGTGCTGGTCCAACCGACCGGTACTTGAAACCTTGCTTTGTTGTTGTGGACTAAACCTAATAGTAACCTTCTTTGATGTTATTATTGTTATGCCTTTGACTCAATTATTCCTTTGAAGTATTATTTAATTTATTTTACTATTTTAAAAATAAAAAATATTAAATAGTATACCCATACACAATACACATGTGGATTTAGTACAATAACTTTTGCTATTATAATATTATGTCTGTTTTCTATTTTTAGTATACAAGTACAAATACAAATACAAATACATACATACATATACATATATATATATATATATGTATGTATGTATATATATATGTATAATAGCAAATACATACAAATACAAATACATACATACATATATACATATATATATATATGTATATATGTATGTAGGTATTTGTATTTGTATGTATTTGCTATTATAATATTATGCTATTATGTTTGTTTTCTATTTTTAGTATACAAGTACAAATACAAATACAAATACATACATATATACATATATAACTATTTTGACAACCTTGAGTCAAACTCTTTCTGACATCTATTTAGTTTCTAAGTTTTTTTATGTTGCTGGTTGCAATTGTCAGAATCCAATTTGTGCTGCTAACACTTACATTTTCGTGGCTTCAGTGTAAGTTGAATCTGATAGACTGATACTTTCATACATTTGAATATAATTTTCTCCGTTACATATCCTTTGAAGGACTTGCACACTATGCTGTCATCATCATCGTGTCAGATACTGTTTAAATTGGCATGATCTGGGTAAGATTAATCCATTTAACGAAGCACAAATTGCAAAATAAATCTCTGCTATCCCTTGGGTTTTCTCATTTCTATTGTTTTTTGCATGCACAGGTTGTATAGGTTGGTAGACCACTCTAATGTTTCAGCATTTTACTAGTTTGATAGGTCAGTCAAATTGGTGTCAGATTGGTGTTTGAAACTGTGGTCCACATGCACTCTTAAGCATCTGATTTGGTGTAAGTGAGCTGCAGTGTCATGGCTCATGATGCTGTATAGAATTATAATCGCACTGAGTTATATGATTCCTGACTGGCGTGGGCTCAGTATATAGTACTCAAGTCTATGCCTTTTTTTGCGATGGCATTTGAAAGTTCTGAGCTGTATATCAGCGTTTATCTGTGACCCTTCATAAATGTGTGCAGTCTTGTTCTTGAAAGGCTGGGTACTATTTCATCAAATGGATTTGGTCATTCGGACGCCAGAATATGTTGATAAAATATGTGGCGTTTGTGAAGGCATTTTTTTTATAAATATATCACACTTCATTTCTCTGTTGGTGCATCCTGTGTTATCGTGTCTATATATATATATAGATATATAGATACACATCACAAACTTCATATCAACTTTAGAAAGAGTATTATGACATCTTTTCATATTGTTTGTGACTGTAATTCAACTATTTAACTCTGTATTTGCTAGTCGATGACTCTTATTTAAACTTTCTGACCTAACACTTTATCTCTGTGCTTCAAGTGTCAGATTTGACCTCCTTTCTTCTAATATAATGCAATTTGTGATGATTTATATAGTTTTATGCTTATTTTTCAATTAACTACTTTATCATTAACATTATGTTGCTACTTTGTAGCTGCATGGTTCTGGTAAAATTGATCACTGGCTTGAAGAGCTGTGGTCTTGGATGGTTCAGTTTAAGGATGCTGTTTGTGTGATTCTTTTGGAGGTACCCTCTCTTTGCAGGCCTTTCCTTTTCTTTTGAAATTGTCTAAATTTTAGTGTTTGACCATCTTCTCTCTCCGAGGATTAACAACTGAACCCAGAGACAGTTCGATGTGCTTACTTCATTGTCTTTAAAGTTTGTATTTTTATAAAACTTTTATTAAACTTACATTCTGCTCTATTTCTTCAAAAACTGTATATAAAATTCAATGTCTAGATTAATATACTAGAGAAATCTGCTTCTGGAATTGATATAAATCATCACAAATTAAATGGAATATGTATACTTAAATGAGAAAGCACATCAAATAATTATAAGGCTATGTTTGAAATGAAGCATATGAATGAGACAAGCTTTTCAATTTTTTTTTGTCGACTATTTACATAAAAGTACAATCCTTGTATTTGATTGTCTTTATTGTTTGACACCCGGTTGGCTGTGTAGAACAATAGGTTGAAGCAACGATGCCATCACACCAATTGGCTCTTTGTAGCCATCATCGCTTGTCTAGGGAGAGTTGTCAACCTGAGAAGATGTTAACCATTGAGGGTTGTTGCTGATCACATATGAATATTTGCTAGTGAGATTAGTTCGAGCAGTAGATTTAATCATTGTAGTTGTAGTATAAGACATGATACAGTTTATTTTTATTTTCTATTAAATTATCAATTGCAACATTGATTAAACTAATTTATTTGATAAGTTACTAGTAGCAATCTATTATTTATTTTAGAATAAAATTTTTGATGCAGTGGATAATTAAGATTATGCATATCATCAAAATAAATATTTATTAAATAAGTATAAATTGGATATTTTCTCATGAATTTATTTTTTAAATAATTAAATATACTTAATAATATTATAAATAATTAAATTAGTAAAATATCATGTAATTTAATGATAATATCAATTGTTGGAGATAAAATAGTAATATATTATAAAATTATTTTTCTTAAAATATAATACTTGGTTAATTAAAAATAACAAGCGATAAAGTTTTATTAAATATTTTCTTACTATATACCTTCAACCTAAATTATTTACTAAATTATTTTATATCTGCACATGTTTGAGAAAATCACTCATGTGCTAACGGGAAGTTAGAATGAAGAAGAGTTGGGTTTTATAGAGGAATGATTTGGACAAGCAAAAGAGGTGTAAGTATTGGCATTAGGCCATACAAAGGTTTTGAAAACCGGTTTTCACGGTCCGGTAGTGGAACGGACGGCAGAGTAGTGGAAGTGGCTGGTGGAAGGAGAAGGAGAAGGAGAAGGAGAAGGAGAAGGAGAGGAAGAAGAAGAAGGACAAGGAAGAGAAGAAGAGATGGACATGGCGGACACGGTGCGACGGGCACGAGCGCTCTTCTTCTTTCTTTTCTTGTTTCTTTTCTTTTTCTTCTCTCTTCCTCTTCTTCTTCCTCTTCTTCTTCTGTTTCTTCTTCCCTTGCTCCGCCGAGATCCACTGGTACCGGACCAGTCTGATACTTCGAACCTTAGGCCAAACAATTAGTCATTGTTGAGTATAAGGATTTGGAATTATGCAAGGCATGTATGACATGAGTGTGTTGATTGAGCTACCAATACTACTATGAAGTCTATTATGCTTAGGGCTTTGACTTATACGCACAACTTAAGCAAGAGAAAGACCCTTTTATAATTACGAGGATGACATGAGATCAAGGTTTTCAAATTTGATCGGCATGCATACGCATCTAGTAGATTTGGATCGGTGTATACCAGTATAAACCAACATATGGTACAAGAGGTCCCCGTTGGTACTGGTCAGATTATTCAAAACATGTTATGTATGTACAAAATTATATATACATATGTATAGCATCAAATTGGTATCAACCTTGTATTGTGTATTGGTACTAGTATTGCTCCGGTGGGTATGAACCGGTTTTTAAATTCATAGTTAAGATGCAAGTTAACAAAGTTACATTTGGTAGATACCCTTCTCTATAAGAGAAACTAGTCCAGGTAGTGCCATCCTTGTATGAACTTTCTAGGAATTTGGATGAGTTATTCTAATAAATTCAATGTTGGACCAAACAATTTATTGCAACAAGTTAGCCCCTTCGGGTGCGGATGCTTTTTATTTTAACATTATTTGCTTTTTCAATGTACTTGCTAGCTTACTGTGTTGTCATTTATTTCTAGCTCCCATTATGCATTTAGGTGCTTGATTAATTAATTAGCTCACACATGATTAGTTGCTTAGCTAGAAATTTTTTAAGCTATAGATCTATGCCTAAGGTGATCAAGTGGGTAGTCTTCTTTTGGCTGATTGATCGCCCAGATGCTTGTTTAGTTCTTGCAATGTTCACCTCTTCGCTTCTTGATTTTGGAGATGTTAGAAAATGTTGGCAATTTCCCAAGTCACATATTATTGTGTAATATCTGTTTTTAGTTGTTCGACCAAGCAGTCAACCATATTTAGTTTAGCTCATGATGCATTAACCCCTTTGCTTTGTGATGTTAAGAATCTAGTTATGAGTTGTTGTATGGCAAATTAGCCTAACTTTTATCTTTGGTTATTTGGCTGAGTTGGTCAAACTTTAAGTCATCTCATAGGGCTCCTAACTTGTTACTCAAAACTCTAGAGATGTTGAGAATCTCTCAAATCACATGTTGGCATCAAGCTAATCATTTTCCTCATCATCCATCTTTGGTTATCTACCCAATGAGTTGACTAGACTTTGGTTAATTTCATAGAGAATCACTCCCTTGCTCCGACTTTAGGGATGTCAATAATATCCAAGACTGAGTTATTGGTGGTATCATTTGGCTCAATATTTATCTTTGATCATGTAGCTTGTGAATTAGCCTGATATCCATCTTAGATTGAATGTTACCATACAGATGGTCTCTTTAGTGACTCTTTGGTTCCAGTTACTAGACTCCATGTTCGATGAGAAGTGAGGTGGCTAACAACATATTATGCAGAATGTGGGCTGATCACTGATCGGTCATGGGAAAGCTTTCCAGCCTTCAATTGTGTCCTTTGATTATTTTATTCTAAGTAGTTATATTTTCGCTCCAAGTCATGATTAGGCTTGGTCCATGATTTTTTTGGCTCAGTCTTTGGCCCATGTAATTCCATGTGTCATCTTTGCATTGACAATTTTATTTATCCCATCTCTCACAGAGAAATCTTTTTTTACTTTTATCTAGTCATGAATCTCAACTGCCATCTTTCTAGTGACAAGTTTATTTGCTCCATTCTTGTATTGGCTTGTGAGCCTGCATTACTCTGGTTGTCTCGTAGAGCCACTTCAACATTCTGCATTGTTCTGCTAGTGTTACTATTCTTAGCAAAGAGCTTTGCTTTTCATGTGCTGTGCTGCAGTTATCCTTTGGGAGCGATCATCTCCACCTGTTATTCATGCTTTAGCAGCTATAAACAAGGAATAATTCTCAAATATGATAACATAATCCGTTATTTGAAGTTATCAACTGTTGGTTGATTGACCCTACTTAAATAAAAATCTCACCCCTCAGAAGACACTGTACAGAACATTACGAGTCAATTTTGTTGAACATTTGGTAAGTGGATGTCAAGGAAAAATCAGTTTCTGCTCTTTTGCTTTAGAGTGTTGAGTTTTGTATGTTCTTGCCATTAAATCATCTTACCGTTGCCACTGCAATTATTTGAATTCAGCTATAGAGTGAATTTTAATGGCTAGTGGCCTTCTGGAACATCGACGTGAAAGTTTAGGATGATGAGCTATCTTAATGGCTCTTTATGAGCTATCTTCTGGATTTTACTGGTTAAGCTCAGAAGCTGGGATGGTTGATACTTAAATCTACTAGCTAGTTACTGCCTTCTTGTTAGGGTTTCTAAGATATGTTGACTTTTGACTTCTCATCTCTTTTCGTTTAATTTTCTGTAGCCTATTGAACTTGTTTTTACTGTCACATTGGATCATATTGTTATCTGCCTTTTTAGTCTTGTGTTGCTTATTGAATGCTAATATGGTCACATGTTCTTGTGTGGAATATTTGTTTTATTGTGGTTTCCAGTCTTGCAATAATTGCAAAGAGCAGACCTGTTTGCTATAAAGTTGTTCTCTCTGCATTGCTTGCTTTTGATCCAAATTTTGAGTCTGAAAAGGTTGGTCATACTTCAAGTATTCGGTGCTCTCTGAGGACTGCTTTTGTAGGATTTCTACGGTGTAATCATCCATTGTTCATCGAGGCAAAACTCCTGTTCTACACTCTGAGATGCTATTGAATTTCTTGTTCCTCTATGTATTCAATTGAGGTGCACATTTTGGAAGTAAGTGATTATCATGATTGCATAACTTTGTATTAGTATGATCTGAAATTCTATAAGTTGTTGGATTTATCTTGCTATTGTTGAGATAAATATTTATTTACAGATTTTTGCTAATCATCTGATGATCTTTATATTCTTGGAATGAATTTTCAAAGAATGCAGTTGAACTACTTGTTAATTTCAAAGAATGCAGTTGAACTACATCTCACATAATTTTTTTCATAGTTTTTTCAGTCAAAACCTCTAATTGCTAATATACTGCATTCAATCTTTTTTTCCTGATATGTTCCGCAAGAGCACGGAATTATCGAAGTAATAAAAAGATATCATTCCCATCGAGGATTATGTAGTTAAGTACTGACTTTTCGACTTGTTTAAATCTAGGCAAAACAATTGAGTGGTTGTGTTGAACTTCTAAGCACGAACAATTCAAAAGCAGCGTTAAAGAGGATTCAAATTCTAAAAGATCGGGATGTCACAGGTTCACCACACTGACAAGTATGAATTAATAAAGATCACTCAATCGATAAAAAAATAACTATAATGAAAGGAACTTTTCCTAATGTACATATCACCTCCTCTCGGAGTGTAATACGGTGTTTAATTAAGTTAACTCCCTGCTCTCGTGATAATTAACCTAACTAAACCTATTAAATTCTATGAAAAACTAGTTAAATCCTTCAGAATCCAATCTACTCTCGTGATTAGATTCATAGGTTCGATTGAAATAGATCGGACGTTACGATTCACCTCTCGGTACTTCTCGCAACCTCTAATACGCAATTATACATGGCCAAGGTAAATTATGAAATAAATACGAATTCATTCAGATCATGATAATAAATTCATATAGAAAGAGTATGAATACAGATCAATTCATACTTGTCAGCAGGCTAAGCCCTTAATCTCAAAATAAAAATCTACTCACTCATGTTCGTAAAGTAAAACATATTTGTACGATGAACAAGTAAGAATCTCATAAAATTTGTAAAGAAATCACTAAAATAACATTTTGACGTGCTTCCCCTCGATCTGACGATGAAGATGAAGTAATCAATCTGATCTTTTGCGTGAAATCTCGTCGGAATCCGCTCGAAAATCGAATTTCGCCCCTTGTCGCCGCTGCCAATGTTCTTAAGCTCCCTCAATCTCCGAACAATATGATCTTTTATAGTTAGACCGGTTCGGAACCCTTCAAGGAACGTTTCTGCAAAGTTTGGTTCAAATCCGATTCGAATCGGTGGAGAATCGAGTGAAAAACTCGTCAGGCGGTAGTTTTCACAGTTTGTGATGAGTTTACGGCCACGGCCGTAAATATCTCTGTGTGTACAGCTCTTTGTACACAGAAAGTTTCACGGGCCGTAATGAGTTTATGGCTCCACCCGTGAAAGCTTTTGTGCATTCCAACACTTAGCCGTTTTTCGCCCTTCACTCGACGTCAAAATTACGGCTGAGCCATAATTACGGCCAAGCCGTGAATGTTGAATTCTTCACCATTTTTGCTCCAAATTTGACGTGTAAGCTCGTGATTTCCTCGGGAATCATGCTTTGGCTTCAAAACTCATGAAATCTTTCATTTTTGGGTGATTTTACCTATATTTTCATAAAAATCAAGAAAAGTGAAGATTTCGTGCCAAGTGAAGTAAAAACACCGAAATAAGCCCAAAATCATGCAATTAAGCTCAAAATATGATCTAAAATATAGGCAAAAATATGGTGTAAATACAACACATCACTTCCATTCGTCAAGATTGGTTCTCCTTCATTTATGCATTTCCAGTGTGTGCTTTTAAGTTTTAAGTGACATCCATTTGCGCTCTAATTTCGAACAAACATTCACATGTGTAATGAGTGGCAATTCATCATACAAGCGTGTACTTACTGTCCTTGTTCACGCTTTCTCACTTGTACTGTCCTTGTTCAGGTTCTACCAATCGTATTAGGGTAGTACCTTTATAGATGCTGTTGTTATACTCACATCTACGTAGGCTGCCTTTGGTGCAGAAAAAAAACCATTTTCTAGCTTAAGTTATTGTTCTAGTAAAAGTTCATTTTGTTTAAATTTTAGAATTGAAGCTATTACAAGCCTACTTGTGTTTTCATTAATTATACCTACGTTCAATATTTGATGATCTATCCTAAACTTGCCTATTTTATTGTTCAACATACTAGATATATCTACATTTGCGTCAACTTTTGGTTACATTGTTAGAACTTTATCTTGTTTATAATAGAACAAATGAAAAATAGTTCTTTTTTGAACTTCATCTTTGCTTATAATTTATTAGGGACCTAAGAGCCATAATTCTTCCCCCTCTTTGTGGATGATGAATCTTGCCTGTTGGAATATCTAGGGTTGTGAATGCTCGTGTCAAGCAGGTTGTGGTGAGGTAGATGATTGCCAAACAAACTCCTTTTTTTTTTCTTATATATAGCCATAATCTTTTCCACTCTTTCTTTTTAATAGCCATAATCCTTTCCACTCTTTCTTTTTTCCTTTTCTGCCAAGCAAACTTCATCCTGCTTATAATTTACTCTCTACCTAAGAGCCATGATCCTTCCCCCTCATTCTTAAGAATGAATCTTGCTTGTTATATACATCAAGCATGTTACGGTGAGGTAGATGGTTGCTAAGCATTTTGTTTACCCACTCTTGTTTTTAGAAACCATGACTAAAGTCAAAGTCTTAACCTTGAGAACCCTTTCTACTATGGAATCTCTATGTTGAATATAGTACTATTTACTTAGCTATTTGGGGGAAGGGGTGAGTGGATGGATTTGATGTGTTTAGCCAAGTTGCTAGGATCGATATCTTGCCGCCGACCTCCAAGCACCTTCCTCTGATGCTGATCTGCTTCTCACCACTGACCCAAGCCTTCCTTTCTCTCACCACCGACCCAAGCCCTCCTTGCTCTTGCCACTGACCCAAGCACTTCTTGCTCTCACTGCTGACTAAGCAATCCTTGCTTTATTGGTGATTCTTCCAACTCAGGTAACAAAACATTAATCAACAAATAATTCTTATTCTTATACTGATAAACAAGGGATTACATCGACTTCTTCTGCCAAATCTGCTTTATTGATTTTATTCACAGACGTTCCCCACCACAGGAACCAACTTGCTCAACATGAAAGCTTAATAGGATTTCTGTTACAGCCGGGCCAAAGCCCATATGGAAGGTATACACCAGGCATGGACCAAAGGTAGGAGCTGGGCCAAGCAAGGCCCAAACCCATGCTGGAGGGGAGGAGGAACAGGATTAGGGCAGCGAGAGAGGAGAGGAGGGGATCTATGGTTTTTGTGTGTGTTTTCTTTTTGTACTCACCGGCGTCAATCAGCTTGAGGGACGGCGAGTGCTCGGCGTACTTGAGCAAAACGTTGGGTGCGAAGGAGTGACGAGGCGACGTTGTCGCTTGTCTGCTTCGAGGGGGGGCGAGCGTAGGGAGCTGACAGACAAGCGGTTGGCATCGGCGAACCTAGGAGGCGGCTGGAGTTCGCTGTGCGATGCGGAAGCAGGAGGTGGCTGGTTGCTGTGCGACGCGGAAGCGGAAGGCGGTTGGAGTTTGCTATGTGACACAAAAGCACGAGGCGGCTGTAATTCGGAGAGTAGGAGTGCACTTACGGGTGTGAAGCGGCGGACTGGAGTTGACGTGGATTGGAGGAGATGGCAGCGAGTCAGTCAGAAGTGCATTTCGAAGAGCGGGAGAAATCAATGGGGGAACTCTGGGCCGGTAAGGAGAGGCGACGAGTGGAGGCGGCTATCAATGAAGAGAGGCAAAGGGCAGCCGAAGAGGATCATCATAAGATGGAGGAGGATATAGCTGAGTTGAAAGAGATGTTTGCAGGAGTGATGAAGGGGAAGATGCAGAGGTAGTGTGGAGCCATCCATAAGGAATAGGAAACCAGCAAGATCCCCTACACAACCAGCGATACGTGGGCGAATGGGGGACGAGTGAGATGAACTAATACGGATACCTGAAGAAGGGCAGTCCACTGGCGATGGGATGGGAGCGGCAGTAGGCCAAGCTCCTCCCCAAGATGGAGAGGTCACTTGGAGGAGAGGAGCAGGTGCTATCGAATATCAGCAGCTAATGTGTTGGAGAGTGGAACTACCAGTGTTCGATGGTAGTGATCCCTTAGGGTGGATTATGCAAGCTGAACAATATTTCAACGTCCAAGGAAACCCTTACACTCATCGAATTCCCTTGGCATTTATCAGCATGGAGGGCGCTGCAGTGCATTGGTTTAGCTGGCTTAAAAGAATGGAGCCGGACCTCACATGAGACGTCTTGAAGGAGGAGATGGTGGAGCGGTTTAGTGAATGTAGTGCTACCAATCCCTTTGAAATGTTGGCGGCACTGGAGCACGGGTCTGAATCGGTGGATGAATATGTGGAAACTTTTGAGGGGTTGTGGCAAGAGTGCCGAGGCTGCCGGCGTCTCAATACATGGGATATTTTCTTAATGGTCTCCAAGAGGATATCTGAAGGTGGGTGCGAGCTCTCTCATCTCCAACGTCAGGAAGGCCATACAGCTAGCTCAAAATATTTCAAGAAGTCCTTCACGGAAAAGAGTACCACACCTGACAATCAAGGAGCGTAGGAGGGGGAAGGCATGGATCGTCTCATCCGGTTCAGTCAGTATGCAAGAACCAACCGCAAGGATAAGTTGAGAACGACAAGGAACAACTAGAAGAGATTGGAATGGCGATGCAATTAAGGGTAAGCTGCTGGGTAGCACAGGAATAGTAGCTAGTGGAACAGGATCTAGCCGGCCACGACCACAGTGGGAGAAAGGGGTTGGACGTAGAGAGAATGAAGGAAGCAGCTCGGAGAATAGAGCCAAAGGTACCGACAAGGAGCTGGGGGATGATGGAAACAAAGGTGACGATGCTGCATGTGAAGGAGGTGAGATATTTAATACCATTATGGTGATATCCCTATATTCTATAGGTAGAATTTCAGGGCCCCAAACATTGAAGTTGATGGGAAGGTTGGAAAGAATTGATAGTGGTGCCACCCATAACTTTGTGTCAGACCAATTAGTGAAAGAGTTGGGGGTTAAAAGTAGTCCCAAAGCAGTTGGACGAGTACGGAGATTGAAAGTTTTTGGATGCTTACTTGTTTGGCTTGGGTATAGTTGATTTGATTTTAGGAGTCGCCTGGCTCTGAACATTGGGGAGATTAGGGCAGATTGGGAGCACTTGTATCTGAAGTTTCAAAAGGATGGCAAAGAGGTGACTTTCGTTGGGAGCCCAGCTTTGGTGAGATTGAAAGCTTCTCTTAGGGAGATCACCCGATTGAAGGAGGCAGAGTACGGAGGATTATTGTGGGTAGTGCAAATTGAAGGGGGGAAGTCAACTGACGAACCTCTGTCTGACACCCAAGGAGAGAAGTTGCAATACTTATTTGGTGAGTTTCCTAAGGTTTTCATTGAGCTGACTCAACTACCCCCACGAGATTGACGGATCACGCCATTCCAATTAAACAAGGTGAAGGACCCATTCGAGTAAGACCATACCGGTATACGTACAGTAAAAAAAGGAGAAATAGAAAGACTTGTGGAGGAAATGATAATGGCAGGCATTATACAGCTGAGCTCAAACCCCTACTCAAGTCCGGTGATATTAGTCCGGAAGAAGATGGAAGCCGGAGGTTTTGCGTGGATTATCGTGCCTTGAATGAAATCAGTATCCCTGATAAGTATCATATTCCAGTGATTGAAGAACTATTAGACGAGCTACTTAGAGCGAGTTACTTTTCCAAACTCGACTTGCGTGCCAAATACCACCAGAGGAGGACGTGCCAAAGACGACATTCAGGACACTCGATGGACATTATGAGTTTCTCGTGATGCCATTTGGGTTAAGGAATGCCTCCTCCACTTTTCAGGCCACCATGAATGATGCTTTCATACCTTATCTGCGCAAGTTCATCCTAGTCTTCTTCGATAACATTTTGGTGTATAGCGCTACTTGGGAGGAGCATATTCGCCACCTAGAGCAAGTGATGCAGGTATTGGAGGAGCAGAGGCCGGTAGTCAACCAAATAAATGCCGATTTGCTCAGAGAAAAGTGAAGTATTTGGGGGCATATCATTATGCTAGGTGGGGTAGCTATGGATCCAGAAAAGATCTGTCCTTAGGTGGCCGACTTTGCGATCTGTCAAGGAAGTGAGAGGTTTCCTTGGATTGACAGGGTACTATCACCGTTTCGTGAAGGACTATGGCAAGGTAGCTTGACCTTTGACAGATTTACTGAAGAAAAAAGGGTTTCATTGGCGGCCCGAGGCTCAAGGAGCTTTTGACCTAAAATCCATTATGACAACGGCCCAGTACTAGTTCTTCCTAATTTTCAGTAAGAGTTCACGGTAGAATGTGATGCGTTAGGACGAGGGATCGGTGCAGTATTGATGCAAAATGGGAGACCTATGACCTGCTTTAGCAAGGCTCTTTCAGATAGGAACCCTATCTGTTAGGCTGCCGCTTCCAAGTGCTCACCGATCAGAAGGCATTGCGGCATATGTTCCAACAAAGGATTACTACTCTAGATTAGCAAAACTAGTTAGCCAAACTACTGGGTTATGACTTTGAGGTAAATTATAAAGCAATAAAGGCTAATCAAGCTGCAGATGCGCTATCTCGCATCCCGAGAGAATCAGAGTTGATAGCCATGTCATGTGCTCTATGGCTGGGCGCGGAAAGAGTGCAACAGGAGGTGCAGCTGGATCCTAACTTGAACCGAATTATTCATGATCTATTGAGCAACCCTCAAGCCCACCCACCTTATAGCTGGGAGAGGGGGCAATTGCTGTACCAAGGAAGGTTGGTCATCCCAGCAAAATCTACTTGAATACCGGAGATCCTCCGGGAGTTTCATTGCACGCCCATAGGAGGACATTCATGGGCATATAGGACTTATAGACAGATAGTTGGCAATGTGTATTGGTCCGGTATGAGGAAGGACATTTACCGGTTAGTTGTTGAATGTAAAGTGTGTTAGTGACAGAAATATCAGACTTTATCACCCGCAAGCTTACTTCAGCCCTTACCCATACCGGTGGCTATATGGGAGGACATTGCTATAGATTTCATTACCAGTTTGCCGAGATCCCAGGGCATGGATGCCATCTTTGTGGTGGTAAACCGGTTGTCAAAATATGCACACTTTATTCTCATTCGACACCGCTATTCAGCTAGTTCGGTAGCAGACATATTTATGCGTGAGGTGGTGCGTCTGCATGGAATACCGTGGTCCATTGTGAGTGATAGGGACCCAATGTTCGTCAGCCATTTTTGGAGGCAACTTTTCAAACTACAAGGCACAATTCTAAAGATAAGCTCGTACCATCCGGAGACTGATGGATAGACTGAGGTACTTAATAGATGTTTGGAAACTTGCATTGCTTTGCATCTGAACAGACACGAAGGTGGGCAAGGTAGCTACCTTGGGTTGAGTATTGGTATAACACCAGTTTTCACACAGCCTCTGGGAAGACTCCTTTTGAAGTAGTGTATGAGCGCCCTCCTCCCCCTACCTTATCGAGGTCGTGCTGGGGAGTCTTTCGTGGAAGCAGTGTCACATGAGTTATTGGATAGAAATGAAATTCTACGACAATTGACATACAACTTAACTAGGGCACAATAGCGAATGAGCAGATATGCAAAGGCGAATCGTCGAGATGTATCATTCGAAATTGGAGATTCTGTTTATTTCAAATTGCAACCCCACCACCAACAAACGGTCACTTGGAGGGTGAATGCCAAGCTCGCAGCCCGTTACTATGGACCATTCAAAATCCTCCACAAAGTCGGTGAGGTCGCTTATCGGTTGGAATTATCTAAGAGATCACGGGTGCACTCGGTTTTTCACATGTCGCAACTAAAGAAGGCAATAGGGGCCCACAGCACGCCAGCTCAACTTCCTCTCGACCTAGAAGTAGAACCTACTACAGTTGCATATCCGGATACCGTCTTGGCTCAACGACAAGTAAGTCGTGGAGGTAGTTCTATTAACCAATGGTTGATACAGTGGTCACATAAGTTACCTGGAGAAGCGACGTGGGAAGATGAGGAAATAGTCCGAGGATAGTTTCCAGGGTTCATCGTTAGTCTTGGGGATAAGACTACTTCTGCGGCGGGGGCAACTGTTACAGTCGGGTCAAATCCTATATGGAAAGTATACACCAGGCGTGGACCAAAGGTAGGAGCTAGGCCAAGCAAGGCCCAAACCCAAGTTGGAGGAGAGGAGGAATAGGATTAGGGCAGTGAGAGAGGAGAGGAGGGGATCTATGGTTTTTGTGTGTGTTTTCTTTTTGTACTCACTAGCATCAATCGGCTTGAGGGACGGTCGCTTGCCGACCATTACAATTTCCCATGGGTTTGTTGCAGGCACTTGGAAAGTTCAGTCCTCCAGTATTCACTCTTTCGAAGGCTTTGGATATGTATAAGTTCATCTCAACAAGATTCAGAAATAATCTTTGTCGATTCAGCAATCAGAAAGAGAACTGACAATTTGGTAATAAAATCTTTTGACCAAATTGTCTGATATTCTGGAAGCTTAAGTTTGTGGCATAATTCAATTAGAAATACTCATGTTTATCAGCATAAGAACACATGTACAAGATACATAAATAAAAATAACCAAAGGATGAGTTGAGTGGGATATGCAGGATACATAAATAAAAATAACCAAAGGATGAGCATGTACAAGATGTTGAGCAATTCTATATATTATTAATTGCTTAAGATATAGATCTATGCTGTCAAACAAGAAAACGCCATTATATCTCATGATTTGGAACACGGCCAAGCATACATAAAGCCTCATTGCATGAGATTGTCTACATTTGTTTTTTAGAGGTAGAATTTTATCTCATATATTGGACACCTGGATGTTCTTTGACTCTAAGATCCTCCCATAAGATGTTTAACTAGTGCAATAAGTACTAGGAAGACCTTTGCAAAATTTTTTTAAAATAGTCAGCTTAATAGCACACACAACTGCTGACCAACATAGTTATTTATCTAAATACCTTTTAACTTTTTCAGCTATTTTTCAACCAACAAAAGTTAAACCTTTAAGCTATGCCAAACAAGCCCTTAAGTTCTTGTTTAAATAGCACAATAAGTTTCTATATCCTACTAAATGCCACTGGTTTTGATGTTAAAACTTAGTAGTTATGTATTTGCGTCTTTGATATTTAGATGATTGTTTTATATCAGCCAATTACTTTTTATTGATGCTATACTAATCATGAAACTCAGCATTAGGAAGTTTGTTTTCTGTGCTATTATCACATGTTCCTGATTCACCTTATTTCTTGGGTTTAAGAAATAACCAAGAGATGTATGGAGTTGGTAGACTTAGTAATGCAATGCCTTGTTGTTTGAGAGAGGAGCTGAGTGAGAAGAAATAGATAGAGCAGGAGACAAATAAGGAGAGGTAGAGAGATAAGCGAGAGAATGGTGATAAAAGAAAGGGGCAGAGAAGAAAATTGGGTTTACGAGGGAGAGAGAGGAGTGGAATGGTAGGATCTCTGTTTGTTAGACTCTAGGTTCCCCGGTTCAGCCCAAGGCCCACCCACTGGGCCCAAACCCAAACATCCGGTCAAAATCGGATGGTGACCAAGATCGAGATAGTGGAATTCGTCTGCGATTTCTTCGGACAATGCAGACGCGGACGGCTTCAACCAGGGCAAGCGGCGGCTGCGTCTCCCTTACCGAAGGAAGCGGACGCGGGCGCTGACGACGACAACGCCAAATTCCCGGACGCGGACGCAAGAAAGGAAAGCGGCGACGACTCCAACAATTTTCTCGGTCTTCTCGGACGAAGAAGGAATGCAGCAGCAGAGAGCTCGGTCGGCGACGCGATCTGCGCGGGCGGGCGTCCGCTTCTATAAATCAGACACCAGATCGAGCGAGCAGCCACCAAGAATCCAGAGAGCAGAGAGCTTGAAAGAGAGAGCTTGGGAAGCGGTGATCGAGGGAGGAGAGATCGGCAAGAGATCGATAGAGGAGAGTAGAGGGACGAGTGCTTCTGTGAACGGCGACGAGGGTGAGATCGTCGCCGACGTGGGAAAGACGAGCGGAGCGAGAAGAGAGGGTTTTTGTAGCTTTGATTTAAGAAGAATAAAGTGAAGATTTTCCCTTTCTGAATCCGGCGAGCGGCCCCTGCTTTCCGACGAAGTTCCGCTGTTCCTCCAACGAGCTTCCCCTATTCCGCTGTTTCCAACTCTGGGGCGCCGTTCCCTGCGACTTCGGCGGCGGAAGGCTGCCAGGTGGTCGGCGACGAGGCCGAGGGCAGGGCGAGCGGCTTCCTTCCCCGGCGAAGACGTTCTCTTCTCCGGCAACGTGGGCGGCGGACGAGCGCTGCAGCGGACGTGTATAACGACGAAGCAACAATGCCTTCCGATTTTGACTAGGGTCAAAATCGGAAGCGGGAGTGGCAAACGGCGTGGCGCAAAACGAATTGCAAGGCTGACGTCACGCTAACGTCAGCGAGGAGGTTAAATTCGGGCGTGCGGTACTGTTCGATTTTGACTAGTCAAAACCGTTGACCAGATAGGGTATTCCCAATTTAGGGTTTCTTTCGTGCGAATTATAATTTGGGGATAAAAATCTGAGCGGGGAGTTAGGGTTTCGAATTTTGGGATGGAAACCCTAGCGAGTTCGCGTTCCGGTATTCCACCGGACGACCTTGAGATAGCGGATAAATGCTGTTTTTAGGCCGATCTGACCGGGGCGTGACAACTGGTATCAGAGCCTAAAGTGATCCAACAAGCATGGTGAATCAAGGAGATCGTATTGCGCGAATCGAGCAGGTGCTCGGTTTGACAGGAAACAGCAAAGATGCGGTGGTTCCTCAGGTGGAGGACCTCCATCGCATGATTGAGGAGCAGAGGTTGCAGATCCTTACCCTCCAACAGATTTTGGCTGGAGTAGTGGAGGCTCCCCAAACTGTTGAAGGCATGGCGGCCCTACAAGAACAAGTAGGGGTCTTGCAAGGACAAGTGACGACTTTGGCAATGCAAGTAGCCAACACCACGGTAACCCAACAGCATATATTGGCGGACCTTGCGGTGATGCGCATGGCACTGGCGCAGGCACAAGATGGGGCCGCTACAGCAGCCATGGCGGAGTATGGGGCTCCCAACAGGAAGGTTCGCACCCCAGAACCTGCAGTGTTCAAGGGGGCCAGATTAGCAAAAGTATTGGGTAATTTTCTATGGGATATGCAACAATATTTTGATGCTAACCATGTTGCAGACCAGGAGAAGGTGAGGGTGTGCACAACATATCTCTCAGATGATGCAAAACTTTGGTGGAGGACCAAAGTTGATTCGACATCAGAAGCAGCGGGCTGGACATGGGAGGTGTTCCGAGAGGAACTGCGGCAATAGTTCCTTCCCGGAAACTCGGTGGACCAGGCACGAGAGGCGGTGGATCGGCTGAAGCACACGGGGACGATCCAGGAGTATGTCATGGCGTTCTCCGCACTGATGTTGGAGCTACCTGAGATGGCAGAGGGAGACAGGAGTTACTTCTTCCTCCGGAATCTCCAACCTTGGGCGGCGACTGAGGTTCGACGACATACGCCGCAAGACTGGAGGACAGCCGCAGCTATAGCCGAGTCACTCGTGGATTAGAGAACTTCAGGAACGACCTTTCAGAGAGCACAGAGGTCGCCCCCGAAGCGACCACCTCCACCCAGAGCAAGAGCGCCAGAGAGAGAGATTCTCTCCTCGGCGGAACGGAGCACGGCAGGAGCAGACCCGACCTGCAGAGAGGGGGCAGAGTCAACTGAGACCGATTGCCTGCTTCTTGTGCAAAGGACCACACCGGATACGCGATCGTGCATCGGGAGCTAGCTGAGAAACCGGCGGTGATTGATGACGAACCAGTAGAGGCTCAGATAGGAGGTATGTACATTGCCTCAGTGGTCGCAGGTAAATCATCATCGACCTCCTCAGATGCAGATGCCAAGCCAGAGGATGCAAACGGCAAGGGTGATATCGAGAAGAAAGCAAGCCCCGAAGATGCGAAACCTCCACAGGAGGAAAAGACGTGGAAGTAAGTAGTGGAGGAAAAGGCTCCATCGAAGTCCTCGAATTCTTCAGACACGGAGAGGGACGACGGGCCCCAGCGGATACAGGGGAGACATTGGCCCTCTTTAGCAGACCCCGTAGAGTACGAACGAAGGCGTCAAGCTATATTTGACGATGCTGAGTACCAGAGGAGACGTAAGGAGATGTGGAAGAAACCTGTGGACGTCAGAGCTCCAAGCAGGAGCGAGCTCGCCGGCCGGCGTTGAGCGGGCCGCCCGTGCAAGACATCGAGGGCGATGTCCAAATTGGGCGGGGGAGAATTGTTAGGCCCTAGGTTCCCCGGTTCAGCCCAAGGCCCACCCACTGTGCCCAAACCCAAACATCCAGTCAAAATCGGATGGTGACCAAGATCGAGACAGCGGAATTTGTCCGCGATTTCTTCGGATGATGCAGACGCGGACGGCTTCAACCAGGGCAAGCGGCGGCTGCGTCTCCCTTACTGAAGGAAGCGGACGCGGGTGCTGACGACGACAACGCCAAATTCCCGGACGCGGATGCAAGAAAGGAAAGCGGCGACGACTCCAGCGATTTTCTCGGTCTTCTCGGACGAAGAAGGAAGGCGGCAGTGGAGAGCTCGGTCGGCGACGCGATCTATGCGAGCGGGCGTCCGCTTCTATAAATCAGACACCAGATCGACCGAGCAGCCACCAAGAGTCCAGAGAGCAGAGAGTTTGAAAGAGAGAGCTTGGGAAGCGGTGATCGAGGGAGGAGAGATCGGCAAGAGATCGATAGAGGAGAGTAGAGGGACGAGTGCTTCTGTGAACGGCGACGAGGGTGAGATCGTCGCCGACGTGGGAAAGACGAGCGGAGCGAGAAGAGAGGGTTTTTGTAGCTTTGATTTAAGAAGAATAAAGTGAAGATTTTCCCTTTCTGAATCCGGCGAGCGGCCCCTGCTTTCCGACGAAGTTCCGCTGTTCCTCCAACGAGCTTCCCCTATTCCGCTGTTTCCAACTCTGCGGCGCCGTTCCCTGCGACTTCGGCGGCGGAAGGCTGCCAGGTGGTGGGCGACGAGGCCGAGGGCAGGGCGAGCGACTTCCTTCCCCGGCGAAGACGTTCTCTTCTCCGGCAACGTGGGCGGCGGCGAGCGCTGCGGCGGACGTGTGTAACGACGAAGCAACAACGCCTTCCGATTTTGACGTCAGCGAATTGCAAGGTTGACGTCAGCGAGGAGGTTAAATTCGGGCATGTGGTACTGTTTAATTTTGACTGGTCAAAACCGTTGACCAGAGAGGGTATTCCCAATTTAGGGTTTGATTTAGGGTTTCTTTCGTGTGAATTGTAATTTGGGGATAAAAATCTGAGCGGGGAGTTAGAGTTTCGAATTTTGGTTCGGAAACCCTAGCGAGTTCGCGTTCCGGTATTCCGCCGGACGACCTTGAGATAACAGATAAGCGCTGTTTTTAGGCTGATCCGACCGGGGCGTGACGCTGTTCATGGGTAAAGGAAAGAGGGAAAGAGAGATTATTACAAGCACTTCAAGCTCTGTATTTTTGAATCTTGTACGATCACTATATTTTATTGTTAATTATCAAGGATCTGCTTTTACTAGTGCAGCATTGACCCCTGTTGCAGTGTTGATTGCAATTCATGATATTAATCTGCAGAAAGATGGTGTTGCACTTAAGAAGGCTAGTCATATTTTCCATTTCTTTCCGCTTAAAACATTGTAAACACCAATTTGCTTCTGTTAAGATCAAACTGATCTTGTCTCAGACTCTCAATTGAATGTTTTCTCATCAGATAACAGATGCTTGCACTGCTTGTTTTGAGCGACGTACTGTTTCTACCCAGCATGTTCTAGCAAAATCATTGAGCCATCTGGTAATCAGGGCTGATGTCTTTATATTATTTACATCTTTCTGATATTGTCCATTAATTGGTCAACCTGACTTTCAGGACGAGCAAGTACCTCTTTCCCTTCTTTTCATGAGAACTGTTATTCAAGCAATCGATGCTTTCTCATCTCTGGTAATTGTTAATTTACTTGTATTGTTTTTACTCCTTGCTCTCATAACTCATATAGTAAAGTTGACTGCAACAGTATCACGAAAAGAAACCAGTTTAGGGTTCTAGCACTTAGTTTCTGGCCAGAATTTTCATGATGTCTAAACCTGTTTACTTGATTTCCTTTTTCTCTCCATCCAGTCATTTCTTACAAGTCATTTCTAATTGTTAATCGTTACTATATGTATGTGTTCTTATCACATGTTTGCTCATATTGCTGATTTATCTAAGCTTTGAATAGGTGAGAGTTTATATATTGTACTTCATTTTTTATTATAAATGAACCAATTGAATCACTTTCCGTTCAACTTGATATTAGAATAGGTACTTCTAACTCTTGTTACTTCCCTGTCGTGCATGGGAAGATTGGTTTAGGATAAAAGAAGAGCTAGATGTAAAAAAAATATAACTTGGGAATTTGGAAAGAAAATTTTGGAGGGAAGCCTAGGTCTTGAGAGAGCACTAGTGGGAACGGGTTGCCGACAACTATGATTGTGTAGAGAAGAGGGAGGCAGGCTACCAAGCGAGGAGCAATGGTTGTGTAGGATGGAGTAAATGGAAGACGATTGGGGGAGAGGCAGGTGGGTAGTGGACATTAGAGATGGGAGGATGGGGAGGGGATGGCTTATAGAGAGAGGGAACAAGGCTACTATAATTTGAAAGAGAATCCAGTCTGATATCAAGTGGGATTGGAATGATTGCATCTTGAATGATGACATGGTGCCTCTTAGATACTAGACTATGATGATAATGGAAATTCATATTATAGTTGTGGTAAATATTACGATAATATACATAATATTACGAGGCAGTAAAATGTGATGCCATAGAAAGATCCAATCGCGCCGTATAGTTACATCTAAAGTGATATTATTCTCTACTTTTTACAATAAAAACTAACATATAATTTTTCAATATTTTGTTTACTCGCTGCAGTTCATATTAAGATTGAAGTTACATATTTTGTGAAACCAAGTTTGTTTATAAACTCCAGTTTTTTTATGACTTCTAAATTTTTTTATAAACCATTCTTGGTGGTTAGGTCAGCATTAGTAAATTTTCATTAAAATGGAGCACATGATATTTTAAGTTCCCAAGTGCTGGCAGTCAACTATTTGCATTCTCTGATTTTGAGTATATGTCTGGAATAACAATTATATCCATATCTATCTTTGTTCTTGACAGATATGGGTTGTGTGGAATTTATATCTGAACATTGATCTTGTAACCAATTTAATATGGCCCGTTACAAGAAGTATTTTTCATGTGTAAAAGCGCCAAATGTCTCTTTCACAACTTCGTATGGAAAATGTTTTACTTCTTGTTCCATGTGATATATGTGATGAGTATCTTTTGAGAAAAATAATGTTTGTGGCTTAAATTAAAACTCAATGCTGCACAGAAATTACCTAAGGTGGAATCATAACACGACTTACTATATGCCAGGAAGTAGTGTGGCTGTGCTAATTGGACCCTACAAAGTCTTTATTGGAAGAGAAGTTGTGTTAATCAGGAGACTAATGCCATTCACTGTGCTGAGCGTTTGCAATTGGGTTCTAAGTACAACTTTTTCTACTCTTGTAGGTTGATTTTGTTATGGGTATACTCTCAAAACTTGTGACAAAGCAGGTACTACAGCTTATATCCTTTCACCATTCAGGATTTTTTGCACTATTCTCATTCTAGTATTTCCTATGTATGCCACTGTTCCATCTGCATCTCCTGCCATCTCACTAAGGAGAAATACTCGTTGCCATTTGAATTTAACATTAGTTTTTAAAAATCTTTCTTCCCTTCTTTTTCCTTGGCATGATAATTTATTTACATTGAAGCCGCTGCAATTTAGGGAAGTTTATTGCTTAAATGAGCTGGTGACAGCAATCGTCATTTATTATGGCTTAAAATTCCCACCTAGGAGAACTTTATACTTCAGTGCTCCTGCTTCATGTGACCATAGTGTCAGCTAAGGAATCTAAACATGTTGATTCAGGAAACATTTTTTATCCTGTTATTGTATCAATGTGATCTTTTCTATAGCAATTTGGTTCATTAATTTCAAAGAGATTATTAAGTTGTTACTTCTTGACATGAATAGTGTTCTAACTTAAGATTGACAATTATATTAACCATGTCATCACGATACAAAACACAATTAATAACAAGTAGCATTGCGTAATCAATCTAGAAAAAAACAGTACTTCACGACTACCTATAATACAATAGCTTACTAATCACATATTCATGTGCAAGATCTAACACAAATAAAATGATTGCATTTGACTAAAACAATATAAATTGACATAACATTCTAAAATTAAGAACTGGCAACTTGAAGAGCTGGATGTCTCTATCTATTTATGATTTACAATTTGGATCTCCACTCGTTGAGATGTAGACATCTGAAAAGAGAATGCAGAGGAAACAACAAGAAATATATTGCATTGCTTTCAAACGTAAATTAATAATACAAACTGTCTAAAAGTAACTATATTAATACATAAATGTTCCTTTTCAATATAACCCTCAAGTTCTGTTACACTTCTCTTTTTATGTAATTCAAATTCCATGATTTATTTCAAGGTGCATGCCTGCATGGATTCATCTTTGATGCCGCAAGTTGCAACTATTCTACAAGGTCAACCTCGGGTGTAACCGCAACACCTTAATATCACTAGGTCTTTTATTTCTAATGTTACAAGCATGTAAACCTACTTAGCACGTGTAGATTATGAATGCGAAAGACATGCTATATACTCCAATACAATATGCAATACAACGATTTCAATATAACAACAATATAGTGATGTCTCGAAAACTTAAAGACCCCTCTGGCCATTTTCAGCCCTATGTTGATCAAAACTGGGAAATATTTTCAGCCCACTTCTGCCCATTTTCTGTGAAGCATTTCATACTTAGGATATAATAAGAGACACGAGAGTTTGTGAAAGTCCATTAATATGAAATGATGAGAGTTCTTTGTAGATTTCTGTTACTGTTCTTTAGTTTTTATCATGGCGCCCTTTTACGAATTTATCCAATTTAAGTCAATTTGACATAGGAACACGAATCATTAATATGGTAGTTGTCTGTTAACTTTTTATCATTTTTATTATGAAAGTAAGGAGATTTGAAGGCGATATGAAGTTATATTTTCTGTTTCTATTTTCATGGAATTTGCTGAATGAATATGGTAATAGACTTGATTTGACCAATAGATACAGATCCAAATTAATTTCATTAAGGCCATCCAATTTTGACCATAAAATTCCAAAATTCTCACTCTCTCACTTCATTTAAACTCCAAATCTACACACGGAAAAAAATTCTTGGAAAGATATATATCAAGCTGGAAAAAAGATATTTTTCTAGCTATATTTCTCAATTTCATTGTTGACTTGTGTTTGCTTGTCATGTTTGTGTACCTATCCAATTTCAAATATTCATTATTGATCACACTCAATATTAATTATGTTTGTCATCTCATGATCATGTTTCTACCATTTAGTTGACTCTATTATTTCATGCTTATACTGATCAAATTGACATTGCAGTTGAATCCCTTGTGTCATCGCATCCATAGGACATGGTACCATTCCATGGTTTGAAAACAATTCAGTATTGGAATCGGCAGTGGCTTGCATGAAATATGATTGTATCCAGTATCTACCATTTGTGCATATTGGGTAGGTAGGATTGGAATTAGGGAGAATATTTAAATTTAAAAATTAGAAAAATGATGAAAAAAACACAAATAGAATGCTTGAATTACCGATGTTTATTTAAATATTTCAAGTATAATTTTGGCATAGGCATTTTGATTAATTTATATACTATAAGTTGAAATTATGCTGAATCAACTTCCTTAGTTTTTTCATTAGGGCAACCAAACATAAAAGAACATGGCAAGTAACGGGTAAGGTAATGGTTAATGGACACCTTTGACCCAAACTCATTACCTTGTTAATACAAACATTCCAACACTCTCCCTCAAGTTGGAGTAAAAATATTAATTAGACCCAGCTTGTTACAAAGTTGATTGAGTCTAGCTGGTCCTAAAGACTTTGTGAAGATGTCTGCGATTTGATCTTCCGACCTCATATACGGAGTACTAATGAGTTTGTTGTTGATAGCTTCTTTGATGAAATGATAATCAACCTCGATATGCTTAGTCCGTTTATGAAATATTGGATTGTTCGCAATAAAATTGGTAGCTTGATTATCACAAAATATGTTCATTAGACTAGGGCAGTTTATCCCACGTTCTTGTAAAAAATGTTTTAGCCACAACATCTCGCAAACTGTATGAGTCATGGCTCTATATTTAGCTTCACAACTCGATCTCGCCACTACACTCTGCTTCTTACTCTGCCAAGTAATTAAGTTGCCGCCTAGGTAAGTACAAAAACCAAAAATCGATTTCCTATCTTCAACGTTTTTGGCATAGTCAACATCAGAATATGCCTCAATCCGAGTGTGTTCATTTTTGTAATATTTCAACCCTTGGCCAGGGCACCTTTGATATATTGAATTACTCGGATAGTAGCATCCCAGTGACACTGTTTGGGTTTTTGCATGAATTGACTAATGATACCTACAGCGTGAGATATATCTGGTCTTATGATAGTGAGATAATTAAGTTTGCCTACCAGACGTCAGTATTACGTTGCATCAACATACTTAGATTCTACGTTCTCACTATATTTTTGATTTGGAACTAATGGGGAGTTAGCGGGCTTGCAAGCACTCATGCTGATCTCTTCCAAAAGATCTAGGGCATATTTCCTTTATGAAATGAATATACAATTTCGTTTGTAAGCTATCTCAATTCCGAAGAAGTACCTCGGTGTCCCCAGATTTTTGATAGAGAAATGAGACTGTAAGTGTAGCTTAGTTTTCTCAATACCATGTACGTCATCATCTGTGAGTAGCATATCATCGACATAAATGGCTAAAATGATGATGCCACTCTCCAAACGATGAATAAATATAGAGTGATCAGCCTGACTATGACGAAAACTGGCTAAAGTCATTATCTGTGAAAGTTTATGGAACCATGCACGTGGACTTTGCTTAAGGCCATAAATAAACTTGTACAATTTGCACACCATCATCTCCCCCTGAGCAACATAACTAGGAGGTTGCTCCATATAGACTTCCTCGAAAAGATCCCCATAAAAGAAAGGCATTAGTCACATCCATTTGGTGAAGAGACCACCGGCAATTGATAGCCAAGGAGAACAAGGTACGAATAGAGTTAAGGCGGGCCACTGGAGAGTAGGTATTATGATAATCAAGCCCATAAATCTGAGAATACCCTTTGGCGACCAAGCGAGCCTTGTAACGAGCAATAGACCCATCTGAGTGGTATTTAATCGTGAAGACCCACCGACAGGGAATGACCCGAGCTCTGGGTGGAGGAGAAACTAAGGACCATGTCCTGCGAGACTGTATGATGGCCATCTCGGCGTCCATAGCTTGCTTCCATTCAGGTACGAGCATAGCCTGTGAAGGAGATGTAGGCATAGGAAACGAGGACAAGACAACCGAAAAAGCACTGGATAGAGGTGATAACTGACTAAAGGAAATGTAATGAGAAATAGGGAAACGAGAAATGGAATGTTTGCCTTTGAGCTGGGCGATGGGTAGATCCCCGTCAAGAGCAACTGACGAAGGAGACAAGGCAGGAGGAGGCCGAGGGCGTTTGCTATAAACCTGTAAAGGAACCGCGGAGGGAACTGACTCATCTGGAAGGGTGATAGCATGAAGAAGATCTGGAGGGGAAGGGGAAGCCCGGATAAACGGAAAAAAGGACTGAAACTCATCAAGGGTAACAACAACAGTAGTAAATGTCTGACCACTACAAGGATCAAAACAGCGATAACCCTTTTGGGTCTGAGAATACCTAATGAACAGACATCGAATAGCACACGGACTTAACTTATCAATGCCCGGGCCTAAGACGTGAACATAACAAAGACACCCAAAACGAGGAGTAAGAGAGAAGGGTACCTTAGACGGAAACAAAAGAGAAAAGGGAGAACGACCTCCCAAAACAGGAGTGGAAACCCGATTAATAAGGATGAAGCCGTAAGAACCGCATCGGGCCAAAACAAGCGAGGAACCTGCATGTGAAACAATAAGGTACGGGCCACATCAAGAAAGTGGCGATTCTTGCGCTCTGCCACCCCATTTTTGGAGAAGGTGAAGCTATAAGTGGTCTGATGTAGAATACCATGAAAGGTGCAGAAAGAATTGAAAAAGGTGCTAGTATATTCCAAAGCATTGTCAGAACGCAAAATCTGTATAGAGACACCAAATTGAGTTTTGATTTCAACATAGAAATTACAAAATACATCAAAAAGTTCAGACCGCTTGGTTAAAATATAGCACCAATACATATGAGAGAAATCATCTATAAAGGTTACAAAATACTTGTGACCATCACGACCAAGAGCAGGACTGGAACCCAAACGTCAGAGTGGATGAGGTGAAAAGGTTGTAGGCTCCGAGTAGTTGCCGCAGAGGGCAAGAAAGCATGATGGTGTTTACCTAGTTGACAAGCATCACAGGTAAAGGATGGCCGCGACAACAGAGGCAAAAACTATTGGAGACGAGCCAAAGAAGGATGACCAAGTCGATAGTGTCACTGAATGGGAGAAACCGCAGTAGAAGATAAAGCTCAAGGTAGTAAGGAGGTAGTGAGTGTGTAGACGCCGCCACGCCTAGGCATCCCACCAATCGTCTTCTTCGTCCGGAGGTCTTGAAAGAGATAGTGAGAGGATAGAAATGTGACACTACAATTGCATTGAGTAGTAAAAGCACGAACAGAAAAGAGATTGGAAAAGAAGGTATATACAGAACATGAGAGCGCATAAGAGTAGAAAAGATGAGAACTGTTCCAATGCCCATGACTAGAATGAGAGAACCGTCGGCAATAGACACATGGGGTAAACGCCCCCAGTGGACAAGAATACAAACAAGACACAATTACCTGTCATGTGAGATGAGGCACCGGAATCAGCAATCCAAGTAGATCTAGAAGAAGCAAGAGTGACTATACCCGAAGCAGGAACGAAAGAAACTACAAACGTAGAGGGCTCAGCAGTAGACATAGACGCAGACTGGAGCAAGCAATCATACTCAGCCGCCGAAATAGTAATCGTGTCAGTCACCGCTGGTGGTAGATTTAGGCCAGATAAGGGAGTATCATTAGCTACAATGGCCTTGGCGGGCAAACGCCCAAATTTTTGCCAACATCTGTTCGGGGTGTGGTTGGTGCGACCACAAT
This sequence comes from Costus lasius, assembly GCA_027563935.2. Taxonomy (NCBI): domain Eukaryota; kingdom Viridiplantae; phylum Streptophyta; class Magnoliopsida; order Zingiberales; family Costaceae; genus Costus; species Costus lasius. The sequence continues at coordinate 25,071,455 of CM050451.1, read as the reverse complement.
GAGAGTATGGAGGAAAACCACGGCCACGGCCTCGCCCCCGTCCATGTGTGCGTCCACGACCCGAAGAAATGGGGGCAGGGGGAGCAGCAAGAGCACTAGGAGCATCTTTGGATTGAGATGGGGTAGAAACACGCAATAATCGGGAGAAGGCGGCTTGAAGACTTGTGATAGTGGAGTCCAGTAGCAGTTGAGAACCCAAGGCTGAGTATTGAGAATTAAGGCAAGACAAGTATTTGGCCACCAAGAATTCTTGACACTGACAGAGTTCATCTCATTTGCCTTGCAATAAAGTATAGGTCTCTTGGATAGTACAATCCTCTTGTTGTAAATTAATAATCTATTCGTAAAGACAGAGTAAAGACAGAGCACATGACTGAGGTTCTGTCTAGAGGCATAAGTACTGTTAAGAAATTCCCAAGCAGATTTAGTAGACTTTTGATACATGATTGTAGAAGCGACTTTGGAATCCAAACTGTGGAGAAGTAAATTTAGCACAGCCATATCAGAGCGACGCCAAGCCTCATAGGCAGGGTCAGTATTAAGAGGAGCCGATTGAGTTAGATGATGCTCCTTGCCATGAGACCCTAAAAAGAGGTGAACTGATTGAGACCATAATGGAAAATTAGTACCATCAAATTTAACGATACATGTCCCAAAGGTATTACCAGGCTTCATTTCCGAGGAAGAGGAGAAGGGATCCATAAGCGGCGATTGACACGGATGAAAGAGAGATGCCGCAATAGGACAATCGGACAGCGGAAGCAGCCACAACCGAGCAGCGAACCACAATAAGAAGACGAAAGGTGTTGCTGATGATAGAAAAGAGAAACTAGCCGCGAAGAGAGGTACCAGCAGTGAGAGTCTTAGGTAAGAGGAGGTGCGGCGTATCTAGCGAGGTATGCATCTCTTAGATTGACACGCTGGGAGAAGGTGCGACTGATGCACGAAGAAAGGCGCTGGAAGGTGGACATCCACAGCCGCAGTGGAGGGTGCATCACGAGACCATCACAGCATCGGCGGTTAGCAGGAACGGTAGAGGAGAGGAGAAGAGGGGTTCAACGTCCTGGTGGGCATTGGCGGCACTTCACAGGGCCATACGGAGACCCGCAAGGCACGGCGCCGATCACACGAGGCGCCTCGCTTGAACCCCTCGGCTCCTATGTGGGCTCAAGGGAAGGTGGAGAGGAAGGGACAATAGAAGCAGAAGGGGACAAGGAAGGTGGCGGAACAACAGAGGCGGAAGGGGATGGGGAAGGTGGGGACAAGGAAGATGGCGGAACAACAGAGGCGGAAGGGGATGGGGAAGGTGGCGGAACAACAGAGGCGGAAGGGGATGGGGAAGGTGGCGGAACAACAGAGACAGGGGCAGCGACGGGAACAGAATCACTCCGATACCAAGTTGAAATTACGTAGAATCAACTTAGTTTTTTCATTAGGGCAACCAAACATAAAAGAACATGGCAAGTAATGGGTAAGGTAATGGTTAATGGACACCTTTGACCCAAACCCGTTACCCTGGTAATACAAACATTCCAACACCATAAATTATATTGAAATTATCAAAATAATTCATTATATACAATATATGCATATATATTGTACGTCGTATCATTTTATTATGTAATATTGGTTTATATTATTTTTAAAAAAATTGCTGCTATTTTTTTTATTTTTAAGATATTAGTTGAGAAATTTGTTACTAATAATAGTAGTTGTATAACTTTTTAATATGTGTTTGTAGGATAAATCATTACATGTAAGCATATATGCTAATAATATATTAAATGACTAAATAAACAAAGTAGGAATGTGAATTATCATGTTTCCAGAGCTGTGTTACTCTCCTTTCTTTGTCTAGTAAACAAATGTAATGATTGGCTCATTTGAAGGTAAAGATAAGATGTAGCAAATAAATTGAATTCAGTTGCTTATTCATTTTCAAACATAGCATTATCTGTAGAATCTTCATTCGTTTGCTCTGTTAGCCTTCTCTACGTTACAGCTCATTGCTTGAACCCCATGTACACAAAAAGCAGATTTTTATCACAGAATTGTAGAAGACTGCTAAGATCGACTGCTTCCAGTCCAGTATTCGCCTTTTCAAAGTTGATACAGAGTCATTGCCGTACACTTTCTCATTATTGGTCTATTTCAAATCGATTTCCAATTGGCACTTAAAAAATTATGGTTGCTTCAGCAGTTATCCTTATCAGGGTCAGCAAATCTAGAATGCTATGGTAGCATTGAGTCGTACAAGTTCAATAGGTTAACAAACATTGAGTTTTTTTTATTATTATTTTTGTGTGCGCGGGGACCTTCTGTACATACAAGACCAGTGAATTAACAGGACCAGTATCCGAGTGGTCTTTGATACCTTGATTTACAGCTACTCAAATTTAGAGCGTATTTACCTGCATGTATGCTATATCTGCATGGTTCTAGCTAGATTTGTGGGTGTTGGTCGGATTTGCCTTCACCTAGTTTTGAATACTCACAATTTGAGATAAAATTTACAGTTTTGCCTAAACACCACTTGAAGCTAAATTTCAGGTATTACCGTTCAATTGATAGAAACATTTATTACGCCTCAGTTCGATATAACAACATTTAGGTATTTTATAATAGTTTGTACTGAATAGCCTTATTCTAATTTTTCTGCTATGAACAATGGTAAGTTATTATGCACATCTGTCCTATATCTATCTTGATATAGGCTATGTATATCTAGATTTAAGTTGGACTCACTCTAACCTGGTCTATTTTGTGAAGATCTGCTAAATTTATGTCCATCTATCACATCCAACTCTGGGTTCCATTACATTCATTTTGGTTTTATAGGCGATTACAAGGATTAGAAGCACATAATAGTATAAATTCTAAATCCAAAAGGGGCTGACTAATCTGGAATTGGTATTGACAAGTTTCTCATACTGACACATCATATGGTCTAGTGCAGCAAAAACCACACAATCTGGCTTATGACTAGAACTGGTATCCCACCCATGTTTTAATTCTAGTAACATATCCAAGTTTATTCTAATTCCGAGTGTATGAACACTTGGAATCAAGGTTCTAAGTTCCGGTTTGACCGGATGTATCGGTTGGCGGTCGGCGTACCTGTTGGGTGAGAATCCAATGGAACCAGTGGAGCAGCTGAAGAAAGGAAGGAATAAAAGGAAGAAGAGGAGGAAGAGAAAGAAAAAGGGAAATAAGAGAAGGGAAAAACCTTTGCTCACGATTGCTGTCACCGCCCGCCAGCTTTGCTCTCCTTCTTCCTCTCCTCTTCTCCTCCTTCTCCTTCCTTCTCCTTTTTCTCCTTCTGCGGTTGATTGGCTGCTCCTCTTCTCTTCTTCTTCTTCTCCTTCTCCTTCTTTCTCCTCTCCTTCTCCTTCTCCTTCTCCCACTACCACCCGATCCCACCAAATATGCTCTGCTGCTCCGTTTGCGTGGTCCATCCAGTCCATACCTTCACCGGACTGGTCTGAACCGAAAAAACTGGTCGGTTCGGACCAGATCCTTAAACCTTGCTTTGAATCACTTTAGAACCAAAAATTGACCAGGTCAAAAGCAGATATTCAATTTTCATGTATAAGTATTTTTTAAAAAAATGGTCGTCACCTCCCTGTTATTGTGAATGGTAGCTATCATGCTTGTTTGGAGTTAGAACTACATGTTGTCAAAGGCATTAAAAATCAGATGTTGTGACGGTAGAAACTCCCATATGTTATTTGGTGAATCTTACACTTTTATTTCTGCTTCCTTTGTATGTTCTGGGAGTGTTTATGCTGTTTGTGATTGGTGCTCAATTCGATGACTCCATGTTTAATATTTTATTATGTATTGTGTATCATTGCTCTTAAATGTGCCTTATTATTTGTTGGATTCGTATGTTGTTGCCATTTCAGCATCTGCACTTTAACTTACACAATGTTGGCTACAGAACTTCTATCATATTCGTTGGGTCCTTCCACTGTGTTCTTTACCTTCTGGTTCTTTGTAAAAACCTCTTGAATAACTCATTATATATTTGATTTTGCTAAAAAATTCCTTGTGGGCTTCTTGAAGGATTTTCATGCTTTTTTATTTTAGTATCGTGAAAATTATAGTCAGTCTGCAAAGAGGTCCAAATTGGTTTTAATTTGATATTGTTCCCGTGCAGATATGGAAGATGCCTAAGATGTGGTTTGGATTCCTAAAATGTGCTTCACAGACAACCTCGTTCTTTTTATGTCCTTCTACAGGTTTTGTTCATCTTGTTCACATATCATTTGTGCTTTTATCTCAGGGATTTACTAATGTCGGCTTGCTTTTTACAGTTGCCACCACCTCACCTTGAAAATGCTTTAAACAAGCATCCTAACTTACGCATACGTCTTGCAGCCTATGCCAATCGACCAGACATGAAAACCTCATTACAGTGGTATTTCGATTGTTATGATATTAGTGTGTTGATTTATTTCATTGAAGTTTGAACCGTGTTCCGGTTATGGATATAAGTATCGTTTATGCAAGTTTTCATTATGTTAAGCTTGTAGAATTGAACTTAAAAAGATTCAGATAGGCGGAGTTCAGTATTTATTTTGGAATCTAAACACACTATTTTTCAATAATTTCAAAAACCTTTAAGAGCATCTAGATAGAAATCCTAGTCTAATCATACTTGTGCACGTAACTCCTTGTTTTGATTAATGCATATCAGCTGCCTCAATCTTTATTTGCCAAAGTTCTCAAAATTGTGCTATTCAACATATCGAGAACTATTTACTTAGCCTTCATATCCATCATAGAAAACTTAATAGGGCCAATGCTAGCAGTGCTCTCCCTTGTATGTTAAGAATGTGGGAGCATAGTTTTAAAAACTAGTTGGGTAGTTAAGGAGCATGGTTTTAAAAACCGGTCCAACAGCTTTGTCCGGTTAGCTACTCGACCGGTTTGAACATGGCATACTGACACTGTGCTATAGTAAGCGAACCGATGTATGCTACAGTAAAACCTATCTCGATTTGGACTAGTACAAATTAAAAATTCAGACCGAAATTTCAAATACTATGTGGAAGTTCAGTAATTGTCGAAAAAAAGTTGAGTAAGCACAACCTATTACATGATATTAGTAAATGAAGCTTAAACATCAAAGAGAGCTTGCTTATTATATGATATTATTGTCATAAAAAGTTACAAAATTTAGATGCCTTATGATATTATTGTCCAACATCAACACTAGCTATCATTTTCAATAATATGAACATTATAACAAAAATAAATAATAATTATAATAAATACTATCAATTATCAACGAGAAAATGACCAAATATTTTACAATCAAGTAATCAACAAACTTAGATATTTTACAACCATTCACATACAATAAATATATTATATATCAATAAAAACGAACTATTTTGCTGTATGCTATATCTGCATGGTTCCATTACATCAAACTTAGACATTTTACAACCATTCACATACAATAAATATATTATATATCAATAAAAACGAACTATTTTGCAATTAACTTGGCAATTAAAATGGATAACTAAGTATCAAGTATGAAGTATTATAACATCCATAAGGTCAAAAGACTTAGAACTCAAAAGTCGCGAGTCACAACCAACTCTTACAAGTTTAGAACAATAGCTCAAAGCCTCAAAATCCTAACTTACAAATATCAAATGATTTAAATACAAGTTCAATTATCAAGTTCTAAAATAAGTTTTCCGTAGACTCATCTTCAAAAGTATCTTCTTCTTCCTCTTCATTATCTTTTTCTACTATTTCATCATCAAAAAGCTCAATTTTTTCATCCTGATCAATATTTTCTAAACTATATACATCAGTAGAAGCTTCCTCATTCCCTTGTTCTTCTTCATTTTCCCTCTCTTTATCCATATTAAGAGCACCATATGATCTATATGCTTATTAGTTGTCCATTCTTTATCTAACGATAATTCTTTAAAACTAATATCATCTAGATTTTTTCTCTCGTTGCTCATGTAGTTTCAAATTATGCTTCACAGAAACCAAATTATTTATCTTCTTTTGTGCAAATGATTTCTTCTTTTTGAACGCATCTAAAAAATTCAAACATAAAGATTAGCTAAATAATATTTAATATATAAATAAATCAAATGTATGCAAAGTTGTTCCAATATACTTTAATTTCTTTTGCATCGTGAAAAACTACAAGTTAAACTTAGTATATGTATAGCAAATCTCTTTTACTTTGGCATTCATCTCCATATAAATCTCACTGTTTAGCTAGAGGCTTTTTATCTTCTGTTAGAGTTGCAAGATTAATACCAAATAATTGCCTGGCATCCATAAGTTGTACCTTAATTTGTAATTTTTCTAATGAATCATTCTTACCAAGTAACTATATAGCCCCTCTTTTGACTTTAGCATTAGGCTTAAAATAGAGCTATAATGTAACTAAGACTTTAGATAATAAAATAGAGATGTAATGTAGCCTCCAGCATGTTATGGCTTATGAAGTTGTATACCCTAGCTTTAATTTATAATTTGTCAAATTGGCTCATATCGGTATAATAAAATAAACAAACATGAAAATTATTTCTTTAAATAAAAATTAATAAAAAGAACATAAGTCATAACTATAGAAGATAATGGCATGACCAGTTTCTTCATAAACCCCATAGTCAACTTTCAACAAAATCAACTAAGCGCAACACCTCAATAATTGGAAGAACAACTTTAAGACAAAAAATAATATTTATTCAAAAACTATTATCTAACACTAATCGATGAATATTTTTTTCCCCAATTTTTGAAATTTTGCTTAATTTCCATTGATTAGATGTAAAATCTCATTAATGCACCTTTTGAATTAATCAGCGAGCCCAAAGTCAAATATGATATAGCAAATCAAGGAATGTTGGTCTAATTAAATCTTTTCCTTTTCTAAATTATCTTACATTCATATAACCATAATCCTTGAATAAATAAATGTGCATATCCTTTTATCTTTAGTAATAGTTGTTTAATCTATGCTTAACTTCTTCTCAAAGTTTTCTAGAATCAAGTAAAGCAATATGATGTACAAGGAGTCCAAAATGAGCTCTTTCTTTTCTCTGTTAATATTTCTCTTCCGGCCTTATAGTTTACATAATAACTTAGACTATATTTTATTCATCAACTTTTTCAACAATATTATCTAACATCTTAAAAACTTTATCAGTTGATTTAGAAATATCAACAAAAGATAAAAAAATAGTACCCTCGGGACAATTCATTAGAAAAATACAAATTGATTTTTTTTTATTGGTCCATGACATTATTGTACTTTTGGTTAGCTTCCACTTAAGTTTATGAGATTTAGGTATATCTATTGTCTTTTTTACTTTTTCAAAAATATTTCTCTCATCTCATGATAGGAAGGAGAGTTAAAACCAATACCATTTTTTCTACAAGATTAAAAATTTTTATGACTTCTAGATTTTTTACGCAACTAAATGGAATAAAACTTGTCTAAAAAAAATCTAACAATTTGTTGGCAACCCTTCACCCTCAAGTCTTTGTTGAATATTTGATCTCTTTGTTGAATATTTGATCGGTAGCAGTACTAGCAAAACATGAAGAAGCTTTCTTTACCATAAACCTAAAAGACTCCATAATTGTCTTCCCATTCTTTCTTGAAATATTATCCTCAACTTCACTCGCATTCTTTGTCTTGTTGATCAACTCTCTTTTTTTCTTTTTCCATTTGTACTAACCATAAGTGATATGATTTACTTTTTGACATCTTTGGACATAGCTTTGTATGGTTTAATATCTTTCTTGTGCATAATGCTTGAATTGATATATATTTTCAAATACAATCTTTTTGCAATACTTTTATTTGATTTCTCATGGATTATTATCAACTTCAAATCCATGCTCCCAAAAAATATAAATTTGTTGTTGTTTATGCAAATCTCTGGACCAATCTGAAATGACTTCTGGTACCATGCGAAATTTTAGGGAACTCTAAATTTGGACTCCTCAATCAAAGTATATGATCTGAATAAATATGTTTAACTCCTCAAAGTAAAGCAGATGACAGCGTCTCATCTCAGGGAGAATGCAAGTAACGGCCCATCCAAGAGCTGAACCGAGACCAAGCTAACTCGACCGATGCAGCGTCTCCAGCTCCCATTCCCATCCCTTCCCTCCTCTTGATACCTTCCGGAGATCTGTTCATGAAGGCGTGTGCACAGCCTGGATAAACATATACCTCATATGGGATTCCGGAAGACTTCAGCTTCTCCTCCAATGCTTTGGCCGCCTGAAATATCGGCAGGAAATAAAATGTATTAATGTTTGCTTCTTGAACATTATGGAATCTTGAAAATAAATGTCGTACCACAATTTACTTTCCATGCCCACATGGGATGAACAAGTATCGTTATCTTAGGGATCACACATTTTTAAATGGGTTGCATAATCTCATTAGTGAATTATAACAAATGATATCCAAGCAAGTTTAATCCAACCCAAGATAAGCGTTCAATAAGAAAAAGGGGAGCCATTAATGGACTCATCTCAACGATACCAAATAGAGAGAGTTTTCAGCTGGTTATGGACTTGACGAACATTAAGTTTTAAGTGGGAGCTATTATTATACCCCGATTTAGTTAAACATGAGAAATGGAAGCAGAGTTTCCATAATAAATAAAGCTTTCAGAGTTTATGATCACTAACTTGAGCATTAAGTATTTTTATTATCTTGATATATAAGACTTACAAGTTGTAACAATAAAAAGCATTTAGTTAAAAGGAAACAGCAATCCTGGCTATAACTTAAACTTAAAATTGCAGAAAACTACACAGAACATTTCAATGTTCCTCATCGATGAACAATTTGTTCAAAAGATTTCAAGCAACATACAATATATTGATTGGGACCTAACAAAATAAAGATATTCTGCAACACAGTAACGGGAAAATAGGAAAATAAAGAAAATCTTACTGTGACATCAGAAAATCCAACAACGTTATCCAGCTCCCCGAAATGAGCTTGAACAGGTGCCTTAGCCAATGAAAGATCAGCAAGTTCTGATGGGGGAATTCCGTAGAAAACTACTGCAGCATCTACTTCAGGGACTAAAACTGCACTGGCAATGGACAGGGCCCCTCCCATGCAAAATCCAGTTACACCAACCTGTGAGCAGATAAAGTGACAATTCCATGTATGATTCAAAACATAGAAACAAAAAGGAAGAGGAGGACACGTATCTAACTGGATTATAAAATATTAGATATATGGTGATCTAAGTCGGATCATGTTTATGCAACCAAACAAAGCAGCTTGTTCCATTAAAGAAAAGGCAACACTAGAGAATCTTATGTAGTTCGTATACAGTAACATAACATTTTTTTTTCAATTGATACCAAGATTCAAAATCAGATCAAAAAACATGAATAGCAGATTCAAAATATTTGTTAAGATGTGCTTTTGAAGATTAGCGTCATTTTGTATAGGAAATCAGTGACACAAAAATGTGCCAATCATACAACACTACGATACAAGGTGTAGACGTTGCTCTTATTATTTTCCTATCTTAAGCAGTCCTCAACTGGTTTCCATTAAGTTCATTGTTACTGACGATATGCAAAAAAGCACCATATGTTTTCCTATTGAGTTTTCAAGTCTTTGGTAAGTTGAGAGCTAGGAGGTAAACCCAGCAGTAATATATAACGTGCAATATTATTATACGCCAGGTTGCACACATCATTCCATTAAACATGAGCAGTTAACTTCCAGCACCTTTGTTGAACCGGTTGCTTTAAGCCAATTAACAGAAGCCTGTATGTCTTTGACAGCACCCTGCCAGTCCAAACCATCCATCAAGTGCTGCGCTTCAGCAGCATCCAGACCAACCTTTCCTCGGTATAAACTGATGCAAGATCAAAGCAAGTAAGCAACAACAATCAAAGTTTACATAGCGTAATGTGTACAGCGTCACTTAATCAAAAAAAGTTTAAATAATTCAGTAACTTCATAAGATTATAATAAGCTTGAAATATAGGGTCTGTAGCTGAAGTATGAAAACTGATAACTTGAGAAGGAAAATGGATTGAATTTCTTACTCTGGAATAAGAGTTCTATAACCTGGATTCATATTTGCAATGTGTAAAGCATGGTTCTTGACCTCAAATTCAATCCCCCACCATTCTTGCAAAACAACTATTCCTGGAGCATTTTCTTTGCCAGCTACATAAGCATCAAAGATCTAGGAAAGAGCCACAATATTCAAATAAATACCACATATACAAACAAACATGATATTAAAATATGAAATAAGGAAGCATTACATATTATCATCTAGCAGCATATTTATGAATAAATAATTTACGCATGTCTTCTCATAAAACTCTTCAACCATTTAACAATGATAGTGCCATATAAAAATATTACATGCAAGATCAAATATATTTAATATGAAACCATTGGTCTACAAGAATTGATTACCAAATTTCATTCCATTTGCAAAAAATATAACGATTGAAAAAGTAGAAGTCATGAAGCATGCTGAGCACTTTTTTAAGAAGATATTATCTCCAAGTTTTAGAACTAAAACTAAATCTTCTCTAGGATGCAACAAAACCTTATAGAATCTCAAGAACAACTGGTTCTCAATGACTAGATAGAATAAAACGAATTCATTCAATAGTACAATCAAGTGAAAACAATATCTTAATGCCAAAAAAAACCCTCTTTAATGTGAAAAAAAATGCACCTTGGTTCAATTGACTGCCATATAGATAGGTAATGCCATGAAAATAAAAAATATTTTTTCCTTATTGCTAAGTATCGTGTGTGTGTGTGTGTATATATATATATATATATATATATATATGAATCCTATTTTGAGATGATGATCCAATTAAATTCTTTCTTTTCCTTCAACGCGAAACAATAGTCAACAACTTGCCCCGAAAGTCAATTAAGATCATTAATTCAGTCCAAAGACATATCATGTTATAAGACTAGCTTGCAACATGTAGTTTTTCTTCGCTAATTCTACTCTGACATTTTGAGTGGAGGTGGACACATCGTCCCGGATTAAGATTTACAAATAATATAGATGTTCTAAAGGGTATATATAAATATATTATAAGCATCTAATTAAAAGACGTGTTTTTGCCCCCACCTCTAGGTATGGATCCGCCACCGAAGACACTAAAAAGTATGAATAATTCTACAATACAATTACTTTATTTCATACAACCAATCGCCCTCCATGGCAGGACATAGCAAGTTTCAGCAGCAAAGGTAGAGGAAACGGGAACGAGAGAGGGAGGAGTGGAGCACTCACGGTGTCTTCTCTTCGTATTTGGATCTTCTGAAAGGCGCCGGTAGCCATGGAAGGTAAGGAGAACCTTGAAGCGGCGGAGCCGGCGAGACGACGGAGGAGGCGACGGCACCCCAAGCCAGCGGCGGTGGAAGGGAGCGATCGCATATATTCTTAAATAGACAATCAGGTCATCAGAGAATATTCTTAGATTCCAACTATTATTTTATCATATTTCACTCTTATAGTCTTATATTTTAATTTAACAAATTCAAATTGGGTTAATTTAACCTAATCGATCCATTTAGTCAATCTGACTCGATTAAAATAAATTATTTAATATATAAATAATATATATATATATATAATATTTTAAAAATATATTTACTAATATATATAATATAAACAAGTCTACACAAATCAACTTTTTTAATTTCATAATACATTGATCCAATGATAATTCTAATCATATTCAATCCAAACCCATTTGACTTTTTGTCAAATCAATTATTATCAACTCTAAGTAAGAATATCCCGTAAAATATTTATCATGTATTAGTGTAATTAAAAAATAATCTCAATATCCAAGTTACACATATCAAAATAAATTAGATGAACCATTGTATATTTATTTATTTTTATTTAATTTTTTTTACCTTTCTTTTTTATATAGTGTAAAAGCCAATAATACTTGCTACGTTTGCCAGCTTTTGATTAAGTTATTATAATTTATATAAATTTTCTATTATTAATAAAAAAATCTATATTAAAAACATTATAGGTTATACTACTAAATATCTTTTAAATAAATAAAATTTTTATTAAAACTATTATTAATATAAAAATCATATTACTAATTTTTTATTAATAATAATTTAAAATATTAAACTATTTTAACTAATACTAAACATATTTTATTGGTAAGCTCATTAGAGAAAAAGCAGAAGCTTGAAGCTAGAAACAATCTTTGAGTAGGTTTTTAGCTATATGCAGGTTCTCTGCCTAGGCCAAAGAAGCTAGTTACTATTAGTGTATATGCCCTAGGACCTATGGCTGGTCCGATATGTGTTACATTTATTTGTAATATTCTACATGTCCTAGCATTGTTGTTGTTGTGCATTTGGTACATTTGCATCATATGTATATTTGCATAAGCAATTATCCCTGATCAAGTACTATAGTGGATATGGGACAGTTATGCTGCATGTGAGACTAGTATATCTGCAGGTTGAGCACGCGTTGCTAACGTAGGCATATAGATATATTAAGGGAAATATACTAGACTGACCTGCCGTGAGGATTTGACTTGGTGTCTCAAGTTAAATCTCACGGTGACAGAGGTGTATTTGTCCTTGACTTAAGATCATTGATATCTCTATATGGTAAGTGGTGCACTTTTGATACAACCTAATGCTCTGCAGTAGCAAGGAAGTCATAATAATTGTCATTGGATATATCATGAGTGAAATGAATAGATTAGTGAATATAGAGTATCGATATAATATTTTATAACCTTTTTAAATTTTATAGACAATCTACGGTGGCTAGAAAATTTTGGAGATTTTTTTGCGGAAGGTGCCCTACGCAAAATTTGCGTAGGGGTGCTTAATTTTTTTCTCTAAAAGTATTTTTTTTAATTTTTTTTTAGAAATATTGTTTATCTCCTAAGCTATTCAATGATATAAATATTAAGGTATTTTAGATCTTGTATTCTTCTAAAATCTCCTATGCAAAAATTAATTTTTTTATATAATAATTTTTTTTGTTTTATATGTGATTTGCATAGAAAATTTTAGAGGAATATAAAATCTAAAATATCCTAATAATTATATTAAATAGCTTAGGTGATAAATAATATTTTTTAAAAAAATTTTAAAAAAATTTTAGAGGGTAAAATTAAGCACCCCTACGCGGGCACCCCTCGGCAAAAAAATCTCCGAAAATTTTTACTACCGCCCACGCCTCTACAGTTGAAAGGACTGCGCCGGTTGTATTATTTAAATCATGCTGCCGTGATGTGGCAACCACTCAGCTGCGCAAGCTGAGAAAGCGCCGACCGCCTTGCTTTTTGGCCCCCGCAGCATCAGGAGGAGCGAGAGCGAGCTGCCTCTACTCTACTTCCACGCCGATCTCCCTCCGGATCCAAGGTTTGTGCTGCTTCTCCACGCGAATCTCTCACTGCTCCTCTTTTTTTTGTCCTTTAAGCTTCCACATCTCGTAGATCTTTGAGAGCAAACCTTATTTCTCGCTTTGACATTGATTTTTCGCCATTTGATGCTGATCCGATGTATCTTTTTTGACAAAATCAGTGGGGGGTTTTTTTTTTCTGCTGTTGTTATGCCTTTTTGTTAACTTAAGACGGATTTTGATTTCCCTGGTGCATGGTTTGGTGAAGATGAAGAAGAAGAAAAATATGTCTGTTCAAAGTGCGCTAGTAGTCTTGTTTGTTCCAGTGTTTAGAGACCTTTCACTGATGAGATTTTGGAAACATGATATATACCTCTTCGACGAGAGATTTTTCGGTTGTACTTTACGTTGCGAATTGATTTCTGTTTCTATTTGATGAAGGGAAAGCTGAGTTCTGTGCACGACATTGAAGTTGACTTTCGCCAATGGAACGATGCAAGCGCAATTTCATTTTTGTGATTCTTGTCTTGTAAATCGATACGTGATTTTTTATTCTAGTGGTCTGTGACTTGTGATGTGATAGAAAGAGGAGTCACAAAGAAAATTTATTTTTCAGACAGGTGGAATTTGGGTTTATCATAATGGTGAAAGACACTGAGTACTACGAGATACTAGGAGTTAGTGTTGATGCATCTGCAGCTGAGATAAAAAAGGCTTATTACCTCAAGGTGACTAGGAAAACACTTCTATGAGCATCTACATGAATAGTTGTTTTATTTATTTTTATTATCTATTTCCTATAAAAGAGTAACGTTTTGTAGCTAGAGCTTCGTGAACCACAAGGCTCTCTCCAATACGGCATTGGGATATGATATGAATGATTACCAATCTTTGTTTGGCGTAATGCTCTAAGAACTGAAGTATTATAGACCTAGTTATTTACATCATGTGTTCCAAATAATTCATTTTCAATCATATAAATTATTTTGCTAGCCTTTTATTTAAAGTGTCATTTAATTTTTATCGATTGGAAAGGATGATTTTTTTTTAAAATATGTTAATACCGTTCATGTCGCATTGATCTGTGGTAAGTCCTTTTCATCCCATTTTACTAGTTCTATTAGTTGTTTCTTATATCCATGAGATTTCAGATCTCCATCTATGGAATAATAATGTACTTTATTCCTAGAGATTTTGAAGAGTGGTGCTTCTATAGTCCATAAAATTTTCAAAATACGATTGTATTTTTGTAACAACACTTGCTTTAATATTTATTTGATCTTCTTCTTTGACCAGCATTCATGATTAATTATGAATCAACTTGTACCAGTGGTATTTAGAGGATCAGGTTGAAAACTCAGTCCAAAGAACCTATATGTGCCCAATTTGATTTTAGAAGCTGAAGAAGAAGGAGGAAGAAGATTTGTTGATTCAATAGATTCTCACATCACTTAATCATGGTTATATGTTTGAATGAACAATAATAATAGGACCAAGGTTTTAAAAAAGGAGGAGGAGCATTGTGCATCTGCTTGCCGCTTCTGCTGCCAACTCCTCCTCCTTTGCTGTTTCCACCACAAGTAGCTCAGTTCTATCCAGTATGGATTAGATTGGCACATGGTCTCCGACCAGTACATATCAACTATCCGTCGATATTGGTTTTTCTTGATTCTTATGGCAATCATATCTTGGATCACATGATGATGGAACAATGAATGGTTTGATTTGTAGTTTTTAATTTACTCAAGCCAAACAAAATCACAAGATGTACAATCATCTTTGACTTTTACTAATTTTTTTTTTCATTTCATTAAGGCACGATTGGTTCACCCAGATAAAAATCTTGGAGATTCAGAAGCTGCCCGTAACTTTCAGGTGATTACTTTAGTTTTGATGGTCTCTATGATGATATTTGCTTTAAGTAGGTTATTCCTTGGTTGGAAAAATTATGTACACCTTTTCTGTTTAAATTGGCTTCTCTAGCTAGATGGCATCAAATATATGTCACATAATGTGTGCGATGAGCCAATTTTATTAGCAAAATTATAAGGGTTTGTATTTATGATCATTTAAATTCTTCAACATATTCCAGTTTGGCTCCATGCAGCTGTTCAATTGAGTATCCATCCTTTTGTAAATCCATCAAAATTTTGCATCCCTTATCTTAAAGTTGACAGAACCATAAAAATAGAAAGTAGGTATAAGCTTGCTATTTATCACTTCATTTCTTTACTACAAGATCATCAAATTATACACTAATTTGATGAAGCAGCATTTCTCTCATCCTTACAGTATCACTAATTCAATTTCTCATTGCAAGGTACTTGGTGAAGCTTATCAAGTTTTAAGTGATCCTGCTAAACGGGAAGAATATGATAAGCATGGAAAGGAGGGTGTTCTCCAGTAAGTTGAGCACGTAGAATAAGTTTCTTCTTTAAAATAGATTAATTTCCTAAATAGTGTAGAAACTATAATATCAGATAGGTCTACCTTACACAAAATTTCTTCCTATTTAAGTTTATAAAATATCGACCAACAAAATAATGATTCTGAAGGATGAATATAATATATTATGAAACTAAATGGAACATTATATTGATTTTCATGCCAAAATAAAACACTACTAATTTATGAAACTGACATTTTAGTCATTGCACCATCCAAAGATCTAACCAATAGATTCAATAGTTGATGCTGTTGTACTGTTATTTATCTATTATTTAGATAATTAACCCTTTAAAATGGAACATATATTTGAACATGATTGTCATAATGATTCTATATTTATGTCAGTTCCAAGAGTGATATATGAAATGAAGTAATGATGCATAGAGTTACTTTTATTTTAATAGAACTTGATCAATAGTTACTTATACATAATTGTATCTTTACTATTTTAGGTCATCCATGGTCGATCCTGCTGCTGTCTTTGGAATGCTTTTTGGAAGTGAATACTTTGAAGATTATGTCGGGCAGTTAGCTTTAGCAACCATAGCTTCATTAGAAGCTGAGGAAGAGGTTTCAGAAACTCAAAAACAAAGAATGCAAGATAAAATTAAGGTATGAAACATTTAGAACATCTTAAAGTATATAATTGCTTGTACATAATCCATTGTATTTTTTTTTCTTGATTAGCCAATTGTAAGTTTTGACCAAGGTTTAATATATCAGTTTTAGCACCTGTATAGGCCTCTTGTAGGATCTATTATCAACAGTCAATATGTTACACCTTTTTCTACCTATCTTGGGCTATTTTAGAACTAGCCTTATCCCTTAGCTTTTATCTCACATGATCTATTTACTTGCAAAAACGTTGATGGTACGTTTTGTAGTCGTTTAAGATGAAATTAGACTAAAATTAAACTTCATTGAAAAGAACAAATAAAATATGATTAGTTATCATAGTTTACTTTGTTAGTAGGAGCTTCCCTATTAAAATATAGTAGAAGCCCCTATTATTTCTAAAATGAGCAAAGCCCATCAATAAAGTATTATAGAGGAAACAAACAACCAAAAACAGTGTCAAAGCTTTAAAATACCTACTACACGTGGTATTGGTACATTGATCTCCACATGCTTTCCAAATCAGTATATTTGATGATTTGCATTAGAATGACCATGACTGCAATGAGGATAGGAATAAGCATGATAATTTGCATTAGGTACAGATAGTCATCAAGGGTAGGGAGATACCTTCAAGCTTTTGTAGTGAGTCTGCTATCACAATGTGAAGCTATCAAACTTGACGCCAGTAAGTTTGGCTTTATATCACTATAGTTGTCGAGTATTATGTACTACATTGTCATTTATGACATCTACTTCCTTTTGAGCCTTTTCTTTTATAGTTTATTTGATATTATCAATTTTTTGTAATGACCATGATCTTCATCTTTGGTTGCAGAAGTGAATTGAGCTGTATTGGTTCATAGCTTGATGTTTTGTTGAGTCAAAGAGAATATATCTCATTGTTGTTCTCTCTAGCTATATCGACAATGTCAAATGTGCTCTCGCTGATATCAATATCGCTTTAATTACTATAAATTCTATGACAGAATGTATAGGAGGAATTTGTCTCATCATTTGTAGTATTCTCCTCTTTTACATAAGTTGAAACTTTCCCGTTTGTCATCCCAAGTAAGAGGAGCATTTTTTCCTCACTATACTTTTGTCCTCAGCCTTGGGTATGGCTAACTTGCCTACACCACCCTCTACTCAAGTTGCGATAGTGAACAAAGAGAGTAGTAGGTTTGTGAAGTTGGAGAGGTTTTGCTATGACTGTGTGGGCACGGTGGGTTGACTTTATCCTATCATTTTAATCTGTCTTCTTGAATTTACTACATTGTTTGGTTAGATGTAGCTACATGAACACAAGCAATGAGTCGTGAAATCTATTCAAAAACATTGTGAGCCTCCCATCTTGTCCATTGTTGATCTTATGTTTTAAATCAATACATCGTTGTGAAATTGTATGTTCTCCGTCTTTCATCCTCTCCTTTCTTCAGCATGATCATATGTGCTATTTTATCCAAACATTGTAGCAGTCTTCAAGTATATCTTACATATGTGCTAATTTAGCATTGTTATTTCTACTTATGCTGCATAAACCAAGCGATAATCTTGAATAATGTACATAAAACCCCTTGGTTGCTAGCGCTTCACACAAGTTTTGATCTGCAAGTGCAGGAGTTGCAGCTAGAAAGAGAACAAAAATTAGTCCAAATTCTTAAAGATCGCCTCCATCTATATGTTTCTGGGCAAAAAGATGAGTTTGTAAACTGGGCAAATTCTGAAGCTGGCCGTCTATCGCAAGCTGGTAAGTTTCCCCCCATCCAGTTTCCTTTTTGGTCTGTATACATTATGTGGCGTGTTTACGGAAGTGAATTTCAATGGAATTGCTTGATTACTTGGAGTTGGATATGGGCCTGTCTCTTGGGGAAAATGTTCAAGTGTTCACGGCAATTTGGTGAAGCTCGAACTGGTGCTACCATACTTTGCCCTACATTCCATGTCTATCACTTGACAATTTCTCTGCCCAAATTTGTTAACTAAAAACTATTAAAAACAACTTCAAGTTGACGGACTAACTCTAATATTTTGCTTGAACACACTGAATACCTATATGTAGATTCCTCGTCTGATTCCAACAAAGTGCATCATTTCTAGTACTCTGGTACATCAATCAATGTGTCGACTCCTAAGTGAATCCATGGTATCAAATTAAACACTATTTAAACAAACTTTATTGTGCTTATTTTTTTGGCGGATGCATGTATCTTGTTGGCATAGTATATCTGTTAATTATCAGTCTTAAATCCATGAACAGTCTTATCTTACATCGTCGCCATACATAAGAGCACATTTTCTACTATATAATGGAATCTCATTGTGGCTGTTACGTCATATGCAAGTAGTAGATGTGTGTGTATATATAGTTACACGAGCAAAACTAAGATTTGTTCTCCAGCTTTCGGAGAGGCTATGCTCCACACTATTGGATATATATATTCCAGACAATCCGCAAGAGAAATTGGCAAGAGCAAAAAATACTTGGGCGTGCCATTTATAGCTGAGTGGGTACGAGATAAGGGCCATCATATAAAATCACAAGTTAATGCAGCATCAGGTACTTGCATAATTTATTGCTCCATTTTCATGGTTCATTATTTGTTATTCTTTTGTCTTAATGTTCAAATTATTCCTCATTTCAGGTGCCGTGTCATTAATACAGCTTCAGGAAGGTTTTAAAAAACTCGAGGGACGTGAAGATGAAGACCATATGAAGATCATTGAAGAGAAAAAAGATGTGATGCTTAATTCTTTGTGGAAAATAAATGTACTCGACATAGAGGCAACCCTTTCTCATGTCTGCCAAGCAGTATGTTTCATGTGTTGAATTATTTTGAGAATTTTCCACCAAGTAGCTTTAAATCCCTTCGATTGCAGGTTCTCAAAGACAATAGTGTCTCCAAGGATGTGCTGAAGTCAAGAGCCAAAGCACTGAAGAAGCTAGGAACCATTTTTCAGGTAAGTGAAAATTTAGAGAAACAAGCTCAAGATGCTTTCAAATATACCGTAGAACACCAATGTTCTAACAACGAACGATCTTACTGTTATCATGGCGATGAATTTTGTCTGACTTTGTTTCTATAAACAGGGTGCTAAAGTGCTCTACCAGAGAGAAAGCAGCCTACGCGTCGAGAACGACGGCACCAGTTAATGCTGTGCCATGAAAACAGTCTTATGCGGCGATGAAGTATCCGTGAGAACCAAATCCTGTCGAGAATGATGGCACTAGTTATGCAACAAACTCATGCTTAAGGCCTACTGCTGCAAAATATACAACGGAGTGTAAGCTCAAAACTTAATGTCGTGGAGTGTGACAGCTTTATTTTGATGCTACACATTGGTTTTATTCACTAATTTTTATTAACAGAAGTTTACACTTGATATTTTGGATAAAGAGTGTAGATTTTTCTTCATGACAACACCTTTTGTAATGGTCTAAGATAGCTTTTCCAGCATTGCGAAAACAAAATCCACCAGAGGTCCAGAGCGGCTACCGAATTGAGTTATCTCGGTGCAGACAACCTAGTTTCCGGTCTCTATTATTAGAGTGATCAAATTTGGTTTTATAGCATATATCTTATAGCTAAATTATTTTTTAAAAAATTATGTGTATGTCATTGAACTATTAATTTTTAAAAGTAAACTATACGCCAAATTAAATTTGTCAAATACTAAATCAGTTTATTTGACAATTTGAGCAGATTTTATATAATTAAGTTAATAAAATATAACATGATAAAAAATCACTTAGGCCCCATTTGGGGCGGCTTTCTGTGCGTGTTAGCGTTTATGGGCAATCATAAACAGAAAGCTCTAGCATTTGGCAATCAACTTCTCAATTAGTCACGCACTATTTAGAGGAAGCGGCGACTAGCGTTTATGGGCAATCATAAACAGAAAGCTCTAGCATTTGGCAATCAACTTCTCAATTAGTCACGCACTATTTAGAGGAAGCGGCGACAAGGGAGCTTCTCAAAACTGAGAAGCAACTTTATCCCAATAGTACCCTCACTTGATTCGTAGCCATCTCGTCGCCCATTCTCCTGATTTCTTCACTCGTCGTCGCCGGCGTCGCTGGCATCGCCCGATGTCACTGGCATCACTCGTCGTCGCCAGCGTTTATCGCCTATTCGTTGCCCCTTCTTCCGATTTCGCCGTTGTCTCTGTCTCCTTTGCCCGTCATCGCCGTCGTCCCCGTCTCCTTCGCCCATCGTCGCCATCGTCCATGTCTTCTTCGCTCGTCTCCTTCGACAGCGATAAGCCATTGGCAAGGTGCCGAACAGCGGCGTCGGCATCTCCCAAATCCCCATCCTTCGCGTGGCGGCAACGAGGGATTTGAGGATTTTTATTTTACTTTTTTTTTAATTTTTTTTACCAGGTATAGGTAAGCAAAAATAAAAAAAAATAAAATATAAGATTAGTCACTTAGGTAATTCTTAATCAATACGAATTTTAAATTTATATTTGTGATGTATTATGATTATTTTGTATAATTTTATATATTATGTATGTAGGGTTATGCACATGGGGAATTGTTGTATAAAAAATTATTTAAGATTACTCATTTGAAATTCATATCTATATATATATATATAAAATTAAAAAAGATATTTATTATTATATTAAATAGTTTTAAATTATTTATATATGTAAATGGGAAAAATTTATTTTTATTATATATCTTCTTCTCTCTTTGGTGGCTAGTTTTGATAAATTTTTATGATAGGTTTTGTTGTAAAGATGAGGGTGTTTCGCTCCCCTTTCTTGTCTCAATATGAGTAGCTTGCATCTTCTTTGTTTTCACATGATGCTCTATTTTGGTGTGATTTTACAGTTGAGATTCATTGTTATTCTGTGATATTCATATTGTTAAGTTCCTAATATGATTGTGGTCCTTTGGTGATGATATGGAGATATTGTTTTACTGAGTTTTGCTGGGGTTGAGGAGTTCTGCGACCTTATTTGTACTTTGATGAGTTTGTTGTCTAGATATCGTCATTCCTCTGTTTTCTCTTATTTTGGTGTTTGATTATGTAGCTGAGCTCTCCTTGTTGGCTGGTTTTGTATTAGATTTTGGTGATGTCTATCCCTTGTTATGTTGGGATGAGTTAGCTATTGTTATTGTCTTGTATCAGTGAGTTTTGAGGCTTTGTATTTCGTAGAAAGACCAACTATTTTTGTAGACAAATCAACTATTTTCGTAGATAGACTTTGTTTTTTTCATAGATAGGCTTTGTATTTTCATAGACAGTCCAAGGCTGCATTTGGCGTAGCTAAAACTTTTAGCTTTTGTTAGTTAAAAAAGTGATGGTTGAAAAGTAGTTGGTTGGAAAAGTTAAAAGGTGTTTGGCTAAACTGTTATGCTGGTCAAATTTTTTTTAAAAAAATATTTTAAAATAATTTTAAATTTAATATTTTTTATTAAAATAATAATTTTGTTATCTTAAAGACATACGAATATAGGTGTGGATATGAGATGCAGAAAGAAAAATAATTAGAAAGTAACCAAAAGCAGCTTTCTCCCAGCTTTTCCAAACCCATGTTGCTTCTAGGTTCTAGAAGCAGCTTTTCAAACATTCCAGCTTTTTAAAATCAGCTGTTTTGACCAGCAAAAGCGGCTGACCAGCTATGCCAAATAGGGCCCAACTATTTTCATAGATAAACCAACTATTTTCGTAGATAGGCTTTGTTCTTTCATAGACAGGCTTTGTATTTTCGTGGACAGACCAACTGTTTTCGTAGATAGGCTATTTATTTCCATAGATAGGCTTTGTATTTTTGTAGACTAGCTTTGTATTTTCGTAGACAGGCTTTGTATTTTCATAGACTAACCAACTGTTTTTGTAGATAGACTTTGTATTTTCGTAGATTGATTAACTGTTTTCATAGACAAACCTTGTATTTTCGTAGATTAACCAACTATTTTCGTAGACAAGCTTTGTAATCTTAGATACTAATCAACTATTTTCATATACAAGCTTTGTATTTTCGTAGACAAGCTTTATATTTTTGTAGACAGACTTCATATTTTCGTAGACAGACCCACTATTTTCATAGACAAACTAACTGTTTCCATTAACATATTTTAAATTTTGTTTGCAAACCAGAATTTTTCGTTGACGGACCTATGTGATTATTTATACTAATTATTTTTAACTCCTTTGTAGTTTTCAGATTAAGGATTCCATATTGCACAATCAACCACAATCATAGGAGCACATTGAACATGCAGACGAAAATATTGATTTGTAACTATATTTTTTTTTACCATACAAACACATTTTATGTAAGTAGTAACCCTAAGGGCTAGATTTGGTGCAATGCTATAAAACTAGATATGCTACTAGTTTCCTTAGCTTACAATTGTGGATTCTACCACTTGCACAAGTCTATAAAATGATGACAAATTTTTGTATTTTTGTCCATGGCCTATGCTTTCCAACAATGTAAAAGAAACTCTAATTTTTTTATGATTTTTTTCTATTTTTTGTTTTCTTACAATTGTCAAGTGCATTCATCAGCTGAAATATTTTAAAATTGTAAGGTTGCCCCCATTTTAGCCATGAATTATGCTTTCTAATCGCTCCAAGTTTATAATTTTTCGTGGCGTAGATGAAGAAAAATCATTTTTCAAACTTATAGTAAATGTTAGAAAAATACAAAAATAATTCCCAAAGTCCCACAAAAATATGTTATTTTTAAATTTTAAGAATGGTAGTGGGCTGCTATACATATTATTCTCTTTTCAAACTTTCCAATGCCACAAGAATTGCCTCAATCCGAGCTCTAAATCAAAAGTTATGGCCGTTTGAAGTTTTCATATTTTTATTTTTTTTTCTCTCTCTTGAATTTTCACCATATTGAGTCATTCTGATTTTGTTTTTGTTGTTTTCAAGTCCTAAATGCTATGCATTTTTTTTAATCACATTTGGGATCCATTTAGATGTTCAGTTTATGAAAATACAAAGTCTGTCTAAAAAATAATTGGTCAATCTACAAAAATACAAAGCATATCTACAAAAATAGTTGGCCTGTCTTCGAAAATATAAAGTCTGTCTTCGAAAATATAAAGCCTGTCTATAAAAGAATAGGGTCCATCTACAAAAACAGTTGGTCAGTCTATGAAAATACAAAGTCTGTCTAGGAAAATACAAAAAAATATCTACAGAAAATATAAAGCCCATCTACAAAAGAATAGAGTTTGTCTATGAAAATAGTTGATCAGTCTATGAAAATACAAAGTCTCTCTACAAAAATAGCCGGTTAATCTACGAAAATACAAAGTCTATCTACGAAAATAGTTAGTCAATCTACAAAAATAGTTGGTCAGTCTATGAAAATACAAAGTCTGTCAACAAAATACAAAACCTGTCAACAAAAACAGTTGGTTTGTATATGAAATTTAAAGCCCCAAAACTCACTCACACATGACAATAACAACAGTGAACACATCCCAACATAACCAAAACATCAAAAAATCTCAAACAAAACCAGCCAACAAGGAGAGCTCAACTCCACAATCAAACACCAAAATAGGAGAAAATAGAGGAATGATGACATCAAGACAACAAACTCATCAAAGCATAAATAAGGGTACAAAACTCCCTCAACCCCAGCAAAGCTCAACAAAACAACATATCCATATCATCATCAAAGGACCACATGTTACAACCCGATAACTAAATTGTGGAATTCATTCAAGGGAACCAATGGAATTTATAAAGTTCAACAAATGTACACTAGTTTAAAGTTTTCTCTCAAACATACTAACACTCATTTATTCCAAGAATTAAACATTAAACACAACATTCCACTCAGAAATCCATGTTCCTTTATTATGTTGAATTCTAGAAACAATCTATCTAAACCAAATAGCTAAGAGCATGAAGTTGGACCACCTTTTGAGTCAAATGTAAGAGCGCTTCCGGGGGTTAGCTGAAGACTTTATATTATCTTGAGAAGAATCTGCAACAAAAGCCCTTGCGGTTCAGCACTAAGCTGAGTAAGCCTCTCTCCAAGAGAAAGGGGAAATCCCTTATGAAGAGTAGGTATGATAAGAGCAAAAGCCAAATAAGGAAAACTATTTAACAATTACTGTATAAATACTACATGATGAGCAAGGGTCATAATGAAATGATAATAATACATATTCAAATATGATCAATTGCATAGTAAAGCTGGTTAACTAGAATAAATCTTAACATGATATCTGAAAGTGATCTAATTGAATAAACAATAAATTGTATAACTGAATTAAATACATATCACAACATGTTAAGCATATAACTGGTTTACTAGTTCATTGGTTTAGCCTATGGGTCATCATCACCCTAAATCTCACCCGCAGGTGGTGAACACACTCTCCACAGTGTGCCACGAGTTCAAAGCATGCATTGATTGAACCCCGGATACAACTGGTATGCACGTGTATGAATAGTAAAATAGCATGTCTCAAGAAAAAGTATATCAAAGGCTGTATATAAATAGATGTACATGATCATGTTGGTTTACCTTAAAATAAGTGAATGGAAACATACAAGAATTGAAACTTGGTTTGAGAACTTACTAATTTGAAGATGTCTAAAGACAAAGCCAATTATCTCAAATTCAATGTGTTCAGGAAATCTGTTATTTAACATGCAAAACTCAATGAATACTAGCACAAAGCTCAAAGAAAGACTACTTAAACCCCTAATTAACCTCTAAAACTTTAGATCAGACTCTGGTCCCATGAACCAAGTCACAAAACTTCCAAACCGGCCAGAATTCTACTGAACCGATTAGAATTAAGCTTGAAACAACTAATTTTTACTGAACCGAACACTTTGACTCCAATTATTCCTACAATACAAATCAAAACTATACAAAACCTATACCATTAGATAGGCAATTGAAAGAGCTTTCCAATGCCTACCTGAACCGGCCGAGATTCCACCGAAATCCCACTAAACCGGCCCAAAAATCACCACTGGATCGAAACAGAAATTGAACTAGTCAAATTGTTGACCCAGCCTAAATCAAATTCTGACTCAGCCGAATTAACCCGACTCAATTTGGAATTAAACCGACTCAATCTGATTTTTCTCTAATAAACCAGACAAGCGGTGCTGCTGGTTTCCGTCGCCCGCAGCCACCGGAGCCGAAGCTCGCAACGTCATCGGCGAGAAATCCAGTGCACGCTGGACCTCCAATCTCCTCCAAACTTTCCAGATCTGAAATTAGTAGAAGATCGAAGATCCCCAGCCATTCGCGGTGAGCTTTGGTCACTGTCCAAAGTTCTCAAGTGAATCGCGGAAGAATCACGTGGTGGCGCCGCCACTGCGCGAAACTAAACAGCGATAAAACTCAGTGAAAACATTAGGAATAGAGGAATACCTGGAGTAGTGTTGGGCAGACACCGTGGGCGAAGAACAGTGTTGGGCAGACATGACACGACCGCAAGTGCACGGTTATGTCGAAGTAATATAAAAGATGTCGAATCCCATAGGGAGCAAGGTTGAGTACTAGAAAGTCCGAGTCCTAATAGCTAGGCAAATCAAAACGTGGGTTTTGAAAGCAGAAATCGAAAACAAACAAGTGCAACTACTTCGGTAGAGAAAAGATATAAGAGAGAATTCAGGGCTACGGCTTCCACCACGATGATAATCTTAATCGCACAAGAAAGATATTAGTTATTTAGTTTATTGATTTTGCACAAGGAGTTTAACCCTAGGGTACAAGGTGCCCTCTCTCGAGTGATACACCCTGGTGTTCGTCTTAGACCGACCTCCTACTCTCGCGGTGGATCATTCTAAGGCGAACCCAATGATTTCTATGGTAGACTATGAAATCCTCGAGCGAAGACCAAGCACTCTCGTGTCGAGGTCTCGCAAGTTTTACTCAGAGGTTCGACCCTTATGATCCTTCTCTCGATATGAATCGTAACGGCTAACACGCGATATTACTCGGCCAAGGTAAAACCATGAAATAAATACGTCAAAGTAAAATATGCTCACAATTCATACCAAATAACATAAATAGATACAAAGTTTGCAATTAAAATCATCAAAGGGTTTCCACCAAGCCCCGAAATAGGGTTTACGCTACAATCGTCATTGAAACGCTCAAAATCTCTCTTTTAATGCAATGAAAAATATAAAAAAGCAAAGCTAAGGGGAAGGAGACTATGAACTAAAGGAATCCTAAAGAATTCTTGATGATCGTGTGTCTCAATCTCCGAAAATCTCCAAAAGTCACCTCTGTTGCCGTGTTCTTCCGCCTGCACCGCTTCTTCACATGAATGCTTGATGATTAGGGCAAGAAAATTGGGGTTTTTATATCCCATACGTTCGCCTCTGAAAGAGCTTTCCATAGACACCTTACTTGCCTAATTTGGCCTCCGAACGGGTGAGAAATCGAAGGAAAACCGAGTGCGGGTCGGGCCACTCGCAAACCTAGGTTAGAATCACGATGAACCCCGCCGGGTTCACCTGGCTGTGATTCATTCTGTGATTTCGGCAGAAAGAAGCGCGGTGAACCCCGCCGGGTTCACCTGGCCGTGATGTGTTCTGGACAGTTTTCGGCCAAATGGAATTCTGGTGAACCCCGCTGGGGTTCACCCGGCCGTGATGCTCTCTGTGAGTTTCGCGGGCTGGCGACTGGGGATGGTGAACCCCGTGGGGTTCACCTGGCCGTGATTGTCAGGCTAACTCCAAACAAGCCCAAATTTGACAGGCGGCTTCGTTTTCGCATGAGAAATCGTCCCATGGCCTCAGAATCTTCAAAATATGTTGAAAAAAAGGGTGTTTTTACCTGAAATTCCATAAAAGTGCTAAAAAGTGAAGATTCCGAAGATATGAAGGAAATAAGCCTATAATGAGTATAAAAATGCCGAAATAAGCCTAGATTTGACATGAAATAACTATGAAAATCACTACCAAAATGCAATGTATCAAAATACTCCAGACTTAAATCTTTGCTTGTCCTCAAGCAATTAAATAAGATGAGATACATGATTGGTAAAAGAGCAATCTTTCATGTCAAGATATACATCCAAGTTAGAAAAACATTTTTAATACCAATCCAAGATCTAATAAGGAGAAATTAAGTAAATGGTTATCTCAAGTGTTCAACAGTTTGATCCCACAATAACTAGATACCAAACAACTTAGTAAGCAGCGAGCATAGGATTCAATTAAGCTTACATAAAACACTCATGCAATTCCAATCCTTCCTAGCCAAATCGTTGGGGTTAACTCAAATGTTTTATTCAGGATACGATATACTGATTATTGCACTGGACTTCAACTCATAACCTTAGGTACCATTGCCAATTTTTCGCAATGCCAAGTAGAGGAGTCTCTTTATTGATTTCAATTTCACATCCCTTAGATTTCAACTCATATCCTTCGGTACCACTGTGAATTTTGTGCAGTGCCAAGTAGAGGAATCTAAGGGTGAGTAAATTTTTTTTTTTATAAACATATCCTTTTTGACAAATGTAGTGTTTCCCCAACAAAAGAAAGGAATTCAAAGAATAACTAAGAGAATATGTATCTCAATACGATTCTCATAAAAGTTGCAAACTTTAGTTGATTTAACAATCATAGTTATGTTTGACCCACTAATGAACTACTCAAAATCAATCAAAATCACAAAATTTCTAAATCATAGAACATACAGATATGATCAAACAGTATTTCTAACAAGGAGGTATACTCCATACTCCAGACTTACTTCTTTGATTATTCTTAACCAATCAAGTATTCAACTCAAAATTTTGAAATAGCTTTCATAGGACAAGTCTCATGACAGACACATGAATTCATGAATAATAAGCATCATAACATCATTCAAGATTTTCACAACATGAAATCACAATCATCATAGCAAAGTACTGATATAAGCATGAAAGTAAAGTGCAAAGTGTTATACATAACTGTCATAGAGTGGGGCCTGAAGAAGTGGACCAGGCCCACAAATATAATGGCATATAAGATACAATGCCACATAATATCCAACCGTCATGGGATAACAGTATCAATCTCCAAAAAGAAACATTAAAACATCACATCAAATCACATCGCAGCCATGTGTAGAAATAAAGCAGAGACCGGAGTAAAGAAAGCTCACCCACTCTAAATTTTTGCATAGTCCTCTATGCAATACCATGATGTGAGAGAAGTGGGTGCTGAAATAGATATCCTGGGCAGCTACTTCTTTTTGCGCGAGCGGGAGCCAGAAGCTCTCGAGCTTGAGCTCTTCTTCTTCCCATGCACACTATAATCCGGCTCAACCTCCTCATCTAAAGGAAAAACGCTGTCGGAGGAGATGTCCATCTGAGCCCTGTGCTCCTCAGAGGCAAAGGCGAGGCGCTCATCCATCGCGGATAGCTTTCCCCAAATAGAGCTCAGCATTTTGTGCTGGCGTTGCATACTAGCTTCATTTGATTCCCATCGAGCGGCGTAGTCTTGCTGCATGTGAAAAACGGTGGTGTCCATGTGATCGATCAACTCTCGTTGATGGAGCTGTTCCTCCTTGATTTCCTGCAATACAAACATCATGGAATCGTGAGAGGAGG
This sequence comes from Costus lasius, assembly GCA_027563935.2. NCBI lineage: Eukaryota > Viridiplantae > Streptophyta > Magnoliopsida > Zingiberales > Costaceae > Costus > Costus lasius. Next base: position 25,042,415 of record CM050451.1, on the reverse strand, counting down.
TGCCACCAAAAGAAAATGCTCTGGGTGCTGGTGGTGCTGTGTTGACTGGATCGGGCTGTGCGTCCTCAACTGGCTGGATGCGTCAGTTTCCGCGAACTCTGATAGATGTGCGCTCCTAGTTTGGCAAAGGTAAGCAGAAGGGGTTTCCCTTGAATGTCATACAGTAAGAATCTCCCTTGCGTATAATCAGTTTCATGGCAACGCAAGACTCGATGTCGAGCCTGTTGTTGCCGGTAGCCTCCAATGTGCCATAGGGAATGATGCCGAGGGAAACTGCCAGAGGTGTGATCAAGCCGCCAATCACTATCGCCCCCCTCAAAGAACGGGCGACGCGGCTGAAATGCTTTGCCAAATAATATCCTGAATCGACTCTAAAACTGTGGAGCATGCACCAGATATAAAATAATTCAGTCTGTCGAACTATACCGTCACTTTCACCGCGGCCAAAGAGAGTGTGGGCCAATACGCGGTGAACGTACTTGATCACTGGGTTGCACAAACTGGATGCACTAGCTGTGCGAGCGGAGTAGATGTGCTCGTTAGTGACAGCGCCCCAGAAGTTTTGCTCACTGTACTCAGTAGGGACTCTGCGTGCGCTAGGCTCTGGAAAACTGTGAAAACTGTAAATACTGCGGAACTGTGAAAGAGATAGGATGTGTTCGATGTTGCCCAGGCGGAAGGACAAACGGACCGGATCATTCTCAAGTGTAGGATCAGCTTTGACTTCCAATGAACTCAGAAATTCCAGCGTGGTACCGATGTAGGTGGGTGAGAATAACTGCTGAAATTGCTCCCACCCTATGGATGCATACATCAAGTCAAAGTCTGCAAGCATCCCTAGCATCTGTAAGGTGGTTCGATCAAGATACCACATATTGAGCACGCGGCGTTGTCGCAGAATCTGATACCGTGCCTCTTGCGCAGCGTTCCGGAAGATAATCCCGAACTCGTTCGGGGGAGATACGTAAGGCTATGGTCGGCTGGCAGGTGTGTGACCGTGACGAGACGAAGAGGAGCCTGGCGTAGCTGAAGAAGGCCGGTAGGATGGAGGTGTAGGCGTAGGCTCATACTCCTCATCGTCGGTGGCAGACGAATCAGATAGCGCCTGTTGAGGGCGTGAGGTTCTCTTGCTGGCCATGGCCTTCGTCCTAGGAGGCATTGTTGCTGCGTTGATCGGAAGATGGCAGGTAAGTGTCGACTGTAAGATCCGGTAGGAGGTGCTCACAAAATGGAGGTGGTGGCGGATCAGCAGAAAGTTGGCGAGCAGAAGACACGAAAATCCGGTGCGAAAGATGCAAGAAGAACTTGATCTGATTATTAGGAATCGTAAATCAGAACCTGAGAGATCACCTCTGAGTGGTAAGATGGGGAGAAGGCGGCGCGATCCGGTCGGTTTCGTCAAAAACGGGTGGCGGCTGCTGATATACACGAACTCTTGCGACGCAAAAATCGGGGATGAAACTGAAGCAGAACTTCTCCCACTTGTAAGGAAACTCGGATCCGACCTGGAGAGATCTTCTTCGTGTTTGGAAGGAAGGAAGAATACCGAAATCAGTGGATCTTGGCGAAAGAGGAAGGCGGCAGCAGAAACTCGCTGTGGGTGCCCTAGTTTCGAGCGAATAGAGGTTGAAATTCCAGTGAACCCGCCCGGGTTCACTCGCCTGTGATGTTTACTGTGGTCGGGCTGAAGCAACAGAAACACGGGTGAACCCGCTGGGGTTCACCGACCCGTGAAGCATTCTGGAAAATTTTCTAGTCTTCGGAATCGTGGTGAACCCCGTGGGGTTCACCTGCTTGTGAAGTCCTCTGGTCACTAAGCCTGGCGCACTATACAGTACACATCACGGTGAACCCGCTAGGGTTCACCAGGCCGTGATGTTCACTGTATGCTCAAAAAAATATGGAAAAATTCTGAAAAAATTCCCATGTGCTCCAACTTCTTCCTACAACATATAGAGACATCAAATTAGTAGCAATCCCCTCTAGAAAAGCAAAAATAAAAGAAAAACAAAATAATGATCAAAACACTAACTAATCGACATGGAGAAACTATGCATAAAAACTAAAATTAAGCAAAAACTTGGGTTGCCTCCCAAGAGCGCTAGGTTTAGGTCGGTAGCTCGACCATGACAGTTTTCAAAGTTTCAAATCCGGGGGGGTCTGAGAGAGCTAAAACTTCCTCTCTCTCTACTTGCTCATCTACAAAGTAATGTTTTAGGCGGTGCCCGTTAACTGTGAAGCTTCCAGTTTGTTCTGTCCAAATTGTGATAGCACCATATGGTTGAACTTTCTGAACTGTGAAAGGACTGGACCACCTCGTGCGAAGCTTTCCTAGAAATAATCGAAGTCTTGAATTAAACAGAAGTACTTTGTCCCCCTCATGAAATTCTTTCTTTGTTATGCACTTGTCATGCCAAAATTTGGTGCGTGCTTTGTAGCTCTTGGCGTTCTCATAAGAAAAAAGGCGCAATTCCTCCAATTCATCAAGTTGAAACTTTCTCCTTTCACTGGCGTTCTTGAAATCAAGGTTGATTTGTTTGACAGCCCAATACGCCCTGTGCTCAAGTTCAACAGGTAAGTGACATGATTTTCCATAAATAAGTTGGAAAGGAGACATACCAAGGGGTGTCTTAAATGCCATCCTATACGCCCATAAAGCATCGGGTAATTTTATCGCCCAATCCTTTCGTGATCGCGATATGGTTTTCTCCAAAATTTGTTTGATTTCCCTATTGGAGACCTCTACCTGACCACTAGTTTGAGGATGGTAGGGCGTAGCAATTTTGTGTCGTACACCATACTTTTTCAATAATGCTCTGAACGTTTGCTCAATAAAGTGGGAGCCGCCATCGCTGATCAGGCAACATGGGACTCCAAATCGGGGGAAGATAGTTCGCTTCATAAACCTCATAACGGCTCTGGAATCGTTTATAGCTTCGGCGGATGCCTCAACCCACTTCGACACGTAGTCGACAGCGACCAAAATGTACCGTTTTCCACATGAAGAGGGGAAGGGACCCATGAAGTCTATCCCCCATACATCAAAAATTTCTACTTCCATGATATTGTTGAGTGGCAGCTCGTCCCTTTTCGATAAGTTTCCAATTCGTTGACAACTGTCACAAGTAGAGGCAAAACGTTTAGCATCATAGAATATCGAGGGCCAATATAAACCAGACTGTAAAACTTTAAAAGCAGTTTTAGAAGCCCCCACGTGCCCTCCATAAGGCGAAGCATGGCAATGGGTCAACACATCTTGTATCTCCTCTTCGGGCACGCATCGTCTGTACAATCCGTCCGCACACCTCCGGTATAGATATGGCTCGTCCCAATAATAAAACTTTACATTATGTAGAAACCGCTTCTTCCTCTGAAAAGTGAGGTTTGGAGGAAAGATGTTAGACACGATGTAATTAACAAAATCTGTATACCATGGGACTTGTTGATCTAATAAGGCATAAAGGTGCTCTTCAGGGAATGTATCGTTAATCTCTAATTCTGCACCAATTTCTTTGTTCGCGCTGCAGTCAAGTCTGGAAAGATGATCATCCACCAGATTTTCACTCCCCTTCTTGTCTCTGATTTCTATGTCGAATTCTTGCAATAGGAGGATCCATCGGATGAGCCTTGGTTTTGCATCTTTCTTGTTGATGAGGTATTTTATGGTTGCATGATCAGTAAACATGATTATTTTTGAATTAACAAGATAGGAGCGAAACTTATCAAAAGCAAAGACAATCGCTAGCAGCTCCTTCTCAGTAGTCGCATAATTTATCTGAGCGTCGTCAAGCGTGCGATTGGCATAATAGATGGCGTGAAGCTTCTTATCCTTCCTCTGTCCCAAGACCGCCCCAACAGCTTGGTCGCTAGCATCACACATCAGTTCAAAAGGTAGCGACCAATCTGGGGGTTGAATTACTGGAGCAGAGATTAATGTATCTTTGAGTTTAGAAAAGGCTTCCTCGCAGTCCCTGTCAAAGCAAAACATAGCATCTTTAGCAAGCAGAGCAGTTAAGGGGCGAGCTATCTTAGAAAAATCTTTAATAAATCTTCTGTAGAAGCCGGCATGTACAAGAAAGCTCTTGATCCCCTTCACTGATGTAGGCGGCTTGAGATGTTCAATGACTTCAATCTTTGCTCTGTCCACCTCTATCCCTCGTTCAGACACTAGATGCCCAAGGACAATGCCTTCCTTGACCATGAAGTGGCACTTTTCCCAGTTCAAGACTAGGTTCACCTCTTCGCACCTCTGCAAAACCTCAGATAAATGAGACAAGCAATGATGGAATGAAGAACCATATATAGAAAAATCGTCCATAAATATGTCCATGAATTCTTCGTTAAAATCAGAAAATATGGTCATCATTGCTCGCTGAAAGGTCGCGGGAGCATTGCAGAGGCCAAAGGGCATTCTTCGATACACATATGTGCCGTAGGGACACGTGAAAGTTGTTTTCTCGTGGTCATTTGGGTGGATGGGGATCTGGAAGAAACCTGAAAAGCCATCCAAAAAGCAAAAATAAGAATTATGCGCCAATCTGTCTAACATCTGATCTATAAATGGACGAGGGAAATGATCCTTTCGCGTGGCCGAATTCAACTTTCTGTAATCTATGCACATTCTATGTCCCGTGACCATGTGTTGGGAAACCCCGAGGACATTTTACAATTTTCAGAGTTATGGACATACATTTTACGCAGCGGAAGAATGTCCCCGAAACAGGCCAGTCCCAAAAACCCAGTGAAGATCGCAAGCAAGGGAGTTGACACGACGAGTTAGGAAATACCTTAAGAGCAATGAAGAGCGATGCCGATGCAGGCGCCCAAGTGTGCGCCCTCTGCAGTCTCACACACACGAATCTCTTGAGTTATCTTCTTCCACGCCCGGTGCTAGCCTCGGGAAGAAAATCCAAGCCTTAGTTCTCTTCTTCAATGCTCGCGCCACCTCCAAGGTAGAAGCGCCAATTGATGAAGAAGATGGGAGAAGGGAGAATGCCGCCAAGCCTTTACTTCTCTTGCGCCAAAGGAGGAAGAAGGGAAGAAGCTTGTGGCTAGGGTTTGATGGAAGAGGATGGTTGCGCCAATGCCCCTTGTTCTCGCCCTCTTGATGTGTTAACGCCTTCGAGGATTGATCATCCACAAGAGGGGGCGACTAGGGTCACATTTATAGGGAAAGAGGCGGTTAGGGTAAGGGCTAGGATCATGACAAGTGTAGGGCTAGGATGAGGAGGTTTGAGACAAGGAAAGTCTCCAAGACATTTCCATAATTCTCATTCAACCATTCCTTATTGTGCCCCATGCCTTTCCTTATGCGCCAAGGCCTTGCCTTGCGCCCCAAGCAATGCCATAGAGGCATGCATTCCATCCTAGGAAGAGAGGGGAGGCGCCCTTTACTTCCATAATGAAGCAAAGGCGCCAACATGACCCCATTATGCCCCTAGGCGCTTAATGGTTCATGTTTCTCCCCATTATACCCTTTTAGCCTCTCATCTCTTCATGAGAACTTGTTATTGGGCCTCATTGGATAATGAGCTAGCCCAAACTTCATTACATGGGTTGATTAAGCACTTGGATCTAATCCAATGCAACCCTAATCCAAATGTGACCAACCATGGTCAAATACGGGTCAACCTGCCAAAAATGAAGTTTGGCTCCAATAACATTCTTCCATCTCATCAGGCCCATTGGCGCTGATGAAATCTCCCAATTAGATCCGAGTTATCCAATAACTCGATCATAAGGCTTCCCGATCAATACGAGAACTCAAGTATCAAGGTGTGCGACCCTGTAGGTTCCTCTGACGCTGGCAGTGGTGACCAGAGGTCATCACAAGCAGTGAGTGGCACCTAGCAGTGCATCGCTGCTACCCAGGTCATTGGAATGGATATCGACATCGACATCCCCATCATCGCAACTAGGTACAGATGCATTACAGTCTCTTTGCCGAACTGATATCCGATTGGACAAGTGTGTCACCACTTGCTTTCATCCAATCTCATGGCTATGACTAAAACAGGTTCTCACCTGGGTATGGCCATACACTCTCAGTCATAGAACCATAAAGGAGCTCCATGGATATCATACTTCCCTAGGGAAGGGGCAAATCCTATGTCTGTCCATTGATCTTCTCATATGGGTCGTGACATGCTCAATAACAACTGTTATGACCTCCCAGCTACGGCAAGGTGTTAGGTTGTATCAAAGCAAGTCCCTAACCATATAGAATGATCAATGACCTCAAGTCAAGGGATCAATGCATCTCCTGTCACTTATGAGGATAACTCATGACACCAAGTCATAGCCTCATAGCGGGTCTATCCAGTATATCCTCCTATGATATACCCATGTGTATGCGTTAGCACCACGTGCCTAATCAGCCCACATACCAGTCTCTCAAGTACCAGAGCTGTCCCATATCCACTCAGGTACATCGACTAGGGACAATTATTTGAGCACAGATCCAATCTGTCTCCAGGGACATTATCATGTAAGTACACAATCGCAGGTGTAGACAAACAATGATAACGACAATGCCAGAATGATATATAAATATCAATGTCAAGTAGTACATAAGTTGACCAAAACTAGGTCCTAGGGCATATACACCAACAATCTCCCACTTGCACTAAGACCTAGAAGTTGAGGAATCTCAACCCCATATCTCTAGCGTGACCATCATGCTTCTGCTGCGCCAAAGCCTTGGTCAATGGGTCTGCCATATTGTTCTCTGTGTCTACTCTGTTAATCTTAACATCACCTCTGTCAATGATCTCTCTGATCAGGTGAAATCTTCTGAGTATGTGTTTGGATCTTTGATGAGACCGTGGTTCCTTGGCTTGTGCAATTGCTCCATTGTTGTCACAGTAGAGTTCAATGGGATCCATTGCACTAGGCACCACTTGAAGATCACATAAGAACTTCCTTATCCAAACAGCTTCCTTGGCTGCCTCAGAAGCAGCCACATACTCAGCTTCGGTTGTAGAATCTGCTATGGTGGATTGCTTGAAGCTCTTCCAGCATACAGCGCCTCCATTTATCTTGAACACATAGCCGGCCTGCGATCTAAAGTCATCACGGTCAGACTGGAACGATGCATCAGTATAGCCCTGCATACTGAGCTCTTCCTGTCCCCCATAGACCAAGAACAGATCCTTAGTTCTTCTCAGATACTTTAGGATGTTCTTTACAGCCACCCAGTGCTGCAGACCTGGATTGGATTGGTATCGGCTGGTTATGCTCACAGCATATGCCACATCTGGTCTAGTACATAACATTGCATACATGATCGATCCTACTGCCGAAGCATAAGGAATTCGACTCATGTCATCCCTCTCAGCCTGTGTTGTAGGACACTGGCTCTTTGAGAGAGTAAGGCCATGTCTCACTGGAAGGTATCCTTTCTTGGATTGCTCCATGTAGAACCTCTCCAGTACCTTATCAATGTAAGTACTCTGACTAAGGGCCAGAAGCCTCTTGGATCTATCCCGGTAGATCCTCACGCCTAGAATATAGGCGACCTCCCCTAAGTCTTTCATCTCGAAACACTTCCCCAACCATGTCTTCACAGCTTGAAGACTAGGGATGTCGTTTCCGATGAGCAGTATGCCATCAACATATAAGACCAGAAAAATCACCAAGCTCCCACTAAATTTTCTGTATACACAAGCGTCATCTTCGCTTTTGATAAACCCATAATCTCTCACGGCTTCGTCAAATCGAAGATTCCAACTTCGAGATGCTTGCTTTAATCCATAAATGGACCTCTTTAACCTGCAGACCTTATTAGCATCTGCAGGATGGATGAAGCCATCAGGTTGTGTCATATACACATCCTCAGTCAGCTTCCTGTTAAGGAACGCTGTCTTCACATCCATCTACCATATCTCATAATCATGATATGCAGCTATAGCAAGCAGAATCCGAATGGATTTAATCATGGCAACTGGCGAGAAGGTTTCATCATAGTCCACCCCGTGGACTTGTTTAAATCCTTTAGCCACTAGTCTACCCTTGTAGGTAACTATATTGCCATCCATGTCTGTCTTCCTCTTGAAGACCCATTTACACCCTATGGGTTTTACCCCATCAGGCAGCTCAACCAAATCCCAGACTTGGTTAGCCGACATGGAATCCATCTCAGATCGCATGGCGTCAAGCCATTTCTCGGAGTCCGGTCCACTGACCGCCTCATCATAGGTTCTAGGTTCATCCTCAATGATGAAGATCCCATCGTGTTCTCGGTTGGGACATAGAAGTAGTATCCTTTAGTTTCCTTAGGATACCCCACAAATACACACTTATCAGATCTAGGTTCTAGCTTGCTAGAATCCTGACGTTTGACATAAGCCTCACATCCCCAGATCCTGATAAACGCGAGATTAGGGCGTCTCCCACTCCACATCTCGTATGGTATTTTGGAGACACTCTTAGATGGAACATTATTCAGTATCAAAGAAGCTGTTTCTAGTGCATGCCCCCAGAATGATGAAGGTAGAGTTGCATGACTCATCATGGATCGAACCATATCCAATAAAGTTTGATTTCTCCTTTCAGACACACCATTCCATTGAGGTGTTCCAGGAGGAGTGAGTTGGGATATGATCCCACACTCTCTCAGATAGTCAAAGAACTCACCACTCAGGTATTCTCCACCTTGATCTGATCGAAGAGCTTTAATGGATCTTCCAAGCTGGTTCTCTACTTCATTCTTGAACTCCTTGAATTTCTCAAAGGATTCAGATTTATGTCTCATTAAGTAGACATAGCCATACCTACTGAAGTCATCAGTGAAGGTAATGAAGTAGTTGTACCCTCCTCTGGCTTGTTTATTGAAGGGCCCACACACATCAGTATGTATGAGATCCAATAAACCTTCTGCCCTCTCACCAATCTTGGTGAAGGGCGCCTTTGTCATTTTCCCTAATAAACAAGGTTCACAAGTATCAAATTTCTCCAAGGAACTCGAATCTAACAATCCATTTGCATGGAGTTGTTGGATGCGATTTTTGTTTATATGGGCTAATCGACAGTGCCATAGGAAAGCACCAACTGAACCACTCAGTTTGGTCCTCTTATTGCTTATGTTACAAATAGAACTTTCCATATCCAAGATATATAGACCATTGCACAAAGTATCCTTCCCATAGAACATATTTGCAAATGAAAAAGAACAGGAGTTCTTATTTATTTCAAATTTAAATCCTTTCTTTGCCAAGCAAGGAATGGATACAATGTTCTTTGTTAGCGAAGGTACACAAAAGCAATTATCTAGTTCTAATCGAAGTCCAGAAGGCAAGGAGAGAGTCAAAACGCCTACAGCAACAGCAGCAACATGTGCCCCGTTTCCAACGCGTAGGTCAATCTCTCCAAGTCGCACCGATCTACTTTTCTTGAGCCCCTGCATATTTGTACAAATATGAGCTCCACATGCGGTATCCAATACCCATGACATAGAAGTAGAAAGATTGACTTCTGTAACATAGATACCTGAGCTAGAAGTTAAGGCCAAGCCTTTCTTCTCCTCATTCTGAAGCTGCTTGCAGTCCCTTCTCCAGTGGCCCTGCTCGCCACAGTGAAAACACCTCTGTTCCTTTGACCTCTTCGCCTTTTCTTCAGTGCTTTGGTAGGACCTCTGGCACTGCTCTTAGCACGTGCCTTACCCTTCTTCTTTATCTTCTTGGTCGCAGGGACCAAAAGAACAGAATTGGGTTTGGTCTTACCCATCTCTCGCTTGGCTGTTTGGAGCATATTCATCAATTCCTCCCATGTGCACTCAATCCGGTTCATGTTGAAGTTAATGATAAACGGACTGAAGCTAGGGGGCAGGGAATGAAGAATAAGATCCACAACTAGCTCGTTGTCTATGGTGTGTCCCAGTCTCCTGAGATGATCCACGTTCCCAATGAGTTTGAGAACATGGGGTCTCACTGGTGCACCTTCAGACAACTTGCACTGAAAGACTGCTTTGGCGGTGTCAAATCTCTCAGTTCTAGCCTGAGCCTCGAACATCTGTTTCAGACGAGTAATCATCTGAAAAGCGTTCTGCTCCTCATATTGCACCTGCAGTTCAGGTGCCATACTGGCTAGCATAAGACATGCAACCTCCAAAGAGTCATCTTGATGCTTTCTATAAGCATCTCTGTCTGCCATTCGGGCATTAGGCGGAGGAGCCGCAGGAAGAGGCTGTTCAAGGACATACAGCTTCTTCTCGAGCTTGAGGACTATCCTCAAGTTCCGATGCCAGTCCATAAAGTTAGTTCCAACTAACTTATCCTTATCAAGGAGGGATCGCAGTGATAATCCGCTAGTGTTCGTAGCCATTGTTCTACAACACCCAAGAAGAACAGATTAGTACTACTTCGAATCATTTAAACTGGACTTGTTTTAAATGATTTCTGCTCTCACTATTTTAAATTCGAATTGACAACCCACAAAGTCAATCGGGAAGTTTAAGACTTCCTAGTGAGATGGGATCCTTATTTCACATGAGGCTTCGCGTCCCACGAGGGTGAGATGAGATGCACAAAGTAACCCATGTTTCCTAAGGTGGGCGCGCCGGCCGATTGCTCCAAGCAACTCCCCTTGTTGAGACAGTCTGGGCATTTCATGTCCAGCGAGGGCTGGATACAACATGAAACCTTTACCTCTCAACGATGCCTCTAGACTTTCACCATGCGCCCAGCACATGTGAACTTCTAGTCAAGTCCATTCCTAACCGTTATGCCCAGGGCCAATGAGTTTCCTTGCGAAGGCACGCCCAGGTTAAAACTGGACTGGGGAAACCATTGCCACCACGCACTTTCTAAAGATAAGTGGGTGTGTCCCACGAGGGTGGGAAATAATTCACAACTCCACTGATCGATAGCTTAGTGAGGGCTACGCGTTAGAAGGCTACCAGACTTGATATTTTAATTGAGGGTTTTTGTTTAAGGTCTCATCATCTCAGTTTTATCTTATGTCTATCATTACAGGCATGCAATCCTATAGTGATAATATAACGGTAAAACATTTCAGGCATGCTTCTGCAGATAATAATAAGAGCAGTAAAGGATGATGTGATCATATCCTATACAAGACATTGAACCAATCCATGCCATGAAATAGGTTCAACTCTTGTCCTAGAACTCAAGCCCCAAAAACTAGACCTAGCCTAGCCGACCTCTAGCTTGAGCTTCAAGGTTGGCTCCAAGGTCCTTCTCTCATGGCTTAGCTCTCAAACCATTGAGGAATACTTTCGAAGTTCCCATAGGTTCGGCCAATGCCATGGTCTTGCACCACTAAGCAGGTTTGCGCCTCTTGCTTGTTGCATCACCATCCAAGGTATGCATGCGCTAACCTCCAATCACATGCGCCACCCTAATCTTCTTCTTAGTCAAAAGCAAAAAGAAAAGCGGCACGCAGGGCTCACGAGGATACATCACAGGCATGCAAAGGGGGCTTGATTAATGATCACAACATCATGCACAATCAAGGTATTTACTCATGCAATTCTACATGCTCATGAAAAACATAAAATCTAAAATTTTACTTTTTCATAAAACTGGTCTCTTTTTCTCATCTTCTTCTCACAAATCTTTTGGTTTATTGCGATTTATTTTTCATGATGATTTCAGAGATCCTTTCGGCTGGCAATTTTGTCAGATCAAGAGACTTGGCCAGTCCGAAGACACAATGCCCGTCCTACTTGACAAAATTACGTGCGCCTTTGATCTTTAAATCAAACAAGAAAAATAGTCCAAATATCTAAAAGAGATTGAGAGGATGATAGAAACAAGAAACCCTAATTTTTCTACTTTTAGAAAAATCGATTGCCATGCATCATGCTATTTACGAAAATAGAGATATGGCATGTGAGCATGGAAGAAAAGCATAAAACATCGTTCGAGTCTTGCAAGTCTCTCTGATACCACTGTTGGGAAACCCCGGGGACATTTTACAATTTTCAGAGTCATGGACATACATTTTACGCAGCGGAAGAATGTCCCCGAAACAGGCCGGTCCCAAAAACCCAGTGAAGATTGCAAGCAAGGGAGTCGACACGACGAGTTAGGAAATACCTTAAGAGCAATGAAGAGCGATGCCGATGCAGGCGCCCAAGTGTGCGCCCTCTGCAGTCTCACACACACGGATCTCTTGAGTTCTCTTCTTCCACGCCCGGTGCTAGCCTTGGGAAGAAAATCCAAGCCTTAGTTCTCTTCTTCAATGCTCGCGCCACCTCCAAGGTAGAAGCGCCAATTGATGAAGAAGATGGGAGAAGGGAGAATGCCGCCAAGCCTTTACTTCTCTTGCGCCAAAGGAGGAAGAAGGGAAGAAGCTTGTGGCTAGGGTTTGATGGAAGAGGATGGTTGCGCCAATGCCCCTTGTTCTCGCCCTCTTGATGTGTTAACGCCTTCGAGGATTGATCATCCACAAGAGGGGGCGACTAAGGTCACATTTATAGGGCAAGAGGCGGTTAGGGTAAGGGCTAGGATCATGACAAGTGTAGGGCTAGGATGAGGAGGTTTGAGACAAGGAAAGTCTTCAAGACATTTCCATAATTCTCATTCAACCATTCCTTATTGTGCCCCACGCGTTTCCTTATGCGCCAAGGCCTTGCCTTGCGCCCCAAGCAATGCCATAGAGGCATGCATTCCATCCTAGGAAGAGAGGGGAGGCGCCCTTTACTTCCATAATGAAGCAAAGGCGCCAACATGACCCCATTATGCCCCTAGGCGCTTAATGGTTCATGTTTCTCCCCATTATACCCTTTTAGCTTCTCATCTCTTCATGAGAACTTGTTATTGGGCCTCATTGGATAATGAGCTAGCCCAAACTTCATTACATGGGTTGATTAAGCACTTGGATCTAATCCAATGCAACCCTAATCCAAATGTGACCAACCATGGTCAAATACGGGTCAACCTGCCAAAAATAAAGTTTGGCTCCAATAACATTCTTCCATCTCATCAGGCCCATTGGCGCTGATGAAATCTCCCAATTAGATCCGAGTTATCTAATAACTCGATCATAAGGCTTCCCGATCAATACGAGAACTCAAGTATCAAGGTGTGCGACCCTGTAGGTTCCTCTGACGCTGGCAGTGGTGACCAGAGGTCATCACAAGCAGTGAGTGGCACCTAGCAGTGCATCGCTACTACCCAGGTCATTGGAATGGATATCGACATCGACATCCCCATCATCGCAACTAGGTACAGATGCATTACAGTCTCTTTGCCGAACTGATATCCGATTGGACAAGTGTGTCACCACTTGCTTTCATCCAATCTCATGGCTATGACTAAAACAGGTTCTCACCTGGGTATGGCCATACACTCTCAGTCATAGAACCATAAAGGAGCTCCATGGATATCATACTTCCCTAGGGAAGGGGCAAATCCTATGTCTGTCCATTGATCTTCTCATATGGGTCGTGACATGCTCAATAACAACTGTTATGACCTCCCAGCTACGGCAAGGTGTTAGGTTGTATCAAAGCAAGTCCCTAACCATATAGAATGATCAATGACCTCAAGTCAAGGGATCAATGCATCTCCTGTCACTTATGAGGATAACTCATGACACCAAGTCATAGCCTCATAGCGGGTCTATCCAGTATATCCTCCTATGATATACCCATGTGTCTGCGTTAGCACCACGTGCCTAATCAGCCCACATACCAGTCTCTCAAGTACCGGAGCTGTCCCATATCCACTCAGGTACATCGACTAGGGACAATTATTTGAGCATAGATCCAATCTGTCTCCAGGGACATTATCATGTAAGTACACAATCGCAGGTGTAGACAAACAATGATAACGACAATGCCAGAATGATATATAAATATCAATGTCAAGTAGTACATAAGTTGACCAAAACTAGGTCCTAGGGCATATACACCAACACCATGCATGTAGGTATCAGCTCGTTTGCCTCGGTCTTTATCACTGTGACACCACCCTTCTTGGGTACAACGTGTACGAGACTCACCCAAGAGCTGTCTGAGATTGGATAAATAACCCCGGCGTCTAATAGCTTGAGCACTTCTTTCTTTACTACATCCTTTAAATGCGGGTTTAGTCGGCGCTGGAACTCCATGGAAGGTTTGCAGTTGTCTTCCAATAGGATCCCGTGCATGCAAACAGAAGGGTCAATCTCCTTTATGTCATCTAATGAGTAACCTATTACTTTCCTATGGACGCGAAGTTCATTAAGCAATAATTCGGCCTGCTCCTTATCCAATGCTGCACTGACAATCACTGGGTATGTAGAATTTTCACCTAGAAACTCATATCGCAAGGTGCTGGGCAAGCTTTTGAGTTTGATATTCTGCTGCCCTTGGTTCTCCTCTTTTCTGTCATCCTGGCTTGCATCAGCTTCTAGCAGCGCAACATATTCCTCAGCTTCTCCTTCATCACCGTCGTCAGCAGTGTTCGTCAGAACTGAATCAAGTGGGTCCACTTCTCTTTCAGGCGGCTCAACATCCTGCGTGGCTCTCTTCACAATGTCCACGCTGCAACATGTACCTGTAAGAGAAGGTTTTTTCAAAGTATTAGTAAGATCAAATTGAATGGCATTGCCACAGATGTTCAAGGTTAGTTTCCCATTCTTAACATCTATGACAGCGCCAGCAGTGGCAAGAAAAGGCCTCCCCAGAATGATAGGGAGCCTATCATCCTCATCAATCTCCAAAATAATAAAGTCGGCAGGAATAAAGTAATCTCATACTTTAACAGGTACGTCCTCTAAAATACCAACTGGGTGACGCTCAGATCGGTCTGCAAGCTGTATAGAAATGTTAGTGGGCTGCAAATCCCCTAAGTCTAGCCTTTTACAAAGTGAAAGTAGCATGAGGCTAACGCTCGCTCCTAAGTTGCACAAAGCCCTCTAAAAAGACATCTCCCCAATCTGGCAGGGTAAGGAGAAACTGCCTGGGTCCTTAAGCTTCTGAGGGAGCTTGTTCTGAATGATGGCGCCGCACTCTTCAGTAAGTGCAACGGTCCCTTGATCTTCTAGCTTCCTCTTGTTTGATAAAATGTCTTTCAGAAATTTCGCATAAGTCGGCATCTGCGAGAGAGCATCAACAAAAGGGATGTTAATGTAGAGTTTCTTCAAAACCTCTAAAAACTTACCAAACTGCTTGTCCAATTTAGCCTTGACAAGCCTCTGTGGAAAGGGAATCGGTGGCTTATATGCTGGTGGTCCCACATAGGGCCGCTCCTCTTCAGCTGTCTCAAGTGCCACCGGTGTTGCATCAGTATGCGGTTCCACATGTTCTGGTATTGTCTCTTCTATCCTGTCATCTGTCGGCATCTTCGGGTCTTCCAATTGCTTGCCGCTCCGAGTGGAGATTACATTGCACTGCTCCCTCGGGTTTACTTCTGGTTGGGATGGTAGCTTCCCCGGTGCTCTAGAAGATGAGCTAGCTTGCTGGGCTAGCTGACTCTCTAGCATCTTATTGTGTGTCTCTAGGGAGTCCATCCTGGTCATCATCATCTTCATCATATCTATAAGTCCTTCAAGTTGCTTGCCTAGATTTGAATCATTGTTCGGCCTTGACTGTGGTGGTTGTGGCGGCGGTGCATTGTAATTTCTGGCCTGGAATCCTGGTGGTCTGAAATTGTTCTGTTGGGGTTGCCTAAAGTTTCCTTGTGGGGGCTGAGTCTGCTGTGGTGGAACTTGTCCAGGCTGAATCAGCTGAGTTGTCCGGTAAGAGAAATTTGAATGGTTGCGCCATCCTGGATTGTAGTAGTTGGAATAAGGGTTGTTGTTATGGTTGAAATTTCCAACTGCATTTAACTGCTCAGGATTAGCCGCAGCCATCTGTCCATCTCCTACTTGGCAATCTGCTCCTGCGTGACCTATAACTCCACAGACCTCACAAGTAATTGTTAGGGAATGCCGGGTGTAATTTAAAATTTTGCAGTCCCAGGACGCAGCGGAAGAAGCATTACACCCGAAACACATTCCAGTCCCAAGGATCCATGCGAGAGAGAGAACACAAGGATGTGTTAGGGTTAGTACCTTTATTGCTTGTTAGGATGAAGGTGCCAAGTTGAAGACGCTCAAATGCTCGTCCTCTACAAGTATCCACGCGTCGACTCCTTGATCGTTGCTCCCTTCCACGCTTGGTGCTAGCCTCGGGAAGAGAATCAAGCCTTTGTCACTCTCTTCAAATCTTGCGCCACCTCCAAGGTAGAAGCGCCAAGAAGAGATGTGGAGGAAGATGATGCGCCAAGTACTTCCTTATTCTTCTTTGCTTGCGCCACCTCCAAGGTGCGCCTATGGCCAAGGAACGATGAGGGCTTGTGGCAAGAAGACACCACCAAGCACAAAGAATCCTTGCACCAGAGAAGATGAGAAGAAGAAGAAGGACTTGCGGCTACAAAGAGGAGGAAGGTTGCGCCACCTTGATGTTGTCGCCCTTTGCCCTTGCTCACACCTCCAAGGAATCGAACCAACCACCAAGAGGGGGCGGCAAGGGTCCTATTAATAGGACAAGAGGCGGCAAGGGCAATGGCTAGGATCATGCCAAGTGGGCGGCTAGGATAAAGGAGTCTTGAGGTAAGGAAAGTCTCCAAGACTTTACCATAAACCTCATTCAACCTATCCTAATTTGCCCAATGGCCATATCAGCCCAAGACATGCCTTAGAGGCATGCATTCCATCCAAGGAGAAGGGCTAGGCGCAACATCCATGAAGAATTCGGCTAGGGTGGTTTCTTGGGAGAAATTAGGGTTTGAGGTAAGGTAAGTCTCCAAGACATTACCATATTCCTCACCCTACTATCCATATGCGCCCAAGAACTTCCCATAAAAGTTCTCAAGCCATATCAGCCCCAAGACTTGCCTTAGAGGCAAGTATTCCATCCAAGGAGCAAAGGGGGAGGCGCCTAATGCTTCCTTATGAAGCAACATGCGCCCACTTCACCCCATTATGCCCTTGGCGCCAATGGGGTATAATTCTTCCCCATTATACCCTTATTTGCTTATACTTCTTCATGATAACTAATTATTGGGCCTCATTGGATAATGGGCTAGCCCAAACTTCATGGCATGAGTTGATTAAGCCATTGGATCCAATCCAATGCAACCCTAATCCAAATGTGACCAATCTAGGTCAATTTCGGGTCAACCTGCCAAAAATGAAGTTTGGCTCCAATAACTTTCTTCCAACTCATCAGGCCCATTGGCGCTGATGAAATCTTCCAAATGGATCCAAGTTATCCAATAACTTGATCCAAAGGCTTCTGATTAAAGCAACGTCAAGAGTCTATTGCGTGTGACCCCGTAGGATCCATATGACGATGGCAATGATGTAAACATCATAAGTAGTGAGGGGTATCTAGCAACACATCACTACTACCCATGTCATAGGACTTAAGTCATTATGGCAATAACTCCTAACAAGCAACGAGGATTCCCATTGCATTACAGATCCCTTTGCCTAAACTGATATCCTGCCATTGGATTAGTCTCAAGTTTATTATCCAATGCATTGGTCATGACTCAACAAGTGTGGCCACACTCTCCTGTCATGCACCAATAAGGTGGGGCACCCCGAGGTGGATATCATGCTTCCTCGGAAGGAAGGGGCAAATCCTACTATTGGTCATCCATGTCTCTATATGACTTATGACATGCCCAATGACAGTCGTTTTAGTCCCCCAATTACGGAGAGACGTAAGACTGTATCAAAGCATACCCATCATCAAATCTAGACATGAATACCTCAAGTCTAAGGATCAATGCAAACCTCTTGCATGTGAGATTGACTCGTTGACTAGACAAGTCAATCCTCACGGTGGATCACTCCAGTGCATCCAATGCACCTGTATGTCTGCGTTACTGTGCCCCGCACCTAACCAGCCCATACACCAGTCTCACATGTACCAAAGCTGTCCCATATCTGCTAAGGTACCTTGTCTGGGGATAGCTTATGAGAATGGATCCAATCCAAACTCCTGGGACATTATTTATGCAACTCAATACATCAACGCAGGTAGAGAAGTCTGCATAATAAAGACCATGCCTATATAAAAAGTAATAGTTCTATCAAAGTACATTCAAACAATGCCTGACCATGTCCATACATTGGTCTTTAGGGCATATACACCAACAGTAATAGCGTTAACATCCATAGAATTAACAGACCAAGAATCAAGCTTCCTAGTCAAATTATCAACCTTAGCCGTGAGTGCAGTAAGAGAATCCAGGTCATACTTACCTGACTTCTTGGTAGAAGTACCTCTCTCGGATGTCCACTAGTGATGGTTAATTGCCATGTCCTCGAGAAGGTTCATTGCATCTTCCACTCTCCTATTCATCAAAGCACCTCCTGCTGCAGCGTCCACTGTAAGCCTCGTGTTGTAATCCAAACCGCTGTAGAACGTTTGGATCAAAACCCAAGTCTCAACACCGTGATGTGGACACATCCTTTGGAGCTCCTTAAACCTCTCCCAAGCTTCATATAGAGATTCTCTATCCTTTTGCATGAAGCTCGTTATCTGATTTCGCAATTGGATTGTCTTTGATGGAGGGAAGTTGATGGGGGTGCTAAGCATGCACACATTCAAACAACGCGATTTGAAAACATTTTGCTAGTTAAGTATAGCTTAATGAAACCCTTTATGCTAACGTAGTTGGAAATAGCTTGTTTTGAGTATTTGTAAGTAAAAACCGAAATTAGGCAAGTAGCAAACTGAAATTAAATCCTATCATGCAAGTCTAGGGCAAGTGTTAAAACCGAAATTGAAACCTATCATGCAATCTAGAGCTTGAAAAACAACACTATTCTAAGGGAGAGGCTCACCTTGCGCCCTTTGAGAATAGAAAGGGCGAACTTCCCGTTCTTCACCGGTCCAATGGTTGAACTCACGAAGTAGGGCCCTATGAGCTTACAACCATGGCATTACAGCATTCCCACACATGCGTGGGTGAGTATTTGACAAATATTAAGAGGCCTTTTACAATCACAACCAAGGGGGAGACTAGTTCTCCAAGTTCCCTTGCTAACAATTTAGAGACTAGCTATTAGAGGGGGGGAGAGAGGGGAATGACGCCTTGCATTTCTTCTGATCCTTGCGCAACCTTCATGGAATAGATACATAAGTGTAGATGGGTGCTCAAGAACATCAAGAAAAACAACAACCAAAGAAGAAGGGGGAACTTAGCTAACTCGGGTAGGTGCTTGCTCTTGACATGGTGTGGGTGACACCTTCTTGAGTCTCAGTTGTGTCCAGCTCCTCCTCTTGGGCTGAGGAATCTTCAGGACTGAGGGGAGGAGGTGGCGTGAGCTTCAACTTCAAGGCATGAGCAAGAGTGGAAGAAGGTTGAAGGAGGGAAGAGGAGGAGAGCTCTCGGCTAGGGTTGGAAGAGGGAGAAGAGTTGGGGTGACACACACCCTTGAAGACACACTTCAGAAGTTCTTTTCAAAAGTATTCAACTCTAACCTCTACCAAGAGTGTTTACAAGGTTATAATAAGCAGCCAAAGGGAGAGACAAACCCTAGGCGCATACACAAGTCAAACAAGCAAAAGAAGATTCCTGCACTTTGAGCTGGCGCATTGATGGGGCTGAGCCTTTCTCCATTTGTTGGCTGGCTTCCTTGTACCTCTTTTGGAGTCTTCCTCAAGAGGGTAATGGAGGATTCTGAGCTGCTGTTGGGGCTGATCTCCTGGTGGCTTCGGTTGAAGAGAGGGGCAGGAACTTCCAGAAGTGGAGGGGCAACTTCCTGCGGTTGTGAAGGTGGGATGCAGGCTGCTTCCTTGCATTGATGGGCTGGCGCATTTGCCTTCATGGTGCTGCTGGAAAGCTGAGGATAGCTGGCCTTGTCCCCCTTTACTCCAAAGGGAAAGGGGCGGTTGGAGAGTGAAGACAAACCCCTCATGGATGCCAACTAGGATGGTGAAGTTTGGGGTAGTTGTTGTGACGCTCCATAAGGTGGGTGGGCTGATTCTTCCATGGAATGGGCTGATGGGCTCATGGTGCCACTTGAGTTGTGTTGGCCTGATTTTGACTTGTGTTTCCAAAATGGGGTTGACCTAATCTATTACATAAATTGCATGAACTAACCTACCATACATAAGTGGCGGATCCTAGCGAATGTAACTACTTGGTGTAATTTGAGGGTGGATCTAGCCTACCACATGATGAAAGTTATGCTGGGAGATCTAACTTAAAGGATGCATGCAATGCAAGGAATGAAAATCTAACTTAAAGATGCATGCAATGCAAGAGATGGAAATTTAGGTGCCCTAGCTAGGGTAACCTTAAACTCCATTTGTATTTCCGTGGGTCATGTCGCCTCCCCACATCAGAAGTACTTGGAGAGAAAGGCTTGAGTGCCCATGTTCTTATCGAAGCAGCAGGTTGTGTGTGCAGCCAAGCTCTCGCCCTGTCCCTCAGAGAGAAGGGGAATAGTCACAACTTGATAGCATCAGCAGACACTCCATTAATTTTTAACATATCGCAATATTCTAAAAAAAATAGAAAGGTGCATGTTGGGGTCCTCAAGAGGAGAACCACCAAATTGGTTTTGTTGCACCATAGAAAAAAGAGCAAGTTTTATTTCGAAGTTATTGGCCTCAACAGTGGGCCTAGCAATTCCAGATTGAAAACCGTAAGTGTAAGGTGTCGAGTAATCTTTCAATGTCCTGTTGTTATAGTTGTTCCCCATTGGTTGTTGTGCTCGGTCATTGTTCACATCAAGTTGAATGTGTTCCATCTGACTTTCTTCTCCAGGATGGTTCATGATTTCTTTCTTCAGAATTTGATTTTGCTTCCTTCTTGTCCAGAAGGTGCGCTCGATCTCTGGATCAATGTCAAAGAATGTACCTGCCCTATAACTTCTTCGCATAAAATGGTCAGTCAAAACTTTAAAGTTCTAAGACAGCAGGCAAATAAGAAGAAAAAGGAAATTGCAGTGCAGTAAAGAAAATAAAAACTAACCTAAAGCCTAGTCTACCAATTCTCGGAAGTATACTAATATCAAACGTTGCTCCCCAGCAACGGTGCCAAAAACTTGACACGACCGCAAGTGCACGGTTATGTTGAAGTAATATAAAAGATGTCGAATCCCACAGGGAGCATGGTTGAGTACTAGAAGGTCCGAGTCCTAATAGCTAGGCAAATCAAAACGTGGGTTTTGAGAGCAGAAATCGAAAACAAACAAGTACAACTACTTCGGTAGAGAAAAGATATAAGAGAGAATTCAGGGCTACGGCTTCCACCACGATGATAATCTTAATCGCACAAGAAAGATATTAGTTATTTGGTTTATTGGTTTTGCACAAGGAGTCTAACCCTAGGGTACAAGGTGCCCTCTCTCGAGTGATACACCCTGGTGTTCGTCTTAGACCGACCTTCTACTCTCGCGGTGGGGTTCACCTTCTACTCAATGGGTTCCGTGGTAGATTATGGACCTTCGAGCGAATAACAAGTACTTTTGTGTCGAGCCTTCGCAAGATACAAAAAGAGGTTCCATCGTTACAATCCTACTTTCGTTATGAACTGTAATAACTATAATAATACTTGGCCAGAGTAAATATCAAGAGATTAATACTTCAAGTGAAATATGCTCAGAATATGATCCAAATAACCAAGTTAATACATGAATTGCAAATAGAAATCGTCAGAGGGCTTCAACCTAGCCCTGAAATTAAGTTTACACTACAACCATTGTTGAATCGCTAAAAATTCTCTTGTTGTACATTGGAAAATCACAGGAAAAGGTTTCTAAGAGGGAGGAGACGATAAACTGAAACAAATATCCGAGGATTGCTGAGTTCCGACGATCGAATCTCCAAAAATCGCCCCAAAGTTGCCTGTCCGCCGTGTCCGTCCGCCCTAGCCACTTCGTCGCAAGATTGCTCGATCATTAGGTCACAAAAATTGGGGCTTTTATATCTTTCTGTTCGTCTTTGAGTAGGCTTTCCATAGAGTCTTCACTTGCCAAATTTGGACTTGAATCGGGTCTGAAATCAGCGAAAAACCGAGTGAAGGTTGGGCTGTCCAGAAAGCATCATGGGTAAACCCCGCCAGGTTCACCAGGTGGTGAAGTGTTCTGTGTGGTTCTGTTGTGAAATAATCACAGGTGATCCCCACTGGGTTCACCTACCAGTGAAGTCCACAGTATATTTCTACGCAGGTTTTATCAGACAGAATAACGGGTGAACCCCATGGGGTTCACCTGCTAGTGAAGCTTGTGGCGGATTTTGGATACCCTGACATCATCTGTGAACCCCGCCGGGTTCACCAGGCAGTGAAACGTGCGGTGAGTTACTTCCTTCGGCAAGATCACTGGTGAACCCCGCCGAGTTCACCAGGCCGTGAAGTCCAGAAAAAGCTCCGATTGAGCCCAAATTTTACGGGTAGCTTTGTCTTCTCATAAGGAATCACCCCATGCTCTTAGATTCTTCAAAATGACTTCAAAATTGGGTGATTTAACCTGAAATTCAATAAGACAGACGAAAAGTGAAGATTACGAAGTTTTTAACTAAATAAGCCTTAAAGGAGTGTAAAAATATTCAAATAAGCCCAAATTCATCATGGAATAATAATAAAAATCACTATAAAAATGCATGGCATCAGTTTTTATTAAGAAACCCGCTTTCTTTAACAACCTGCCCGATAGTGCGGCGGTTGCAAATCTTGCGCGTCGAACGGCGCGTTGTGCGATCGAATCTTTGCGCATTCGCCAATTTTGGCACTTTTCATTTTTTTTAATAAAATATATTAAAAATCCTTTTTAATTAAATAAATTCGTAAAACACTATTTAATTCCAAAAAATACGTAAAAACCTAGAAAAATAACAAAACTAAATTACAAAATTATAAAAATAAATTTAGGGTATAACATTCTACCCCCTTAAGAAATTTGGTCCTCCAAATTTACTTACTAGATTCTTCAAAAAGAGAAGTATACTAATCTCGAATTTTACTTTCAAGTTCCCAAGTTGCTTCATTCTCTGAATGATGTTTCCACTGCACCTTAACCCAAGGAATAACTCTGTTTCTGAGCACATAATCTCTCCTTTCTAAAATCTTAACTGGATGTTCCACATAAGATGCATCATCTTGAACTTGAATAGACTGAAAAGACAGAATATGAGATCGATCTGGGGTATAATTCCTAAGCATAGATACATGAAATACATTATGCACATGAGATAAAGAAGGAGGCAAAGCTAATTTATAAACTACCACCCCCACACGCTACAAAATATCAAAAGGACCAATAAACTTAGGTGCCAACTTTCCTTTCTTCCTAAACCTCAAAATGCCCTTAACTGGTAAAACCTTTAAGAATACATGATCTCCAACTTCAAATTCCAAATCTCTTCTTCTTATATCTGCATAACTTTTCTATTTACTCTAAGCAGTTAACAATATTTGTCTAATCTGTTTAACAAAGTCAACATCTCTTTGAATCAGGACCAAGAAAAATTTTTTTCCCTCACGTCATCCTAGCAAATAGGGGACCTACACTTTCTTCCATAAAGAGCTTCAAACGGTGTCATTTGAATTCCAGTGTGAAAACTATTATTATAAGAAAACTCTACTAAATGAAGATGGTTATCCTTAGAGGATTTCATATCTAAAGCACAAGCTCTTAGCAAATCTTCTAAAGTTTGAATAGTTCTTTCAGATTGACCATCAGTCTGAGGATGAAAAGCTGTACTAAAACTCAATTTAGTACCCAAAGCTTTCTGCAACGCTCCCCAAAACTTAGAAGTGAAACGAGAATCTCCATCAGAAATAATGCTAAGAGTAATACCATGCTTGCCAACCATAGCTTTAACATAAATATCTGCTAACTTACTCAAGGAAAAATTTTTCTTAATAGGAAGAAACTGAGATGATTTGGTCAATCTATTAACAATCACCCAAATAGAATCAAACCCACCTTTAGTCACAGGTAAACCAGAGACAAAGTCCATGGTTATATTATCCCATTTCCATTCAGGAATTGGTAAACTTTGTAATTTTCCAGCAGGTTTCTGATGTTCAATTTTAATTTTCTGACATACTAAATATTTAGCCACAAATTCAGCAATTTCCTTTTTCATACCAGGCCACCAGTAATTTACCTTTAAATCTCTAAACATTTTTGTATTACCTAGACGAATTGAAAATTGAGAATTATGAGATTCCTCTGATAGTTTCTTTTTTATTTCAGCATTATCTGGTACACACAATTGATTATCATAAACAATTACACCATCAGATCTAACTTGAAATTCTAGTTTATTCTTGTCTGTATGTAATACTAGATCACTAAGCTGTGCTTCTTTTATTTCATCAACTAAAACTGATCTCGCCATTAAGCAAACTACCATACCATGAGGTGTATAACTAAGAGGTGTTAAAGATAAATCTGCAAACTCAGATATCATCTTTGAATGAGAGAGTTAGAGGTGAGCTAACTGACTTATAGATTTTCTACTAAGGGCATCTGCAACAACATTAGCCTTACCAGGATGATATTTAATATCACAATCATAATCTTTTAAGTAATCCATCCATCTTCTTTGTCTCATATTTAATTCCTTTTGTGAAAAGATGTATTTAAGATTCTTATGATCAAAAAAATTTCAAAGGTATTTCCATAAAGATAATGTGATAGGGCCTAGATGTATAGGCTGCTACTGCAAGTGCACGGTCTATCGCGTAATAAAAAGTATTGATCCCACGAGGACTAGAGGTCAAGTACTAACTAATCAGTTAATCAATAGCTAGGTTAATGATTAAATGGGAAATGACTAATATCCTAGTGCAAGTAATTAAACTGAAGCAAATTAAAACAAGCAGAGTAGAAAACAATCAATCGAGGTTTAAAGTCTATAAGAAAGATCGGGGTTTCGGGTTTCACCACACTGAAGCATGAAGAAATATTAAAGTATGATATTTTGATTAAGTTTCATCTATGTTCTCAAGGTAATCCTTCCTAAGGTACAGACACGCTCCCTCTCAGGACACGGTCCGGTGTCTAACTTAACCCAAGTCTCCTACTCTCGTGGCTTACCGGGTTAAGCAGACCCAATGGGTTCTGTGAAGAATTAGGGTTCCTTGGGTTATTTCGACAACTCTCGTCACCGAAATCACCAGTCCAGTTCCGACGATTGTGGTTCACCTCTCAGTCCTTCCCACAACATCTAAAACATGAACATGTATGGCTAGTACATAAACATGAATGAAAACTTCCTAGACATGAATAAGAACAGAGATAAATAAGAAAAATATATAAATCAAACATTAAAGATCAACATTCTTACAGTGGGCTACGCCCAAACCCCGAAAAGAGAGTTTACGCTACAAGATTCATCACGAAATACATGAAATCTCTCTTACAAGTTGATTCAAACCAGAAGGAGAGGTAGATCCTTGATGGAAGAGGGTCCAGCATGATGATCTTCGTCGGAACGGAGAAGAAATCACGTCGGAACAGTGTTTTTGTCAAGAAATCGCCCCGAACCCTAGGTTATCACCCCTTTTTCTCGTTCTCCTCAACTGCTCAATAAAATCCGATGATTTTAGTCCCAAAACGTTCGTATCCAAGTTAGGAAGGACTCCACAAATTTTCAGCAAATTTTGCTTCCAAAATAGTAAGTTATGGGCAAAAAACTGGACGTCTATCGAACTGGGCGAGACGATGCACGGCCGTGCATGGATGGATGACCATGCTCGTGTATGGCTCAACGACTTTATTTTTCTAGAAAAATTGCTCTTCACGTCCGTGTAAGGGTTGACAGGTGTGCTTGTGAACGTTTCGTCAAAGATTTGAAAGTGCAGGTTCATACACGGCCGTGCATGGATACACGACCATGCCTGTGAAGAGTACAGATAACTCTGTTTGCGTTGAAATTCGACGTGTAGCTTTGTCTCATCATGAGGATTCGTCCCATATCCTCAGATCTTCTAAATTCCATCGATTTTAGGGCGAAATCCCTACATTTCAATAAAATAAAGAAAAAGTGAAGACTCTGAAGAATATGAAGCAATTAAGTAGATAAATGAGACAAAACATGCATTTTACTCCAAAATAATAATAGAAATAAGTCACGATATATCATATATTTGCATGTCATCAAAATATAAAGTTTTGCTTGTCTTCAAGCAATTGAATTGTCCAAAACACAGTGATGAGATGGAATGAGGGATCTCAAATAGCTTAAGTAGGTCTGGTAAGGTTATAGGTTAATCACAACAAGTCTCAAGTTATAATGCAGTATCGAAAGCAAATTAAACCAAATATTACTAGTACAATCTATTAGAGCATGCGAAATTGACATTACCAAAAGCCTTTACAATACATCTCGCATAAATGACATAATTGATCAAGCATTCACAAAACAAATAATTGTATACTAAGTCATGGGAAAATAGCATCAGTACCACATACTCCCTATGTGGTGCCTTTATATATATATATATATATAAGAGCAAGAATAGTGCTAATCCGTAGAAGTGGGGGCATCCTGGCTTCGGTATCACTGTTATTATTTTGATCATGGGGTTAGTGACAAGTATGATAAACAATGAACTTAGGTACCACTATCCCTTTTATTATTGAGATGCCATGGATAGTGCCAAGTGGATGTATGATGTGCAATGTACAAGGACACTTTGGTACCACTATTATTATTTCTGATTCCCATGACAAAGTGTACAAATAAAGGATAGTTATGAAGAAAGATACAATCAATCATTACACATGAGATGCATACCAAGGGTAAGGTAAAGTAATAACATACTCTTCAAGATCATACAAATAATGAATTGAGTTAATTACATCATTCAACTCCATTAAACCAAAGAACTATATATGTAAACCATAACCATTATAGTCCATTGACAAGTAAAAGATAAGATTCCCATCCCAATCAATCAAGTACTCATAGAACAAGTCAGTGCCGAGGGCAGAGCAAATAGCATAAAGAAGGGGTATGGGCAAGACACTAAAGTGTTAGGGAATACCGGGTGTAATTTAAAATTTTTTGCAGTCCCAGGACGCAGCGGAAGCATTACACCCGAAACATATTCCTTTTGCCCAAGGATCCATGTGAGGGAGAACACAAGGATGTGACAAGGATAATACCTCTATTGCTTGCTCGGTTCTTGAAGCCATGTTCGAAGACGATCAAGTGCTCGCTCTCTACAAGTATCCACACGTCGACTCCTTGATCGTTGCTCCCTTCCACGCTTGGTGCTAGCCTCGGGAAGAGAATCAAGTCTTAGGGTTCCTTCACTTCTCTTGCGCCACCTCCAAGATGAAAGCGCCAAGAAGAGATGAGGAGGAAGATGATGCGCCAAGTGCTTCCTTCTTCTTCTTTGTATGCGCCACCTTCAAGCAAGGTGCGCCTATGGCCAAGGAACGGAGAGGGCTTGTGGCAAGGAGATGCCACCAAACACTAAGAGTCCTTGTGCCAAGAAGAGAGGGAGAAGAAGAAGAACTTGCGGCTATGGAAGAAGATTGCGCTCCTTGATGAAGAAGGAGAGCTCCAAGCTCTCAAGTTGTCGCCACCTTAAGCCTCCACGCCTCCTTGTGTATGAGACCTCACGTCTTCAAGGAAG
Organism: Costus lasius; assembly: GCA_027563935.2. NCBI lineage: Eukaryota > Viridiplantae > Streptophyta > Magnoliopsida > Zingiberales > Costaceae > Costus > Costus lasius. Next base: position 25,014,867 of record CM050451.1, on the reverse strand, counting down.
GGAACCCAAGAGGGGGCGACAAGGGGTCCTATAAATAGGACTAGAGGCGGTTTGGGCAAGGGCTAGGATCATGCCAAGTGTATGGCTAGGATGAGGTGTCTTGAGGCAAGGAAAGTCTCCAAGACTTTACCATAAACCTCATTCAACCTATCCATAAATGTCCAAGCACTATATCAGCCCAAGACATGCCTCAAATGCATTCTTACCATCAAAGGAGAAGTGGCTAGGCGCAACATGCAAGAGGAATTCGGCTAGGGTGGTGTCTTGGGAGAAACTAGGGTTTGAGGTAAGGTAAGTCTCCAAGACATTACCATATACCTCTTCCCTATATCCATATGCGCCTAGGAACTTCCCATAAAAATTCTCAAGCCATATCAGCCCCAAGACTTGCCTTAGAGGCAAGTATTCCATCCAAGGAAGAGGGACTAGGCGCCCTTTACTTTCATAATGAAGCAAAGGCGCCTCCCTCACCCCATTATGCCCCTAGGCGCCAATGGGTGCGATTTCTCCCCATTATACCCTTTTAAGCCAATTCCCTTTTCATGACAACTAATTATTGGGCCTCATTGGATAATGAGCTAGCCAAAACTTCATGGCATGGGTTGATTAAGCCATTGGATCTAATCCAATGCAACTCTAATCCAAATGTGACCAATTAAGGTCAATTTCGGGTCAACCTGCCAAAAATGAAGTTTGGCTCCAATAACTTTCTTCCAACTCATCAGGCCCATTGGCGCTGATGAAATCTTCCAAATTGATCCAAGTTATCCAATAACTTGATCATAAGGCTTATGATTAAAGCAACGTCAAGAGTCTATTGCGTGTGACCCCGTAGGATCCATATGACGATGGCAATGATGTAAACATCATAAGTAGTGAGGGATATCTAGCAACACATCACTACTACCCATGTCATGGGACTTAAGTCATTATGGCAACAACTCCTAACAAGCAACGAGGATTCCCATTGCATTATAGATCCCTTTGCCTAAACTGATATCTTGCCATTGGATTAGTCTCAAGTTTATCAATCCAATGCATTGGTCATGACTCAACAAGTGTGGCCACACATTCCTGTCATGCACCAATAAGGTGGGGCGCCCCCGAGTGGATATCATGCTTCCAATAAGGAAGGGGCAAATCCTATTATTGGTCATCCATGTCTCTACATGACTTATGACATGCCCAATGTCAGTCGTTTTGGTCTCCCAATTACGGAGAGACGTAAGACTGTATCAAAGCATACCCATCATCAAATCTAGACATGAATACCTCAAGTCTAAGGATCAATGCAAATCTCTTGCATGTGAGATTGACTTGTTGACTAGACAAGTCAATCCTCACGGTGGATCACTCCAGTGCATCCAATGCACCTGTATGCCTGCGTTACTGTACCCCGCACTTAACCAACCCATACACCAGTCTCACATGTACCAAAGCTGTCCCTTATCCGCTAAGGTACCTTGACTAGGGATAGCTTATGAGAATGGATCCAATCCAAACTCCTGGGACATTATTTATGCAACTCAATACATCAACGCAGGTAGAGAAGTTTGCATAATAACGACCATGCCTTTATAGAGAATAATAATTATATCAAAGTACATTTAAACAATGCCCGACCATGTCCAAACATTGGTCTGCAGGGCATAAACACCAACAATCTCCCACTTGCACTAAGACCAAGTGCAACTGATGTTAAGTCAGTTCCAATGTCTATAGTATGACCCATTTAGCTTCCGCTGCGCCAGAGGCTATGTCAGTGGGTTTTTCCAGATTGCTATCTGTGTTTATTTTAACAAATTTGATCATCATCCTTATGCATGATCTCTAAGATCAGATGATATGCTGCAGTATATACTTGAGCACTAAGTTCCTTGACTGATTTACAAACCCCACACCAGAAACTAAAAAGCTCAAACGTTCCCTTTCGGGTAGCGTAGGCAAAGAGTACAAACAGATTTGATAAAACCCCCGATCAAATGCTTCCGACGTGCGGTCGGACTTGTGGTCTCCCTGACGCATCTAAGATCCTAACTACCCCTTGGTCGAGTATAGGCAATCAGCGAGTTTCTTCGTGATTATCTGATTTACGAACCTCAAATCAAGAGGAGATGGCTCAAGCGCATTCTTTCGAAATGCGCAGGCAAGGTGTGCACATAGGATCGAGCAGGATAATAACAATTGGAGCTAGAATATCAAGCTAGTAAGGCGTCAAAAGGGATACTCCCACATCCTGATTGGGAAGTTTTAGCCTATCATGCTCATGGTAGCAGCATAGACAATATTCTCAGCCATAAACATTATGCGAAACAACAAATATTGTATAGGAGTTGCAAAAGAAAGAGATAGATCATGCATTGCTCTATAAAGATGATACAACAAGTTTAGCAATTCGAATATAAATTTGAAATCTTCCCTAAAACTTATCTCTAAGGTGCTCACACTGGAGTAAATCTTTAAGGAATGCAGTTGCGTGGCCCTTTGGTTATCTTCTCCTCCCAAACACAGCAATCTCCTCCCGTGCGAACCTTCTGAATGATCCTCTTCTTCTCTCTTTTATCTTCTCTCATCCTGGTGGGTTCTCTTCTTTTCTCCATGCTCTGCAAAAGCCCCTGCAAAAAGCCTCTGCTCAGTCGAAAGAAGGTCTGCGCCAGCCTTCTCCATGCCCTACGATACTGCAGCCGCTGCTATTCTTCTTTTCTTAATGAAAACATGATTATTCCAGCCGATTTCACCATCTAAAGGCTGCTCCAGGCTCCTTTGTCAACGGGGGAGAAAGGACTTGGCTGTCCTCAAGCTTCCTCTCGGGTTAGGTTGCAGAGATTTGAGTTAAAATCATGGTTTCAAAGCAAGCGGGTCCGTGATCTCGGGTGTGAATTTGGTCGTGACTCGGTCATGATATTTCAGTTTCAGCTTCAAGCATAACGACGATCACGGACATGATTCTAGTTGGGTCCTGGTCATGATTTCCGACTAAGGCTTCAGTGAATCCGAAAACTTCTGGTTAGGATTATCTTGAATTGGGATGAGCTCTTCTACCACAAAAGTCCCAGAATCCACCCTTTTTTATGGTCATTTTGACCTGAAAATGTGAAAATACCAATAGAGGTGTAGATTCCATAGATGTAAGGCAATTAAGGCAATAATGAGGCAGAAAGCTCAGAAATATAGGTGATTCTGACTATAAAATTATACTTGAAATGCTATATAAATCCGTGTCAACAGAATACCTACGACTTAAATCTTTGCTTGTCCTCAAGCAAATAGAAAGAAATAAAATTCCATGAGGATTGTTCCACTGAAGTTATACTCCCCAATGATCTCTTAATGCGAAATGATTACAGCTAGTCACAGGATACACAAATCACTGTAGATTTTAAAGATGTCAAGATGAAAAGCAAAGCATCTAGGTCAGATCTATGAACAACAGTTGTACGACATATTGGATAAAGATAGTTCCTTACAACATGAAGCACTAATCCATTTAAAGGACCCAGATGGTAAACTCTAAGGTAGTGATAAAGGTCTTGCTCATAACCTCGATACCACCGCACCTTTTTTTTTCTTTTGTTCAGTCAAGCTGTAGCTTTGGTACCACTGCCCTTCTCTTCTTTTACTTTCTTTTTCTTTTAGTGGCAGTGCCAAGTCAAGATTTCGGTACCACTGCTCTTTTCCTTCTTTTCTCAATGTGTTGAGCAGTGCTAAGTTGTAATTTCGGTACCATTGCCTTTTGTTTTCTCTCTTTTTCATTCTCTCTATTTCTTGTGCGGTGCCAAGTTAGAGGAGCTCGAACTAAAACTAACACCAAGAGTAGTAAGTGTGTCAAGTGGTTTGGTCTATAGTCATCCAAACAAATAGTACTCATGTTGAGATGCAGATACTGCCTAGATTCAAAGCTTATCAAAGTTCAATCCCTAAGTTTCCAGTGTATAAGGAATCGAGTGACTAGTTGTTTAATCCTGAATGATGCGCTTAATGTAATCATCAACAAGGCTTAAAGCTTATTAACAAAATCATGATAAAAGCATACTAGGAAGGTGTAGCATGTCATAGAAGTACAATCATGAAAATGTCCTTGCCAAGCTGAAACATCATCAAAGTAACTTGCAGTAAAAGAATTATGAAAGTGGAGCATATTAACGTTCAGCAGTGAAAAAGGGTTAAAGTTTTGGCAAGTTTGGTACAGCAGCACATCAGTAGCATCACATAAATCAGTAACAGTTCAACAGCACATGCAACATCATAAAGTCAAAGTATCAGTACAACATCTCATCATAAAATTCATAAAAGTCACGACGACCGATCAAAATATGCAAGTCCCCTCACTCAAAGCAAAATGCTGCATCATCTGCGATGCATATAGTATAGGTATGTATCAAAAGGGGTGAGGGAAGACTTACTAGAGTGCAGCCCTACTCACTGCACTCAGCCGGGTCGTCATCATCGTCAAATTCCTCAGAGGAATCGGAGACGTGGATAGTATCGTCAGCATCCTCATTGTCATCTCGTGGTGGTGGTGGTGCCATGTTGCAGTGGAGAAAGATTTCGATCGACTTTACCGTCTCTACCAGGGTTGTTAGTTGATTCCCTTGGTTCAGCTGCTCCTGCCAGAGAAGATGAAGCATATCGTCTGTAGAAGGGCACGCTGCGATCGGAGGCTGTCCACCGATAGAGGAGCTAGGGTCCATGTTGAGTGGTGTAGTCCGGTCTTCTGGTACGACAGAGTCAGGATGAAGGCGCCAGTTGGCGCTATCTCTGATATCGGTACACGCAGTATTTGGTAGAGCCATAGTGGTAGTGGTATCTGCGAAAGTAAGATGGTAAATGTCCCCTCGCCTAATGATCATTTTTATCAAAAGTAGGTGCTCAAGGTCCAGTCGTCTGCTACCTTCTGCCTCCGGCTGTCCATAAGGGTTGTGGCCCAGAGATAAAGCGATCATAGTGATCATGCCACCAATACAAATATTTCTGTTTTGTGCGTGGGTGACATGGAGGAACTGTCGGGCAAGGTGATTCCCGGCATTAATCTGAAATTAATGTAGAAGTCCCCATAAGCACAACAGTTTCGGCTAGCGAACGATCCCATCCCCATCTCATGCAAAGATCGAGTGTGCGAGCAGACGATGGGCATAGCGAATACATGGGTTTGAAATGGTGGAAGCCCTGGCGTTTCTTGGTGAGTAGGCGGACATGGAGGAGATGCACTGTCTAGGCTCCTAGTACTTTCAAGGTGGGTATAGGTTAACAAGAGGGGTCTTCCAGAGAATTCCTGGCTTACAAACCTCCCCCGCGTAACTTCTGGCTCAAGCGCACCCTTTCGGGCAGCGCAGGCATAGCATCCCTAAACAATCCAACGTACTGGTGCGCAAGAAGTTTGCCAGATGCATCTACGATCCAGAAACTTACACAAGGAGAGTGTGGTTCATTAAGTGGATTTTCCCTAGCCCCTGATTTACAAACCCCACACGAGAAACTAAAAAGCTCAAACGTTCCCTTTTGGGTAGCGTAGGCAAAGAGTTCAAATAGATTTGATAAAACTCCCAATCAAATGCTTCCAACGTGCGGTCGGACTTGTGGTCTCCCCGACGCATCTAAGATCCTAACTACCCCTTGGTCGAGTACAGACAATCAGCGAGTTTCTTTGTGATTATCTGATTTACGAACCTCAAATCAAGAGGAGAAGGCTCAAGCGCATTCTTTCGAAATGCGCAGGCAAGGTGTGCACATAGGATCGAGCAGGATAATAACAATTGGAGCTAGAATATCAAGCTAGTAAGGCGTCAAAAGGGCTACTACCACATCCTGATTGGGAAGTTTTAGCCTATCATGCTCATGGTAACAGCGTAGACAATATTCTCAGCCATAAACATTATGCGAAACAACAAATATTGTACAGAAGTTGCGAAAGAAAGAGATAGATCATGCGTTGCTTTATGAAGATGATACAACAAATTTAGCAATTCGAATATCAATCTGAAATCTTCCCTAAAACTTATCTCTAAGGTGCTCACGCTAGAGTAAATCTTCAAGGAATGCAGTTGCGTGGCCCTTTGGTTATCTTCTCCTCCCAAACACAGCAATCTCCTCCCGTGCGAACCTTCTGAATGATCCTCTTCTTCTCTCTTTTATCTCCTCTCATCCTGGTGGGCTCTCTTCTCTTCCCCATGCTCTACAAAAGCCCCTGCAAAAAGCCTCTGCTGAGTCGAAAGAAGGTCTGCGCCAGCCTTCTCCATGCCCTACGATACTGCAGCAGCTGCTATTCTTCTTTTCTTCACGAAATCATAATTATTCCAGCCGATTTCACCATCTAAAGTCTGCTCCAGGCTCCTTTGTCAACGGGGGAGAAAAGACTTGGCTGTCCTCAAGCTTCCTCTAGGGTTAGGTTGTAGAGATTTGAGTTATAATCATGGTTTCAAAGCAGGCGGGTCCGCGATCTCGGGTGTGAATTTGGTCGTGACCCGGTCGTGATTTTTCAGTTTCAGCTTCAAGCATAACGACGATCACGGGCATGATTCTAGTCGGGACCCGGTCGTGATTTCCGACTAAGGCTTCAGTGAATCCGAAACTTCTAGTTAAGATCATCTTGAATTGGGATGAGTGACACACTCCGCAAGTGCATGGAAATGTCGAAGTAATACAAAAGATATCGAATCCCACAGGGAACAAGGTGAGTACCAGAAAATCTAATTCTTGGAATCTAACCTGATCAAATCATGGTTTTTGGAACTTAAAAACTAAAACTAAGCGAAATCGTAAGCAAGAAATCAAACAACTACGGCAGGGAAAATATATGAGAGAGAATATCAGGGCTTTGGTTTCCACCACTCTGACTGTTACGCCCCAAAAATCCACCAGGAACCCACGCTGGGAATCCCGGACCTCGGGACGCACAACACTGTACCTGTCAAATCAATCCTGACAATCGAGAGGTACAGACTGAAATAAAATATCATAACCAGAGGCCAGCCCGGCCATAAAATATCCAGAGACAATAATACTGACACAAGACCGGCGCAGCGGTCAACAGAAATAACAACAACAGGACCGGCGCAGAGGTCCACAAACCCAACAGATACACAACCGGCACAGTGGTCGACAAACCAACAGATAACATGACCGGCGCAGCGGTCAACAATTCAAACATAACATAATATAACAACAACACAAACTCACAAATGCAACACAAACCCACCTAGACTGGTGGTCACCAAGCTATCTATCTAATCTGCTCTAGATGGAGCCGCGCCTGAACCTGGAGGCAAGTCAATGGGGGTTAGCCGGAGGCTAAGTAGGGATATAACAAAATCATATGGTGCATGATCAAAATGTAAGGGTTTACCAGATTGCCACAGTAACTCTACATGTCCCATATATCGTATAGTCAAAACTCAAATACGTATCAATATACGTGTCATCACGCACAGGTAAAACTGAGAGCTGATATAGCAATGGTCCGAGACCCGCAACTCTATAAATAGAGTGGTCCCTACTGATGGCTCCCCGAACAGTAGAGACAACTGTCCGTCAACAGCCCGCTAGTGTAGCGTCCTACACTCAGTACAACCCATCTCATCGGGTTGTCATACCCAAGACCTCAAGCCCATAAACAGGACTCTTTTGGTCTATCACTGGCACAGGGAGAAGATATCACGTCTCAGAATATAACAGGCAGTACTGGGGTACACTGATATATCCATCGCTGGATATTCAGCCCCCGATGTATGTAAATATAACTGACAGTAAAATACTAACAGACCGACTAACATGTAATACCGAACACACATACTATGTTTCATGCAAGCAGGTTATGTCAACAGGAAACGACTAGAGCAAAACAGGTGTTGGGGTATGCCCTTAAGGCTAATGTTTGAGGCATTGGGATTGTAACAGTATCATGTATAAACTCTTATGTTTATAAAGGCAATGGTTATTATTCAGGTTGTTACATCATCTGCTGCAATGTGTGTTCTTCTGAATAATGTCTCAAAGCTGTTCAGCTAGGCTGACATGCTATATTGTCCTTAGTCGAGATATCTTGGTGAACCTGAGACAGCCATGATATGATTGAGACTAATATGTGTTCTAATCTTATAGGATGCTTCGAGCATGGAATAAGATGTAGACTCATGGGTACATTGGATGTACTGGACAGACCCTACTAGGATATTCAATTGCTTGTCACAATGTGAATATTCCTTGTTTGCAACAAGTGGCACATGTCCTCTGACTTGAGATCACTTGTGTTTCTAAATGATGATTGTCATTGTTTTGAGGTAGTTCAATATCATTTGAAACATAATGGTTATAGACTATCTTGGATAATGATCATGAGTCAGGTTAGGACACTAGTGATAGATATAGGATTGCCGTCTCCTTGTTTAAGGAGTGTGATGTTCTAAAGGGGCCCCCCCGAATGAGATGATTGAGAAAGTGTATGGCCATACCCAGGTGACTATGTTCACCTGATCTAATCATGCTCATCATATTGGAGTTACAGGCTTGACACGCTTGTCCAATAAGAACATCCAGTGGCAAAGGAAACTTGTATGCCTAGTGAAGTGGATTCACACTTGTGCTGTGGTTTGGGTGTAGTCTTGGAAGACTCTTTCCTTTATATCGGGAGACAGTGATGTGTTGCTAGATACCCCTCACTGATCGTGATAACGTAAGTTATCGTTACCGACATTTAAAGGAAACCCTTAGGGTCGCACAATTTGATGATATGGCTTACTTAAGTCAGATCGTGTGGACTGAATTGTTTCGGTTCAGTTCAAAGGGATTTAATCTCTGATTGTAAGTGAGATCTGGTCTGATCATGTTTGATTGATTAGGGCTTGAGATCGGTAAGCTTCGATCGAGAGTATTGATGCTAGATCGGTGAGATCAAGAGCATGACGAGATGAACGGTTAGATCTGCAGCCTTAGGGTTTAAGATGATCTAGACCAAATGGCTTGGGCTGGTTTGGTTTGGTCTTTGGACCAAATGCATTTACATTGAACCGGTTCAAGAGCTTGAACGCATGGTTCATTGTTTGTGGCGTTATTGATCGGTTTAGAGATCTTGAACGCATGGCTTAATGTCTTTCCTATTTTGGAAAGTAATAAGCGCATGTTCCCTTTAACGCCAAAACAAGTGAACGCTCCATTCAACCTTTGGCACCTCTCTCTCTCGACGAGACCTTGGTGTGGAGAAGGAGACATCTTGGAGAAGGTTCGGCAAGCCTAGAGACCATCTCTCATTCCCTTTCCATACGGCAAGAACCCTTGAAGAACCTTGCTAGCACAAGGATCTCCAAGGAGTAGGCACATCACCTTGTGTGCGTCAACTAGGGAGAAGATCCCTTTCGGTCTTTGCTTCCAAGCTACCATCCATATGATGGCGATGGTATGATCCTTCATTCATGGTTGCAATCGTTTTGATGTTGATCATATGGCATGCAAAAGATCCTAATGAACCCTATGCTTCCTTGCGAAAATCTTGATATGCGCCCACCCCCTCTTTAGGGTTTCACGCCCCCCTCTTGAAAGGGGTTTCTACAACAGGAATTAGATAGTAATCAACTGTGATAACAACAATAAGGAAGGTGCCGCTAATCTACACATGCGGTTGGCACCGTAACAAAGGAAGGAGGTAGAATCCCTACCTCAAACAGCAGATAAACAGTACCACGGGTCCAACCAGTAAGCAGGTAATCAATCAACAGGTCCTAACATGTAAGTCAAGGTGTAAGTTCACGGTATCCCATTATAAGTCACTTTTACCGTAATCACCAATTAACATGCTAATCCAAGTTCATTAACTAGTTATATCCAGATCTAAATTCTTTAATCAAGTTTATTAGTTATAGATGTCCGGGTTCTATTTACACATGCATTTGTATACGTATAAGGGCGGGTACGGGTACTAACCTAGTTCGCAGCCTCTTGCGAATGAATAACACCACGTGGAGTCGGAATACGCAAGAACCAACCAGAACGCATAACTCGAGTCCTCGGCACAAAATCCAAGGTTCGCCGGAACAGTAGCACCGTTGCTACAGTGATCGCCGGAACAGTAACTCCCGTGGTTAGATCGAAGCTTCCCGGTAGACAGAATGAAGCCGACGCCGAGAGGAGTTTGGCCGTACAGCTCGTTTCGCGAAAGGGGGTCGAGGTCGCCGGAGATCTGCATTCGAAGTTAGCAGTGCCGCTCGCGCGACTCACCGGCGCCAGAAACGAAAGTGCCGGAAAAGCTTCGGGAGGTGACGGAATGTCCGCTGAGGCCGGAGGAAGCCTCACCTCAGTCACCAGAGGGAAGACGTGCCAGACAGAGGCTGCGAGCGGAGCAGGGGAAAAAGACAACGCCGGAGATCGTTTGCGGCCGCTGGGCTTCGTCGCCACTGGAGGAGAGCTTGCCGGAGCTCACCGAACATGGAAGGTGGAAAACGCGGAGGTGGAATCGAAGAAGGGAGCAACGTTCGAAAGCTTCGTTTGTTCAGTGCAAGGAGCCGAGAGCAACGGGAGAATAAAAGGAAAGGGGCATGCACGACAACGAGTGATGGGCTCGATCACGCGTGTACAGTGACGAGTCCCATCAGATTCAATTATTTTCCATATTTTAATCAATTGCACTGTTCTCGATTGTCCGTATTCGGCACGGGTGTAACATTATATCCACCTTCAAAAGAATTTGGTCTCCAAAGTCAAAACAATTTCATTAACGGTACTTAAACAGAATTACAAAAGTAGTAATACGACAGTCACTTGTACAGAAATCACTCGTCTAACTCCATCTCTGGAAACAGATCTGGATGTTTCTTCATAAATTCGTCCTCACGCTCCCAAGTAGCCTCACTCTCAGGGTGATGTTTCCATTTGACTTTAATCAGGCTGATTACCTTATTTCTCAGTTTGTGTTCTTTGCGCTCTAAGATCTCTACAGGCATCTCGGCATACGTGGCATCTTCTTGGACATGAACTGTACCATGGCTCAACACATGAGATGGTTCCGCGATGTACTTACGCAACATAGATACGTGGAACACCGGATGGATATAAGAGTACATCGGTGGAAGTGCTAAGCGGTATGTGACGGGTCCAACTCTCTCCAGTATCTCGAAAGGACCCATATACCTCGGGGCTAACTTACCATCATACCCGAATCTAGTCGTACCCTTCTTCGGAGAAATCCGAAGGAATACGTGGTCACCGACATCAAATTCAAGTGGGCACCGTCTCTTGTCTGCGTGACTCTTTTGTCGGCTTTAGGTAGCTAATAACCTCCGTCTAATAATCTGAACTCTCTCGGCATCAAGTTCTAACATAGCCGGTCCCAACACACGGCTTTCACCTGCTTCGTCCCATAATACCGGAGATCTGCACTTTCTACCATATAAGGCCTCGAAAGGTGCCATCTGAATTGCCGAATGATAACTATTGTTATACGCAAATTCCACTAAGTGTAGATGGCACTCCCAACCATCCGTGAAGTCCAAAGTGATGGCCCGAAGCATGTCCTCTAAGGTCTGAATGGTCCTCTCAGACTGTCCATCAGTCTGCGGGTGATAAGCTGTACTGAACCGCAGTTCAGTTCCCAAAGCCTTCTGCAAACTGCCCCAGAATTGAGACGTAAACCGTGGGTCTCTGTTAGAAATAATGCTGGCAGGAACCCCATGAAATCGTATAATCTCCTGACAATACAGTCTCGCCAGCTTGTCCATGGAGTATGTCTTCCTTATAGGTAAAAAGTGGGCTGACTTGGTCAACCGATCTACAATCACCCAGATCGAGTCGTGGCTGGTGCGCGACCTAGGAAGATCCGTCACAAAATCCATGGTAATGTGTTCCCACTTCCACTCAGGGATCGGAATACTCTGTAAAAGACCAGAAGGTTTCTTGTGTTCAATTTTGACTTGTTGGCATACTAGACAGCGTCCAACATATTCCGCCACATCTCTTTTCATTCCTTCCCACCAGTAAGACTTTTGAAGGTCATTATACATTTTCGTGGCACCAGGATGTACTGCAAATCTCGACTTATGTGCTTCTGCCAGTAATTCTTCCTTAACTACCTCGGGTACACATAACCTATTCCAGCACCTTATTACTCCTTGATCATCCTGGGTAAATTCTTCTCTCTTGCCCTTTGTGATGATAGACTGCAAATACTAATCATTTGGTTGAGCCTCAATCATCTTCTGCACCATAGGGGACTATGCCATCATCACAGCCAAACATCCGTGCTCAGTGGGGCACACAATCTCAACACATAAATCTGCCATCTGTTGTGCTAACTCAGTCGGTGTAACCCGTAAGTGTGCTAATACTCCTGCAGTCTTTCTACTTAATGCATCTGCTACCACATTAGCTTTACTCGAGTGGTAATTAATTGTACAATCATAATCTTTAAGGAATTCCACCCATCTACGCTGTCTCATATTCAATTCCTTCTGTGAAAATAAATATTTCAGACTTTGATGATCCGTAAATATCTCAAATGTCACGCCGTATAAGTAATGTCGCCAAATCTTGAGGGCGAATACCACCGCAGCTAACTCCAAATCATGTGCCGGATAGCTCTTCTCATGCTCTTTAAGTTGGCGTGAGGCATATGCTATCACTTTACCATACTGCATCAATACAACACCTAAGCCTTGGAAAGAGGCTTATGTGTATACTGTATATCCCTCGTGACTGGTCGGAAGTACTAAGATAGGGGCACTGACCAGTCTTTGTTTTAATTCCATAAAACTATATTCACAATTCTCACCCTAGAAGAATTTAACCTCTTTTTTTTGTCAAATTTGTAAGTGGACCAGCAATTTTAGAAAATCCCTCGACAAATTTCCTATAATACCCCGCCAACCCTAGGAAACTCCAAACCTCTGCTACGGTCTTCGGACTTTCCCATTCCACAATTGCCTTAATCTTTTCCGGATCAACTGCAACACCTTCACCAGAAATCATATGCCCTAAGAAGGTAACTTCACTTAACCAAAAGGCACACTTGCTGTACTTAGCATACAGTTGCTCTCTTCTAAGAGTCTCCAGCACAAGCCAAAGATGTCTCTTGTGCTCAGCCCTGCTTCGAGAATAGATCAATATATCATAAATAAAAACCACCATGAACCGGTCCAAATAATCGATGAAGACCCGGTTCATCATATCCATGAAAGTTGCCGGAGCATTTGTCAGACCAAAGGGCATGACAAGAAACTCATAATGCCCGTAACGTGTCCGAAAAGTAGTTTTCGGCACGTCTTCTCCACGGATCCTCAACTGGTGATATCCAGACCTCAAATCAATCTTTGAATACATAGAAGTACCCTTTAACTGATCAAATAAATCACCGATCCGTGGTAAGGGATACTTATTCTTGATTGTAACCGCATTCAACTATCTGTAATCCACACACAGTCGAAATGAACCATCCTTCTTCTTTACGAACAAGACAGGAGCACCCCAAGGAGATGCACTGGGTCTGATAAAGCCCTTATCAAGTAGCTCCTGTAATTGCACTTTCAACTCCTCAAGTTCACGTGGCGCCATCCGATACGGTGCTTTGGAAATAGGCACCGTACTAGGCTAGAGGTCAATAGTAAAGTCCACAGCTCTACTTGGTGGCAATCCAGGTAAGTCCTCAGGAAATACATCAAGAAATTTCCTGACAACCGGCACACGTTCGATAGGAATTGGGGTCTGATCCCCCTTATCAACAATAGACATTAGAAAACCATGACATCCACTGCTAAGTAACCTCCTGGCTTGCATAGCAGAAATTATAGGAGCAATCTGACCAGATACTTCGATGAATGTATACGTCTGATAACCATGACTTTTGAATACCACCGTGCAGTCATCGCAATCTACGACTACACGGTTATAATGAAGCCACTTCATGCCCAAAATAATCTCGAAATCTGAGAACTCCAGTAGCATCAGATCCGAGTATATAACTAATCCGTTGAAACTCAGAGGGCACTACTGCACCTCTAAGTAAGATCGTAGTGTACCACTAGAGGGTACGGAAACAGTCATATCATGAGCAGATAAAGTAGGCTCTAGTCCTAGCTTTCTCACAAATGCATATGAAATAAAAGAATGAGAGCTACCTGTATCTATCAGTAAGCAGGCAGGCATATCAAATACTAAAATGATACCTCTCATGACGTTGTCTATCTCGCGCTGCGCGTCCTGTTCAGTTAGAGCATAGGCCTGACCAGTCGTGGGGGTCTGCTACGGTCTGCCCCGATGAGTTGGTGCAGTGTGACCGCAGCGAGGAGGTCGAGACTGTCCACGTTGAGCAGGTGCAGATCTCTGAGTACTCGGTGCATATTGAGGCTGCTTCTCCTTACTTGGGCAGTTACTTTCATAATGTCCCATCTCGTGGCAGTAATGGCATTCGACGAACTGAAGGGGACAATCCCGAGAGTTGTGTCCAAGTTCGCCACATGCATAGCATGCCCTCGTGTCTGGAGAAGATCCAACACTCGGCGGCGGAGACTGAAGAGAGCGCCCAGACATGGACCCAGGGGCCCATGATTTCCGGCCCGGCTGGATTGAATGAGCCCCAGATCACTACGTAGGTGGACTCCTGCTTGCGGAAAACCCATAATCACGAGAGTGGCTTGAGGCAGGTGCTTTGCCCTTGCGCTGCTTCTACTCAATAGTCTTCTCGCATCGCTCTGACCGACGTGCCATAGCGACCACAGCTGAAAAGTCCTCAAGAGGAGCTGCGTTGGTCCCTCGTGCAATATGAGGGTCCAGTCCACGAATAAATTGCTCCAACTTATCCGCAACTATAGGAGTCACAGTAGGAAACATTGCCGACAATCGCTGAAAATCCGCTAAGTATTCATCGATGGATCGCCCATTCTGCTCCAGATTTACATATTCCTGACGCAGCGTCTCCCGAAAAGTCCTAGGAAAATACTCGGTATGGAAGAATATGTCCCAATCAAAACGGGCAACCCCAAGAGTCTGTTCAAGTCACGCGAACCACGCCTTTGCGTCTCCCTTGAAGAAATACACCGCTAGTTTTACCCGTTGATCATTATGGCACCCCAACAGATTGAGTGTGTCGGTCACACTTTCCAACCAGTTTGTAGCTTCCCACGGATCCGGTTTCCCAGAAAACACTCCAAACCGTCGCTCCCCTAAGGCGGTAAAGCGAGATGCTAACTCCAACGCTGCAGTTGAGGGAGTTTCACGCGCTCTACGCCATGGCGGCTCTTGGACCGGAGGCTCTGGAGCATGTTGCCTACTTCCAACCTCACTAACATCGTCGTCATACACAGCACGCGGAGCGGTAGCAACAGAGGGTTCTTCCCTTCTCTCCTCACCAGAACCTGATGCCCTCCGCATCCAACTAAGTGGCACACTTAATGCCTCGCGGGCCATGCCCGCCATACGACCGATATGAGATGTCTTCTTGGGTGCCATTTCCTGTAACGCACCAAAAAGCACATACGGTTACGTTAAATAAAATCACAGTTTATCATGATCGAATGCAATTAACACTAACGCAGCCTTAAATCCTAAGGTTTGATCCTAAGTCCTTATGTCCCATGTAAGATCCTGAACCTAAGCTCTGATACCATAATTGTTATGCCCCAAAAATCCACCAGGAACCGACGCCGGGAATCCCGGACCTCGGGACGCACAACACTGTACCTGTCAAATCAATTCTGACAATCGAGAGGTACAGACTGAAATAAAATATCATAACCAGAGGCCAGCCCGGCCATAAAATATCCAGAGACAATAATACTGACACAAGACCGGCGCAGCGGTCAACAGAAATAACAACAACAGGACCGGCGCAGCGGTCCACAAACCCAACAAATACACGACCGACGCAGCGGTCGACAAATCAACAGATAACATGACCGGCGCAGCGGTCAACAAGTCCAACATAACATAATATAACAACAACACAAATTCACGAATGCAACACAAACCCACCTAGATTGGTGGTCACCAAGCTATCTATCTAATCTGCTCTAGATGGAGCCGCGCCTGAACCTGGAGGCAAGTCAAAGGGGGTTAGCCGGAGGCTAAGTAGGGATATAACAAAATCATATGGTGCATGATCAGAATGTAAGGGTTTACCAGATTGCCACAGTAACTCTACATGCCCCGTATATCGTATAGTCAAAACTCAAATACGTATCAATATAAGTGTCATCACGCACAGGTAAAACTGGGACCTGATACAGCAATGGTCCGAGACCCGCAACTCTATAAATAGAGTGGTCCCTACTGATGGCTCCCCGAATAGTAGAGACGACTGTCCGTCGACAGCCCGCTAGTGTAGCGTCCTACACTCAGTACAACCCATCTCATCGGGTTGTCATACCCAAGACCTTAAGCCCATAAACGGGACTCTCTTGGTCTATCACTGGCACAGGGAGACGATATCACATGTCAGAATATAACAGGCAGTACTGGGGTACACTGATATATCCATCGCTGGATATTTAGCCCCCGATGTATGTAAATATAACTGACAGTAAAATACTAACAGACCGACTAACATGTAATACCGAACACACATACTATGTTTCATGCAAGTAGGTTATGTCAACAGGAAACGACTAGAGCAGAACAGGAATCATATAGTAATCAACTGTGATAACAACAATAAGGAAGGTGCCGCTAATCTACACATGCGGTTGGCACCGTAACAAAGGAAGGAGGTAGAATCCCTACCTCAAACAGCAGATAAACAGTACCACGGGTCCAACCAGTAAGCAGGTAATCAATCAACAGGTCCTAACATGTAAGTCAAGGTGTAACTTCACGGTATCCCATTATAAGTCACTTTTACCGTAATCACCAATTAACATGCTAATCGAAGTTCGTTAACTAGTTATATCCAGATCTAAATTCTTTAATCAAGTTTATCAGTTATACATGTCCGGGTTCTATTTACACATGGTTTGTATACGTATAAGGGCAGGTACAGGTACTAACCTAGTTCGCAGCCTCGTGCGAACGAATAACACCACGTGGAGTCAGAATACACAAGAACCAACCATAATGCGTAACTCGACTCGTCGGCAAAGAATCCAAGGTTCGCCGGAACAGTAGCGCCGCCGCTACAGTGATCACCAGAACAGTAACTCCGGTGGTCAGATCGAAGCTTCCCGGTAGACAGAATGAAGCCGACGCCGAGAGGAGTTCGGTCGTACAGCTCATTTCACGAAAGGGGGTCGGGGTCGCTGGAGATCTACGTTCAAAGTTAGCGGCGCCGCTCGTGCGACTCGCCGGCGCCAGAAACGAAAGTGCCGGAAAAGCTTCGGGAGGTGACGGAATGTCCGCTGAGGCCAGAGGAAGCCTCACCTCAGTCATCGGAGGGAAGACGTGCCGGACGGAGGCTGCGAGCAGAGCAGGGGAAAAAGACGATGCTGGAGATCGTTCGCGGCCGCTGGGCTTCGTCGCCACCGGAGGAGAGCTCGCCGGAGCTCACCGAACACGGAAGGTGGAAAACGCGGAGGTGGAATCGAAGAAGGGAGCAACGTTCGAAAGCTTCATTCGTAAGCTTCGTTCGTTCAATGCAAGGAGCCGAGAGCAACGGGAGAATAAAAGGAAAGGGGCATGCGCGACAACGAGTGATGGGCTCGATCACGCATGTATAGTGACGAGTCCCATCATATTCAATTATTTTCCATATTTTAATCAATTGCACTGTTCTCGATTGTCCATATTCGGCACGAGCGTAACACTGACGATTTTAATTTGCGCTAAGGATTATATGTCAGTTACATGGATTTACAAATATGCATAAGGAATCTGACCTATGGTACAAGGTGCCCTCTTTCGAGTGTACACCCCGGTATTTACCCAGAACATCTCCTACTTTCATGGTGGATCGTTCTAGACAAACCCAATGGGTTCCGTGGTAGATTATGGACCCTCGAGCGAAGAACAAGCACTTTCGTGTCGAGCCTTCGTAAGATTCACAAAGAGGTTCCGTCGTTACAATCCTACTTTCGTTATGAACTGTAATAACTATGACATGATAATACTTGGCCAGTGTAAATATCAAGAAATTAATACTTCAAGTGAAATATGCTCATAATATGATCCAAATAAGAAAGTTAACACATGAATTGCAAAATAGAAATCGTCAGAGGGCTTCAACCTAGCCCTGAAATAATGTTTATGCTACAACCATCATTGAATCGCTAAAAATTCTCTCTTTGTACATAGGAAAATCATAGGAAAAGGTTTCTAAGAGGGAAGAGACGATGGACCGAAAGAAATAAACAAGAATCATTGAGTTCCGATTGTTGAATCTCCAAAAATGGCCTCGAAGTCGCCTATTCGCCGCCGCTCTATTTGTTCTCCTTTGAATAAGCTTTCCATAGAGTCCTCACTTGCCATATTTGGACTTGAATCAGGACCGAAATCAGCGAAAAACCAAGTGAAGATCGGGCTGTCCAGAAAGCATCACGGATGAACCCTGCCGGGTTCACCAGGTGGTGAATCGTGCTGTGCGGTTCTGTTGCAAAATAATCACAAGTGAACCCCGCTAGGTTCACCTACCAGTGAAGTCCACGGTATATTTCTGCGCAGGTTTTATCAGATAGAATCACGGGTGAACCCCGCCGGGTTCACCTGGTCATGAAGTCCAGAAAAAGCTCCGATTGAGCCCAAATTTTACGGGCATTCGTCTTCTCATAAGGAATCACCCCATGCTCCTAGATTCTTCAAAGTGACTTGAAAATTGGGTGATTTAACCTAAAATTCAATAAGACAGACGAAAAGTGAAGATTCTGAAGTTTTTAACTAAATAACCCTTAAAGGAGTGTAAAAATATTCAAATATGCCCAAATTCATCATGGAATAATAATAAAAATCACTATAAAAATGCATGGCATCAAATACTCCTCAACTTAAATCTTTGCTTATCCTCAAGCAATAAAATAAGTTGAAATACATGCTTGGTATAAGAATAATCTTTTGTGTTGAAGTTCGCACCCAAGTTTAGAAAAACACTTTTTAGCAATCCAAGATCTAATCAGAAGAAATCAACTAAAAGGAGTGTCTTAAGCATTCACCAGTTTGGTCCCACAGTTTTTAGATATCAACCAATTCAAAAAGCAGTAAATATGAGATTCAATCAAAGCATACACAACACTCAACTCATTCCTATCCTTCTAATTCATAATGTTGGGGTTAACTCAAATGTTTTATTCGGGATATGAAACACTGATCATTGCATTAGACTTCAACTCATATCCTTAGGTACCATTGCCAATTTTTCGCAATGCCAAGTAGAGGAGTCTTTTTATTTCAATTCACATTTCTTAGATTTCAACTCATATCCTTCGGTACCACTGCCAATTTTTCGTAGTGCCAAGTAGAGGAATCTAAGTGTGAAATGTTTTTTTTTGAAATAAGAGAAATCAACATATCCTAGCTTTTAACAAATGCAGTGTTTCCCCAATACTAGAAAGGAATTCAAAGTTTGAAAAGAGAATATGTATCCTGTTATGTATCGAATGTAAATTGCAAAATAAAATCAATTGAAGAATCATGAAAACGCTTGACCCACTAAATGAACAACCAAAAATCAATCCACTTAGAGAATTTCTTATTCATAGAATATATGGACATGACTATTGAGTAAATTTCCAACAAGTACTACATTCAACATGTCTTGATAAATTCTAACCAATCGTGCATTTAACTTTAAGAGTTTTGCAAAGCTATCATTAGACAAGACTAGCAATATATACCTTAAAACAACTTCATGAAAACACATAGATCCACACATCATGTAACATGTAAAGAGGGTTATAGCATAATACCAAAGCTGAAAAACAAGCGGTTCAAATATGTGTTATAAACTGCAGAGAGTGGGGCCTGTAGATGTGGACCAGGCCCACGAATTGTGGCATATAAGATACAATCCCAATATCAAAATAACATCCATCAGAAAGTGTCATAACAAATCCATAAAGAGTCAGAACACAACAACCAAACAGAAGCTGGAGTAAAGACAGCTCACCTGCTCTAAAATGTTGCATAGTCCTCTATGCAATGTCGTATATGTGAGAGGAGAAGGTGGCAATGTCGAGTCTTCTGGTAAAACTATCATCTCTTACGCGATTTAGAGCCAGAAGCTCGGGAGCTTCTACTCTTACCGCGCGTAGTAAAATCGGGCTCATCTTCCTCATCAGAAGAAACTGGAATACGCTTCTGCCAGTGAAGCGTGCGGCTAATTTCGGATACCCTGACATCATCGGTGAACCCCGCCGAGTTCACCAGGCAGTGAAATGCGCGGTGAGTTTCGTCCTTTGGCAAGATCACTAGTGAACCCCGCCGGGTTCACCTGGCCGTGAAGTCCAGAAAAAGCTTCGATTGAGCCCAAATTTTACGGGCAGCTTCGTGTTCTCATAGGGAATCACCCCATGCTTTTAGATTCTTCAAAAAGACTTCAAAATTGGGTGATTTCATCTAAAATTCCATAAGAAAGACGAAAAGTGAAGATTCTGAAGTTTTGAAGTAAATAAGCTTTAAAGGAGTGTAAAAACATTCAAATAAGCCTGAATTTATCATGGAATAATAATAAAAATCACTATAAAAATGCATGACATCAAACACTCCAGACTTAAATCTTTGCTTGTCCTCAAGCAATAAAATAAGTTGAAATACATGGTTGGTATAAGAATAATCTTTTGTGTTGAAATTCGCACCCAAGTTCAGAAAAATACTTTTTTTTAGCAATCCAAGATGTAATCAGAAGAAATCAACTAAAAGGAGTGTCTTAAGCATTCACTAGTTTGGTCCCACAGTTTTTAGATGTCAACCAATTTAGAAAGCAGTAAACATGGGATTCAATCCAAGCATACACAACACTCATCTCATTCCTATCCTTGCAATTCATAATGTTGGGGTTAACTCAAATGTTTTATTCGGGATATGAAACACTGATCATTGCATTAGACTTCAACACATATCCTTAGGTACCATTGCCAATTTTTTGCAATGCCAAGTAGAAGAGTCTTTTTTATTTCAATTCACATTTCTTAGATTTCAACTCATATCTTTCGGTACCACTGCCCATTTCTTGCAGTGCCAAGTAGAGGAATCTAAGTGTGATTTTTTTTTGAAATGACAGAAATCAGCATATCCTGGCTTTTAACAAATGCAGTGTTTCCCTAATACTAAAAAGGAATTCAAAGTTTGAGAAGATATTATGTATCTTGATATGTATCGAATGTAAATTGCAAACCAAAATCAATTGAAGAATCATGAAAACGCTTGACCCACTAAATGAACAACCTAAAATCAATCCACTTAAAGAATTTCTAATTCATAGAATATATGGACATGACTACTGAGTAAATTTCCAACAAGTACTACATTCAACATGTCTTGATAAATTCCAACCAATCATGCATTTAACTTTAAGAGTTTTGCAAAGCTATCATTAGACAAGACTAGCATGACAGGTCAACAATCCACACATCATTTAACATGCAAAGAGAGTTATAGCATAGCACTAGAGTGGAAAGCAAGTGGTTCAAATATAAGTAAAATCACTACAAAAAGTGGGGCCTGTAGATGTGGTCCAGGCCCACGAATAGTGGCGTATAAGATACAATGCCAATATCAAAATAACATCCATCAGAAAGTGTCATAACAATTCCATAAAGAGTCAGAACACAACAACCAAATAGAAGCTGGAGTAAAGACAGCTCACCCGCTCTAAAATATTGCATTGTCCTCTATGCAATATCGTATATGTGAGAGGAGAAGGAGGCGACGTCAAGTCCGGATGGAGCTAGCGCCTCTTGCGCGATTTGGAGCCAGAAGCTCGGGAGCTCCTTCCCTTACCGCGCGAAGTGTAATCGGGCTAGTCGTCCTCATCTGAAGAGACCAGAATGTTCTTTATGTTCTCTTCATTGAGCAAGGCGAACCGGTCATCCAGAGCAGATAGCTTCTCCCAAATCGAACCCAACATCCTGTGCTGTTGTTGCATCCCAGCTTCATTAGCTTCCCAACGGGAAGCTTGCTCCTGGCGTATAAAGGAGATGGAGGAATCCATCTGATCAATAAGCTCGCACTGCTGAAGCTGCTCCTCCCTTATCTCCTGAAGAATGCCCAACATAGAATCTGAGGAGGAGCCGACAAAGAAGAACGCGCCTGGGGCTGGTGGTGCAGTGTCTACAGGGTCTGGTTGAGGGTCAGCAATTGGCTTGATGCGCCAGTTCTCTCGAACACGCATAGTGGTGTGCTCTGGATTAGGCAATGGCATGCAGAACTGGCTATCCTTGAATGTCATGCAGTAGGCATCACCCCGGTGGATGATGAGTTTCATGGAAATGCACGACTCGATCTCGAGTCGGTTGTTTCCACTAGCCTCGGCCGTACCATAGGGAATGACCCCAAGAGAGACTGCAAGAGGAGTGATGAGATCGCCAATGACTATCGCGCCCTTGCGGCAATGCGCGATGCAGTTGAATTGCTTTGCTAAGTAAAATCCAGAATCGACCCTGAAAGAGTGAAGCATGCACCATAAGTAAAATAACTCTAACTGACGTACCATGCCGTTGCTCTCCCCACGCCCGAAGATGGTATGGGCAAGTACGCGATGGACGTATCTGATGGTTGGATTGCAGATGCTTGAAGCCCTGGCGACTCTGGCTAAATAGAAGTGCTCATTCGTAATCGATGCCCAAAATGCTTGCTCGTTGAACTCCACCGTGGCTTTGCGCATGCAAGATTCCGGGAAACCATAAATCTGGCAGAGTTGAGAGAGAGAGAGATTATGCTCGATGTTCCCTAATCGGAAGGAGATGCGCCCTGGATCGTCATCGACTATGGCAGCAGCTTTCACATCCAACGAGCTGAGGAACTCCAACGTTATTCCAATGTACGTGGGGGAGGCGAGCCTTAGGAACTGCTCCCATCCAATATTTGAGTACATCCATTCAACATCATCCAAAATCCCTAGTATAACTACAGTGTTTCTGTCCAAGTATCGGGTGTTGGTCATCTAACGATGGAGAAGATGCTGGTAGTTCTGCTCATGCTCCGCGTTTCTGAAGATAATGCCAAACTCATTTGGCGGAGACACATATGCCTAGGGTTTCCGAGCAGAATGGTGTGCTGGATGTCTGGAAGAAGAAGGCTGCGCCGGCTGACTAGCAGGAGTAGCTTATGGCGGCGGAGGTTGTTCGTGCGGGACGAAGTCATCATCGTCTGTGGAAGATTTGGATACGGGTTGTGGATCACGGCGACGGAAGGCAAGCACCTTACGCCTTGGTGCGATTTGATTAGATCGCCAGAGAAAATCAGAAATTAACTAGAGAAGATTTCGCCCGAGCACAGAAACAATGTCCGATTGCAGTGGCGGAAATAGAAAGTTCGTCGAGAAAGAAAAATCAAAACGCTAACAACGAGGGGCAGATCGAAGCTGTTCGAACCTCACCAGAGATGCAGATCGTGAAGAAGGAAGGTCCTTTAGATCCGGGGGCGAGAGCTCGTCGGCTTGACCAGAGATCTGGAGCAGAGGGAGCGGCGGCGGCGTGAAGTTGCGAGAAATCCTACCCGTGGATTAGGGCGAACACGGGTGATGCACCAAAAGAAGCACGGGTGAACCTAGCCGGGTTCACCTAACTATGAACTACACTGTGGAGATGTGTCCGGTCTGATTCAGTTGTCTTCACGGGTGAACCTCGTCGGGTTCACCTAGCCGTGAAGTGCTCGGTAAGTTGCTGAAAAATCCAGAAATAATATCCACAACTCGATATTGCCGGCTCCACCTTTATTTAACAAAGATATCCCTCGAAACATTGTTCCTCAGATTGCGCAGTGCACTTCACGGGTGAACCCCATGGGGTTCACCTGGCCGTGAAGTGTACTGAGCTTCACTAAAAATTCACTAAAAATCTACCGTTCACATAGCACATCTGCATCAGAAAAGTAAACCTCGAATCAGTGTATATCAAGATCAAGATTCCCCAAACTAAACTAGATAAACATGAGAGTAGAGTACTCAACGATGATGAACTAAAAACTGAATGACAAATAATGCAACTAAAAGAAAATGAAAACAACGAGAAAACTTGGGTTGCCTCCCAAGAGCGCTAGTTTTACGTCAATAGCTCGATCGTAGAGTCATCAGGTCATCAAATCAGGGGGTCAAAAGGGGCGAGAACTTCCCTTTGTTTGACTAGTTCATCTTCAAAATGGTGTTTGAGGCGGTGTCCATTGTCTTCCAAACTTGTAGCGCGCTTAAATACACCCACGCTATAACATATACCTGCAAGAGAAGGTTTTTTGAGAGAGTTAGACATATCAAATTGAATAACATTGCCACCGATGTTTAAATCCAGTTTCCCGTTTTTAACATCGATGACAACACCAGCTGTAGCAAAAAAAGGTCTTCCTAAGATAATAGGAAGTCTGTCATCCTCATCAATGTCTAATACAACAAAGTCAGCAGGAATAAAATAATCCCCTACTTTAATAGGTACATCCTCTAAAATACCCATTGTACTTCGAACTGATCTATTAGCAAGTTGCAAAGAAATTTTAGTCGATTTTATGTCACCCAAATCTAGCTTTTTACACAATGATAACGCCATGATGCTAACACTCGCTCCTAAATCACTCAGTGCTCTCTAAAAGGTCATCTCTCCTATCTGGCACGGTATGGAAAAGCTGCCAGGGTCCTTGAGTTTTTGTGGAAGCTTGTTTTGCAAAATCGCACTGCACTCCTCAGTGAGTGCCACGGTTTCTTGGTCTTCTAGCTTCCGTTTATTAGAGAGGATGTCCTTTAGGAACTTCGCATAGGTCAGCATCTGCAAAAAGGCATCAACAAAGGGAATGTTAATATATAGTTTTTTCAATATTTCCAAAAACTTACTGAATTGCTTGTCTAGCTTGGCTTTGACAAGCCTATGAGGGAAAGGTATCGGCGGCTTGTAGGCTGATGGCCCAACATAGGGTCGCTCTTCCTCTGTTCTCTCCAGTTCCGCCGGTGTTGAATCTGCGTGTGGCTCCTCAGTATTCAGTGTCACTTCATCCCTTGTTTCATTGGTTGGCATCTCAGGGTCTTCAAGTTGCTTGCCGCTCCGAGTGGAGATTGCATTGCAATGCTCCCTCGGGTTAACTTCTGGCTGTTATGGAAGCTTCCTTGGCGCTCTAGAGGATGAGCTAGCCTGCTGCACAAGCTGGCTCTCCAACATTTTGTTGTGCGTCTCCAAGGAGTCCATCCTTGTCATCATCAGTTTCATTATATCAGTCAGCCCTTCTATCTGCTTACTTAGTTGAGAGTCTTGGGCCGGTCTTGGGGGTGGATTGTAATTTGCTTATTGAGAGGGAGGATTGTAGTTTCTCTATTGGAACTTGTTCCTTGGACTACTCTCCGGCAACGGCGCCAAAAACTTATTGTATCCCAAGTTGTTTGGCGTGTTCCTTGGACTAATCCCCGGCAACGGCGCCAAAAACTTGATGTGTCCGCAAGTGCACGGATACTCGAAGTAATAAAATAGATATCGAACCACAGAGACCTACGTGTTAAGTACCAAATAATTATTTTCTCACTAACTAAGCAAATCGAATATGATGAAAACACAAACGGAAAGTAAACTAAATATCTGAGAGAGAAACTGGGACTAGGGGTTCATCCACCTTAATTCTAATGACTAGAAGGAAATAAAGGTTGTCAGTCAAATTTTATTACGATAAAGATTTAATTTACTTCATAAAAGGATTATCTCGCTCTCGCACAGATAATCATACAAAGGACCAATCCTCACTCTCGTGCAAGATCTGTCCAATGCTGAAAATAAGTAAATCATTGAACAAAGAACTCAAGGATCACTCTCGTGCATCCGAATTCTAAGTCAATCATCTCAAGTGGAATCTCAAGGATCACTCTCGTGCATCCTGAAACTCAACACAGGTTCTACTTAAGGTTCTCTGATGACTCGATACTCAATCTCTTGCAGCATCAAATCAAGTCTAACACAATAACTCATCCTAGATTCAAATTATCAATATGGCAATAAAATCACTAAAAATCAAAATTCAAAGAACAAACCTAATCTCTTACGATAAGTTCCAAACTCGATGATTTCTAGGGTTCCGAATTTCACAATCAACCTCTCAGTCTATTTCACAAAATTCTAAAACATGCTGATATTTATAAAACTAAGGAGAATTAAAGAGAATCATCACATAAGTAAAATTATCATAACAAAACTATTATGACAAAATAAAAGTCATCTAGTCATTAAAAATCAAGGAAAATTACTCCCCATGTCCCATAATATGTATAAGCTAGCATGGAGGTAAGATTACAATAAACCATAGTTCAGATGAACAGAAATCAAAGAAAAAGAGAAGAAATTATAGAACACGGTGCTGTAATCAAAATTACAGCACCGTAATATGCTGGAAACGCGATGAACAGTGGTGTCACCCACTGTTTCATTGATTTCTCCCACGATCGGACTCCTTTCGATCTAAAACTTTTGGGGGTATCCTCTCCTACCCCAGGTGAAGCTTTAGTGTAAAACTCGTGACCTGAGGTGGTCTCTATGCCTCTCGGGGCGAGGCCGAACCCTAAAGACGCCTCCTTCAATTACTCTCTGGATTGGTGATAAAATTTAGGGCTTTCACTTTGTGTGTCTTCGTCTCTTAACAACGAGTTCGCAGCAACTTTTGGATCTCAATTTAGACTTCTGGATCAAAAGATATGGTCCGCGCAAAATTTGGGTGGAAAAATTGGAAAACTGGATCTAAAATACGGTACCGTATTTTAAATACGGCAGTGCCGTATTTTGCCCAAAAATTCAGAAACTTGCTGTTTAAAATCCTCCAAAAATACGGTACCGTGACAGTTGTTCCCAAAAATACTGTAGTGCCGTTTTTTTGCAAATTGGCTCTGAATTTTATGAAAATTGATGGGTAGCTTCGTTTCGACGTCTGGAATCCATTGGTGTGCTAAAATCTTCCAAAATCTATCAAAATATGGCACTTTTAACCTGAAAATGATCAAAAATAAGAAATGGTGTAGATTCTGCAATATTTGACAATTAAGGCTTAAAACAAGCAAAATAGCATAATTATGACACAAAAAGACACATGAAATGACACAAAATATACTATGAATTTTGGTGTCATGAAACACATAAGGCTCAAACGTTGCTTGTCTTCAAGCAAATAAATAAGAACAATGCTAAGTATGAAAAATATGCTCTTTTATGAAAAATAAATTTCTAAAATATAATCACTCATGAAATATTCCACCAACTTTTTACATAAAATTTCAGATAAATACGTCGTCCTCTGAAATTAATCTTTAAGATCTACAACTTTGATCAAATAAAACTTCGCAACTCGCATAATGAAAAGAATTTCAGTCTCATGAAATATCCCAAGTTTCAGTTTAAATCTATCAAACCTTTGATTATAGGAATAAAGTCTCCTAGATCTTTTTCCACACAGAATTTTTCTTTTCTTCCCCCTCTCTTTTTTTTTATTTTTTTAATTTCTGCATAGATAGCATATACCCACACAGATACATACTTTTTATTTTAGACTTCAACTCTTGTCTTCGGTACCACTGTCAATTTTACATAGTGCCAAGTCGAGGAGTCATTTTCTTTTTCTCTCACTCTTTTTTTTTATAGACTTCAACCCATCTCTTAGGTACCACTGTCAATTTTACATAGTGTCAAGTAGGGGAGTCTTTCTCTTTATTTGTGGATCTTGGATTCTTTCTTCCCAACAAATAGTAAAATAGACTAAACATCAATCAGGTTAATCAATTGACATTAATTCAAAAATTACACTCATATGCTCATTTTATTCAAGAAAGATGCTTCACTCTTAGATTGCATCCATCAAACAACATACCTACCCAAAACCTTATGCATCAATCAATGAATAATTTCAACAAGTAGATATATATTGAAGAAATAAATTCAACATAATAGGTATATCTCAATTCATAGGCATGCATGCATGAACATTCATCATCATAGAAAAATCTACTCATCTCTCATCACATGGATTCAAGTCATAAAATTTTTAAACCTCAAAAATATCATCATCAATGCAAAAGGTGTGAAGCATGAAACTCAAACAATCATAGTCAATAGTGTGACATGATAGACTCAAGCAACTTCATATAATAGAAATCTCAATGAATGATACATCTAAAGCAAATCAAAGATGCAACCATATGAAATAATCTAGAGAGTGCAAACAATACTCACAAAACTATATAGCAAGCTCTGACCAAAAACACATAAGGCTCAGACCAAAAATAGTGTCGGGGCAAATGCTGCAAGGTCCAAAGGTGTGCCTTTTGAAAATTTTACCTGCACAATTTAAGATACATAAAGCTCAGTTTTAAAAATAGTCTCTAAAATAATAATGATAGAAATGATTTTCTCAAAGAATAATCAGAGATATCATCGATGGTCCAGAAGAGTGCTAGTGAAAAGAGCTGATGCACCTGAGAAGCATAGGGTGAACAGAAGCTAGCTGAAGTGCTCCTAGCAATGATGGTGTTGCCGACAGTAGAGTAAGTAATCTCTAGTGGCCTGCTAGAGACTACAGTCCTGGAGGTGAGATCGTCGGCTGGTGGGCGCAAGAGATAATGCTGCATAGAAAATCAGTCACTAATGAAGATTCTGCTGCAAAAATAAATAAAATCAATATAATAAGAGGCAGCAAAAGAAGCAAGAAGCCGCTGGTGATGCTCCGCAAGAGGTGGAGGACAATTGCTCTTGAAGATTTCTGAATCTGGAGTCAAAAGAAGCAATAGTAAGTAGAAAGCAAACCAAGCAGTTTTTGAATTTTTTATGAAAAGTAGCCATACCCTAGAATAAAATTTAATGATCTAAATAGAAAATGAATAGAACCAAATTGTAGAATAAGATATGTTCTTTTCAGACGTATGAAAATTAAAAGATCAAAATCTGTTAGGAATTTAGGGTATCAACAGAAAGAATGCTACTCAGATTACAAAACTGCAAAAACTGCACAAAAGTTAATCATATTCAAAAAGTTGCCATGTGTCCTAAAATGTTCAGAAAATAAAATCATGAAAACAATTAATCCACAAGATAGAATGACACATGTTCTTCATATTCCATGCGAAAAATCTAGGTTTCAAGTTATTTAAGCATCTTAAAAACTTGCAGCAAAAGTGCTAATCAGATTAGTCAAAAGAAAACTGCTGCAGAAATTAATCAGAATCGAAAAGTTGCTATGTGTTTTAGAATGATCTATGGACTTTAAAATTCTGCAAAAATATCCAGATGATAGACAAAGATGAGTACTTTGTGATGGTGCCAAAGATCAAAAATTCTTCCAACCCAATTTCTTAAAATCACAACGAGAAAACACCTACTCAAATAAGAAATTTGCAAATTTCAAATACGGTACCGTGCATTTCCTTACGGCAGTGCCGTAATATGCATAAAACTCTCGGGTCAGAAATCGGCAGAAATACGATACTGTGAAGATGATTACGGTAGTGTCATATTTTGTGCAATTTTTTTTTCAAAAAGAACAGAAAAATTAATTCTAAAAATAAACCAAGATAAAAGAAACTAAGCTAAGCAAAAGTGCTTAGGTTGCCTCCCAAGAAGCGCTAATTTTTAGGTCACCAGCTTGACCAAAATCAAAATTCATGGTGAAGCAGGTGAATCAGTACCAAAGTATATAGCAAATAATTTTTTTCCTTTTCCGCTGTCCAGAAAGTTTAGCCACTAATCCAAATATCCAAAATTTCATGTAAATCAAGATCGACATGGCTTTCTCAAATATGCGGGAATCAAAATCAAAATTCTCAACTCCAATCAAAAGATATTCAATGATTTTTCTATATTTATCAGAAAGCAAAATCATAAGTCCTTTCTTCAAATTTATATCTTCAAGTGCAATAGGACTTTGATCAAAAGATACAAGCATTGGATCATCAAAATAAACTTTCTGTCTCAAATTAGATTTCTCAACAAAGCATAATTTTTCAAATAAATCACAAGAGTCAATAATAGATATGGGCAAAACATCATCATGGTGAGATTCATCAATATTTGCAATATCCAAATTTTCTTCAAGTCCTTCATGCTCACAATCAGGTAATTCATCAATTTCAAAATTTTCAACAAAACTAGAATAAGATTTTTCTAAATTAGTCCCCTCATATCCTTCATCAGATTTAACCATAAATAATACAACATCAAAAGAATCAATTTCATCAAAAGAGGGTTTTTCAAAATCAATTTTCTCAAACTTTTCTACAAACAAGTTATCAGAAGAATCAATTTTACAATCATCAAAATCAGAGTGAGATTCATTAATATTCACATAAGGCTCAATCTCAAAACAATCATAATCAGTGGGAGAATTTTCTAAATCAATTTCTTCAGTTTCCAAATCAAACTCAAATAAACAATCTTGTTATGCTATCTGGGTTTCTAACATTTCAGTATTAGCACATATGTCATCTAGCCTATGTTTATAGGTCTCTTGTGTCTCCTCACTTTGTTTCATGAATTTTTCAAACATCAACTCTAAGTTAGATTTTTCAGTGTCCTTAAAGTATGGTTTAGAAACATGATTTGAGCAATCATTAGAAAAAGAAATTTGATGATTTTCCCTTCTAGAATACAATTGATAAGATTCTTTCCATGGTAAATTGGGATTTAAAAATTGGCAATCAGAGGAATAATGATCAAAATATCCACAAATATCACATCTACTAGAAGAAAGAGAGTGCATATAAGAGTTAAACGTATCTTGGAGTGTGCTCATTGAATCATACTTACCTTGTGGCATGTATACCTTACTTCTTTGAGATGCCCATGAATTGTGATGAAAAGACATATTTATCAAATCTATCAAGAACAGAAAGATAATCCAACACCAATCAATCAAATTGTTTTTTTTTTATTTTCAGAATATATAACAAAAACATAAAATATAAAACACAAGCAAATTCACAAATTTTAGAAAATCTCAGTTCTGTCACAACTTCTGAAAATCCAAAACCTGCAAAAACAAAAAAAAACAAAGTTAAATCTAAAACAAATAAAACTTAGTCTAGCAATACTAACAACTATTTTGATATTAACAAAACTAAGGACCCCGGCAACGGCGCCAAAAACTCGTTGTATCCCAAGTTGTTTGGCATGTTCCTTGGACTAATCCCCGGCAACGGCGCCAAAAACTTGTTGTGTCCGCAAGTGCACGGATACATGAAGTAATAAAATAGATATCAAACCACAAAGATCTACGAGTTAAGTACCAAATAATTGTTTTCTCACTAGCTAAGCAAATCGAATATGATGAAAACACAAACGGAAAGTAAACTAAATATCTGAGAGTGAAACTGGGACTAGGGGTTCATCCACCTTAATTCTAATGACTAGAAGGAAATAAAGGTTGTCAGTCAAATTTTATTATGATAAAGATTTAATTTACTTCATAAAAGCATTATCTCGCTCTCGCACAGACAATCATACAAAAGACCAATCCTCACTCTCGTGCAAGATCTATCCAATGCTGAAAATAAGTAAATCATTAAACAAAGAACTCAAGGATCACTCTCGTGCATCCGAATTCTAAGTCAATCATCTCAAGTGGAATGTCAAGGATCACTCTCGTGCATCCTGAAACTCAACATAGGTTCTACTTAAGGTTCTCTGACGACTCGATACTCAATCTTTTGCAGCATCAAATCAAGTCCAACACAATAACTCATCCTAGATTCAAATTATCAACATGGCTATAAAATCACTAAAAATCAGAATTCAAAGAACAAACCTAATCTCTTACGATAAGTTCCAAACTCGATGATTTCTAGGGTTCCGAATTTCACAATCAATCTCTCAGTCTATTTCGCAAAATTATAAAACTTGCTGATATTTATAAAACTAAGTAGAATTAAAGACAATCATCACATAAGTAAAATTATCATAACAAAACTATTATGACAAAATAAAAGTCATCTAGTCATTAAAAATCAAGGAAAATTACTCCCCATGTCCCATAATATGTATAAGCTAGCATGGAGTTAAGATTACAATAAACCATAGTTCAGATGAACAGAAATCAAAGAAAAAGGGAAGAAATTACAGAACACGGTGCTGTAATCGATATTACAGCACCGTAATATGCTGGAAACGCGATGAACAGTGGCGTCACCTACTGTTTCATTGATTTCTCCCTCGATCGGACTCCTTTCGATCTGAAACTTCTGAGGTATCCTCTCCTACTCTAGGCGAAGCTTTAGTATAAAAATCGTGGCCTGAGGTGGTCTCTACACCTCTCGGCGTGAGGCCGAAACCTAAATACGCCTCCTTCGATTACTCTCTGGATTGGTGATAACAATTAGGTCTTTCACTTCGTGTATCTTCTCCTCTTAACGACGAGTTCGTAGCAACTTTCTGATCTTAATTTGGACTTCTGGATCAAAAGATATGGTCCACGCAAGATTTGGGCGGAAAAATCAGAAAACTGAGTCTAAAATACGGTACCGTATTTTAAATAAGCCTGAATTTATCATGGAATAATAAATAAGCTTTAAAGGAGTGTAAAAAGATTCAAATAAGCCTGAATTTATCATGGAATAATAATAAAAATCACTATAAAAATGCATGGCATCAATGAGCTCTTCTACCACAAAAGTCCTAGAATCCACCCTCTTTTATGGTCATTTTGACCTGAAAACGTGAAGATACCAAGATAGGTGTAGATTCCATAGATGTAAGGCAATTAAGGCAATAATGAGGCAGAAAGCTCAGAAATATAGGTGATTCTGACTATAAAATTATACTTGAAATGCTATATAAATCTGTGTCAACACTCGCGGACGGTGCATGCGGGATTTGGCAGTGGTAGCTTGACATCGCTCCCGGGGAAGAGCAGACTATAGAGTTCTCCTTCCTTGACTATCATCCGCATGGAGATGTAGGCTTCAAGATCAAGGTGGGAGTTTCCACGTGCTTGCTCCATCTGGTAGGGTCGGATCCCAATCGCAAGAGCAAGTGGAGTAAGAAGTCCCCCGAGAGTAATGGCACCCTTCGGCGCCCTAGAAACTTTCTAGAGTTTCTTGGCGAAATGGAAAGCGGTGTTGAGTCGAACCTCATGCAGCATAGCCCAAAGAAATAAAAGCTTAGATGCTCGAACAAGACCATCAGACTCTCCTCGGCCAAAGATAGTATGTGCCATGACACAGTGCACATACTTCAGGACGGGGTTGCAGAGAGAGGTGGCTCTAGTAGTTCTAGTATCAAAAGGTGGATGACCGGTCAGTTGATCCCAGAAGGCGCTAGCATTGAATGCGCTGGGTGTCAGCCGCGTCCCATCAGTGGGAAAACCATAGATCTGGTTCAGCTCTCACAAAGTAAGTATGAACTCAGTATTGTTGAGATGGAAGGATAGGCTACCATCATCTTCGTCAGTATGGATATTCGCATTAAACTCCATGGAAGACAGAAACTCCAACACTATGGGGATATATGTGGGGTAGGAGATCGAGAAGAATGATGCGTTGCATTTACACCATGTTTTTGCCTATATTTTAGATTATATTTTGAGCTTAATTGAATGATTTTTTGCTATTTTTAGTATTTTTACTTTACTTTGCACGGAATCTTCACTTTTCTTGGTTTTAATAAAAATGTAGGTAAAATAGCGTAAAAATGAAGGATTTTGAGGGGTTTGAAGCCAAAGCATGATTCCCGAGGAGATCGCCGGCCTACACGGCAAATTTTGGGCAAAAACGGTGAGGAACGACACATTTACAGCCTTGGCCGTAATTGCAGATTTAGCCATGAAAGCGACGACGAGCAGAAGGCAAAAATCGGCTAAGTGTCGGAATGAACAGAAACTTTCACGGGTGTGGCCGTAATTCCATCACGGACCGTGAAACTTTCTATGACCGAAAGCATTATACACATAAACATTTACGGCCTCAACCGTAAACACATCACGGGCCGTAAAAACTTCCGCTCGACGAGTTTTTCACGCGTTTTTCACCCGATTCAAACCGGATTTGAGCCAAACTTCGTAGAACCGTTCATTGATAGATTCTAAACCGGTCCAGCTATAAAAGAAAGGATTTTTTTTTTGAGAGAAGGGGAGAACGATTCAGATGAGCACAAGCGGCGGCGGCGACAGAGGCGACAACTTGATTTTTAAGCATACTCCGGCGAAATTCCACACGAATTCAATGATTGATCCACTCTTCCTCATCTCCAGAATAAGGAGAAGGCGGTTTCATTGTTCTTTCTGTGATTTCTTTGTAAATTCTTAGAAGATATTCACTCGTTCATCACAAACATGTATTTCCTTAGCAATATGAGCGAGTAGATACATTTTTCTGGATTATTGGGCGTAGCCCACTGATTTTCATGGATTAATCTACATTATTGCTCTTTTCTTATAAATTTGTCCTCCTGATTTAATTGAAATTGCATGTAACCCGTAAATTACCTTGGCCAAGTAATCTTACGTCTTTGACGAAGCGAGAAGGACTGAGAGGTGAATCGCAACGTCCGACCTATTTCGATTAAGCCTTCGAATCTAATCATGAGAGTAGGTTGGATTCGTCTGAAGGAATTAACCTGCTTTTCATAGAACTCAAGGGGTTTAATTAGGTTGACTGTCACGAGAGTAAGGAGTTGACCTAATTGAATACCGTATTACGCTCCAAGAGGAGGTAATATGTACAATAGGAAAAGTACCTTTCAGGATAAATAAGTTTTTTGATTGAGTTATTTTTACACGATTCATGTTTTTCAGTGTGGAGAACCCATGAATTCCCTATACTTTATAAATCAAGTCTCTTAAAAGCTATTTCTGAGTTTGTGTCGTGCGTAGAAGTTAGAACAAGCAAAGATTGATTCGGCCTAAATTCAAACATATCAAGAAATCAGTACTTAGATACGTAGCCCTCGTTGGGAACGATAATCTTTTATTACTTTGATAAATCCGTGCACTTGCGGATCGCAATCAAGTTTTTGGCACCGTTGCCAGAGATTACGGATAGTTAATATTGATTAATTGATAAGTTCGGAGATTAGACATTTTTCTCTTCTTTTGCTCTACTACTAGTTTTTATTGTTCTTTTTCTTGTTATTGCTTACTTACACGTTGTATGCCCAGAGTTTCTCGTGCAGGTGCTTTGTTTCCGGAAGACCCAAAAATTGAGCGCACCTTTTGCCTTCGAAGGAGATTGCAATTTGAGACCAAAAAGATCTCTGAAGAAGGAGAGATGGCGGCGAACCAGAACAATCAATCTTTGAGGGACTTCGCAGCACCAAACATACAAGAGTTCAATTCTAGCATCGTTAGACCTAACATAGAGGCAAACAACATTGAACTAAAGCCAGCGCTGATGACGATGGTCCAGCAAAATCAATTTGGGGGTTCCCCAAATCAGGACCCAAATATTCATTTAGTTGTTTTTCTTGAATACTGCGATACTGTCAAAGTTAATGGAGTTTCATCTGATGCGATAAGACTAAGACTATTTTCGTTTTCTCTCAAGGATCGCGCCAGAGCTTGGTTGTACTTGATGCCAGCAGGATCTATCACCACTTGGGAAGAGCTATCTAAAGCATTCTTGAACAAATATTTCCCGCCTAGCAAAACCATTCAACTGCGCAACAGGATCACATCTTTTGCACAACAAGAGGGAGAATCGCTTTATGACGCTTGTGAAACTTCAAGGAGCTCCAGCGCATATGCCCGCACGACGGACTTCAGGAATGGGTTTTAATCCACATCTTCTACAATGGATTGGATTATAACACCAGATTGATGGTGGACGTTGCGGCTAGAGGGACGATCATGAGCAAGAACTTGGAAGAAGCCACTGCTTTACTTGAGGACATGGCCATGAACCATAACCACTGGTCGAGTGAGCGGAACACTACTTCCTCAAGGTTTGGTAAGTACCACAATGATCCCTTGACATCACTGGCGGCTAAGATAGATTCTTTGGTTTAGAAGATAGATTCTTTGTCTTTTCCATCTAGTGCAATTAATGCAGTCTCTTGTGAGGTATGTGGTGTAACAGGACACAATTCATCTGAATGCCAAATCATAGCTTCATCACAAGAGGAGTCTAATCAGGAGCAAGCCAATGCTGTGGGGAATTTCAATCAGAGGCCCATGAATGATTCATATTCTTCAACTTGCAACCCAGGATGGAGGAACCATCCCAACCTGTCCTACAAAAATAATCAAGGGCAAGTTCCTCCTCAATATTCTCAGCAGAATAACAGGCCACCACAGGGCTTTCAAGAAAGGCAATACGGGCAACCCCCCAAGTTGAACTTTGATTCCATGCTAGAAGTTGTTATGAAACAACAGAAGAGAACCGACGACCTTGCTGACCAGATCATGCAGCTGACATCTTGTGTGGAAGCCCTGACTACCCACAACAAGATGTTAGAAAACCAGATTGCATAGTAGGCCAATACAGCTAGCAGACCTACAAGGAGACTACCAAGACAGCTTGAGATGAATCCCAGAGAGAATTGCAGCACAATAACTACAAGGAGTGGCAAGCAGCTAGATGAGCCCCAGATGCCTGAAGAGGAGATCACGCCTGCAGTTGATAAAGAGCAGTCTGAAGAACCACAGCCTGATAAGGAAAAGACTGCTGAGGAAGAGAA
This sequence comes from Costus lasius, assembly GCA_027563935.2. Lineage (NCBI taxonomy): Eukaryota > Viridiplantae > Streptophyta > Magnoliopsida > Zingiberales > Costaceae > Costus > Costus lasius. Next base: position 24,978,214 of record CM050451.1, on the reverse strand, counting down.
GGAGAAATATGTGGGTCCACCTGCATATGTTCCGCCTATTCCATTCCCTTAGAGATTGGCCAAGGAAAAGTTGGATAAACAGTTTGGCAAATTCCTAGAGGTACTAAAGTAGTTGTACATCAGCATTCCTTTTACAGATGTTTTGTCACAGATGCCCACCTACGCAAAGTTTTTAAAAGATATACTCTCTAATAAGTGAAAGATCGAAGAATGTGGAACGGTGGCACTTACAGAGGAATGCAGTGCAATAATACAAAATAAGATTCCTCAGAAGTTGAAAGATCCAGGATGCTTCTCCATTCCCTGCCAGATCGGCAACATGACTTTTGAAGGAACTCTATGCGACTTGGGCACAAGCGTCAATTTGATGCCTCTGTCAATCTGTAGGAAACTCGACATAGGCGACCTGAAGCCAACCACTATTACTTTGCAGTTGGCCAACCGATCTGTTCGATGACCTATTGGAATATTGGAAGATATACCTATAAAAGTCGGTGAATTTTTTATACCTGCTGACTTTGTGGTGTTGGAAATGGAGGAAGACTTAAGATTGCCAATTATTTTGGGAAGGCCGTTTTTGGCCACTGCAGGTGCTGTAATTGATGTGAAGAAAGGGAGATTAACTTTGAACATTGGTGAAAACAACATTGATTTTGATCTTCTTTCCTCCCTTAAAAAGCCCTCCTTTGCAGATTCCTATCTTAGTATTGATGTCTCTGAGCTGGATACGCGAGAGGAAGATTTAAGGAAAGAAGTAGATCCGCTAGAAGTTTGCCTGATCAGAATGGAAGATGAGGAGCATATGGAAGAAAAGGTTCAGAGTTATGCAAGGATATTAGACTCGAGTCAGATGGTTGAACCGCAGAAGGCCAAAGTTGAGAAACTCATCCTAGTGAAGCAAGAACCGGTGAAGACAAATAGACTAGAGCTCAAGACACTTCCACCAAATTTGAGATACGAGTTTTTGGGGGAAAGTTCTACATTTCTAGTGATAGTGAGTGCCAATTTGAATGAAACTCAGACAAAGAGACTGCTTGATAAGCTTCGTCGGCATAGAAAAGTAATTGGATATTTGTTGGATGATATACATGGAATTAACCCATCTTTGTGTATGCACAGGATTTATCTTGAAGAAAATTGCAAACCTTCCATCGAGTATCAGCATCAACTGAATTCTGCTATGAAATAGGTAGTAAAGAAAGAAGTTCTCAAGCTATTAGATGCAGGAGTGATCTACCCGATCTCTGACAGTGAATGGGTCAGTCCTGTTCATGTGGTTCCTAAGAAAGGGGGAGTCACCACAGTGAAAAATGAGAACAATGAGTTGATTCCAATGAGAACGGTAACTGGGTAGCATATGTGTATTGATTACTGAAAGTTAAACAAAGCCACCCGGAAGGATCATTTCCCTCTTCCTTTCATTGATCAAATGCTTGAACGATTGGCCACGAATTCTTACTTTAGTTTTCTCCATGGTTTTTCAGGGTTTTTCCAGATACCTATTCACCCGGAGGATCAAGAGAAGACCACCTTCACATGCCCATATGGGACATTCACGTATAGGCACATGCCTTTTGGATTGTGCAACGCGCCGGCCACCTTTCAACGTTGCATGATGGCCATTTTTTTTGATCTTATTGAAAATATTATGGACATTTTTATGGATGACTTTTCAGTGTATGGGTCCTCTTTCGATGATTGTTTAACTAATCTATTGCATGTTTTGCAAAGGTGCGAGGAAGTGAATCTGGTTCAAGAAGGAATTGTGCTAGGGCATCATATCTCACGGAGAGCCATTGAAGTAGATATGGGCAAAGTTGAGGTTATTGAGAAACTGCCTCCGCCCACATCAGTCTGAGGGATTTGGAGTTTTCTGGGACACACCGGGTTTTATCGCCGATTTATTCAAGACTTTTCTAAAATTGCTAGGTCTCTCACAAATTTGTTGGCTAAGGATATTGATTTTCATTTTGATAGGGATTGTACTGAAGCTTTTGAGAAGCTGAAGAAGGCTCTTGTCTCTGCACCCATCATGCAACCACCAGACTGGTCGCTCCCTTATGAGTTAATGTGCAATGCAAGTGACCAGGCAGTGGGAGCGGTGTTGGGACAGCGAAAAGATAACAAACTCCATGCCATCTATTATGCCAGCAAAACGTTAGACGGAGCACAAATAAATTATGCGACGACTGAAAAGGAGCTTCTTGCCATAGTTTTTGCTTTTAACAAATTTCGCTCCTATATTATTAATTCCAAGGTTGTCATTTTTACAGATCATTCGGTGATCAAATATCTGGTGAACAAGAAGGATGCAAAGCCCAGGTTGATTCGATGGATATTACTCTTACAGGAATTCGATTTTGAGGTAAGACAAGAAGGGGGCAGAAAACTTAGTAGCAGATCATTTGTCCAAACTGACCAAGGAAGAAAACCAAGAGGATGATTTAGAAATCAATGATTCTTTTCAGGAGGAGTATTTATATGCTATCATTAGACAAGAGGCACCATGGTATGTGGATATTGTAAACTTTTTAGTGTGTGTACCTCCTGATCTGACATTTCAAGGGAAGAAGAAATTCAAAGAAGATGTTAAGCATTTCTACTTGGATGAGCCATATCTATACTACCGATGTGCAAACAGTTTATTTCGAAGATGCATTCCAGAAGAAGAAATTCATGATGTACGTTCCCACTGTCATTCTTCGCCTTATGGGGGGCATGCCAGCGCATCAAAAAGAACATTCAAAATTCTCTAGTCATGATTCTATTGGCCGACAATTTTTCATGATGCTAGGAAATTTATCCACTCCTGTGATAAATGCCAGCGAGCTGGTAATATCACTAGAAGAGATGAACTTCCTCAATATGGGATTTTGGAAGTGGAAATCTTCGATGTCTGGGGAATTGATTTTATGGAACCATTCCCCACCTCCTGTGGAAAAAAGTATATCCTCCTTTGTGTTGATTATGTCTCCAAATGGGTTGAAGCAACAGCTGAGGCCACTAATGATTCACGCGTTGTGGCTAGATTATTTATAAAGGTGATTTTCCCAAGATTTGGTGTCCCTAGAGTTCTGATTAGTGATGGAGGTTCTCATTGTTAAGAAAATATGGAGTACATCATAAAATTGCTACGCCGTATCACCCACAGACTAGTGGTCAAGTTGAAGTTTCAAACCGAGAAATTAAGAGGATACTCGAAAAGACTGTATCATGAGCAAGGAAAGATTGGGCGCTGAAGCTTGATGATGTTCTTTGGGCTTATAGGACGGCTTTCAAAACTCCTTTGGGCATGTCTCCATTCCAAATTATTTATGGCAAATCTTGCCATTTACCTGTGGAACTTGAGCACAGAGCATATTGGGCTATTAAGAAGCTAAACTATGACCTAAAGAGTGTTGAAGAAAAGAGAAAATTTTAATTAAATGAATTAGATGAAATCAGGAATTCAGCTTATGAAAGCTCACGCTTATAAAGAACGTGCTAAAAAATGGCATGATCAACGAATTGCTAAGAAAGAATTTTTTGAAGGAGATAGGGTTTTGTTATATAATTCGCGTCTCAGGCTATTCCCAGGAAAATTGAGGATGAACAAGTTGTAGATGACATGCACCTGATCCTCTCCAATCCACCAGAAGAGTCATGAACATCGCTTTGGTCGAGCTAAAGACCATAAACAAGCGTTTTATGGGAGGTAGTCCATATTTTTGATCTTTATCAATCCTTTTTGTAGTTCACTTTTATTTGTCTTGAAGTATTTTGTAATGTAAGGTTTTGATCATAAAAAAAGCTTTGATTGTAGGAAATTTGAGGAGCCTTCTTGATGAGCGGGAGAGTTGCTGATGATGCAGTGGATTACTTTAAAATTATAAATTTTGATACAAACCTCTTGTGAGTATGGTAAACTGTGTTTTGATTGACAAAATTTGACGATATTTGATATTTGAAAGTTGATTACCATGTAAAATTTGAATATTTTTGTTATGTTATTTTTTTCGGATTTTTCTGAGCTATATTTAATACTTTCGATATAACTGAACAGGATTTCGCTAACAAATGCAAAGGGGACTCTTGCAAAAAATTTTCTGAGATTCTTCATTAATTGAGTACTTATGTATATGCAACAATTTAAGTCTAGGGTGTCCTTCATGATATGCTTATTCTTCAAAGCTTTATAGATATGAATTTTGAATGTTTATGATTGTTATGGAATTATCAAATTTGTTTTATCCTTAATTCTAGACTTAGGAAACATCTTGAGTGAATGATTTGATGACTTAGGAAATTTTTGAAATTTCATGTAGACTTAAATTGTTGAGTAAATTCAATTCTAGTATTGATAAAATGCATATGTGAATTGTTATATGTTCAGAGGACACGTGCATAATATTTTTATACTTGAAGTTTAATTTATCTGTTTATGCTTGATGGAAATTTTTATGAATAGAAAATTGGTGATATTTATTTAACTATGCTCCAACTCCTCTAGTGAGTGATCTGAGGTCATGAGTTGAAGTCTCTAAAAAAAGAGAGAAAAGAGAGAGAGAGATAGAGAGAGAGAGAGACTCCTCTACTTGGAACTGCGGAAAATTGGCAGTGGTACCGAAGATATGAGTTGAAGTCTAAATAAAAAAAAAAGAAAGAAAAAAGAGAAAGCTGTAGGTTAGATAGACAACTCTGCTGACTTTCATGATTTAGACTACGAGTTAAATTATACCACTCTGTGGTATACTTTAAACAATGTTATGATGCTAACAGGAAAGGGGATATAACCGTTTAAAGACCAAATTGCTTTAAAAATCTATTCTCTTTAACATCACCGAGATTCTTGAAATAAATTTTTGTCTACTGAGTAAGATAGATTTATTAAATTGAAAGTATTTGATATTTAGTGTGTGAAGAATGAATATTATGACATGAATTATGGATTTTATCTATAATGGATTGTAACCTCTTGGGAATTTATTTCCATTATGATTTTTTTTCTTGAATTACTTGAGTTAGAAAGATTGATTGCTTAATTTATGGACTAAGGATGTTATTAGGGGCAAAAACAAATGAGTGTTCCTTATCTTTACATTCTCCATACATATCACAGTATTGCTTGAGGACAAGCAAAATTCTAAGTCTAGGGTATTCTGATGCATTGCATTTACACTATGTTTTTGCCTATATTTGAGATCATATTTTGAGCTTAATTGAATGATTTTGTGCTATTTTTAGTATTTTTGCTTTACTTTGCATGGAATCTTCACTTTTCTTGGTTTTAATGAAAATATAGGTAAAATGGCATAAAAACGAAGGATTTTGAGGGGTTTGAAGCCAAAGCATGATTCATGAGGAGATCGTGGGCCTACATGGCAAATTTGGGGCGAAAACGGTGAAGAACGAGACATTTACGGCCTTGGCCGTAATTGTAGATTCAGCCGTGAACGCGACGACAAGCGGAAGGCGAAAATCGGTTAAGTGTCAGAATGAACAGAAACTTTCACGGGTGTGGCTGTAATTCCATCATGGACCGTGAAACTTTATGTGACCGAAAGCATTATACACAGAAACATTTACGGCCTCAGCCGTAAACACATCACGTGCCATAAAAACTTCCGCCCGACAAGTTTTTCATGTGTTTTTCACCCGATTCAAACCGGATTTGAGCCAAACTTCACAGAACTATTCATTGATGGATTCTAAACTGGTCCGGCTATAAAAGAAAGGATTTGTTTTGAGAAAAGGGGAGAACGATTCGGACGAGCACAAGCGGCATCGGCGACAGAGGCGACAACTTGATTTCTGAGCATACTCTGGCGAAATTCCACACGAATTCGACGATCGATCCACTCTTCCTCATCTCCACAACAAGGAGAAGGCGGTTTTGTTGTTCTTTCTATGATTTCTTTGCAAATTCTTAGAAGTTATTCACTCGTTCATCACAAACATGTATTTCCTTAGCAATATGAGCGAGTAGATACCTTTTTCGGGATTATTGGGCGTAGCCCACTGATTTTCATGGATTAATCTACATTATTGCTCTTTTCTTATAAATTTGTCATCGTGATTTAATTGAAATTGCATGTAACCCATAAATTACCTTGGCCAAGTAATCTTACGTCTTTGACGAAGCGAGAAGGACTGAGAGGTGAATCGCAACGTCCGACCTATTTCGATTAAGCCTTCGAATCATGAGAGTAGGTTGGATTCGTCTGAAGGAATTAACCTGCTTTTCATAGAACTCAAGGGGTTTAATTAGGTTGACTGTCATGAGAGTAGGGAGTTAACCTAATTGAATACCGTATTACGCTCTGAGATGAGGTAATATGTACAATAGGAAAAGTACCTTTCAGGAAAAATAATTTTATTGATTGAGTTATTTTGACACGATTCATGTTTATTAGTGTGGCGAACCCATGAATTCCCGATACTTTAGAAATCAAGTCTCTTAAAAGCTGTTTCTGAGTTTGTGTCGTGCGCAGAAATTAGAACAACCAAAGATTGATTCCGCCAAAATTCAAACATATCAAGAAATCAGTACTTAGCTACGTAGTCCTCGTTGGGAACGATAATCTTTCATTACTTCGATAAATCCATGCACTTACGGATACTTATCAAAGAACTGCTCCCACCCTATACGCTAAAGAAGCCACTGCACATCTTCATGGAAACCTAGAGTATTCAGCGTGGAATGATCAAGGAACTTGGTGGTAATCACCGGGCGGCGTGTGAGGGCGGTGAGCTTGGCAAGCTGCTTAGGATCTCAGCGAATAATCCCATAGGGTGTTGGCGGCCCTGCAGATGGTGGCTGATGGGCGGCAGTGGCGCTGGAAGAGGAAGCTCAGCGTTTGGATGTGGCTTGCTTGCGTCGAGACATGCTGGTGGCGTAGGAAGGTCACGGGAAGGTAGTAGTAGGTGGTGATGAGGCGTCGGAAGCGTCAGAGGCGGAGAGGGAAGGTCGGCGGCGGCGAAACAGCGGGAGGCGACAGAAATTAGGGAAACATTCAACAGAGACGGGAGGTACTGATCGGCCACTGAAACTTGGGGGAAAGAGTCGCCGGAGGATGGAGAGGACGATGGAGGGTCACCGGCGATCGATCGGGTACCGGAGGTGGCGGATCGGAGTGGCGGCAGCGGCGCTAGGGTTTCGTACACGAGTGTCTACGCGGGTTTGCACGGCTCGGCATTTTATAACGTTGCTTTGCACGGTCGTGCATGAATGCTGTGAAAGCTTCGGCGACATATGGGTGCGAACACCACTTACGCGTCACGCCTGTGCACGCCTCGGCGATAGCTGCAAACGTCCGTCACGGTCGTGCGTCCCTTCACACCCCTGCCTGTGAACGCTTCGGTGCTGAGTGCAGAAGAGTCTGCGAGGCATTCACGGCCGTGCATGGATGCACGGGTGCGACCGTGAATGACTCGCAAGTGCCTGAAAAATTTAGAAAAATTGCCATCAGCAGGGTACAGCCTAGAAACATGAATATGAAAGAAAAACTGAAAAATAAGAAAGACTAAATTACGAAAATAAATAAGAAAGAGGGTAAACAAGAAGTTGGGTTGCCTCCCAACAAGCGCTTCTTTAGGGTCACTAGCTTGACCAGCGTGATGCTCATGGAGGGTCTGGTGTAGCAGAGGCAGAGTAAGTAGCATGGAGTCTCTGCTTTCGTCGTCACTCAAGGATTGCACCTATTAAAATAAGTACAAGATATACAAGTTCATCTCTAACTGTCTTGACAGAAAGTGGAACAACAAAGTAGTAAAACACATAAGCATTCGCAAAGTCGATCAAAATTTCATCTCTAAACAATCCCAATGTCTTTTTCTTTAGATCGACTCCCGTGGCATCTTCAACTTCAAATATCATAATATCCATCTTGTCTCCTCTTAGACCAATCGAATCATTGTGCCTATCTTCAAAATGTTCAGGAAAAGTTTCTGGGAGAAGTTCCAGCTTGCTTCTTGACTGTGCAGTACTTTCCTTCACCATCGCTCCGCTTTCCCTAGAACCTGAAAAATAGAATTCTTTATTATTAGTAGGAAGATTAAATGACATATTATTTTCTTTAATGCAAAAAGTCATTATCCTGTGTGGGACATCGATTATGGCTCTGATCGCAACGAGGAATGGCCTACCCAATATAAGAGGAAAAGTGGAATTCTCAGCCATATCTAGAATCATGAGGTCTACCGGGATAGAGAATCATTTAATTTGCAACGGCACATTCTCAGCAATCCCGAGCGGGTGAAGTTTAGAGCTGTTTGCAAACTGGAGAACCTGAGATGTTGATTTGAGATTTCCCAAGTCTAGCTTCTTGAAGGTGATGAATGACATGATGCTGACTCCAGAACCTAAATCCAAGAGTGCTCTATCGAACAAAATGTTGCCAATCATGCATGGTATATCAAAACTACCAGGGTCTTCGAATTTGAGAGGTGGTTGTTTACTCATGCAATCTGTAGAGTCTTCAGTAACCACCATTATCTTTTCAATATTAGGTGTGTCAAGAATCTCATGATGAGGTTCCTCTTCCTGGCTTCCAGACTCTTCTTTTTCATCTTCCATGTTTTCAACTTCAAAGTCCTTTAATTGCTCATCTCTGCATGTTATGATGGCATTGCATTGGTCTCTCGGATTTGCTTCAGGTTGAGCTGGAAGCATTCTTGGGGTTCTAGAGAGTGAACTGGTTCGCTGGTCCAGTTCTGTGATCCGATTCTCCATCATTTTCAAGTGTGTGGATACTGAGTCCACTTTCATGTTCAGCTGGCGAATTTGCTCACTCACAGAGTCGTTGTGCTTCATTTGACTTGCCATGAAATTCTCCAGTATCGACTCTAACCTAGATTTTTGAGGATAATCTGGTTGTCTTTGGTTGGTAGATAGATGTTGTATCCCTGGAGGAGGCCTGAAATTAGAAGAAGAATTCGGATTAGAAAAATTCGCAAGAGGGATTTGCCCTTGATTCAACATATAGGAGAAATTCGAATGATTTCTCCATCCTGGATTATATGTGTTCAAGTAGGGGTCGTTCTGATTCCTGAAGTTCCCAATAGCAGTGACTTGTTCTAGAGGGGCTCAAGATATGGCAGTCATCAGAGGAATGTCCTATCACACCACAAACATCACAAGTCATAGAGTTAGAAATAAAAACATTAATAGAATCAAGCTTAGAAGAAAGTGAATCTACTTTTGCTACTAGGGAATTAATCATACTCATATCAAACTTCCTTGAACTTCGAACTGGTTGGCTCCTCTCTCCTGACCACTGATAATGGTTGAGGGCCATGTCCTCAATCAACTCTACAGCATCATCATAAGTTTTGTTCATTAGTGCCCCACCAGTAGCAGCATCTACAGAAAGTCTGGTCTGATATAATAATCCACTGTAAAAGGTATGAATGATTACCCATTTTTGTAGACCATGGTGCGGGCACATCTTCAGCAGTTCCTTGAACCAGTCCCATGCTTCATAAAGCGACTCTCCTTCTTGTTGGGCAAAGTTGGTAATTTGATTTCTGAGCTGGGCAGTCTTACTCGGCAGGAAATATTTTGACAAGAAGGCTTGAGATAATTGGTCCCACATCGTGATAGAGCACTGCGGTAAAGATTGCAACCATGCCCTGGCTCAGTCCCTGAGGGAGAAAGGGAAAAGCCTTAGTTTAATAGCATCAGGGGAAGCACCATTAACTTTCAGAGTATCGCAGCATTCTAGAAAAATAGATAAGTAAAGGTTAGGATCATCAGTGGCTGCTCCACTGAATTGGTTCTGTTGCACCATTTGTACAAGGGACGACTTGATCTCGAAGTTGTTAGCTTCGATAGTCGGCCGCGATATGCTCTAGTGCACACCAGAGATGGTGGGTGCTGCAAAGTCCTTCAGAGAGCGATTCGCATTGGCTTCAATTGTTTGGTTGTCAGAAAATTATCCTTCAAGCTTCAACCTTTTTAAATTTCTTCTGACCAGACGGAAGGTACACTCTATCTCCGGATCTCCAGGTACAAGTTCCCCTATTCGAACAGTGTTCCTGGGCATAAACAAGTATCTTGACAAAAGAGATTAGTAGCACCACACCAAATAAAAACTACAACTATAAACAAAAAGCAAAGAAACAGTAAGTAAACAGAATAAAAGGTAAATGAAATCTAACTAAACCTAGTCTATCAATTTCCTGATCGTGTTAATATTGGCAACCTAGTCCCTGGCAACAGCGCCAAAAACTTGATAGGGCCTAGATTGATAGGCTGCTACCGCAAGTGCATGGTCTATTGTGTAATAAAAAGTATTGATCCCACGATGACTAGGGGTCAAGTACTAACTAATCAGTTAATCAATAGCTAGGTTAATGATTAAATGGGAAATGACTAATGTCCTAGCGCAAGTAATTAAACTAAAGCAAATTAAAACAAGCAGAGCAAAAAATAAGCAATCGAGGTTTAAAGTCTATAAGAAAGATCGGGGCTTCAGGTTTCACCACACTAAAGCATGAAGAAATATTAAAGTTTGATATTTTGATTAAGTTTTATCTATGTTCTCAAGGTAATCCTTCCTAAGGTACAGACGCGCTCCCTCTCAGGATACGGCCCGGTGTCTAACTTAACCCAAGTCTCCTACTCTCGTGGCTTACCGGGTTAAGCAGACCCAATGGGTTCTGTGAAGAATTAGGGTTCCTCGGGTTATTTTGACAACTCTCGTTGCCGAAATCACCAGTCCAGTCTAAGAGGATCCGATGATTGTGGTTCACCTCTCAGTCCTTCCCACAATATCTAAAACATGAACATGTATGGCCAGTACATAAACATGAATGAAAACTTCCTAGACATGAATAAGAATAGAGATAAATAAATGAAATATATAAATCAAACATTAAAGATCAACATTCTTATAGTGATGCCCAAACCCCGAAAAAAGAGTTTACACTACAAGATTCATCACAAAATACATGAAATCTCTCATAGAAATTGATTCAAACCAGAGGGATAGGTAGATCCTTGATGAAAGAGTGTCCAGCACGATGATCTTCGTCGGAACGGAGAAGAAATCACATCGGAACAGTGTTTTTGTCAAGAAATCGCCCCAAACCCTAGGTTGTCGTCCCTTTCGCTCGTTCTCCTCAATCGCTCAATCAAATCTAATGATTTCAGTCCCAAAAAGTGTGTATCCAAGTTAGGAAGGTCTCCACAAATATTTAGTAAATTTTTCTTCCAAAATAGTAAGTTATGGGCGAAAAACCGGACGCCTGTCGAACTGGGTGGGATGATGCACAGCCGTGGATGGATGCACGGCCATGCCCGTGTATGGCTCGACAACTTTATTTTTCTGGAAAAATTGCTCTTCACGGCCATGTAAAGGTTCACGGGTGTGCCCGTGAACGTTTCGTCAAAGGATTTGAAAGTGCAGGTTCATACACGGCCGTGCATGGATACACGGCCATGAGTGTGAAGATCATAGATAACTCCATTTGAGCTGAAATTCGACGTGTAGCTTTGTTTCATCATAAGGATTCATCCCATATCCTCAGATCTTCCAAATTCCATTGATTTTAGGGCGAAATCCCTACATTTTAATAAAATAAGGGGAAAGTGAAGACTCTGAAGAATATGAAGTAATTAAGTAGATAAATGAGACAAAACATGCATTTTACTCCAAAATAATAGCAGAAATAAGTCACGATATATCATATATTTGCATGTCATCTTAATGACGCCATATTTTTAATGCAAATATTATAGCTGCTAACTCCAAATCATGGGTAGGATAATTCCTCTTATGAACCTTTAACTGTCTGGAAGCATAAGCTACAACCTTATAGTGTTGCATCAAAACACAACCCAATCCTTGGTAAGACACGTCACTATACATCACAAATCCATCAGTATCACTAGGCAGAGTTAGAATAGGTGCACTAGTTAATCTTACCTTTAACTCTTGAAAACTCTTCTCACAATTGTCATCCCAAACAAATTAAATATTTTTCTAAGTAAGTCTAGTCAATGGTAAGGCTAACTTAAAAAACCCTTCAACAAATCTTCTGTAATAACCAGCTAAACAAAGAAAACTTCTTACCTCAGAAACATTAGTAGGCTGAGACTAATTAAGTACAACATCAATTTTCTTTGGGTCCACTGAAATTCCTTTCCCTAAAATAACATGTTCAAGAAAGACTACATCAAGCCAAAATTCACATTTAGTCAACTTAGCATATAATTTCTCCTTTTGCAGAACTTGCAAGACCAACCTTAGGTGATGTTCATGCTCCTCACGAGACTTAAAGCAGATCAATATATCATCAATAAACACTATAACAAATTTATCCAGATACTCATGAAAGATTCTGTTCATCAAATTCATAAAAACAGCACGAGCATTTGTTAATCCAAATGGCATGACCAAAAATTCATAGTGCCCGTACCTTGTTCTGAAAGTTGTCTTACTTATATCTGAATCCTTGATTCTCAATTGATTATACCCGGACCTTAAATCAATTTTTGAATAAACCTGAGTGTTCTGTAATTGATCAAATAAATCGTCAATTCTGGGTAAAAGGTACTTATTTTTAATAGTTACTTGATTAAGTTGCCTATAGTTAATACATAGCCTCATCGACCCAGCTTTCTTTTTAACAAAGAGAACTGGGGCTCCCCAGGGTGAGACACTTGGGCGAATCAAACCCTTGTCTAATAATTCTTGGAATTGCATCTTCAACTCCTCTAACTCTTTAGGAGTCATTCTATATGGTGCCTTAAAAATCGGGTTGGTCCCAAGCTGTTTATCTAAAGTAAAATCCGTTTCTCTAGACGGAGGAAGACTAGGCAAAGCATCTTGGAAAACATCAAGAAATTCCTTAACAATAGGAATATCTTCCAATTTAACATCAAATTACTTTTTTCAGACATACAAGCAAGAAAAACACAACCTGACTTCATAAGCTGATTAACTTGAATAGCAGAAACAAGAGGCAACTAATCTCCAGTCAAACCTCTAAAGATCACCTTAAGATTCTTTTCAGGAGATAAAATGATAACTCTTGCAGGGCAGTCAACTTGAGCATCATAACAAGTCATCCAATCCATCCCCAAAATCACATCAAAATCATGAAAGTCAAGAACAATTAGATCATGGTCATATTTATGGTCATTTATGACAATATCACAAGATTTGAAAACAAATTGTGCCCCTACTGATGCACCCATAGGAGTTTCAATTGATAGACTACTCTCAGGCAAAGAAGGTTGTATATCTAATCTACTTGCAAAATGTGATGCAATGAAAGAGTGAGTAGCACTAGTGTCAAATAAAGCATTAGCAGGTAAACCAAAAACATAAATTGTACCTCTAATGACGGCATCAGATTCTTGAGCCTCCTGTTTAGAAATAGCATAAACCTTGCCCTTACTAGACAACTGATTTCTTTTAGGGCAATCATTCTTATAATGTCCAGGCTTCTTACAATAGAAACAAATAGCTTCTCCTTTTGGACAATCTACAGAGAGATGTCTGGTATCTCCACAAAACTTATAGTAAACCTAGGTGGAGGAATTTGATGATGATTTGCCCGCCTGAACCTGAGAAGCTTTACTTCTCCCCGGAGGTGACTTGAACCTTTTAAACGGTACCTGTTCCTTATCTCTCGGCCCACTGTTGCTTCTTGTTTTACTGCCAACAGTTCTTTTGGTATTTACTTCTTGAGCCAGCAGTTCAATATTTTGCTCAGCCCAGCAGGCTTTTCCCAAAACCTCTGCATGAGTGGGCAACTCAAACATAGAGACCCACGACCTCAAATTGGGGCGCAAGCCCTTCTCAAACAACCTAGCTCTTTTCTCTGGGTTAGCAACCCACTCAAGAGTAAAACGAGCCAAATTGTTAAAACTCTTGTCATAATCTGCTACTAACATATCTTCTTGGGATAAATTAAGAAATTCTTGCAATTTGGTGGTACGCACATAATTTGAAAAATACTGACCTAAGAAAGCCTGAGTGAACTAAAGCCATGTAATTCTTGTGTCAGCAGGCAAACTCCTTTTATAATTACCCCACCACGGATCAGCATCCCCACGAAGAAGATGGCTAACAAATCTTATCTTATCCTCATCTATGCATACAACCAACTCATAGGCTTTTTCTACAAGTCTCAACCACTCTTCATCTTCAGCCGGATCTGCAGTTCCTCGGAAAGGTCCCGGACCATGCTTTTGTAATTTCGCGAGTTTAGTGTTCGCGGCTGAACCATGCATGGCTTGTGCTATGGCCGCTGCTAACTCTACATTAGCAGGTTCATTTCTATTTGTCCTTCTTCTTCTCGGGGGGGATCCATTCTCTAAATTTAAGGAAGAGTTATTAGACACTGGCAAAAGAGTTAATAACCAATCTTAAACCTTATGTGTTATCAATGCAAAGATCGTTAATCCTCTAATACCAAATATTCCAACCCGATAACTAAATTGCAGAATTCATTCAAGGGAACCAATGGAATTTATAAAGTTCAACAAATGTACAGTAGTTTAAAGTTTTCTCTCAAACATAATAACACTCATTTATTCCAAGAATTAAACATTAAACACAACATTCCACTCAAAAAATCCATGTTCCTTTATGACATTGAATTGTAGAAACAATATATCTAAACCAAATAGCTAAGAGCATGGAGTTGGACCACCTTTTGAGTCAAATGTAAGAGTGCTTCCGGGGGTTAGCTAAAGACTTTATATTATCTTGAGAAGAATATGCAACAAAAGCCCTCAAGGGTAAGCACTAAGCTGAGCAAGCCTCTCTCCAAGAGAAAGGGGAAATCCCTTATGAAGAGTAGGTATGATAAGAGCAAAAACCAAATAAGGAAAACTGTTTAACAATAACTATATAAATACTAACATGATGAGCAAGGGTCATAATGAATAGATAATAATACATATTCAAATATAATCAATTGCACAGTAAAGTTGGTTAACTAGAATAAATCTTAATATGATATCTGAAACTAATCTAACTGAATAAACAATAAACTGTATAACTGAATTAAATACATATCACAACATGTTAAGCATACAACTGGTTTACTGGTTCACTGGTTTAGCTTATGGGTCATCACCTTAAATCGCACCCGCAGGTGGTGAACACACTCACCACAGTGTGCCACAAGTTCAAAGTATGCATTGATTGAACCCCGGATACAACTGGTATGCGCATGTGTATGAATAGTAAAATAGCATGTCTCAAGAAAAAGTATATCAAAGGCTGTATACAAATAGATGTACATGATCATGTTGGTTTACCTTAAAATAACTGAATGGAAACATACAAGAATTGAAACTTGGTTTGAGAACTTACTAATTTGAAGATGTCTAAAGACAAAGCCAATTATCCCAAATTCAGTGTGTTCAAGAAATCTATTATTTAACATGCAAAACTCAATGAATACTAGCACAAAGCTCAAATAAAGACTACTTAAACCCCTAATTAACCTCTAAAACTTTAGATTAGACTCTGGTCCCACGAACCAAGTCACAAAACTCCCGAACCGATTAGAATTAAGCTTGAACCAACTAATTTTTATTGAACCGAATACTTTGACCTCCAATTATTCCTACAATACAAATCAAAAATATACAAAACCTATACCATTAGATAGGCAATTGAAAGAGCTTTCCAACGCCTACCTGAACCGGCCGAGATTCTACCGAAATCCCACTGAACCGGCCCAAAAACCACCAATGGATTGAAATAGAAATTGAACTGGTCAAACTGTTGACCCGGCCCAAATCAAATTCTGACTCAGCCGAATTAACCCGGCTCAATTTGGAATTAAACTGGCTCAATCCGATTTTTCTCTAATAAACCAGACAATCGGCGCTGTTGGTTTCCGCCGCCCACAGTCTAAGCTCGCAACGTCGCCGGAGAGAAATCCAGTGCACGCCGGACCTCCAATCTCCTCCAAACTTTCCAGATCTGAAATTAGCAGAAGATCGAAGATCGCTAGCCATTCGCAGCAAGCTTTGGTCACTATCCAAAGTTCTCCAGCGCATCGCGGAAGAATCACGCGGCAGTGCCGCCACTGCGCGAAACTAAACAGTGATAAAACTCGGCGAAACGTTAGGAATAGAGGAATACCAGGATCAGCGTTGGGCAGATGCCACGGGCGAAGAACTGAGGCTTCGCCGGCTTCAGTCGACAACGAAATCACAGGCGGCGGCTTCTTCTCCAGCGAACGCGTTCATAGCCTCCGACAGTGCTAATGAAGACAAAATCGAGATCCGAGAGTTCCGATAGCGCAAGGGGAAAGAGGCGTAACTTCCCGTGCTTAAAAACCAACTTTTTACCCCTTAAACTTTGTAACCAAGCCGAAGACTCGATCGCCGCCGGAAGAAGCGGAGGCGAAAGGGTTTTTGCCCTAAAATACATCAATGTCAGGTTTTAATTAAGAAACCCGCTTTCTCTAGCAACTCGCCTGATAGCGCGGCAGTTGCAAATCTCGTGCATTGAACGGCCCGTTGTGCGATTGAATCTACACGCGTAATCCGATTTCGGCTATTTCTGTTTTTTTCATTTTTTTTTATAAAACATATTAAAAATCCTTTTTAATTAAATAAATATGTAAAACACTATTTAATTATGGGAAAATACCTAAAAATCCAGAAAAAATACCAAAACTAAATTACAAAATTATAAAAATAAATTTAGGGTATAACACCACAACCATATTAAGAACTTAATAGCTTGAATATCACAGCAGCACAATGAATCTTTGCTCTAAAATCACACCAATATAGAGTATCACGTGAAAACAAAGGAGATATAAGCTGCTCACGTTGACCCAAGAAAAGGAAGCGAAACACCCTCACTTTTGCAATAAAATCTAATAAAAATCATCATAAAAATCTACCAAAACTAGCCATTAAAGAGAGGAGAAGATATATAAATAATCGCTTCGATGAGCCTTCGTCGGAGATAATAGAGAGCTTTTTCTAGAGACAAACGGAGACAAAAATCGCCGGTCGTGCTAGCTAGGGCACAAAGTGAACTTTCCGTATAAAAGAAAATGATGTAAATTTAAACTTTTACAGCCTGTTTACTAGAAGGAAAACAATGAAGGAAAGGATGGAAACATACCTTTTCCTTCGTATACCAGAGCGGACGGATCCGACGAGGGATGGAAACAGTACCCTTTTTCCCTCGAAATCCAATCCGCCCGAATCGGGCGGATTGTCCATCCGCTCATGTCTCCCGCTCGCATCGCTCGCTCCCGATGCCGCAGCTCGAGCCATCGCCGGCTCTACTAGCCGTCGCCGGCCACCTTGCTCGCCATCGTTGCTGCTGCTCGCCTTGCCCTCTCCCAATGCCGAGTCTGCTGCTCGCCTCGCCCGCTGCTGCAGCCGCTCGCCTCGTCGACTCGCCGTCACTGCTGCTCGCCTCACCGTCTCCCGATGCCGCAACCGCTGCTCGCCATCGTCGCCTCGCCTCACGTCGCTGCTCGCCTCGCCCTCTCCCGATTCCGCAACCACTGCTCGCCTCGCCCTCTCCCGATTCCGCAACCGCTGCTCGCCTCGCCCTCTCCCGATTCCGCAACCGCTGCTCGCCTCGCCCGCTACAGCAGCCGCTCGCCTCGCCACTGCCTCGCCGTTCACAGCCGGCCGGACGCAGCCGCCGCACACACAGCTGCTCGCAGCCGGACGAAGACGCCTTCCGCTCGCAGAAAGTCCTTTCTATTGGACACGTGCTTTGCACGTGAGCCAATATCCCTCCCCTCCTTTTTTTCCTTCCCTCTTTAAATCCTTTCCTCATATCTTTCTGTTCACTATGGTAAACAGAGCCTTAGTGTTGAAAGGAATTAAACCATAACCAGGGTTAAAATAATAGTGAAAGACATCCAATTCACGCCTTCATTGTGGCTTTAGGATAAGTAGGACGGCAGATTAGAGCACTCATTTGTATGTAGGCTGGGTATCTAGCTTGAGGCCATTTTTTTCAAACTTGAAACTTCCGATCTTCCCTAGCGCTGCCACTTACCAACGCCACCTAAACCAACAACCACAAATCAGCGGGTTTCCCCGAATCTGCCCTTCGCCGCCGCCGCCGCCTCAATTCTCCAACATTGGCAATTAGGCAGTGGAATAAGAGGAGTAAGAAGAAGAGCAAACAAGTAGGAGAAACAAATCTTACGCAGGGATGCAGACTGCCGCTCTCTCGCTCTCCTCCACCCCACTCCTCCGAGACTCCCAGAATCTCCGCACCTGTAGGTCGTCCCTTCTCCGCCTCCGGCCCGTCGCCGCCACACCACTCCCCACTGTCGCTTCATTTTCATCCTCTCATGGCCTCCCTGCGCACCGCTACATGGTTTACCGCACTCCCCTCTCGGATCCAAGGCCCGATGAACGGGTTGCAGTTCGGGCTACCTCCGTCCCTGACAGCGCCTCCTCTGGTGACGGCGCCGCCGATGACAAGCTGCTTCAGACGATACAGCTCGGGTCGCTGTTCGGCCTTTGGTATCTCTTCAACATCTACTTCAACATCTACAATAAGCAGGCACGTCTCTTCCTATCTTTTCCCTTCTTTCTCTTTCCAGTTGCCCTTGATCGATGACGATGGTGCTGCTGATAGTAGTGCTACCTTGATCTCCTGAATGCACGCTTCTTTTTTCCTTTGCTTTGGATCTAGAGATCTGCTTTTACGGGTCTGCAAGTTAATGATCCTCGTATGGCTTTTAGCTTTCCGCTATAAGACTTCTTTCCTGGATTTTTTTTTTCCTCTGATTTCTTTGCCAATTCATTTCCTCTATTTATTACTGAGATCTGGATTGTTATGTTCAACCATTTTGGCTTTTTGTACACCTTAAAAAGGAACTCAAGTGGCTGTTGCAACCACGAGAAAGAAGATTCTGCGTCATCTTGTTCTTTCTTTTTTCTTCCCTGGAAGATTCATATGGGTTCACGTCCTTTTGGGTCTCTCGTGATCTTACCTGAACTTAATTTTATTAGCATTGTCCACGCTTAACCCTGAGCTGTTGATCATGCTTTTGTTCGGTGGAACAATATGTTCCTTCCTGCCCATTGATGGCATTCCATCAGCCAGTTGGATGGAAAACCTAGGAACTGGTCATCAAGCAGGTCCGAGAAGGGGAAATGATCAGAAATGCGTAAAATGAAAATACTAAGACCTTACATTTTTAAATGACCTGGCAAACTGGTTGGATTGGAAAAGTCGATGATATTCATCCATGGGGATCTTACAAAAAGAAAATTGTTGTCGCCGCTGGTGCTCATAAGTCATAACCTCAAAAGCCTCAGCATGGGGAACCTACATTGCTGTTTCATCATCACAGCTTATTAGCTGCCAGGTGCTAAGAACTATGCCTACCTTCCATGGTCGATAGCATAACCAAGCGAGCTTCATCTATGCACGCGAGTTGATCACTATTTGTCTTGTTGGTGTTGAAAGGAGGAACGACATGATGTATGCATTTGATAGGAAGTTTTGCTATAGAGAAGATTGAGATCTGGGCTGGTTATACAATTTTACAGATTCTTCAGAGACATCACTATTAAACATCTCAGAACTGAGAGAGAGCTTGTTGTGTCATTGTCATGTTAAGTTGAGAGGCTTATTATGTCATTCTCATCATGTACTATTGTTACCGATTTATGAGAGATAGTGCTTAATTTGCAGCATCTTTACTGTCAACTGGATTGCATCATATTTTTTTGGTTTCCAGACGCTAAATTGATATCGTCTTTTGCTACTTTTGTTTTCAATAACTGTTGTTTCCCTTTAGACTTTTTCTTTTGGAGAGGAGTTGATTCATCTTATACTTTGTGTTTCTTAGAGAAGTATCGCTGTATGTGCATGAGTATTAGGTTGTTTTATCTTTTCTGTGTATAGTTTGGGATTAATAACATGTATAACCCTTGCATCTGTTACAGGTTCTGAAGGTTTTCCCGTTTCCTTTTACCATCACAACAGTACAATTTGCCGTTGGAAGCTTTCTTGTCTTGTTTATGTGGATCACTAATTTATACAAGCGACCTAGGATTTCTTCTTCACAGGTATTATCATGTAATAATGAACTGGATTGAGAGTTATAGGATGCAACAAGTTGATTAGTTATCACAAATTGTCCTTTTCAGCTCGTTGCCATCTTACCATTGGCTGCAGTTCACACAATGGGTAATCTGTTTACAAATATGAGTCTAGGAAAGGTTGCTGTTTCATTCACGCATACAATCAAAGCTATGGAGCCCTTTTTCTCTGTCCTCCTTTCTGCCTTATTTCTGGGAGAGGTGATTCCTTTGATATGTGTTCTTATATAGACAGAATCTTATACTTTTTAGATTGAGTAAAAAAAATTGTTTTAGGTTTAGCTATGCAGTTTCATGGTTGTGATGCTATTTTCTCTAAAATGCACAGTTGCTTTCCTTTTTATGCTTCTTGTATATTGTTAAAACTGGAGTTATTTATTATTACGCCTTAAAAATGCACAATTTAGTAGCAAACCACCCTTAGGTACACAATAGTTTCATGGTTGAACTCAAAATTCAGCATCAACATAGCTATGAGTAGAATCTAGAAACTCTGAAGTAACAATCTCTGAATCTAGAAAAGAAAACCAAAGGAAACTGGTATCAGTTCACACAAAGCAGTATAATTAACAAAACACCTATCCGTTCATAAGTATAAATAATAAATAGTTTCTAATTAGCACCTCTAGAAACACCACACTGCTAAATCCTGTCTTCCTGATTTAACTCGTCATCACCAACAAGCATTTCCCCATCACACATGCGACATGCATAATACATGTCCTAGTTAAAAATATCAAATATATTGTAACTGAGCATAAAATATAAATCAAGACATCAACGACAATCAAGATGTTGCATCTAGCACCTCGTAGTTATTCCCACTGTCATGCCAACCATTATCTTAGCCAGTACCCTATAATCCATACCAACAACTTCTTGTAGCACAACTCAATCTCCTAGATTATAAGATGTCCACGTCAACTACTGATGCTTGGTTCCTTAGTTTACAATCAGTCGTCATTAGTCACCATTAGCATTTTAAAATTCTATCCGAAATCAGCCGTTTGTACCGGTCCGATGGAGGACCGGTCGCGGAGCAGCGGACGGCGGGTGGAAGCATCAGCGGGCGGAGCAGGCAATGGAAGCTTCGATCGAAGCTTTTGCTGTCAATCGAAGGTTCTGCCGCCTTCTACGCTGTCCGCCGCCTCTACTGCGCTGCTGTTACCCACCGGTTCGCTGATACCATACTGGTACTGTACCAGTCCGGTGGCTCACCGAACCGAATTTTAAAACCTTTGTCACCATTACATTATCCCTTCATTTACAACCCAATCATCATCGAGCACTACTATACTGCCCCTTACCAACCACTGTATATGGTCCTCTTGTTTACAGCTTGTCATCATCAATTATTATAACAAGCTTCCCTAGTTTATAACCAATAATCATCAACCAACATTGTGTAGCCCCCCTAATTTATAGCTAGTTAACATCAAATCACACTCACATACCATGTAGTATGTCCTACATAACTGAAATATAAAAATAAGAGCACATTCTTAGCTAAACTGAGATGAAAGTTTCATACTAAAGTTCTCAACTTTTGACTCACTCACTCATTTAACCATAAGCAATAGCTAATAACCAAAATCCTCTGAGTCATTTAACCCAGTGCAACAGTCTTGACTCATCCCTGACAATAGATGAACTCCAGATCCATACAACTTTACTCATGACATCAATTTGATAAACCACAGGCGTCCACTCTGGGTCTAACCAACTAAAATAAGGTACTACATCGTACATATACGAACTGCAGGTACACTCATCAACTAAAAAGAAGCCAACTCTTCAGCCATTAACTCTGACCACAACTAACCATGATACTATAGGGTTCCCTGAACCCAACTAACTATAGTGGAAAGTCCAAATTTGCCATGGATAACCAAGGCTTTTCATAAATCCTTTAGTGTAATAAGGCCATGTGCTACCTCCAAGATAACATTACTTAAACAAACAACTAGATCGTAGTTCACCATAATCCAAGCTTCTAATTAATCTATAGAATCATCCTTTGATCCATCGCATAGTCTAATATTCAACAAAACTGGAACAAAATTGAACTTTCAGCACAGCAATTCAATTTCTAGATTCATTCACATGCATCACAATCGAGTAAAAGTTATGACCAAATTAATAAATATAAAGTTTTTCCTAAATTTTGATTAGGATCCTTGTTCATGACTTCAATAAAACTCTAGAGTGATCCAATAAAATCATTTTACCTCTAAGAAATCAATGTTGCAACCTGGACTTCAATCAACCTAAACTCAGATTTAGGTTATAGCACTAGGAAATATCCTAAATTATCTGGAATGGGCCAGATAAAGCACCAACCCTGTCATCCAATCAACCACCGCAAGATTCTTCTTTTCTTTATCTATTCAAAGCCTTCATCCCACAATGGTTGAACCTAATCCACTAACTCATCCCAACCTTTGGGCATTATCCAATTGAGCTTAGTTCCAAATCAAACCAAAGACTTTACCCACATGCACTCCACCATCTAATCATCAAACGATCTAAACAAGGCCCGCCACCTTGCTTTTCAGGTTTGACTTACCATTCACCTCAAAAATTTAATGCAAAACTCTAGGTTATTTGACATTCCAAGGCTTTTAACTTCAAGTATCAACTTTTGAATTCTAAGGTAAATAAACCAATAGCAGGTTTGTCTCAACCTTAACTGGATCCAATCAACAAGATTTCACAGAGACCAACCTCAGTTCATAGCAGAAACACAAAGAAATACGGATTGAAATTCCTGTTCCTGGCAGTAAGGGCTTTTGGTGGTTCTCAAACAGTGATAGAACAATACTAGATCATATTTCACTATTCTAAACAAGCTAGTATCGTATCCCTAACAATAGCTCAAGTTAGGGATCAAAAAGTTATTACTAGATCATCAAAATAACCGTCAATCAACACTTGAAAAAGTTCCAGAATCAGCCCTTGAATGCAGTAAAGTGGAACTCAAAGATTCGTTAATTTTTTTAAACAAAAAGCATGTCAGTGTATTTCAATACAAAGGATCTCACCTCTCTATAATATAGGACTTGGATCAAGAATTTTCATCATGATTTTAAAGAAAACAGAAGACAAGAAGCTTCACCACTTTGTAGCCGTAAAATCACCAGTTTCTATTCTTCTTCTTGTTGGAAAGTCACCATTGCCCGCCCCCTCTAGCTTGTGCCTCCTTTCCTTATTCCAACTGAAACTAACAAGAAGATAAGAGGGAGAGGTGCGGTCGGCTTCTAGAAAAGGAGGAGTACTTTGAATCAGTAACTACCTATTAACTCCTTCCTGCCCTCTTGATTTACCATTTAACCAATTCAATTTAGACTAAGCTCAAACCAACTAATTTATCATTAAAACAATATAAATTATACCTTCCAACATTTTCTCCATAAAATGAGTAACATATTATCATACTTTCAGTTTGCTCATCTGAATTTCTCGTTCACAAGTCCGTATGGTTGTAAATAGGTCCTTATTAACATCAATAAACAAATAAAAGTTTTCAGGTCATAACATTTATCATTTGTTTAACTTGCAGAACCATAAAGTGGTTCTGTCTAAATTGGAATTTGCACCTTTTACATTTTACTTTTTGGTCTATTTAGTATATTCTGAATTTACATCATTGCAGATGCCTACTGTGTGGGTTCTAATGTCTCTTGTACCTATTGTTGGTGGGGTCGCCTTGGCTTCTCTCACTGAAGCTTCTTTTAATTGGTAAAGGATATTGGCTTTTTTTTGGAAATTATATCCTTCCATTGTTCGCATGAAGCAAATGACTTTGTGTTGGTCTCTTTTGAACGAACGTTTGATTTGCAAAGATAATTCATTTGTGTAATTAGGGCAGGATTTTGGAGTGCAATGGCTTCCAATTTTACCTTCCAATCCCGCAATGTGCTTAGCAAGAAAGTCATGGTTAAGAAAGAGGTGACTTAAATTTATTAATAAATATAGTAGTTATAGCATAAACAGTTTCATTTGGCTTTCAAGAAGAATATTTTGTGTCATATTTGCAGGAATCATTGGACAACATTAATCTCTTCTCCATAATAACGATCATGTCATTTTTGCTTCTTTCTCCTGCAACTTTGTTTGTGGAGGGCCTAAAGGTTACCCCTTCATATCTTCAATCTGCTGTAAGTGTCTTGAAAGTGCATTCCCGTGAAGGGCATCATGATAATTCTTTAGTTATTCCTTTTTTGTGTATACACAATAAACAAATCGATTTACATGAAGGTGATATTTCATAAACATCTAACGTTATCATTCTTGTTTGGCTCGCTTCAGGGTTTGGATCTGAATCAGACATACCTCAGATCTCTTCTTGCTGCATTGTGCTTTCATGCGTATCAGCAGGTGCTATTTCTTTATTGCCCAACATATTTGGTGTGTTGATTGTACTTTTGATGCATCTGTTCCTATCTACTCGATATTATATTCAGTGGTGAATTATATTTAGGCCTAAAAAAAAAAAAATGCATATGACTGAAGCATCTCTCTTTACAGGAATCTTTGCAAAGTTTTAAAAGGTTTCTTTAGTTGCATTTTTCTTTGCCATCTCAACACTCTTGAGTTTAGATTAGCTTTTACCCATAAAGCTTCTTTTGGTATTACTTTAGAGCTTACGATATTGGAGGCTTAATTACAGTGTACAACTGCTCACAAATTAGTAGGAGCACAATAGCAATAATTGTCAGAAATTCTATAAATCTTTAATTATGACTTGTAAATTCTGTAATACAATTATTTAAAACATACTTTGTGGTATAGTGTATTCCTATTGATAGGTTAGCTTGAATAACTTTATATGTTAAGCTGGTAAGATCTTGATCTTACCTCTTCAGTCTCTCTTATGTGCTTTAGTAATGCGACAATCTACACAAACTTAGATGAGTGAAGAGAGGGACCAAAAGCCTACTTATAGAGATGCATAGGTGACCCTTACCATTATGTTCTTACTTAGGCTCATTAATTCTTCCTCTAGATAAAAGATGAATCTCATCATAAATTGCTAATTACAAGATGTATATACTATATACGGAATCATAAATATATAGAGACATTATTTATGTAAAGTTCTCATCAAGAATATAAAAAGATAAATCCATAATCACTTAATGAAATTTATGACTTTGCTTATGAATATTTGTGATCCATTTGATGAGATACATGACTTTGGTCATTGCATCTTAAACTTATTTATACATGCTCCATAAATATTTCATATATGTAGGATGCAATGAATTAAGGCAACTAGAGATTAAATATTAATATAATAATATTAGTAATAATTAATCTAACAATAATCACCTTGCATCCCAGCTATTAATTATTGTTTATATGGATCCTCTCCTACCATTCATGCTCACAAAGCTGATGCATTTTTGCTATCGCGTAGAACAGGATGTTTTACTGTTCCTAAGCTCAAGTTACCTTTTCTGTTATTTTGTTGGATAACATCTCAGTTGCATATACTCTTTAAAACGTTCTAGTATGATGGCTCACTCTCGTTACTCTACCTCGTTTGTAAGGTTTCTTACATGATATTGGCGAGAGTATCACCTGTCACCCACTCTGTTGGTAACTGTGTAAAACGAGTCGTGGTTATTGTGGCGTCTGTCCTCTTCTTCAGGACCCCAGTATCCCCCATCAACTCTCTTGGTAAGATTTCGTTGCACTTCTAAGATACTTATTGTGCACAAAAATAATCTATAATTTACATTCCATTCTTTGTGCCTTCATTATGAAAATTTTCCGTTTCAGGTACTGGTATTGCCCTTGCTGGAGTTTTCCTCTACTCGAGGGTGAAGAGAATCAAGACAAATTCTGCCTAATAGCTTCTCTCCTCTTTGCTCTTCGTTTGAGGATTTTTTTTTTCTCATTCTAGTGATTCGGCATTTATTGTTTTACAACT
Source organism: Costus lasius (assembly GCA_027563935.2). Classification (NCBI taxonomy): domain Eukaryota; kingdom Viridiplantae; phylum Streptophyta; class Magnoliopsida; order Zingiberales; family Costaceae; genus Costus; species Costus lasius. The sequence continues at coordinate 24,952,226 of CM050451.1, read as the reverse complement.
CTACTTGGGGTTGCTCTGTTTTCTTCTTTTATTTCGACAGCTTATGACTGGGTTTTGAGATGTCCGCGGTAGATAAATAGTATACTTGCACTTTTCCTGATCCAGTCTTTTCAACTTTCCGAGTGTTGTCCTGCTCTTCTGATTGTCACATGAATTGTTGAAACAACAATTAACCAATGCGAAACAAAACCAGTCAAACCAAACCAGTGCATGTGCAAAGCAGTTCAGTCTCTTGGATTGTCATTATTGTTTTAAAATTAATAGTTTTAAAATATAATTTTATTGTGATTCGTTCATATGTTTTTCTAATTCATCAACTTTTATTAGTTCACTTGTCTTTCATTATGCGCTGGCTAATGTGGGCAATATGGTCATACACCAAAGCAGTAAAAAAATCATTAATTAATAAGAACGACGAGCGGTTATAATATTGTATAACATCAATAACATTGTTATTTTAATGGTAAATTATAATAAAATATGGTACTTTAAAAAACTAAAGAAAACATTGTACGGCATACGCTACTGTTATTCACTTGATACAATAGGATTCACTTTATTAAAAAAATATGAATAATCTTAAATAGCATATGTAGCTGCTTATTGGCTTGAAAAACCACTCATTTAGTGCATAAATGGTTGAACAGTGGACAACAATAGAGAATTAATGTAGATAACTATATTTTTCTGATATGTTTATTTACTATTTATTTTTAATAGTTATTTCAATCATTTTCTTAATATACTAATGACTTCATTTGATCAATTCTCTTCTAATTAAATAATTCTTACGAGAAAGCATTTCCACTGATGCGTTTCCAAAATTTCAAGCAAGGCATTAGTTGAAACTAAAATAGTCTTTGTTCAGTGAGAGTAGTGGGAATTTCTCGTCCGGGCCAAGCAGATTAGAGCACTTACTGACCGGATGATGTTACAGCTGTAGTATACGCTTTATTGAAATTATAAAAGATAGCTGATAAAACCAACTGAATAGTTCACAAGTACTACGAACCAAACGCAACACAGTCGCATGAGTAACAAAGCCTGTCGATGCACCTGATTAACCAAGGAGGTCGAATATTATATATCCTCTCAGCAAGATCTCAGCATCGTCCAGTAACCTTTGGACATATTTGCATAGTTCAAAAAGCACAATTATTCCAATTAGGCAGCAAGAACTGCATTACAATGCGACTTCACTACAATGCCATGCTAGTCTTTCACCGGCCTTCAAAAGTTCAAAAACACTAGCTAATACAGGAGCTCAGTGAGTCCTTCAGTGTCAAAAGTCACCAGAAATCTTACAACTGACCTGGAACACAACAATTTAGATATAAAGTTGCACCATCCTAGATAGGAACGGGCATAGCAATTTGCTGGGAAAAGGACGCTAATCTTAACAATTATCTGAACCAGGCCTTTGGGAAGGGGACGACTTGGATGATGACTTACCTTCCTCCTCCTGGGCGACCATGCCCTCCTCGTCTACGGCAATCATACCCTCTTCTTCCTCGTCACCATTTCTATCACGTGCCAAATCTTCCAACTGGGTGGGATTAGGAATAGGCTTCTCTGAGTTACCATTTTTAATGGGAGACGCTTCATGCCAGTGCCTTGGGCTATCTAATCTTTGCACTCTTCCATTATCAGGACTATATGGATCCTTGCTTGTTTCATTGTGGTAAGCAGGCGAGTGGCGCAGTTCAACCTTTATCATGTTCCCACCATCATCCGCCTGTGATCCTTGCTGCTCTTCCTCAGGCTGCACGGCTGAATGGTCCCAAGCAGCTGTATGTTGAGCAGTTGGTGATTGCATTCTCCTTGGGAGTGGTGAATCTACGCAAGTCATCGGCCCAGCTCCTCCTACATAACCATCAAAACCATGGGTAGGACTGCGACTACGACTCCTGCTTTGGATGTGACTATGGTTCCCACTCCGGGGGCTTACATGCTGTTGTGCAACCGTCTTTAAGCTTGGGCTATACCTCCTATCACGGCTATGGCTTCGACTTGGACTCTGACTAAGACTCCTGCTTCGAGTGTGACCATGGTTTGTGCTCCGGGGACTTGCAGGCTGTGTAACCCTCTTTAAGCTCGGGCTATACCTCCTATCAGGGCTATGGCTTCGACTGCGGCTGCGGCTCCGTACTCTAGCTTTGTCACTGTCTCTGGCTCTGGATCTGCATGCAACAAGAACTTCTGTAACTTGCAATGTAGAACATATATGTTTGAAGTGAGTTAAAGGAACCCCTTATAATTTATCTTTATCCAAGTACCTTAACATAAGTTCAGATTCTTAGAAACCACTGTTACAAAGCAGCAAATTATAAAAAAAAATTGATAAAGATACGTATTTTGATGCCATTTTCAGTCCATAATATGATATATCTTCTAAGTGTCGATGACAGTACAATCTTCTTTTATATGCGTACTTCATGCAGAAAGAAAAGCACTGATGATAAATGTTTATGCATTCCGATCTTACGTTTGTCAACACAGTTCTCACTAAGAACATTACGGTTTTTCATGACACATGGAGCGGTAGCCACTGATAAATATGTCAGTTGCAAAAACAAAGATAAGCTGATTTAGTAGCATGTATTCAGAACGTTATAGTTCCATCCTGCTGCGTAGATCAGCGTCATATTATTGAATTCTGTGCTTGCGACCTTATTAATGATTCAAGTTCATTGCATGTCCAGCGAGAAAGGCAACTAAAAAAATGCAAATTCAAAAAAATTACTAAGAATATTAAAAGATCGCAAGTACCTTTCATGGGGCTCATGATGGGTTCCATGATTGCTAGTATCTGATCTACCAGGCAGAGGTAGAAATCCTTGTGCACCTTTTCCATTGTAATTGGAATTGTTTCGACCACTTTGTGAGAAACCACTATCTCGAGCATCAGAACGAGAACTCCAGCGCCGAGACCTGCCACCAAACCCACCACGAGAGACCAAATCCCTAAGCTCCTTCGGTACACGCTGATTGGCGCCTTCAAGAACTTTAACAAGATCTGAAGCATATTTGGAGTCTTGCTCACAGAAAAAGGTGTAAGATACTCCAGTGGCACCTGCCCTACCAGTTCTTCCGATTCTGTGAACATAATCTTCAATTCCTGTGGGGAAGTCGTAATTGATCACAACCCTGCAGCAAATCCACATTCAAAAGCCGTCATACAAAAAATCATAAAATTTTATAAATTTAAAAACGGGTGAAACTGATTATGCACAGAAAGCACTTCATGCATCAAAAAAATATAACTGGTTGCATTTAAACATCAATGCAACCTGATATCCTTGATATCAAGACCACGAGCAGCAACATCAGTAGCCACTAGTATAGGAGATCTTCCTGCACGAAACTGATTTAAAACCCTATCCCTCTCAGCCTGAGACTTGTCACCGTGAATAGCAGCTGCATTAAACTGACGGGTGAGTGTCCGAGCTAGCTGGTCACACATTCTTTTCGTGGAGCAGAATACTATGACCTTGGAACCTGGGTCTTGGGACCGCAATATCTGCTCCAGTCGCCGTTGTTTCTCCACTGGAGTAATTACATCTACATACTGCAATGAACACAACGTAATTAAATGGTTTTATTGAAATTAAACATTCTCTTCATATAATAGAATTATTCATGCATGGGTGCAGATCCATGAAGGCGTATACATCCAAAGAGAAAACAGAAGAAATAGAAAAAAAGGGAGAAATAGGAGTCAAGTTTCTAAAGAACAATCAGGAGAGTTAGCCTTAAAAATCTAGAAACCAAGGAGATATACACATTAAGGATCTTACTCGACTGCGCCTGGCCTTGACATCTTGAATCAGGCCGATAAACTTTGGGTTCGAGTTAGCCTTGCTAAATATGGAAAATTCAACCCTTCGGATATTAAGAAGCACTACAAGTGGTAACCGGAAAACCCTCGATCTCACTAAAATCCACCCTATCTTACCAAAATCATTGGCAATGGGAGATACACTAGCATCCTCCATGAATCTTGGTGTACTGATATCCTAACCGGTTACAAACCTACATTGGCAATGAATGGGTCACACAACACATCTAGAATGCTGGGGCGAGGAAATTCTACAAATATTAGAAAAATTAAAATTAAGAGCCAGGTGGATAAAATCCACTGGATATAGGCTGACGCTCCCTGTTGCAAGACCCTCCTTGAGGTGAGAAGGCTTGACTATGTTCAACTTGTCTTAATGGAAAATCCTCTTAAAATTAAGAACTTTGGTTGGAAACTTTTTCCCAAAAAACTTCCCACCAAAGACACTCATGAAAATAGGCATTTTGAATGATATCACTTGCATGCTCTATGGCAGGGTGGTAGGGAGGAAGAAAATGTAAACAAATGTGAATTTGTGTGGGAGGTTTGGTTGCAATATAATAGGTACACTACTCCTGGCATTTGGTAGCAATAAGGTAAATAGAATAATAGGAAAAGTCTTCGAGCACTAATTCTTCTCCTTTTTTGGTAGATTTGGAAGACTCATAATGCTCGCATCTTTTGGAATGAGAAGACTGCTAGCTAAAGTGATTAGATCAGACCTTGCAGATATCCAAGACACTAAAGCTGTTGAGATGATAGATAAATTCTCACATAATGAAGCCAACAAGTTGGAATTGCATAGGATCAATCGAGAAAGGGACAAATAAAGCTCAATACAAATGGCTCATGGGATGAAAGTACCCAAGTGGTTGGTATAGGATATATTCTAAGAGATAGCAATGGAAGAGCGATTCTAGCAGTCACACACCTCATATGGCATTATACGAACTCGCTACTATAAAATGTGCCTAGAGTTATGCATGTAGGAATGGAGACACCTGCATCTAGCTTTTGAACAATCTTTAAGAGATCAAATACATAACTGGCTGAAGGAGCTTTGAATTTTCCGTATGAGCTAACCGGCACCTTACAAATATTTAATAGTCATAGGATGTCTTAATGCAGATTAGGGGAAGAAACATCAAGGACATAAAAGGGCACAGGAAATAAATTTGATATTCTCAAAAACCTCACAGGCTAAAGCCAATTTTGGCAAAAACCATTCAAGCTCCAATTCAAATCCAAGCATCACATCTCTCCACAGCACTTCAAAAGAATTCCACAACTGATCATAGTGACAACATAGAATGCGGAATACAGGAACAAGCTCCAGTGGATGTTATTGACAGGGTGACAAGCAAAATGGAAATGCTTGATAGGAAGCCAAGAACAATTTCATAAGAGGTAGATCGCACTCAAATGTCATGAAAAAAGTTTTGGGACATGAGCATGTAAAGCAATTTAATCAAATGAATGGGGCAACTAGAAGAACTGCAAACTGTATGATCAACATACAGAAGAACGCAAGCTTATCAAACAGATATTTCATACTTTCTGAATTATCTAATTCATGTGTCATCAACTACTAATATGGCCTACTAATTCTGCCAATTACAATTTCACTGAATAATGAATGTGATTTCATGGCCACGTGAACTGGATTATTCAGAAATAACAATATGATTTGTACTTCTCTTCACAACAGTATTTGTTGTTCATTCATTAAACACGTTATATATGTCAAAGCAGATTACCATCAGCCCAACAATGATATAATGACCAAGCAGCCTACTGACGAATTGTTTGTTCCCTGCTTGTGAAAATACTAAAATTGCTGAAAGTTAATTAATTTATTTGTTCTGAGAAAAATCAAGAACAAGATTCTTTTCAACAATTTCACAAAACAAGTTTTCTAAGGTTTATTTTAGACTGTACCTGTGTAATAGCACTGTTTGCAACAAGCTCATCTGTTCTACCAATATTAACCTGAACAGGATGAACGAGTAGATCTGCAGCAATTTTTCGAACTTCTTTGGGCCATGTTGCAGTGAACATAAGTGTTTGGCGACGATGGGGTACTTCTTTCACAATTTTTCGAATTTGTGGTTCAAAACCCATGTCCAGCATTCTGTCAGCCTCATCAAGAACCAAATAAGAAACCTGACGGAGACTAACCCTTTTCATCTCCAAAATGTCATTTAACCTTCCTGGAGTTGCAACAACAATATCTACACCGCGGTCAAGGTCCCTCAACTGGGGCCCTTTAGGTGTACCGCCATATAAACACTTGAATACCAAATAAATGAATGTTCAGACGGAATAATAGATAAAAAATATAAATTATTAATGAATAATTCAATACATAAAAATAAAATTAGATGAACAAACCGTGCATAGAATTCTAGATGATCTTCCAAACTTCACAGCCTCCTCCTGTATCTGTGTTGCCAGCTCCCTTGTTGGTGCTAGTATTAACATTGTTGGACCCAGCTTACAATTGTTGTGAAGTCGTTTAAGATTAATGAACCCTGGAAAAAGGTAACCTAATGTTTTCCCTGAACCTGTCTTTGCTATGGCTACAATATCACGACCTTGTAATGCAATGGGCCATGACTGCGCCTGAATTGGAGTTGGGTGAGTAAAACCGGCATTGTATACCTGAAAGAATAACCATCACGGCCCATGAGAGCCATCAGCACAAACCCATTAGTTCTTTTACTTACGTCCATATCCTTGAAATAAAGTAGAGAATAAAGCTATGCCAGAAGTGCATCCTCGAAATGCAGCCATCGCCTGGCAAGCAAGCTGAATCACTTTCACTTGGACCAGGATGGCAGCTTAGCACGCCATTGCTTGACATGCAAGCTGGAGCAGGAGAAAGGGCCTTCTTTCAATTTGTGGACCAAAGTAGCAGCTTAACCAATCGCCACAGGAACTGGTAACTATGAGAACGATATCCAGTTGATTGCTTTTCACAGAAGTAAGCAGCAGTAGACAAGGGCGTTGATCTCTTTGGACTCAAGTGGCAGCTTGAAAAGAGATCCATGGCAGCCCGAGCCAAGCTGCTCATTCAGAAAAACCTTTCCAGCGCTAGCAGCTACTTGCAAATGCAAAGCTGGAGCGGAAAGGACCTCCAACAGTGTAGACCTCAGTGGCATTCTGAATCAAATCACCGTGGGCAGGCCCACCCACGAACTGGTAAACTAGTAAGCCCTTCCCAGATTCAGCCCTCCGTAGTGGGCCCTCCGGTACATAGCAGCCACCCATAAAGTGGGTGACACAGCGCAGCACAGCGTACGACATTAGCTCCACCGTGGAGCAAATATCGCACCTGCGACAAGGTACAGAATGGAAAGAAGACAGAATAGGCATGAGCATGTAATTGATAACTAAACAGAGCAACTAGAAATTTTGCTAGAACTACAGCATACCAAACTTGTACATGTTTCTTGTACTAAATTGTTCACGGAATGAAGAAATAGAACAGAAAAACTACCTCTTTCAGGATCTCTGTAGGGAAACCTGTCGATTCAAATGTCATGAATGGTGCAGGGACATTATCTCCCTATGTAAAGTTAACATCAAAGAATGATATCAGCAATCACCAAACTTTAGAGTAGAAAAATAATGAAGCAAAGAAAAACGTCGGAGAAAATAACTTGGCAATCATTAGAAGAAAAGAACATAGAGCAAACTGAATTTCAACACAGTCCAGGCAGCAAAAAACAAATGATAAATTGCTTTGTTGTGTATGTCATTAATATGAAATTTGACAATTAATATGATAAGGATATAACGTCAGTTGATTAGATATTGTCCAATAAGCTTCATTCTAAATGTGTCAAATAGTTGAGGACATTCAGTCTTATTTCCTGATAAACAACAAAATGAAGACTCCATTAGATAAATCTGATCCAAGGACGTGGGTCATCTATTAATTTAGCATAACTAAAATATGTATCTCATATCTTACTAGGTCTTCTCTTGAATGGGTTACAAAAGAAAACCGCAATTTCACATTAGTAATTCAGAATTTCCACCCTTCAACTTACCACCTCAATGATATGGAAGCAAGTTAAAGAACACGGAGCCTCATGCAGGTAAAAGTCTATATATGTGCTCTCTCTTAGAAACAGTGAATCACAAGGACTACCTCTTCTAATCCAACAATACCAATACATGAAACCTTAATCCTACTGAAAATGGTAAGCATAATTTTTTATCTAATTATTGTATATACAGTGAAACAATTTATCTTTGATGAAATTCCCATTTGGTGCAGTAGCTTATAGTAGCTTTTCTTTTTCTTTAAGTATTTGGTTTGTTGTGGCATACTTGAGCCATAGTAGTAGAAGTGCTTTTAGCAACAACAGCATTTAAGCTGCTTTACCTCTCACAGCTGCTTCACAGCAGCATTTCATTACTATAAAATATATTATCATTAATATAATTAATATATTATAAAATTTTTAATTAATCATTATAAAAATTCATATTATCATTAATTATTCTAGTTATAGAAAATAGTGGTGTTCTTATAACTATTTTCATAATATATATTTTAGAAAATAATTAATGCGAAGTATACTCTCTTTAGTGACCTTCACTCTCAGGCAGAATTGTGTTATGACAGACTCCAACTGACCACCATTGCCACCGCCATGGGTGTCTTATTCCCATTTGCCTTCTAGCTCACAAGACTACAGAATTTTCAATTAAGTATTATACTGAGATGCTGACTAAATATTCAAAATAACGTTTTTATCAGTGAGCAATCTAACAGCTCTTTACTTAAAAGCACAGCATAGCATAACAACCCAAAACAAATATGCAATGCTTTGCCACTGCCATTGGTGTCTTATTCCCAATTGCCTTCTAGCTGGCAAGACTATAGAATTTTCCATTTGAATATTATTCTGAGATGCTGACAAAATGTTTGAAATAATTTTTTGATCAATGAGCTATCGAACATCTTTTTACTCAAAAGCACAGCATAACATAGCAACCCAGAAAAAAGTCAAGCAAATATGCAATGCATTGGTTCTAAATTTATATAAGAAAGGAATATCCATGCATATTAATAACATTAAAGTTCTCCAGAAATCCAAATAGCAAAAAGTATTCATATAGGCATACTCCAAAAAAGAAAACAGATATGCATATCAGAAGTTCCAAAATATGTATTCAGCTTCCAGCATGTTTGGACCTATCTTTTAAACATGGTGACTTTCTTGAGTGCATGTAGGAATACTCATGGAAAGATAAATTTACAGATCATATATTCCAAAAACATGTATACGGCTCCTTGCATCTTTGAACCTACTTTTAAACCTTGCTACTTAGTTAAATATACTTCTTGAGTGCGTGTCAGAATACTCATAGAAAGATAAATTCACATATCATAAATTCCAAAATTATGTATACGGCTCCTTGCATCATTGAACCTACTTTTAAACCTTGCTACTTAGTTAAATACACTTATTGAGTGCGTGCCAGATAATCATAGAAAGATAAATTAATATATCATAAATTCCAAAGTGCTTAAATACACCTCTCTCTTTCAAGATGTCACTGTACGTCCAGGAGGGTACAACCAAAGTGCTTAATAAGCTAAACTTGAGCTGCATTAGGGCCTGGAGATACAAGTGAACCTCTAGAAAGCACTCAAAAGTTTAACTGTATATGTCCAGGCAACAGTACCGTCAAGAAGCAACAACACCTTGGTTTACATACCGTGACAAATATTTCGTTTTGTCGGCGATATGATTCTATTGAAGCAGAAGAAGCCCCTCCATCCGGGGATGATGCATGAACCTTGGCAGAGATCGTCCTAGGTTCGCGCGTTTCCTTCACTCCATGCCCGCTACTACTTCTACCACTTGCATGCTACAACCATCACAATGATCAAAGCGTAACACGTTATACCAACTAGACATTTAATTTATTGAAGTTACTACGAACGGTGCCCTAATTCCCAGAAATATTCAATTTAATAAAAAAACGGGGGGAAGGTAGAGAAAACGCCAACCTGGTGGTTCCTTGGGCGGCCATAGCGGTCGTCATCGTCGTGATGGTGGCGGCGGTCTGCTTGGAGAACGGAGTTGCCGCCGGGCGCGGAGGTGGATTTGTGAGGGGGGAGAGGAGGCGGCGGGGGCAGGAGGGGAGGAGGCGGGGGGAGCTCGTCGGCTGGGCGCTCGTACTGGGTGACGTTGGTCTCCGGGTTCCAGTAGTATAGGTAACCGGTGTTGCCGTCCACCAGCGCCCGCCACGGCTTGGGCAGGGTCGGGTCCTCCGGAGCGTACCTGGGCCGGCTAGATGCGCTGCCGCCGCCAGCCATAGAGGGTGGATCAAAATCCTCTCCTTACGGCGGATTTGGCTGGTTTGGGGAGGAAGGTTATAGCAATAAGATGATAAGAACAAATATTCGATCAAATCAAACCCTAGAAAGTGGCCGCTCTGCTGAAATTACAGAGGAATCGAGGAGGAGGTCTGTACTTGGGCGATTCGGCGTAGAACACCGACGTCGGCCGAGATCCGCGAGGCGGCGGCGTTCGGAGGCGGATGCGGTAGGCGAGGATTGAAATCGCGTTCTCTCCGTCCCTCTCGCTTCTCTCATGTCTGTTTAGTCAAAGTTCTTATTTATTTATTTATTTACTTATTTATTTTTTATTTAAATTTAATTTCACTTGGCAAATTGGCATGGGGTTCACTTAACACACGTTTCTTAATTCTTATGGCCTTTCTCTAATCTGTCCCCCTTGATCAAACTCAAAGCTTATCTTCCATGAATCTCCTCGCAGGTCACCAGAATTCCTCTTATTCATTCAATTTGATAGCTCGTCTTCCAGTTTTGACGAGTAGATCAAGCAAGTCATTGGGGAGCAACGAGAGTGGTGAGACGTGTGAGCAGTAGTTACCCTCGTTGGTAACTACTTAACATTATTTAAAAATGAAACATGGGGTGTATCCCATATCTTGAAAGTTACACCCTTAAAAGAATATAGGTTGTAGTCCATGTTGATATAGTTTTTGAAAGTTGGGTAGGGAAAATGGACATGTTCTCCAAAACTAGATCATCGATTATCTATAAATATAAGTTGTGCTATGATATCCTTTGTTGGCAAGAAAAATAGTGTTATTGAGTAATCCTATGTGAGAGAGAGATCCTGAATTTGGCAAATATTGAGACTACATCATTTGAATAATTTGCTAGAGCCTAATATTTCTTGTATGACAAGACAATACATACAAGAAATATTGTGTGATAAATTAGTAACACAATGGCTCCAGATATGTCGATTTAATATTACTCTTTCGCATATTCTATGTATTAGATATATATTGGTGTATTCACATGTTTTACAATGTGCCCTTATAATTGGAGTCGAGCGACTGCAGTGCCATCCTAAGAGCTAGGGTTGCAACTGCACATGTCGATAGTGAAAGTTGGGGGTTGCAGCTATATGTGTTAATGGCTCTCAACGACTTCGGTGCCATCCTAAGAGCTATGGTTGCAACTGCACATGTCGATAGTGAAAGTTGGGGTTGCAAGTACATGTGTTAGTGGCTCTTAACGAGAATCTTTGCCCCCCCCCCATGTAGGATTCTCCCAAGTAGTACAACAGCCCTAAGGCTGTGTTTTATTGGAGTGGAAGAAAACTAAGAGGGGAGAAAAAAAAAGAGAGGGAAGAAAAATAAGAAGAGAGAAATTATACCATGTGATAATCACGTGACATAGGATAAACATGAGAAATGGGGCGACAGGTGTAGGCGGCGAAGCGGCAGGATGCGATGAGGCAAGGGGCTAATCAGAATAGAAAGCTTCCGAATTCAATCGCTCCGCTGCTTCTCCCGTCGTCGTCTTTTTCCTTTGTTCTCTCAGGTCTTACCCCCGCCTCCACCGCAAGCGAGGCGAGGTGTGCTCGCGGGGTGCAGCGGAGGCGAGGCGAGGCGTGCTTGCCGGCGGTGTAGCGACGGAGGGCTTGTGGGCGCAGCGACAGAGGTGAGGCAAGCTTGCATTGAGGTGGGAGGGCTCGCGAGCTCGCGGGGTGCGGCGGAGGCGAGGCGAGGCATGCTCGCGAGCTAGTGGGGTGCGGCGGACGCAAGGCAAGGCGTGCTCGCAAGCTAGTGGGGTGCGGCGGACGCGAAGCGAGGCATGTTCACAAGCGCAGCGGCGGAGGGCTCATGGGCACAGCAGCGGAGGCGAGGCGAGCTTGCGATGGCGGAGGGGTGCGGTGGAGGCTAGGCGAGGCATGCTCGCGAGCGCAGCGGCGGAGGGCTCGCAGGCGCGGCAGCGGAGGCGAGGTGAGTTTGCGATGGCGGAGGCAAGCTCGCAAACTCGCGGACAGCAGCAAGCGAAGACGAAGGGGAGTAGAGGCATGGACATCAAGAAGGGGAAGGAGGCTAGGCAACGTAAGCAGCATGAGGAGAGATTTTTGTTTTCTCTCCGATTTGGAGAGAAACAAAAAGGAGAGAAAAATTTATTACTTTTCTTCTCCTCTGAATCTATCTCCTTAATAAAACAAGAGAAAAACAAAATTTCTATCTTTTTTCTCTTCTTTCTCCCCAATAAAACAACCCTAAACATCTCTAGAAGGTTGTAAAAGTGCTACTCGCCTCTGACCAACATTGATAGCAAAAGTGCAGTAGCCCCAAATAGAATGCTAATTGATTTAGGTATGGGGCATGTGATTGAGATAAGTGACCTTAGATAACTCCATTTAAGATAGGTGATCTTGGGTGAACCTACTAAAGTAAGTGACTTTGATGTATGAAACTACTAGGCACGTGATATTGGGAAAGTTAGGCTTGGCAAGCTAGGAAGAAATCAAAATTGAAGTCATACGAAAAGAAGTAAGGGTTTGGTGGTGCAAGGATTAATGAAAATTTACACCTACTTGTTAGGATATGAAAGATGAAACAAAGATTACAAAATATAATAATCTTTTATTGGAACGAGCATCATAGAATGTAATGAAAAATTTAATTTTTTTCCCCTTCTATGATCTATGCGAAAGAAATCAATTCATAGTTAAAAATCATATATTTATTTTCAGCGTCATAAGGTCAAATCTATGTAGCATGAGCATATGGGTATCTTGCCTCTATAGTATACACATATGATCAAATATAATTTCTTATGTCCACTCTCTAGAGCTAGTGTCGAGAACCGAATGTTTTCTTCTACTTGTCTCATGTATAAGTTGATGGTGGCAAAGAAGTGGCACACGAACATGAGGGTGTGGCACACAAGAAGATGGAGGAAATGACTTCTTTTTTCATTCGTCCATTAGAACATTCATATCATCTAAGCATGACAATTCTCTTTTTAAATATAAGAGTGACATGTGTGATGCCCATTATCAGATTGGACAGGGCTAGAGGACCAACGGGTTGGGCTGCGGCCCAATCCCACTCCAAAGGTCCGAATTCCATCGAGTGCAGGATGCAGGCGAGATGGATCCAAGCAAGGTGAGCGCTGGTGACGACACTTCCCAGAGCCATCTCCGACGTCGTCTGCGGCAGGGACTCCGGCGACATCTTCGGTCGGATCGAAGGCGTCTGCACTGGTGGAACCAAGGGACGGTCTCAGTGGATTCGGCGGAGACTACTTCGTCTCTTGGAAACACGAGATCACGGCGGGATCAGCGGAGGCCAAAGATGGAAGGCCGGCTGGCGGTCTTCCCCTCTGATGGAGGAGGAGAAGGGCATAAAGAAAGACGATGACTCTTCGGCTTCTGACAGCTACTATTATTATAATAATGACAGACGTTATGATGACTCTTCGGCTTCTAACGTCTCCATTATTACAATAATGACAAACGTTATGATGACTCTTCAGCTTCTGACATCTCCATTATTACAATAATGACAGACGTTATGATGACTCTTCGGCTTCTGACGGCTACCATTATGACAATAATGACTTATGTTACAATGAATCTTCGTTGCTTCAGACATTATGATGTATTAAATATCTTGTAGATAAGTGTGTTATTGGACGATCTGATTTTAGACATGTGTCACAATCTGATCCATCCAAATAGCTTTATATAGGTCTCTACTCCAATGTAAAAGTTCAGTTTAGTCGAGTCAATTGAAAGAAAGTTATTTTTGGAAGCCCTTTGGGTTGGTGTGTCTTCCTCCTTGTGAGGTTAGGGTTAGGACATGTAGTCCCTTCTCTTCCCCCTTAGCTTGCTAAGCTAAGGGTTCTATCTCCTCTCTTTCTCTTCTCCTCTTCTCTTCTCCAGCATCCCCAGACTTCCGTTCTGCGTCAATTGGTATCAGAGCACATATGGGCAACTCTTGTCTGCCCATAACGATCCATCTTCATCGTGCCTTTCTCGTTCATCGCCGGAGCTGGTCGCCTAGTTCTTTTCAGAACCCACGGCCATCAATGAAGGGAGCTGGAGTCATGCACTTCATCGTCCACATCCATCAACGTCCATCTTCTAGCCCTCTCGCACCATCCATCTCGCCAGCAGCACTCAACCCACCGCTGCCCTGACTGCACCTCCCGTCGTCGCCGGAGTTGGTCGCCTGGTTCTTTTCAGAACCCACGGCCAGCAATGATGGATGTTGGAACCTTACGCCTCACCACACACTACAACAAAACAACTTCTCCAGCGACACTCTCCAGTCCACCTCCTCCATACAGCAAGCTCGCCATGATCCATCTCCGGAGCTGTTGTCGCCTGGTTCTTTTCAGAACCCATGACTCAGTAAGGAAGGAGGACAAGCTATTCCAGATCTCCACAAGCTCCTTCCAACCAGCACGTCGGCGCTCATCTTTGGCTTTCATGTCTGCCCATCTTACGTGACATCAACCGGAGCTGGTCGCCTGGTTCTTTTTAGAACCCACGACGAGCGATGAAGGAAGCTAGCTCCACTCACGCGTTCTCTTCCGTCATCACCCAGCCTCTTCGCCGGCCTTGCAGCAGGTTCAAATTATTTCACCAGGAGGTGAAATTTTCAAAGAGGGGGAGAGTTGATGGAGGAGGAGAAGGGCATAAAGAAAGACGATGACTCTTCGGCTTCTGACGGCTACCATTATTATAATAATGACAGACGTTATGATGACTCTTCGGCTTCTAACGTCTCCATTATTACAATAATGACAAACGTTATGATGACTCTTCGGCTTCTGACGTCTCCATTATTACAATAATGACAGACGTTATGATGACTCTTCGGCTTCTGACGGCTACCATTATGACAATAATGACTTATATTACAATGAATCTTCGTTGTTTCAAACATTATGATGTATTAAATATCTTGTAGATAAGTGTGTTATTGGACGATATGATTTTAGACATGTGTCACAATCTGATCCATCCAAATAGCTTTATATAGGTCTCTACTCCAATGTAAAAGTTCAGTTTAGTCAAGTCAATTGAAAGAAAGTTATTTTGGAAGCCCTTTGGGTTGGTGTGTCTTCCTCCTTGTGAGTTAGGGTTAGGACATGTAGTCCCTTCTCTTCCCCCTTAGCTTGCTAAGCTAAGGGTTCCATCTCCTCTCTTTCTCTTCTCCAGCATCCCTAGACTTCCATTCCGCGTCACCCTCCTTCCAGATCCGGCAACGCTTCCTCCCCTACTTAAGGAGGCAGGCGGGACAAGCTTTGGGATTGGGTGGAACCAAGGGAAAAGAAGCAGGCGGCTCCCCTTCCCCTGTTCCGAGAACCAGCGAGTTCGGGCAGGCCTCCTTCCTAGCTCCGACCAAGAGGAAGAGGAGGGGGAGGCGGGACCGGAGCCGGTGGCGTGCTCCTCTGCCTCCCCCAATGGTGGAATCCCTGGAAATCCCAGGCAGTGCAAACTCTGGCGACAACCTCCATGCCCTGTTCCAGAACTTCGAGTTCCGATGTTGTCGCCAGGTGGGCGACGAAGAGAAGCCGGCGCAGCTTCTTCCCAGAGCACTGAGCTCTGATGCCAGCACTAGGCGGGCGCCGACGAGGTTCCTCTGGCAAGAGAGAGCGAGGAATCTGTAAGTCGATGGCGAGGTGCCGTCGACGTGAGGGAGCGAGAGGGAAGAGCTCTGTAGAGTTTATGTAGGTTGATTGACGAATCAACGTAAATTTCCCTAAATTCTGATTGTCTTCTCCGGCTCTGGTGAGCTCCTCTTCCCTCTGTGTTTCCGGCGACATTTCCTCCTTCACCATTTCTCGGCAATGACGGCTTCCGGCGAGATGGCTGAGGCTGGACGCAGGTTCCGGCCTACCGCACGCTCCTCCCCGTCCCTTCCGGCAGCTGCTCCGGCGACTGGCGTCGACGCAAACCTGGATGCAGGCGGCGTCCAACGCATGAAGAGAGGACGACGAGTTCGAACGCTCTCGGCATTCAAAACGAGGCGGCCAACGACGTGGTTTGGTTAAAATCCATGCGCGGCGGGATGAAATCGAAATTCGATTTCGATTTTTCGGGTTCTAGATGTGATTTGAGATGTGGGTCGGCGCACAATCCCACGCCAAGCTGCCTACATGGATTGGCGTGACAACATGTATGTTTAGGTGTTTTGTATGTGACATTGCCTCTAAAATATATAAAGGGTGCCTCCATACATTGGATTGAGCATCACTTAAAGTTAGGGATTCAAGTGCTAACTCTTCTAATTTTGGATACCACCTCCACATGCTTCTAGTATATATGTCATGCCTCCATGTGAATTCAAAATTTAAATTAAACTTTCTAATTCAATTATGCAAAAAAAAGAAAAAAAGAAAAATATCATGTTTACAAAGGCAAAACTAATTATCACTTGGTGATCATTATCACTATGTCATTTAACAATACTTAGTTAAAATTGAGTAATTCTACTAATTATATCACCCAATAGATTCTTGTGTCATTAGAAATTACATCAAATTTATTGCGGGATATTTATATGATTTTTGAATTTTTAGAATTTTCAAATTAAGAACAATAAATAACAAGTAAAATGTGAGTAAATAAATGAAAAAAAGTTAGATAAGTAGAACCTAGGTCATATAGTCGCAAGTCCTTAGGTGAAGATTTAACATTTCGTGAAAGTTAGATTTAGATTAAATACCTTATGATTATGATTAGTGTTCCTCTCTTGTGAGATATGATCATAGAGAGGTTGATCGATGTTCTTTTGATAGTGAGTTGTGAAAAATAAAAAAGATTACAAAAGAATGAAGAGAGAAAATTATCATCAATATACAATGTCAAAAGGGTTTATGCTCTTTTATAGATGCATCCTAAAGCTAGATTAATTTGTAAATAGTTTAAATTAATCTGACATCTCGTCAGCCAAAATAATCTTGAGTTAATATACAACATCTCAAAAAATAGCTAAAAAAGGATTTGCCTCCACAACTTACCCTTGCACTTAGACCTAGCAAAATCTGGCTCGACCCACTGACTCGACTCGACTTAACTAAAAGTTAGGTGGGTTTAGGTTTACCATAATCATGAAAATAATTGAGTCATGTTAGGTTGTTGATGACACCAAAATTTATAGTATATTTTGTGTCATTTCATATGTCTTTTTGTGTCATATTTATGCTCTTTTGCTTGTTTTTAAGCCTTATTTGTCAAATATTGCAGAATTTACATCATTTTTTATTTTTGATCATTTTCAGGTTAAAAGTGCTATATTTTGATGGATTTTGGAAGATTTGAGCACACCAATGGATTCCAGACGTCGAAACGAAGCTACCCATCAATTTTCACTAAATTTGGAGCTAATTTACAAAAATACGGCACTACCGTATTTTTGGGAACAACTCTCACGGTATCGTATTTCTCAACAGACATTCAATGGCAAAATACGGCACTACCGTATTTTCCAGAGAATCTTTCACGGTACCGTATTTTCCACTGTTTTCGACCAGAAGATTTCAGCAAGAATACGGCACTGCCGTATATTCGGGTGACATTGTCACGGCACCGTATTTTCTGCTCATAATTCACAGAAGAAAATACAGCACTACCGTATTTTGGAGAAAAATTATCACGGTGCCGTATTTCTAGACAATTCTTTACAGAACTCCAGAGGCAAAAATACGGCACTACCGTATTTTGTGCTACAACGTTCACGGTGCCGTATTTTGGGAGGATTTTCGTGACTTTTTCGGGTCCGATTTTTGCGCGGGCCATAACTTTTGATCCAGAAATCTAAATTAAGATCCGAAAGATGTTCCGGACTCGTCTTTAAAAGAAAAAGATGTACGAAGTGGAAGGGAGAACTTTTATAGAGTATTGAGAGAGAAATTGACAGAACGACGCTTAGGGTTTGGCTTCATGCCAAGAGGCGTGGAGGCCATCTCAGGCCGTGATTTTTACACTGAAGCCTCGCCTAGAGGAGAGGAGTATGCACCAGAAGTTTCAGAGCGTTTGGAGTCCGATCGGAGGAGAAATCAACAAAACAGCGGTGATAGCGCTGTTCAAAGGCAATTACGGTGCTGTAATTTCGATTACAGCACCGTGTTTTGTAACTTCTACCCTTCTCCTTTGATTTCTGATACTTTGAAACTATGGTTGATTGTAATCTTTCCTTCATGTTAGCTTAGATCGTTTTATGGGACATGGGGTGTAATCCCCTTGGTTTGTTAATGACTAGAGAACATCGATTTTTGTCAAGTTTAATTTTAGTATGATAATTTTACTTATGTGATGACTTGTCTTTAATTCTCTTTAGTTTTATAAATATCAGCATGTTTTAGAGTTTTGCGAAATATACCGAGAGGTTGATCGTTTGAAATTTGGAACCCTAAAAATCATTGAGTTTGGAACTTATCGTAAGAGATTAGGTTTGTTCTTCGAATTCTGATTTTTAGTGATTTTATTGCCATGTTAAATTTCTAATACTTTGGATTGAGTTAATGTGTAGACTTGATTTGATCTTGCACGAGAGTGAGGATCGAGTCGTCAGAAAACCATAAGTAAAACCTGTGCTGAGTTTTAGGATGCACAAGAGTGATCCTTGAGATTCAACTTGAGATGATTGACTTAGAATTCGGATGCACGAGAGTGATCCTTGAGTTCTTTGTTCAATGATTCACTTATCTTTAGCATTGAGAATAGATCTTGCACGAGAGTGAGGATCGGTTATCTGCATGATTGTTTGCACGAGAGTGAGACAATACCTTTATGAAGTGAATTAGGTCTTTATCATAACATAATTAAACTAACAGCCTTTATTTCCTTCTAGTCATTAGAATTAAGGTGGATGAAACCCTAGTCCCATGTTTATCTCTCTGATCATCTTTTAGCATACTTTTCTGCATCTTTTACTTGCATCATATTCATGCACTTGCGGACACAACAGTTGTAAACAGATTCACCTGCTTACTAGACCTGGCAAAACTTGACCCGACTAGATTCAACACGAAATTAGGTGGATTCAGGTCACATATAATCATGTTCAAATCATAAATAGGTCAATCCATTATGACCCAAAAATAATCGGCTCGTGTCGGGTTGTAAACGGGTTGGTTCGCTTAACTCTATTACATTATATATTTACATATATAAATTTTAAATATAGGGCCACCCAACTCTCAATACTAGCCCATAAGCCTAATTCCCTTCTAATCATCTTTTAACCCAAATTTTGGCCCACACCACAAGCCCAAATTTTTATAAACTTTAATATAATTTTTATTAATTTATTATTTATGTATAAAATATAAATTATAAATTTATAATCGAGTCATGTCGGATCAAGCAGATCTAGTTAATAAATGACTCATTTAATAAATAGGTTATTCGGGTCATGTCGGTTTGACCCGATTATATTCAGGTTGTGTTCAGGTTGGCTTAATCGGGTCACGGGTCATAGCTGACACGACCCATTTATGACTCACTGACCCAAATTGCCAGGTTTATTTAACCTGATTATAATATATATTTATATACATATATTTTAACCTGCCCAGCCCATTTACATACCCAAATTATAGCCTAGTGTCATTGCTAGCCCATAAGCCCAAATATCCTCTATCCCTAATTACAGTACACTAAGTCACTAACCAACCCTAAACATGGTCTCCATTCCCCATTCCCGCTGCTCTACACTCGTGCCATGTGAGTGAGTCGTTCCTATTGTTCTTGTAGTCAGCCATTCAGCAACTCCCGTTGCTCTACACTCGTACCGCTTGAGTGAGTCATTCCCATTGTTCTTGTCGCCGACCATTCCCCAACTCCCATTGCTCTACGCTCATATCGCCTAAGTGAGTTCCCATCGCTGGCCTGCACTCCCACCACTCATCCCTTCTTGTTGAGTTTGTCTTCACTCGATGCTGACTAAATGTCGCCTCCACTCAATGTCACCTCCACTTGACGTCAACTCAACGCTCCCTCCACTCGACATTGACTCAAATAGTGCTTCCACTCGACGCTGACTCAATACCGTCTCCTCTCACAGTGGCTTGTGAGATTATAAATTTAAAATTAGTATTATTATTATTATTGAGTCTTCTTATTTCTCTAATGACTAATAGTCTAACCTTAAATTTGCTTTTATTTCATTATAGAGTGAATATAGATAATGCGTAAGGTAATTTGGAAAGTGATAACAAGGAACCAATTGAAACTAATAATGAGTTAGAGAATATGGATATTGAAGAAGAAAAAGAGGATGGTGTCAAAGCCAAGGGAAGCGAAAGAGAAAATACACATCAATTGTCTAGCAATACTATGAACCGGTTTAAAAAATAATTGATGGAAAATCATGTTGTAAGTGCAAAAAATGTGGCTCTTTATTTTTTATGAGACTAATAACTTAAAATGGCATATTGACATTTGTGTGAGAAAAAAAAATAAGAGACATCGGTCAGCTGAATTTTAGCCTTGATTTAGCTATGAGAAAAGCAACATTTGATCCTATACTCTTTCATGAGTTAATAGTTAGTGCAATTATGAAGCATAATTTGCCATTATCATTTGTGGAATTTACTGAAATTAGAGCATTATTTGCATAGTTATGTCAAAATTGCACTACTTTTACTCGAAACACAGTGAAAGCTAATTTGTTTAAGATGTATAAGAGAGAAAAATCCAAATTTAATTTTTTTTTTTTGTGGAGAAAGTACCTAATAGAATTTGTTTAACATCTGAATTATAGACATATGTTGCTATTGATGGATATATATTTCTTACTGCACACTATATTAACAAAGACTAGGTTTTAAGTAAGTGATTGATTAGTTTCTCATATATGCCACCACCACATAGTGGCATAGATTTGTCTGAAAAATTAAGCTCTTTGTTGCTTGAATGGGGGATAGAAAATAATTTATCACACTTGATAATGCTTCAGCAAATGATACTTTTGTAGGATTGCTAAAACAAAAGTTTATTGTTCAAGAGCACTTTTAAGTAATGGTACATATTTTCATCAAAGGTATTGCACTCACATACTTAATTTAGTTATCCAAAATAGTTTGAAAGAAGTAGGCATTGTCATTGAAAAAGGTCGTGAGATTGTGAAATGTATCAAGGGCTCGCAACTAAGGAAGTAAAAGTATCATGATGTATGAAGTTTTTAAATTTGGATGGAAAAAAAGGGGATAAGACAAGATATATCTACTAGATGGAATTCTACCTATCTCATGCTTGAAAGTGCTATATATTATAGAAGTGCATTGTGTCACTTGGAGTTAAGTGATTCAAACTATAAGGATTGTCCATCATTATTTGAATAGGAAAAGATTCAAAAGATTATAAAGGTTTTTGGCTATTTTTATGACATCGCTTATGTCTTTTTTGGTGTTAAGTCTACAACTACAAACTGATTTTTTTTTCCATCTATTTTATAAGGTATGTGTAACATTTGAAAGAGCATACATATGGTATAAATGATTATTTCTAAAAAAGAAGGCTACCCAAATGTTTGTAAACAAGTATTAGTCCCACATTAATGTAATATTAGTTACAACTATCATATTAGATCCACAATATAAATTATAGCTTGTTGATTGAGCTTATAAGAATCTTTATGGATTCAATTCAATTGAGTTTGGTGAAGTTTGAGATAGTTTGATCAAGCTTTACAATGAATATCATGAGAATAATTCAACCGCTTCAGTCACGTTGAGCCACAGTTGTGATATCCATGATTTACCATCTAATATCATTATGAAGATTATTAAGTCATTATAAATAAATACCCATATTAACTTAAGAGAAATAATGGAAAGAAAAAGTCTAAAGTGTAAATTAAACCATTTATGATGCATATTGATCACTTAATGGTTTCCCATTATTTTGTGGAGTCAAAACAAACAAGAGAGAAAGGAAATAATTACTTAAGTGAAATGAATAAAGTAAAAACACCTCATGCTTGTCTTTCAAGCCACCTCAAGCTTGCATGAGGAGAAGATGAATATGGTGAAGACACCTCATACTTGAGGGTGACTAACGAGGTAAAATGAAGGAAAAATAAGGAATATAATTAGATTTTTACCAGCAACTTTCATTTGTACTTGGCTAAGAAGTGGTGAAGGTGGTGAAGTGAAGAAGAAGACTTAAAAAAAGCTCAAAATTTCGTAAGGCAAGTTTCTACCCTATGCCCTAAATTCATGGTTTCAAAAAAATATGATAATTTGATAATAAAATTATATTCAAAACCTAAAAACTTTGTTCATACTCTGATTTGTTGAAATCAAATTGAATTTTGAAGTTTTTATCAAACTAATAAAAAGAAAGAATGGTTAAGGTGATGTGATTATGCAAATCTGATATTGTTAGGGTTCTTATTCTATGGCTGTGTTTGGGGTGACTAGATTGCGGCTTCTGTGTTTGCGGGCAGCCATTTTTGAGAAGCTAGCACGTTTGGAGCACGACTTCTCAATCCCCAAGTGAAAAGCTGCATTGTTGATGGAAAGCCGCGGGAGCTTTTGCCCGTTGCACCCGCGCTGCCTGCCTATAGTACCACCTCTTGCTTTTCTTCTCGTTTCATTCGTCGTGATATGAAATCATCGTCTTCAAGCGTCACTGCCAACGCCCGTGTTATCGACTCCGATCATCACAGCCAACGTCCGTGCTATCCACTTCGATCATGTTGGAGTTTGGAAATAGGATAGGAAGAAGGAGATAATGTAGCGGAATGCAGTGGAAGGGAGGAGGAATATAAATTTTATTATTCCAAACTCAGATTACATTTGAGGACCAAATCTTTTGCAGATATTACATTGGGGCCTTTATG
The DNA here is from genome assembly GCA_027563935.2 of Costus lasius. Classification (NCBI taxonomy): domain Eukaryota; kingdom Viridiplantae; phylum Streptophyta; class Magnoliopsida; order Zingiberales; family Costaceae; genus Costus; species Costus lasius. The sequence goes on along the minus strand of CM050451.1, from coordinate 24,929,218 downwards.
TCCATTGGGGCCTTTCTTTCCACCAACAATTATTAGTAGAATGATTAGTCTTGTGGCAAATAGAACATGGAACTTTTGAGGGAAAAGTCATACCTTTATGAAAATTCCTTTCTCCATATTGACTGCTTGATGCTGAACCTCCTCCTTTTCTGATATCCTTCCTTTGAAAACTTTCTGCATTGCTCTTATGAGCTTGAGACCTGAAACTTAATTTTGACTGGAAAGCACTTTCTACAGATGTCTCAGAATGCCTTAATTTTCTTTGTTCATGAGATAATAACAAACTCATTAATTCTTGTACTGATAATTTTGCAATATCTTTGGATTCTTCAATAGCAGCAACAATATAATCATATTTTTTATGCCATAACCAAGACTCTTCTACAGAAGCCTCAGTTCTCATGGCAAGTTGAGGAGGTATCTTGAGTTTTAAAGGAAAATTTCTATTTCCTTCCATATAGATTCTGGTAATCAACTAATGCTTATTATCAAATATAGAACAAGCTCCATTTTCAAAATGGACACTGTATCCATGTTCAACTAACTGTCCAACACTTAGTAGATTTTGTGTTAAATTAGGTACCAAGAGAACATCATTAATATATTTTATTCCTTTAGAAGTTTGAACAACTATGGTACCTTTGCCTTTTACTTCTGCTAAAGCCCCATTTCCCATACGAACTTTTGAGTTGATTGTAGTATCAATGTTTTGAAATATATTTTTATTTCCAGACATATGATTACTACAACCACTGTCTAAATACCATGTTGTATTATCCTTATCAGAAACTGAAGAACTTGCATAGAATAATTTATCTTCTTCATTACTACTAAAATTTGTTTGAATATTTTTATTTCTGCAATTAGATGCAATATGGCCATATCTTTTATCATCCCATTTTGACCTTTTATCATCAGGAATATGAGCATAGCAAATTGAACCAAATACTTTAAAATAACTTACCGTTGGCTTCTGACCGTTCCAGGCTTCAAAGGGAGTTTTATTCCAAACAACTTTTGTTGGACACCTATTCAAAATATAAACTGCCGTATTAACTGCTTCTGCCCAGAAATAATTAGGAAGACCTTTATCTTTAAGCATAGCTCTAGCCATGTTCACAATCGTTCTGTTCTTCTTTTCAGCAACACCATTCTGCTGGGGAGTATATGGTGCAGTTAATTGACGATGAATACCTTCCTTGTGGCAGTATTTCTCAAAATATCCTGCTATATATTCTCCTCCTTTATCGCTTCTTAAGATTTTAATAGAATACCCACTTTGTTTTTTTGTATAAGCCTTAAATTGCATGAAAACTTTAAAATCTTTTGATTTTTCAGATAAAAAATAAACCTAAATCATTTTAATAAAATCATCAATAAAAATAATGAAATACCTTTTTTGCTAAGAGACGGAGTCTATGGTACTTATTTTTCTTTCCAGTCCTATGATTGATTTCTGTTTCCATTGTCTGGATCCACATTTCTTGTTTTGTTGCTTCTGAACTGGAACTGTTGTTCCTAGATTTCGGTCCTTGCTCCACGATCTCCTTCTTTCGTCGTTGCCTCACCCGTCACCGCCAATGCCCATTGCTGCCTCCACCCGTCACTGCCAGTGCTTGATCTCGCTCTTTTCTTCTCTCTGTCATCGTTTAGGGCTCCTCCTTCGAAGAGGGCGATGGCAAGAGGCCGGGGGGAGCAACGGTTGGAGCTTCTGTGCGAGCTTTCCTGCATCGTCCTCGCCGTCTTTCATTCCTTCGAGCTCACGATCCACACCGCGTCCTCTCCCCCCAGCGCCATGGGGACAGGATCCACCGCACCACGTCCACGGCGGTAGAGCCGGATGAGCCTTTCTGCAGTGGATTTGGCATTCTTGCTCCTAGGAATCTCCACTGCGTTGATATTCGGCGGCGACGTCATGTTCGTCCTGGGTTCATGATGATCCTGGGGTTGCGGAGGGCGATCCTTTTCTTCTCCACCCCTCCGCCGCCAACACGGTCAAAGGTGAGGTTTTTTGTTGGTTCTATTTGTTAGTTGCAACTGCTAAGAAAATCATGTTGTCCTGTTTGATTTTCTTATTGTAGTTTTTTTTTTTCTTGCTATCATAAATGGATTTTCTTTGAACACAAAACTAGCCTGTTTCATTGATTGGAATTGTTTAGAATGCCTTTAGATTGTTCAGTTAAATTTCAGTCATGTTTCCCATTCATTACTCGCTTTCATAACCGGATTGCGATCACAGATCTCCATATAAACCTTCCTTCATGTTATCGCTTTCTGTATGGTAATTTTTCACTTACGCCTTTTGTTATTCTAATTTAAGATTGCGAATTTAATTTCCAAAATATTAACATATTATAATTTATCTAAATGAGGTATAATACAAATATAATGTGGCTGAAATATTAGCATAAATTTATATTTGATGTGGGTTAATATATTAGTAAGATGCTTGCTTTGGACTCATTTATGTGACTGAAAGAAGATAATTGACAACTGGTAAGTTTTTAGATTTCTGTTTAAATCTTTTCGGATGAGTCAACATTATGTATGCAGGTTTCACACTTCAAATATAGCGGAAACTCTTACAATTTTTTTTTTAGAATTTGTCTATTTTAAAATTAAATTCATATATATGTAATCGTCTAAAAAAATTTATTGTTGTGTAAAATAATTTTAAATTTTAAGAATAAATTAAAAAAGTTTTCTTAATAGAACCGAATAACACAGCACAACAACTCTAAATTACTTATCAAACCGGCTAAAATATCCAAACAGCCTTAGCTTTTCAGACCAACTCTAGTCAAACCAGCCCGATATAATCGGTAACTATATAACATACACACGGTGGCCACTAGAGATAAATCATCCAGTCTAGAGATCAATATGTCACGACTTAACCACACAGATACATAACTGTTCTATCATTCTCAAATGTCAATATATCATATATCTCAATTGCAGTTTTATTAACCATGCATACAGAAGTAGAATATGACTAAATGAACAAGATAAATGAGGTCAACCAAATTTTCAAAACAAAACAAGCAGACGGATCAAATAGATAATGGTATCAATCTATTTTAATATATGCATCTGACATTAAATCAAAGAAATAAACAATGATTCTTACATGTCTTTGACACCATATCAAAAGGAGTAGAGAAAGATTCTTGCCTCAAGTGCTGATATCCTGAATCACTCTGAAATCATAGTTATCTTCTTTTATTCACTGAATAATTTAAATAAACCTCTGTTATTATCCATCATATGCATTAATCCATAATAATACCCTTAACCCCTAATTTCCTATTTAAATCAATTTTATCCCAATTTAACTATCATGTAAAATTTTACCCAATATAACAATAATAGAAAATTAGGTTTTACTAATTTATTCTCTAAAAACAAATTTAAAATAAATAAATAATCAAAACTTACCTCTGTTGCCAAAAGCTCGACACGGATGAAGTCAACGTCGCGTCTGTTTGCGTCAGCTTCGCTCATGTCGTTGGGAGAACAAATCTCCGGTGCTCGCTGGGAAGATCACCGGCGCTTATCGCCGGACAGAAGACAGCCGCTGGAAGGAGGAGCAGCCGAAGCTGGAAGAGGAAAGAGCCGCCATTGCTTGGAAGAGCTGTTTCGGCCGCTGCTGTAGAGGACTCGTCGCACGCGTCCGAAACACAATGGACTGTCGACGCTGCTTCAAAGGGAAGGTGAAGAGGACTCCAGCGCCCTTTCCAGTTGCTGCGGGGAGCTCGAAATCGACGCCGATGTAGAAAACCCACCGCCGGAAGGAGTGGAGTCAACGCCCGACTCAGAACACTCTTCCTGATGCCGTCGGACGCACGCCCTCGCTTCACACGAGGAAGACGTGAAGGAGATGTGGCGCGAGACAACGGGGAACGAAGGAAAAAAAACAGGGGAGCGGCTTCGGTGTACGTGAGGAGAGAGAGAGGATTAGGTTTAAAATTAGGGATAGTAAAAAGAGGGTTTAGGGTTAAATATATAGGGATTAAGGGAAGATTTATAGGGAATTTTAAAATTTGAAATTTAAATAAACCTAATTATATATAAAAAATTAAGGTTATAACATTATTCACCCCTTTAAAAAGAATTTGGTCCTCCAAATTCAGGGTATACGAAAGAAAATAATAGTATAACTAAATAAAAAATTACACTAAGTCTGGAGCCTGAGTATCCTGTTGAGTCACTGCATAGACTCTTGCTGGAGCTGTAGACTGCTGCTGAGATCCTCTCTGTGATGATTGATTAACCTGACCAGCTCTCTCATGATAAGTTCTAGGTCTAGAGCTTTGCTAATAGCTTTGTTGTTATGATGAAGTTCTCTTTTTAGGACACTAATTCTTATAATGACCCCATTCATTACAATAGTAACACTGGATTTCATTGAGTCTGCACTCTTTAGCTATATGTCCCATTTTATTACAATTGAAACATCTTCTAGGTGTCTCTTCTGAATGAGGATTTGACACATGGGAAGAAGGTATTGGTCTTTGATGGCTATTGAATACTTCTTTAGATCTTTTTCCTCTATTATCATAGGTTCTTGTCTCTACTGGTCTAGTTGACTGACTTACTTTCCTTTGTTATGCTAATTCCTGAACCTCCTCAATTTGTTTTTCTTTAGCCACATCTATTAGAGAAGTCTCTATCCTAAATGCTGTATTTACCACTACCTGAAAACTATCTAATGGAATAGTGTTCATCTGTTCCTCTATTGTATGATGTAATCCTTTAATAAAAAGTTGACATTTTCTCTTTTCAGTGGTCACAAATTCTGGAAATAAATCTGATAATCTCTCAAAGTCAGTTACATATATATTTATTGTCCTTTTTCCTTATTTTAAATTTAAAAATTCTTGCATCTGGCTATCCTGAAAAGACTCTAGAAAATATTTATCAAAGAATGCACTTCTAAAATCAATCCAAGAGATATGATCGACTCCAAAAGTGACTCTCATACCAGACCACCATGTCCCAGCTCTATCAGATAAGAAATATGTAGCCAACTCAACCTTCTGCTCATCTGGACATCCTAATGCCCTAAAAGTCTGCTCTACCTTTAATAACCAATCTCTAGCATCCCAAGGGTCAGTAGTTCCCGCAAAATCACCAAATCGGTCCTTTCCCAACTGTGAGAATTGCATCAGCATACTGGCCGACCTAACTGGCTGGTTTACTACTGGTTGTGGTACCAGCAGTGGAGAGGAAGATTGTCCCTCATCCCTTACTAGTGCTGGTACTAAGGGGGAGCATGTGGTGCTGCTTCTAGGGGTACTAAGGCTTCATACCCACTTCTTCTTCTTGTAGGGGCCTTAGGTAATTGTACCTCGGCTTTAGGAGAATTTCTAGCTTCTCCAATGCTGTGGGTACTTACCCTATGACTTTCACCTCCACGACCTCTACTTCACTGACTTGGGATTGCTCTGGCTCTAACTCTTGGTGTCATCCTATCAACAAAATAACATGTTATATAATAAGTGTTTACTTATTTATTTATTATAACCTTAACCCAATCCAAGTCCTAAGGTTCCTATGTCCTTAGGCCTTCTCACCGAACCTATAGCTCTGATACCAATAAAATTGTCACGCCCCGGCGGAAAGCCAGCTATCCCTAGCTGAGGGTTCCCCATGGAGTAGACAATATTGATAAGAACCAAAGAACTACAATAATCACATATCATTTATTAAATAAATAATCCAAACTAAACATCAAAATTTCTATAACACAATATCTAAAAAACATACTATTAAGATGTAAACAAATCAACTGAAATAAAAAGAAAAAGATAAACTATCTCAACTTGGGGCTGATATATAGCTATCTACTCTATACCTCCCAGAAGCTAACTTTGTACCTAGAAGAGAAACAAGGGAAGTTAGCAAGAATGCTAAGTAGGAATCAACAAAATAGTTAGTGGTTAAATAACAAGATAGTACAATAACTGGAACAACGATACATGTCAGAAAATAAATAATATAAAGAATATCATGTAAATCATCAAGCTTGGCCAACAGATCTCAATAATGAGCCGCACTCATTTTCAGAGTGTTTCCACTGCCAGCTCACATAGTGGAACGATTGTCCTAAACAGCCTGGTAGTGTTGTGTGCAACACCTGGCATCCGGAGTATTGTCCGAAGACAACTGGCGGAACCCTAACCGGCAACCATATAACCCGATATAATCGATAACTATATAACACACACACAGTGGCCACTAGAAATAAATCATCCAGTCCATAGGTCAATATGTCACGGCTTAACCACACAGATACATAACTGTTCTACCATTCTCAAATGTCAATATATCAGATATCTCAATTGCAGTTTTATTAACCATGCATACAAAAATAGAATATAACCAAATAAACAAGATAAATGAGGTCAACCGAATTTTAGAAACAAAACAAGAAGATGGATCAAATAGATAATAGTGTCAATTTATTCTAATATATGCATCTGACATTAAATCAAAGAAATAAACAATGATTCTTACATGTCTTTGACACTATAACAAAAGGAGTAGAGAAAGATTTCTACCTCAAGTGCTGATATCCTGAATCCCTCTGAAATTACAGTTATCTTCCTTTCTTCACTAAATAATTTAAATAAACCTCTGTTATTATCCATCATATGCATTAATCCATAATAATACCCTCAACCCCTAATTTCCCATTTAAATAAATTTTATCCCAATTTAACTATCATGTAAAATTTTCCCCAATATAACAATAATAGAAAATTAGGTTTTACTAATTTATTCTCTAAAAATGAATTTAAAATAAATAAATAAATAAATCGAAACTTATCTCTGTTGCCGAAAGCTCGACGCGAACGAAGTCAACACCGCGTCTATTCGCGTCGGCTTCGCTCGTGTCACTGAGAGAAGAAATCTCCGGCGCTTGCTGGGAAGATCACTGGCACTTGCTGCTGGACAAAAGACAGTCGCCGGAAGGAGGAGGAGCAGCCGAAGCTGGAAGAGGAAAGAGCCGTCGTTGCTTGGAAGAGTTGTTTCAACCGCGCTGTAGAGGACTTGTTGGACACATCCAAAACACAACGGACCGTCGATGCTGCTTCAAAGGGAAGGCGAAGAGGACTCCGGCGCCCTTTCCAGTCGCCGCCAGGAGCACGAAATCGACGCCGATGCAGAAAACCCACCGCCGGTAGGAGTGGAGTCGACGCCCAACTCAGAACACTCGTTGTCGCTTCTGAAGCAGCCGAACGTGTCCAGAATCACGTTGAACGACAGGCACTGCACCAAGGGGAGACAGGGTGGCCGCTGGCGCCTCTTCCTGATGTCGCCGGATGCACGCCCTCACTTCACATGGGGAAGATGTGAGGGAGATGCGGCACGAGATAGCGGGGAACGAAGGAAAAAAAAAACAGGGGAGCGGCTTCGACGCACTGTAGGAGAGAGAGAGGATTAGGTTTAAAATTAGGGATAGTAAAGAGAGGGTTTAGGGTTAAATATATAAGGATTAAGGGAGGATTTATGGGGAATTTTAAATATTGAAATTTAAATAAACCTAATTATATATATATAAAAATTAAGGTTATAACAATTAGGCTGATCAAATTGATATTTTCTTCTCTTAGCCTAACGCTATGCAGCATTCCATTATCATGATTTTAGTGAATTGATTGTGTCATTTTCTGAAATTATGATTATTAGTTGATACATGGGCATTGTCATTGTAAACCTTTGGTACTTTTAGCTATGATCATGTTGTAAGGGCAATTATTTAGAATACAACAATAACCCTAAGTTGATAACTTTGCTTATATCATGACCTATTTGTTTTTGGCTCTTACAACTTTAGTGGGAAAATGATTTGATCCCATTTATGAGAATTAAGTGATGGATGTGGAGCAAAGTGCTACATAGAGCAAAGTGCCACATTAGAAATAATGGGGGCCACCTCTTGAGTTCCTTCATTCACATTTGATTGAGTCATGGTGAGCCTTTGTCGGCTTTTGCTTTGTGGGCTTTTCCAGACGTGGGTTAGTCTTGCTTCCAGACATGGAGGACTTTATTTTGCTTTGTTCCCACTACTCTGTCTATGATACTTTGATATTCAGGAGTTAATAATGCTATCACTAGTTCCATTATGACATTGTGGTACTAATGGGATGAGTATATCTTTTGTTTCCATAATGCTTTTGATACTCATAAGTTAGAACTATTATCATGATTTACTTGGGCTCTTGATGTCATCCTTATGCTCTATGTTTAGGTTTTCATTATGGTATGAGTTTTAGATCTCCATTTGATAAATTTTGTAGGGATGCTTATCTTTTGCATATTATATGACTTGTTTAAAAGTTAATGTTAAGAGAAAATGTATTTTGTTACATGGGCAAAGTAGATCTTGTTGAGTTTTGTAGCTCAATGTTTTGGCTTTATATAATACAGATTAGCTTTGGTTGCTTTTCCTTGGGGCAATGGTAGAGGTGTTGAGAGGAAATTTTGCTAATAAGCTCTTGTTTAGTTGATGTAGTAATGTGATGTATATATTTTGTGTATAGAAGATGTTTGAGCAATTTTGGATATGATATCACATTGTACTTATGAACTAGTTCTATAAATAAAGTTTTATGTTTATTCTATCTTTGTGGATGGTTGATGATTAATGATTTGATTAAGTGAATTGTCATTCACCTAGGACTATGTTAAGATTTTGTGTAAGTTGTTCTCAAATTTTGTTTAATTTATTTTTGGATCTTGGAAATTTCATGTTAAATAGGAAAGAACATAAATATTATTCCTAGGGGTGTGACAAGTGGTGGTATCAGAGCATGGTTTGAGAATATATTATGTTTAGGTATTAATTTATTATATCGCTGATGATTAATGGGAGTTTATTGTGGATGACTTAGGGATATAATATGACGAGGTCTTCTCAATCTCCGGAGGATTCTGATGACTCAAAAATTCATAGTATATTTTGTATTGATTGATTAGTCTTTTTGAGTCATATTCATGCTCTTTTGCTTATTTTTATGCCTTATTTGTCAAATATTTCGGAGTTTACACCTTTTCTATTTTTTTTATCAGTTTTAGGCAAAAAGACATCATTTTGATGGATTTCCAAGCAAACTGAGTGCATAGGCAAATTCCAATCATCAAGAGGAGATTACACAATAAATTTCAAGACAAATCAAATTTTCAGGAAACTACGGCAGTGCCATAATTATAATTACGGCCGTGGTTTTACTAAGATCTACATAATAAACCACAGTACTACCATGATTAATTTCTTCTCCCGTAATTTTTTAAGATTTTTGTCTAGAGGAAATTATAGCACTACCATAAAATTTATTACGGTCGTAATCTTGTCGAGGCAGATATGAAGTATGGAGAATAAACACGGCACTACCGTGATTTTTATTACAACCCATAATTGTTTCATAATTTTCCATAGAAAAAATTATGGCACTACCGTAAATATTCTTCACGGGCCGTAATTCTAACCTAGGCGGCTGCGTTTGCCCAAATCTTCCGCTGTTACTATTCACTGAATTTTTTGATGACAATTCTGGGAGATGTAGACCACAATTTCCAAATCAGTAAGAAGAGGAGTGATCTATATGAAGAGGAGAAGGTCTCAGAATAGAGAGCCCCAATTTTAATCCACGAATCAGAGAGAAATCGACGAGTTCCCTGCCGCGCTAGTATTCATCACTGAGAAGTGTACAGACCATCATTTGCAATGAAACTTGAGAGGAAGTTACGCCTGAGGAAGGAGAACACACACAGAAAGTTTCAGAGCGAAAGAAGTTCAATCAGAGGAGAAATCGACAGAAACGTGGACGCTGGTACTGTTCACAGCGTACATACCTTTTGAATTCTTTTTACAGCCCTGAACATAGTAACCTATTTCTTTCCCCTTTGAATTCTGATTTTTCTTAGATGTATTTTTATTATAAATTTTCCATCATGCTAGCGTAAATACCTTTTGGGATAGGGGGTATAATCCCCTTAATTTTTTAATGACTGGATAATTTTTATTTTCATCAGTTGTTCTATAATATGATAATTTTACTTAAGTGATTATTGTCTTTGACCTTTTCTAGTTTCAATTATCAATATGTTTTAGAGTTTTGTAATATGTACTAAAAGGTGATTTGCAAAACTTGGAACCCTAAAATTATGATTTAGGAACTTATTCTAAGAGATTATGTTTGTTCTTAATTCTTGATTTTTAAAGTATAATTCTTGTTGATAATCTGATCTAGGAAATTTTATTGAGTTAGACATGAAAATATGCATTGAAAGATGACATTGGATTATTGGAAAACCTTAAGTAAAACTTGTGAAACTAAGATATGAGAATATTTAGTTTTGCCTGAGATTTTGACGCTGAGAGTTAAGCCGCGAGAGTGATATTAAATCTCTTTGTAAAGGTTTACTTATTTTAAACACTGAATAATCAGTCACGAGAGCGAGGGTTGTTCTTTGTAAATTGTTGCCGCGAGAGTGAGACAATTTCTTTAAAAGTAGATTTCATCTTTATCATATTGAGAATAAACTCATGAACACTTATTTCTGTCCAGTCATAGAAATTAAGGTGGATAAAACCCTAGTCTCAACTTTCTCTCTCTGATAATCATACACTTTCCAATCATTCGCTTACATCGTATTCAATTTGCTTAGCTAGTAAGAAAATAACTATTCGGTACTTAACAAGTAGGTCCCTGTGGTTCGATATCTTTTATTACTTCAAGTATCCGTGCACTTGCAGACACAATAAGTTTTTGGCGCCGTTACTAGGGACCTTAGTTTAGTTGATATTGAAACGATTGCTAGTATTGCTAGACTAAGCTTTATTTTTAGTTTTGATTTTGGTTTTCATTAGTTTGAATCTTCAAAATCTGTGAATTATTTCTGTATTCTGTTATTTTTTGAATTTCTGAGTTTATTTGATCTCTCTATTTGTTTATGCACAGGACCCTTAGGTCAGAACCATTAGTTTCTTTTGATCCTAAAATTAATAAAACTCTTAGATTGCGTAGGAAACTCAGATTTGAAGAGAAGAAGGGAGAAGAATTAATCATGGCTGAATGGTTGTTAGCCCCTTCCGAAGGCTGGACCGACTCTTGGGTTTCGGGGATGGTATCCGGAAATTGGGAAGACATGACTAGTGACCTCATGGTCACCGTTCACAAACAGGGGGACTCGACTATGAGATGCTGAAAGATGCGGAAACAATGCGGAAATATGCAATGTGAGGAAGTTAGATCGTTCGAACGATAAGAATCGAACGCGCAACCTACCTCTAATACCATATTTGATGAAGCTACTATAGGTGGGAGGTCCTTAATGCCATACTTTACGGTGTTTACACAATGCGCGGAAATCGTGAGAGGGTCTTGAGAAGAAACCGACGGCACCCAACTATGCAAAATTTACTCACTAACCTCTTAAGCAACTTTAAGCGCAGCACGTTACGGGGTGGTGGATTCACGAGGTTCAGCTCGCGCGCCTATGCATCTGCGACCAAACCACAAGAAGGGAAATCATCCACGCCTCTGACGCTTGGATGCTCATGGTTGAGGGAATGAAGGAAATCACACAGCGGAATAGAACAGCGAACGAAATGTGAACAAATAGGCGAACCTGACCCACCGATGCCGATGGGATTTACTTCTTTGAAAGCAGGGAACACACTACAACTTCGAGTCGAAGCACCGGCTGCGACTCCTACAACTCAGGAACCGAGGCACTCTCCACGATCTCCACAAGTTGGAGTACTTTATCACTCTAGAGAACTAAGGATTGATGCTGGCCAGCCCTCTCTTTTATAAGATAAGGAGGGAAACAAAACAAAAGGGACAATATCCTAACAACTAACAACCAAAAAGTGGTCAAGTTGCCACATAAAACAAGCTGGAATATAATCCTAACAACTACTTACTACTCTTGCAGGGGCGTAGGTCCTTTGATTCTTTAGTGTACGGGTGGTGGCAGAGGCGGTTAGATGCGCTCTGAGCACATTGCGAGAAAACAGCAGAACTTGGAAGTCGTGGGTTGGGCCACAACTGTTGTGGCTCGCTCTTGGGCTGTGTTGTTGATGTGGTTGTGGGGTCCATTTAGAGTTGGGCCTTCAGGAGTTTGGTTACAATGCCCTTGGGCTGAGCCACCTCGGTATGGATGGAGAGTGGACTGATGACACCCATAAAGCGGTCTGGAGGGTTGCTTTGGCGTTGGGACCGCCGGATTGTCACCTTGTTTGGCTCCTTTGGGTCTTCATGAGGTTGAGAAACATGGTAGAGAGGGTGATGTACGTCGAAACGGGGTCGTCAGGGCTCTGCCGGGGCTTCAGGGGTGAACACGGCCGTGTTTGGGTGCTCCCAATTCCGACGAGGTGAACATGGCCTGCCCGTGTTTAGACGCATGGCCATGTTCAGGGTCTCCAAGATTCGCCGAAGCGAACATGACCTGCCTGTGTTCGGACGCATGGCCATGTTTAGGGTCTCCAGGATTCGCCGAGGCGAACACGGCCTGCCCGTGTTTAGACGCACGACCATGTTCTCGTTCGCTTCCGAAGTCACCGTTCTTCTCATTTTCCGAACACAGCCTGCCCGTGTTCAGACGCACGCCCGTGTTTAGGGCCTCCAGGATTTGCCGAGGCAAACATCGCCTGCCCATGTTCAGACGCATGGCCATGTTCAAAGTTGAAGGAATTTGACGAGCTGAACACACCCGCGTTTGCATGCATGGCCTACCTGTGTTTGGCTCGCAGGGGCATTTTCTGGTGTTCTTTTGGGTCCGGACCCTCCTCCTTTTCAGTGTTGGTTCCTCCTACATCAATTCCCCCCCGGTTTGAAGAGTTCTCCTCCGGAGAACTAAGGGGTAGAGGCTCGTCAGGATCGAAGGGCTCCTCTAACGGACCATGGAAGAGAAGGATATTCGTGACGTTGAAGATGGTGTGGATCCCCATGTTCTCGGGCAGGTCTAGGACATAGGCGTTGGAGCCAATATGCCGCAGAACCGCATAGGGCCCCATGTAACGTAGCTGGAGCTTAAAGTGTGCCCGATTGGGAACACGCTCAGGGTGGATGCGCACTCTCACCAGCTCACCTATAGAAAAATGTTGTGGCCTATGGTGGGCATTGACCCTCATAGCATTACGAGTATTGCCCAAGTAGATCCGCTGCCAAACTTCCTCATGCAAGCTAGCTATATGCTGGGTAAAAGAATAGGCATGCTGCGATAGGTGGGACTCCATGGGTAAATCATACAGATCAATGGCTTTACGAGGTTATTGGCATGTGACAATCTGGAAGGGACTAAGACCCATAGACCTATTAGAAGCACTGTTGTACGCAAATTCTACCATGGGAAGGATGGTATCCCAAGACCTCGGGTGGTCGCCGATGAGGCAACAGAGTAGATTACCCAAACTATGGTTAACAATCTCGGTTTGGGGGTGATAGGCCGTGGAGAATTTCAGAGTGGTGCCCAAGAAGGCCCAAAGTGAGCGCCAGAAATGGTTCACAATGCGCGTGTCGCGGTCGGACACGATGGTGGAGGGAAGACCATTAAGACATACGATCTCCCTAATGAAAAGGTGTGCCACGTGGGAAGCATCCATGGTGCACGAACATGGGATAAAGTGGGCCATCTTCGAAAACTAGTCTATGACCACGTAGATGGAATCGAAGCGGGAGGCGGTCCGGGGCAACCCAAAGACAAAGTCCATGCTTAGGTCGTGCCAAGGGCCGTCGGCCACAGACAATGGGGTATAGAGACCCGTGTTTGGGGGGAGGGGTTTGGCCAACTGACACGTGCTACAATGCGCTCAACATCGTTGCGAACAGACGACCAAAATAGTCGTTCCTCCGTCATCTCAAGGGTCTTGTCGCGACCATGGTGGCCGGCGACTCCACCCGCGTGCAGCTCGAGGAGTAGGTGATCACGAAGGGACAATCGGGGAATACATAAACGGTTCCCCAAGAAGAGGTAACCCTCATAGAGTTGGAACAGGGACTCCGGGTCGGACGATTCGGTGAGGGCAACGTAGGCGGCTCTAAAGTCGGGACAAGAAGGGTACTCTTCCTTCACATGGTCAAATGTGTTAACGCGAGTACGCATCACACACAAGAGAGTTCGGACGCGACTCAGGGCGTTTGCGACGACATTTTCCTTACCCGCTTTGTGATTAATCACGAAAGAGTACTGTTGCAAGTACTCAACCCATTTGGCATGGCAGGCGCCCAATTTCTTCTAGGCATTCAGGAAGGACAAGGCTTAGTGGTCGCTATACAAGACAAATTCGCGGTGAAGAAGGTAGTGTCTCCACTACCGTAACGACTGGACTATGGCGTAGAATTCCTTGTCATAAGTCGAGTGATGCTGTCAAACAGCGTTCAGTTTCTCACTAAAGAAGGCCATGGGATGGCCCTCCTGGCTAAGGGAACGATCGATGCCGGTGCCAGAGGCATCGTACATAACTTCAAAGACTTTCGAAAAGTCAGAGAGTCGCAAGACAAGGGCTGTGGTCAAGGTGTCCTTAAAGGCGTCGAAGGCATGCTGAGTGGCAGGGGTCCACTCAAAATCATCCTTGGAAAGACGCTGAGTTAGAGGGGTTGCAATCGTGCTGAACCCGCGGATGAATCGGCGGTAGAAACCCGTAAGACCCAGGAAACTATGGACTTCCGACACAGTACGAGGCTCGGGCCAATGTCGGATGGCCTCAACCTTAGCAGTGTCGACGGACAGACCTTGGTCGGACACAATGTACCCAAGAAAATGCATGCGGTTGGTCATAAAGGCGCACTTCTTTGTGTTAAGGAAGAGGTGCTCTTTGCGCAGGAGTTCGAATGTGGAGCAAAGATGCTCCAAGTGCTCGTCACGGGTCCGACTATAGATCAAGATGTCGTCGAAGCAGACGACCAAAAACTTGCCCATGTATGGCTTGAGAACTTGACTCATCAAGCGCATGAATGTGGACGGGGCATTGGACAACCAGAATGGCATAACAAGCCACTTGTAGAGACTATCCTTGGTCTTGAATGCAGTTTTCCACTCATCGCCCTTGCGAATGCGGACCTGGTGATACTCGCTACGGAGGTCGAGCTTGGAGAACCAAGACGCACCAGAAATCAAGTCCAACATGTCGTCAAGCTGAGGTACAGGGAACCTATACTTGACGGTGATCCTATTAATGGCGCGATTATCGATACACATGCGCCACGACCCATTCTTCTTGGGCGTGAGTAGTGCAGGAACAACACAAGGGCTGAGGCTCTCGCGGATGTACCCCTTAGTAAGGAGCTCATCCACCTGATGCTGCAGTTCAGCGTGCTCCGTGGGGTTGAGTCGGTGATAGGGCAAATTAGGGAGGGGTGCTCCCGAGATGAGGTCAATTGCATGCTGGATTTCCCTCTCCGGGAGAAGGCCGTGAGGAAGATCCTCGGGGCTGATATCACTAAACTCAGAAAGGAGAGCGGACACCTCAACAGGGGGTGCCGGGTCCATGCACAAGACAGAATACTGTACCTCGCGAAGCATGAGCACGTATACGGCCTTGGTCCCATGGGCCTCGCGAACCAGCGCGGGGGTGCGCATGAGGGAGACCATGGAGGGACGCGGAGGGGAAGGCGTCGTGGGTGTAATCAAGCCTTTGGAGGTGGACGCACGAAGCTCCTTGGGCGAAGACGGAATCAAAAGAATCTTCTAGTCATTGTGGTCAAACACATAAGTGTTTGACCGCTGTAGTGGACCACATCTCTATTGTATAACCAGGGACGCCCGAGGAGGATGTGGGCGATGTCCATAGCCGCCACATCACATCATACCTTATTGCGATAGTTCCCAAAAGCGATGGGAACTTGACATCGGTGGGTGACCGGAAGACTCGATGTATCCACCCATGCGATGGAGTAAGGCTTCGGGTGGGGCTCAAGGGGAAGGCCGAAGCGCGTGATTGCGGCCCGAGAGACCACGTTCAAGCTACTGCCCCCGTCAATGATGATCTTACATGAGTGCCCGTTGCACTTGATGTAAGTCGTAAAAATGCTCGAGCGCCTCCAATCCTCGGAGGGCAAGGGCTGGACAAGGTTGCAGTGCACCACGAGTGTGGGATGGCCCGACTCTTCACCACTCGTGTAGCACTCGGCCTCGACGTCGTGCTCAACGTGGTTGTGAGTGATGGTGGCGATGCGGGCAGGGCCCTTGTCCGCAAGCGCAGGCTTCTTGGGGCAATCATGTGATAGGTGGCCCAGTTGCAAGCAATTGTAACAAGTCACTCGACTAGAGGACCCAACCACGGGGGCCTTGCCCTTCTCCTCCCAGGTGGGCAGAGAAGATGAGGCCTCGGGGTGTGGGCGTCTAGGGGACTGATGGGATGAGGTCGCTTATGGGGCCCGACGAGGCTCCGGATGCTCGGGGCGTGGATGGAGGTGCGGGGGACCGCTGGCATGAGGTCGCTTATGGGTTCCGACCTCGCTGCGTCTAGTCGCGAGGCGAAGGTCTTGCTCGATATCTCTAGCACGCTGAAAGGTTTGGTCAAATGTCTCCGAACCATACATGGGCAAGGCTCGGCGGATATCAGCGCGGAGCCCGTTCTTAAAATTAGACAATACCAAATCAGGATCATGTGCAAGTTGCAACGGAGTTGTAGCGTCTCAAAGATGAAACGATACTCCTCGACGGTGCCCGAACCTTGGTGCAGGCTGCTATACTGGTCAAGGAGATGCTGCCTATACGAAGGGGGTACGTATTGCTCACGGAGGTGATACCACATTTCTGTCAATTCAGTGATCGGGGGAAGGGCTTGTTGCCCATTTTGGCTCTCCAAGTTTTCCCAGTGTAAACGTGCAGGCCCCTCGAGCAAGGTGCGCACATACCTAACACGCGTGGACTGTGGCCAATCGCTGAGGTCAAAATATGCGTCGACAGACGTGACCCAATCCAAGAACTGCGTGGGATCGAGACCACCCCCGAAGGGTGCAGGGGTATTCTGAATGAAGCAGAGGAAATCGTCATCCGCCCGGGGACGCTCAACACAGGTGTGGGCTGGGGTTCGTGGAGTGGCCCAAGCATGGCCAAAGCGACCGTTGGGTTGGGGCCCTTGTGCGGCCCATATGTCGTCCTCATCAAGTGGGTCGTCACCATGACTTGGGGCCCCATGGGCCTCGTAAGGCCATGGGCGAACCCACTCATCCTGTGGACATGCCACCGGGAGGACGCGGCCAACAGAGGCAACTCTCTAGTGGGGGCTGGGTTTGCGGACGCTAGAGCGTTAGCCGGGTTCGGGCGACTATGCTCGTGGACCCAATGTGACCAGTGAGGTGTTGGATCCCAGCCAAAATCTACTGGACCATGGTGTTCATGCTCGCTTGGTGGGCATCCACTTGTGCGGACAGCACCTCAAGCTTCGCATCAATTCACGTCTCAAGCGCAGCCATAGACTCTAAACGGGTGTTAGCCCCTTCCGAAGGCTGGACCGACTTTTGGGTTTCGGGGATGGTATCTGGAAATTGGGAAGACATGATTTGTGACCTCATGGTCACCATGCACAAACAGGGGGACTCGACTATGAGATGCTGAAAGATGCAGAAACAATGCGGAAATATGCAATGTGAGGAAGTTAAATCATGCGAACGATAAGAATCGAACACGCAACTTGCCTCTGATACCAGATTTGATGAAGCCACTATAGGTGGGAGGTCCTTAAAGCCATACTCTATGGTATTTACACAATGCGCGGAAATCATGAGAGGGTCTTGAGACGAGGGAAGTAAAAGTGTTCGAAAAATAGCAAGAAACATGAGAAATCAGTGTAAATCCGTTCCTGGGCAATACAAATGCTAGAGAGAAACCGACGGCACCCAACTATGCAAAATTTACTCACTAACCTCTCAAGCAACTTTAAGCGCAGCACGTTATGGGGTGGCGGATTCACGGGGTTCAGCTCGTGTGCCTATGCACTTGCGACCAAACCACAAGAAGGGAAATCGTCCACGCCTCCGACGCTCGAATGCTCGTTGGTGAGGGAACGAAGGAAAGCACGCAGCGAAATAGAACATCGAAGGAAATGTGAACAAATAGGCAAACCTAACCCACCGATGCCGGTGGGATTTACTTCTTTGAAAGTAGGGAACACACTACAACTCCAAGTCGAAGCACCGGTTGCGACTATTACAACTCGGGAACTGAGGCACTCTCCACGATCTCCACAAGTTGGAGTACTTTATCACTCTAGAGAACAAAGGATTGATGCTGGCTAGCCCTCTCTTTTATAAGATAAGGAGGGAAACAAGACAAAAGGGACAACATCCTAACAACTAACAACCAAAAAGTGGTCAAGCTGCCATATAAAACAAGCTGGAATATAATCCTAATAACTACTAACTACTCCTGCAGGGGCTCAGGTCCTTTGATTCTTCAGCGCACGGGTGGTGGCGGAGGCGGTTAGACACGCTCCTAGCACATTGCGACAAAACAGTAGAACTTGGAAGTCATGGGCTGGGCCACAACCGTTGCGGCTCGCTCTTGGGTTGTGGGGTCCATTTGGAGTTGGGCCTTCAGGTGGTTGGCTTACAATGCCCTTGGGCTGAGCCACCTCGGTATGGATGGAGAGTGGAGTGATGACGCCCATGAAGTGGTCCGGAGGGATGCTTTGGTGTTGGGACCGCCGGATTGTCACCTTGTTTGGCTCCTTTGGGTCTTCATGAGGTGGAGCAACATGGTAGGGAGGGCGACATACGTCAAAACAGGGTCGTCGGGGCTCTTCCGGGGCTTCAGGGGCGAACACGACCTGGCCATGTTGTTGAACACGGCTGTGTTCAGGTGCTCCCAGTTCCGACGAGGTGAACATGGCTTGCCCGTGTTCACACTCATGGCCATGTTTAGGGTCTCCAGGATTCGCCGAAGTGAACACGGTATGCACGTATTCAGATGCATGGCCATGTTTAGGGTCTCTAGGATTTGTCGAGGTGAACACGGCCTGCCCGTGTTCAGACGCACGGCCATGTTCTCGTTCACGTCTGAAGTCACTGTTCTTCTCATTTTCCGCTGAGACGAACACGGCCTGCCCATGTTCAGACGCATGGCCATGTTCAGAGTTGCAGGAATTTGACGAGCTGAACACACCCGTATTTGCATGCATGGCCTGCCCGTGTTTGGGTCGCAGAGGCATTTTCTGGTGTTCTTTTGGGTTCGGACCCTCCTCCTTTTCAGTGCTGGTTCCTCCTACATCAAAATCACTTTGAGATTATGCAGTGCCGAATTCACAAGAGATACACTCTATCATAGCTAGGCCAGCGATTGAGGGAAACAACTTTGAAATCAAACTAGCCTTTCTATCTATGATACAACAGAATCAGTTTGGAGGATCACCTCTTGAAGATCCTAATCAACACCTTGCTGTTTTTCTTGAATTTTGTGATACCATTAAAATTAATGGGGTATCTAGTGATGCATTGAAACTAAGATTATTTCTTTTTTCTCTCATAGACCGAGCACGTGCTTGGCTACATTCATAACCAACTGGAATGTTCACCACATGGGATCAAATTTCAAATTCCTTCTTGATGAAGTACTTTCCTCCAAGTAAAACGATTCAGTTGAGGAATCAGATTACTAGTTTTGCACAGAGGGATGGCGAGTCTTTGAGTGATGCATGGGATGCATTTCAATGAATTACAATGGAAGTGACCTCACCATGACTTGGAAAAATGGGTTTTAATTCATATTTTCTATAATGGTTTACTTTATAATACCCGTCTCACTGTTGATGCTATTGCAGGAGGAGCTCTCATGAACAAGACTATTGATGATGCTTTTACTTTGATTGAGGAGATGGCCCTGCACTATAACCAGTGGACCATTGAAAGAGAAGTGATATATCGTCCTCCACATGGTAAGAATGAGAATGATGATTGGCGTACCTTAGCTGAAAAGGTAGACTCTTTGTGTAATAGATTTGATTCTTTTTAAATGCAAACCGCAATGTTTTCATTTGCTATTTGTGATATCTGTGGTAATCAAAGACATCATTCTGAAGAGTGTAAGGTCATTGTTGATTAGGGTGTAGAACAAGTAAATGCTGTAGGGGGTTATAATCAAGGTAGAAATAATGACCCTTACTCTAGTACATACAACCCAAGATGGAGAAATCACCCAAATCTATCATGGAAGAGTAATCAAGGAGCATAAGCTAATTCTAGAGCACAAGCTAGATGAACCAAGGGGTAGACCTAATGACGATGAGGAAGAGCCTGACATTGAACCTAGTAGTGAACTAGTCTTAGAAACACCACCTGTACATGTGCAGTCCCATAGTAGTTCGCCACCCCCATAAGAGTGATGAACCTAAAGGTGATGAGCCATGTCAGCCTGATATTCCTCGACCTAGTTCACCTGCTCCATATAGGCCACCTATACCTTTTCCCAGAGACTTGTTCAAGCCAACTTAGACAAGCAATTTGGAAAGTTTCTTGATGTTTTGAAAAAGCTTTACATTAATATTCCTTTTACTGATGCTTTGTCTCAAATGCCCACTTATGCTAAGTTTTTGAAAGAAATTTTGTCTAACAAAAGAAAAATAGAAGACTATAGCACTGTGGCATTAACTGAGGAGTGTAGTGCTATCATTCAAAACAAATTGCCACTAAAATTAAAGGATCTAAGTAGCTTCTCTATTCCTTGTTTAATTGGGAGTATGGCTTTTGACCGAGCCTTATTTGGGTGCTAGTGTAGGCCTAATGTCTTTATCTGTTTGTATGAAACTGGACATGGGAGAGCCGAAACTGACTACTATATCTTTGCAACTTGCTGACCGTTCAGTTAAGTATCCTATAGGAATTCTTGAAGATGTTTCAATCTAGGTTGGTAAGTATTTTGTTCCAACAGATTTTGTAGTTTTAGAGATGGATGAAGATGCTAAAATTCCTATTATACTTGGTAGACCGTTCTTGGCTACAGTAGGGGGCGATTATTGATGTAAAGAACGGCAAACTCACTCTTAATATTGGTGATAATAAAATTGAGTTTGATTTGAATGAATCCATGAAGAAACCATCTTATACTGGATCTTGTTGTAGTATTCATGCTGTGGATGACCATGTTTATGATCTTAATACTTTGTTTGAGGAGCCTTCTTATTCTGATTGTGATTCTGAGTTTGATTCTGATTCTAATTCTAATTTTGAAGTTGAAATTCATGATTTACTAGACTGTACTATTTGTGATGATCAAAAAAATCAGGATGAGAAAGTCCCAAAAGTTGACCTGAAATCTTTACCTAATAATCTTTGCTATGAATTTTTTGGACCCAATGCTACTTACCCTGTTATTGTTGATGCACAGCTTAACAAAAGGGAGACATATTTACTTCTAAGGGAGTTGAGGATTCATAGGAAGGTAATTGGGTACTCTATTGATGACTTGAAGGGAATTAACCTCTCTTTTTGTATGCACAAAATTCTTATGGAAGAGGAACACAAACCACATATTGATTTTCAAAGAAGACTTAACCCCTCTATGAAAGAAGTTGTAAAGAAGGAGGTTCTGAAATTACTTGATATAAGTATTAACTATCATATCTCCGATAGTAAATGGGTAAGTCCTGTTCATTGTGTTCCTAAGAAAGGGGATGTAACTGTTATGAAAAACAAAGATGATGAATTGAATCCTGTTAGGATAGTAACTAGTTGGCGCATGTGCATAGATTATAGGAAATTAAATGCAGCCACTAGGAAGGACCACTTTCCCCTTACCTTTTATAGATCAGATGGTTGAGAGGCTGGCTATTCATTCTTACTTCTATTTCTTAGATGGGTATTCTAGATTTTTCTAGATTCCCATCCATCCTGATGACCAAGATAAGACCACTTTCACTTGCCCATATGGTACTTTTGCCTATAGTAGAATGTCTTTCGGTTTGTATAATGCACCTGCTACTTTTCAGTGGTGTATGATGGATATATTTTCAGACTTTATTGAGGATTTCATGGATGTTTTTATGGATGACTTTTCAGTATATGGCTTTTATTTTGATGATTGTTTGGCTAACTTATCTCGAGTTTTGCAGAGGTGTGAAAAAACTAATCTTGTGCTTAATTGGGAAAAGTGTCAATTCATGGTTAGGCAAGAAATAGATTTGGAACACCTAATTTCAGAAAGAGGGATAGAAGTTGACAAAGCCAAAGTTGAGGTGATTGAGAAGTTGGAGCCGCCCACTATAGTCAAGGAGATCAGGAGTTTTTTTGGACATGCAGAATTCTACCGGCGCTTCATTAAGGATTTCTCTAAACTTGCTAAGCCACTTACTAATTTACTTTGTAAAGATGCTAAAATTTCTTTTGATGAAGGATGTTTGTTTGCTTTTTAGGAATTAAAGAAGGCTATGATTTTAGCGCCCATCATTCAGCCACCGGACTGGAGTTTGCCTTTCGAGCTTATGTGTGACGCTAGTAATTATTCAATAAGAGCAGTCCTTGGACAGAGAAAGGAGAAGAAGCCCTATGTTATCTATTATGCTAGTAGGACCTTGGATGAGACACAAAGAAATTACACAACCACTAAGAAAGAACTTTTGGCCATTGTTTTTGCTTTTGATAAATTCAGATCATACTTGATTAATTCTAAGGTTGTGGTGTACACAGATCATGCAGCGGTGAGATACTTAATGCAGAAGAAAGAAAGTAAACCGTGTCTTCTTAGATGAATATTGTTTTTGCAAGAGTTTGATTTGGAGATCAAGGATAAGAAGGGATCAAAAAATTTTATTGCAGATCATGTTTCAAGGATATTAGTAGATATTGATAAGGGTGATATAATCAATTATTCCTTTCCTGAAGAATAACTCTTAGCCATTGAACAGATCAAGCCTCCATGGTATGCCGATATAGTGAATTACTTAGTTACTAATGTTTTTCCTCTTGATTTGAGTTATCAAGGAAAGAAGAGATTCTTAGCTGAGGTAAAGAACTATTTTTGGGATGAGCCTTATGTATTTAGAAGATGTGCAGATGGGATATTTAGGAGATATGTACCTGAGGAAGAAATCATGGATATATTATTTTAATGTCATAGATCATCTTATGGAGGGCATGCTAGTACTCAGAAGACTACCTTCAAGTTTTACAATCTGGATTTTATTGGCCCTCAATTTTTAAGGATGCTAGGAATTTCATATTGTTTTGTGATAGATGCCAAAAGACAGAGAATATTAACAGAAGAAATGAGATGTCACTGTCTACTATTCTTGAGGTTGAGATATTCAATGTTTGGGGGACAGATTTTATGGGACCGTTTCCATCATCATGAGGTAACAAATACATACTTGTGGCAGTAGATTATGTTTCTAAGTGGATTGAGGCTCTTGCTTCTCCTACTAACGATTCTAGGGTTGTTGTGAAATTGTTCAAGAAGATCATCTTTCCACAGTTTGGAATACCACAAGTTGTAATTAGTGATGGAGGCTCACACCTTATAGAACATAAATTTTCAGCCTTGCTTAGAAAGTATGAGGTAAATCATAGAGTTGCAACAACTTATCATCCCCAAACAAGTGGTCAAGTTAAGATATCAAACAGAGAAATCAAAGGGATTTTGGAGAAAACTGTGTCACGAACAAGAAAGGACTAGGCTTCTAAGCTTGACGATGCACTTTGGGCATACCGGACTGCTTTCAAAACACCGATAGGTATGTATCCTTTTTAGTTGGTTTATGATAAATCGTGTCATCTACCTGTAAAACTCGAGCAAAAGGCGTTTTGGGCAATCAAAGCACTAAATTTTGACTTGAAGAATACGGAGGAAAAAGTAAGGTTGCAACTGAACGAGCTAGATGAAATTAGACTCTCTGCTTACAAAAACGCAAGGATTTATAAAGAGAGGACTAAAAGATGGCATGATCGGCATATTCTCAGGAAGGAATTCCAACCAGGTGATTTTGTTCTTTTATTCAATTCTAGATTAAAACTTTTTCCTAGTAAACTTAAGTCTCGATGGTTCGGACCTTTTCAGGTTCGAAAAGCTTACCCCTACGGAGCTGTAGACATATGGAGTGACAGAACAGGAGAATTCAAGGTTAATGGACAGAGGTTGAAGCATTATTTCCAAGAGAAACAGAATGAAGAAAGAATAAAATTTCAACTCAAGGAACCTCGATCAGATCTGAGTGCAGAGCGGTCAAGCTAATGACCTAAAAATTAGCGCTTCTTAGGAGGCAACCCAAGCACTCTTACTTAGTTTGGTTTCTTTTACTTTAGTTTATTTTTAAGTACTAATTTTTCTTTTCTTTTTATAGAAAAATTTGAAATTTTTCATAAATTATGGTAGGGCCGTAATTATTTTTATGGGTCATAATTTTAGATTGATTTTAACCAGAAACTTTTACGGCACTACCGTAAAAATTTTCACTAATTGTAATTTTGGGTTATTTCTTTCCAGAAGAATTTGCGCGTTTACGGCACTACCGTAATAATTTTTACCGACCGTAATTTTGATTTGTTTCTTTCCAGAAAGTTTTATGAGTTTTACGGTACTACCGTAATTATTTTTACGGGCCATAATTATGAGTTAGTTTTCTCTAGAGGATTTTACGGGAGGGGGTGTGGAATTTTTCACACTAAAAAAAAACTCTCTTTTATGGTAGTACCATAATTTTTATCACGACCCGTGTTTTCGAGCGTTTATCTTCCAAAAACAATTACGGCAGTACCGTAATTAAATTCATAGGCGTAATTTTGTTTGGAGATTTTTCTGAAAATTTTACAGGGGTGCCGTTATTTTCTTCACAGGCTGTAATTTTGATCGATTTTGAACCAGTGAGGATTACTAGAGTGCCGTAATGAAAATTACGACTGTAATTATATCGACCCTACATGATTTTACTATCGTATTTCTAGGGTTTTCAGCAGTGATTTAGGGTTTTTCTCCCGTGTTTTCACTCGATCCAGCGCTGACCTTGAGATTTTAGCTCGCTCTTGCCCTCTAAACCCTTCAGCGAATTTTTTCGATCCATCCAGAGTTTTCGAGCCTGATCTGGTATTTTCAGCGTTCGTTCGCACGATTTTCGTCCTTTCGCATTTTCCTTTGATTCAGCACCAAATCTGGAGATTTCAGTTTGCTATCGCTACCTAAACCTCCAACAACCTTTCCTGAATGACTTTTGGCCATTTTTGAGTGACATTGAAGTGATTTGAAGCTTCGAACGAGCTCATGCAGTGTTCATCCGCCGAGACTTCCGCTTGCTTCGATTCTCATCGATCGAGCTTTGATCAAGCTGATTTATGTTTCCAGGAAGCTTTGCAAGGAGAGGAATCATCTTCCTGAAGAAGTTTGGAGAACCATTTTTATTAAAAACTCAGATTTGGAGCATTCCACACGCGGTTCTCTTTGTGCAGGTGATAAGCTTTACTCTCCAGTTTTTCTTTCCAAGTTATATTACATTACCTGCATTGAAATGGCACCAAGGACAAAATAAGTTGTCTCTAAGAGAAAGGGGGAAGCTTCAGTTGAGTCTTCTTCAGATTCGCCTCCAAATCCCTATGGGATTGAGTTTAGAGATGAGATACAGGAGGCTATAACCAGCTGCTTACTAGATGAATAGTGAACACGAAGTATGCAGACAGGCGTACATTGGAAGCTTTGGGGATCTATGATGATGTATTTTGGATGTTTGACCAAATTAGAGCCAAAAAGTTCTTTGAGATTTCACCACAGACCTATCTCCCTTTGGTTTTGGTGTTTCTTAGTAGTATGGATATGGAGCAACATGAGTATACTGATCAACATGCTGAAGGTGAGATTACTTTTCGCCTGGCCAATATTGAGAGGAGTCTTACACTCAGAGACATCATATTTCACTTATCGGGAGGAGGGCATACACATGTACTAGTGAGTTTTATTGAGCATGTGTTTTGGAACCAGATTACCACGGAATCCAGCTTTTCACCATCTTTAGCAAGAGCAACAAGCATCTCGAACCCCTGCATCAAATATGTGCATCGTGTTTTGGCTCATACAATTTTTGAATGAGGAGATAGTGATGGTATGGTACGTCAATCCAAGCTCTACTTTCTTTGGTGCATGCTTCATGAGTACCCTATAGATTTAGCTTTCTTTTTTATAAAGCACTTGGATAAAGTTGCTAGGGCAAAGAAGGGTGTTATTGTCATAGGAGGTTTCCTTACTCCTATAGCCCTCTCCTTGAATATTGAGCCATATGGGATTAAAGTAGCTAAGGGGAATCCTAGGATTGACATTGAATCATGACTGTTAGAGAAGGAGACATCTATTGCTTGATTCTTAGACCGGGTGCTCTCACCTTACCACTACCAAACACTGAGAAGACTTCGGTCCAGAATCAAGCTAACTGGAACCTTTCACCAGATGTTGTCACAGCCGCCACCCCCACACTGTTGGATTCAATACCGCCACCACTCACTTGGGGTGGCAGTGATGACCCTTTTGGCATGAGTATACATTCACCACCACACCAAACTGCTGGATCATCATCACACCGAGTTGCAGGTTCTTCACGTAGAGCTGCTCGAGATTAGAGGGGATGGTCTAGTGCCCAGGACCCTGGTTTTCAGGCCCTTTCTGCAGAGGTGTACCATATGGGTCGCCTCATGGAGAAGATGCTTGATGCTATCGGGCACATCCATGAAGATGTTGAGGAGCTGGGGACTTATATGAAAGAGATGGGAAACTTTCTTTATGACAGGTTTGGTTTTGGAGATGGCGGTGAAGATGGCGACGGTGGTGAAGATGGAAGAGATGGTCAGAATGATCCCATGGATGCTCCCCTAACTGATGGAAACGAGGAGACAGATTCCGATGCGGATGATTAGAGCTTTGTGAGTATTCTCTTTCCTTTCTATGCTTTATTCATCTTTATACCTTATTGATGATACATATCTTTGTAGGGGAGGATGACTTAGTAATACTTCTTGTGTCTACTGCCCGTCGATCCTCGTTTTTATAGTTCTGGACTTTATTCGATCTAGTTGTACTACAATATTATGATACTTGTGTTTTTTCCCACTAATTCGATATTGTTGTATCGTGATATTACGATTTGTGATGATATTGTGATTTGGCACCATGAGTAGGTGCATTCTGATTTTCGACAGTGTATAATTGTGAATGATGAATTTGTTCTTGATATGTGCATTGCTTTTCTATTATGATACTTTTGGTTTTTACTCTCTATGATATCTTGACATATATATTGTTTTGTTGATATGCCTATGATGCGTGGTCTATTTTTGTGAAATTACTTCTGAGACAATGTGTTGATTTTCTTAATGATGAATGTCTATGCATGTCAATGTCTGTGATTGGAGATAGACCTATTATATTGAGTTTATTTCTTCAATATATATCCACTCGTTGAAATTTTTCATTGATTGATGCATGAAGTTTTGGGTAGGTATGTTGTTTGATGAATGCAATCTGAGAGTGAAACTACTTCCTTGAATAAAATGAGTATATGTGTGTAATTTTTGAATTGATATCAATTAATTAACCTAGTTGATGTTTAGTCTATTTTACTATTTGTTGGGAAGAAAGAGTCCAAGATTCAAAAAAGCGAGAGTGACTCCCCTACTTGACACTGCGAAAAATTGACAGTGGTACCGAAGATATGGGTTGAAGTCAGGATAAAAAAAAGGGAAGAAAAAGAGAAATACTCCTCTACTTGGCACTACATTTGCAGTGGTACCAAAGTCAAGAGTTGAAGTTCATAAAAAATTGTGTATCTACATGGGTGCATGCCATGAAAGAAATCGGTTAACATTAACTCCGCTATCTCAAGTAAGATTCCTCCTACTAAAGAGATATGAGTTCTATTACATTGGTTATGTGACTAGTGTACTCTAAATTCGTCACCGGAAAAAGGGTGGTAATCGATTTAGAGAATGTCAAAGATATAAAAAAAAGAGTGAGAGAGAAAATTTGAGTGGAAAAAGATTTTGGAGATCCTATTCCTATAAACAAAAGTATTATGGATCTGAACTAAAACTAGGTGAAGTCATGAGATTGAAATTCTGCTTAGTATGCACGTTACAAAATTTTATTTGACTAAGTTGTGGATCTTAAGGATTAAATTTGAAGGACGATATATTTATTTGAAATTTTATGTAGCTTTTGGTGGAATTTTTCATAAGTGATTATATTTTAGAAATTTATTTTTCATAAGAAAGTTTATTCTCCATGATCAGCATTGATTTCTTTATTTGCTTGAGGATAAGCAAAGTTTGAGCCTTATGTATTTTGATGACTCAAAAATTCATAGTATATTTTGTATTGATTGATTAGTCTTTTTGAGTTATATTCATGCTCTTTTGCTTATTTTTCTGCCTTATTTGTCAAATATTTTGGAGTCTACACCTTTTCTAGTTTTTGATCAGTTTCAGGCAAAAAAGGATCATTTCGATGGATTTCCAAGCAAATTGAGTGCATAGACGAATTCCAATCATCAAGAGGAGATTACATGACAAATTTCAAGACAAATCAAATTTTCAGGGAAACTATGGTAGTGTCATAATTATAATTACGGCCATGGTTTTATTAAGATCTACATAATAAACTACGGTACTACCATGATTAATTTCCTTTGCTGTAATTTTTGAAGATCTTTCCAAAGGAAATTACGGCACTATTGTATAATTTATTACGGCTGTAATCTTGTCGAGGCAGATTTGAAGCATGGAGGATTAAACACGGCACTACCATGGTTTTTATTACAACTTGTAATTGTTTCATAATTTTCCACAGAAGAAATTATGGCACTGCCGTAATATTCTTCACAGGCCGTAATTCTAACCTAGGCGGCCACGTTTGCTTGAATCTTCCGCTATTACTGTTCAGATTCTAAAGACAAATGAGTGATGTTTTGAAAACTTTGGATACTATGACAATTTTAGTGCAACAACAAATGTCTAGGGGCGAAAAATCTATTGATGTTAGAACAAGTAGTCAAAGCAATCCAAAGACTATGGGAATTGAGAAGTTTAAGAAAATGAATCCTCCTTCTTTTATTGGTGATCCAAATCCTATCAAAGTTGAAAAGTGGATGTTGTAGATCCAAAACATATTTGTTGTGTTCTATTGCTCAGATATACAAAAAGTTTCTTATGCCTCTTTTATATTGGACGGAGAAGCTAAGCACTAGTGGAAAATGATTAAGAGAGCAGCAGAAGCAAAGCAAGAAACAATAATTAATGTGATGGCCCGCCTCTTGGTCCCATACACGGGACCCCATGTCTGCCTACAGGGCATCTTACCCAATCGGCCCTTCTGACGTGGAGCCAAGTCAAGGGCCTCGAACCTCGGCCAATTCTACTTGTGCATGTTTTGCCTGCAGCAGGATTCGAACACTTGACCTCCCCTCACGGAGAGAGTCGAACCCTGCTGGAGACAAAATATGCACAGGTAGATGGGAGGAGAGTCATCAAATAAAGATAATGACTTGTTATAGGTAATAGATAAGTGTTGTTAAGTAATGAGTGTTTATAGTTTACTTTTTGATATAATTTAATTAATTATTTTGATATGATGTAGGAGTTTAATTTATTTGAAAGTGAAGAATTTGATGATGCTTCATGCAAATCTAAACTTAAGAAATACTTGGATGAGTCAAGACTCGATAGAAAGTTTGAAGTAGATGTGCGTAGCTATTGGAAATTAAATGAACATCATTTTCCAATTCCTTCAATCATGGCTCAAGATATATGAGCTATTTCTATATTCACTATAGCATCAAAATCAATTTTTAGTTATGGACAAGTCCTTGATCAATATCGGAGTTCATTAAAACTAAAAGCTATTGAAGAACTTTTTTGTACAAAAGAGTAGTTATTTGGAGAAGTAGGTAATGAATGTTACACTATAATTTATTATGTTTTTATTTTAGTATACTTTATCTTTATTATTAATTATAATTTTGAATTAGAAGTCGAGGAAGAGTTATCATTAGATGAGCTTGCTGAAGGTATTATTCATATGGATTCTAATGCTAAAGTGATGACAAATGGAATAGAAGTTCTAGCTTCATATATAACAACTCAGTTAGTGAAGTTTTAATATGTTACAATATAATTTTTTTGAAAAACCCAATATAGGTTAAATTTTTTTTTCTCTAGGTTTGAAGATGGATAATAGAAATACTAACTCTTTTTGTCGTATTAACACTTTTTTTTAAGTTGGACAAAAGAGAAGAATGCCAATTTTGCTATTTTTACATGTGTATATTTACTTGTGACATTATGAATAGTGAGGAAGCTAAAAGTTTAAAAGACGCATCTCATTTTGGTTGTGAGTCCATGAACAGTGTACATTTTGAAGAAAGATCTGAAGCTAATAGTTGATGATACATTGATAGTTTGATACTTGTTATATTTCGAAATTTAAAAGGATAGTATGAATTTTACATTGTAGTTTGAACTTAGAATATAATTTGAATTATATATTTGTTTGTATTACTTGTTAAATCTTGATGGATTTATTGATATATTTTTATAAATATTTTGTCTAATTGTCCACTTGTTTTTATATATATTGGATTGTTGTTAAATCTTAATAAAATTTCTATTGTTAATTATTTATAAAATTTGAATGATTAATTTATAATTAGGTCGTGTCGGGTCAAACAGATTAGGTTAATAAATAACCTAATTACTAAATAGGTTATTTAGTTCATGTTAGTACTCAAGTTAATATATAACCATGTTAGTACTTAAGTTAATATATGACTCATTTAATAAACGAGTTATTCAAATCGTATTGGGTTGACTTTATTGTATTTGAATCATATTCGGATTAGATATTTTGACCCAATTAATCAAATGGTCATGTTTGGGTTGGCTTAATCAGGTCACGGGTCACAGTTGATATGACTTGTTTATAACCCACTAACCCGAATTGCTAGTTCTACTTGCATTCGTGGTTGCCGGGTATTATTGGAAAAATCTGTAGTGCTCTAGGTTCCCCTTTGTATATGGACCATGCGATGGCTGCTAGAACTAGAGTAGGTTTCGCTCGTGTTTTTGTGGAGATATATGTTGTATCATTGTTTCCTAAGGATCTTTTGGATTCTTTGAATGACAAACCGAGCATTTTTATTAGATTTGAATGTGAATGGACCCATCTTCTTGTAGCAATTGTAAGGTCTTTGAGCATTCAATTAAAAATGCCAAGCTGTTGCACCACCTAAGCAAGCCTGAATCCCCTGTGGTGGTCTTATTTTAGCCCAGGCATCGTGTCTACCCCTAGTTCTACCAATGGCACCATGGCTGATTCACATCTTGTCTCTATCTTTGCCCCTAAGCTCTCGGTGGACCCTCAACTGAATCTTGTCCACCGATCCCTAAATAATTTACCCAAGCATATTTGGGATCATGGTACTCTATGTGTAAGCTCATAGGGCCATACATGTCTGCGTATCCACTAATGGACCAATGAAGAATGGGACGTATGTTCTTTCTATTCTCAAAGGGCATAAGGTAAGCTTCTTGTCTTTGAAATTTTATTTCCTAGTGCAGCTTATCTTAATTTCAGTTTGCTTTATTATAAAAATTATAAAAAAAAACTAGCTTTGAATTTTGTAGCTAATTCGGATTTTCATAGTTAGCTTATTTTCAAAACTCTTTCAAATGCTTTGTTTGCATGCATGTGGCCTATCCTACATCACAACCATAATGATCTTCTTATTACAGTGAGATACTAGGTTGTGTCATAGTACATTACTCACTATATAGAAGTGTTGAAGACCTAAAGTTAAAGGATCATCACATACCTTTCACATGCAATATTGACTTGATTAATGCCCAAGTCAATACTTATTGTGGGTTGATCCAGTACATCCAAACTAATGCATCTATGTGTCTGCATTAGTGTTAAGCACCCAACCAACTCACACACTAGTGTCACATGCACCAAAGTTATCCCTTATCTAAGGCACTCAACTGGGGGCACTTTGAGAATCGTTAAAAACTAATCTTTAGGGACATTATTCAATAATCCTATACAAGATACAAATATTGTTGGTGTATATGCCCTGTAGAACAATTATATTAGTCTAATTTATATATTGTATTATAACTTATTTAATAATAAAAGGCATTGTTGTTGTTAAATTTTTTTTCTATACTTGTGTTATGTATAAGATTACATGATAATGTCCTTGAGTTTGGTCTTTCTCATTCTTGAAATATCCCAGCTAAGTACCTTAGTGGATAAGAAACTACTTTGGTATATGTGAGACTGGTGTATGAGCTGGTTGAATGCTATGTACCAATGCAAGCACACAAGTGCATCAGTGAGGATGTACTAGTTTAACCCACCATGACTATTGACTTGGTTGTCACCAACTCTATATTAGAAAGTGAAGGTTTGCATTGGTTCTTCAATAGTTCAACTTGAGGTCATCAGTATTTCGATATAGTGAGTGATGTATTTTGATATAACCTATCGCCTTGCTATAAAAGAGAGGTCATAATGATTGTTATTGGCTACATTATAGGATGTATGAGGCATCTGATGTTATAATAATAGGATTTGCTCTTTCGTTTGGGAAGTATGATATTCATGATGTCTTATCTGTTAGTGCATGATTGAAAGTGTGTGGTCATACTCAGATGAATAACCTTTCCTTGTTATAACTATAAGATTGGTTAAAAAAAAGTGTGACACACTTGTTCAATCATGATATTAGTTGGCAAAGGGATAATATTGCATAGATTAATCTTGTCTCTTAATAGGGAGTTATCTACAGATGACTCATTTCCTGTGACTTAGATAGTAGCAATGTGTTGCTAGATACCCTCATTACGTATGTGATCCTTGATGATCACCATAGCCAGTGACATTTGAAACCTATATAGTCACACAAATATACACTTGGTGTAATATTTTGTTTAGGAAGCCTTGGATTGAATTATGTTATAATTCGCATTTGTTTGTGTAATATCCATGCTTTCAGTACACTGATTGGTATTACAGAATAGATGTGCTGAATGTTGCTATATATTGGATGTCTTCATGTTGAACAACTATATGCAATATTGGATGAGTTGGAAAGATAATCAAGTTCTCTTTCATGCACAATAGATTTTGATAAAGAATCTTTTGTATAGACAAAGTTATACAAGAAAACCCATAACAAGGTTAGATGTGCATGAATTGCATCATCCTAACCACTATCTTAAAAATTTTCCATATTAATTCAAGAAAAACCATCCAAATTCGATATGATTACACCAAATCAGAGAATAAAATAGGTATTTTAGGGTATTTTAATGTAATCTATGGTTTTGGAAAACATAAATCTAGGCTTAGGGTAGAAACTTGCCTTAATCAAAGATTTGAGTTCTCTAATCTCT
Organism: Costus lasius; assembly: GCA_027563935.2. Taxonomy (NCBI): domain Eukaryota; kingdom Viridiplantae; phylum Streptophyta; class Magnoliopsida; order Zingiberales; family Costaceae; genus Costus; species Costus lasius. Next base: position 24,895,850 of record CM050451.1, on the reverse strand, counting down.
TCTTCTCCAATTTCACCACCTTCACTTTGCTCTCCCCCAAGCCAAACGAAAGTTATTGGTGAAAACCTTCATCTTTTCCCTTTTGTTTTCTTCAGCCTTATCCCTTAGTAGAAGGTGTCAAGTGTAGGTTGATTCCATCTCTCAAGCAAGCTTGAGGTGGCATGGAAGCTAAGCATGACATGGTAAGTAAATTCTACATTCTCCTTACATTTCTCTTTTCCACTTTCTTTTTTTTTTCTCCTAACTTGAGTTTTAGTTCCCTTCCTTTAACAATAATTCACTTGATATATTTTATGTACCATGACATGAATGGGTGACAAAATACAAATGTGATGTGATGCTAATGTAAAATGGAATGAGAATTGATCAAACAAATCATCTATTCTTGGAAGTGGATACTTGTTCTTCATGGTTATCTGATTCAACTGTCTATAATCAATACAAAGTCTCAATGTTCCATCTTTCTTCTTTACAAATAAGACTGGTGTACCCCCATGGTGAGACACTAGGTCGAATGAAACCTTTATCCAATAAATCCTGCAATTGGGTCTTCAATTCTATCAATTCTAATGGTGTCATTCTATAAGGTGCTTTAGATATAGGTGTTGAGCCAGGTAGGAGATCTATACCAAACTCTACTTCTCTATCTGGTGGCAACCCAGGTAATTCATCAGGAAAAACATTAGGAAACTCTTGAACAACTGATATCTCATTTATACTAGTTTCTATAGTGTGACAATCTATGACATAGGCTAAGTAACCCTCACAACCTTTTTGAAGTAAGTGATGAGCATGCATGCAAGATATGAGACATGAACGTGAATCTTGAACTACTCCCTTAAAGTGAAATACAGGTTGGTCTGGCAAATTGAAAGTCACTACTTTTCTATATCAATCTACAGTTGCATGATAAGAAGAAAGCTTAAGCCAATCCATACCAAGTAAGATATCATAATCTTGCAGATCTAAAAGTATCAAATTCGCAGGAAGTTCATGTTCTTCAATTGAGACCAAACAATATGGATAAACAAGGTGGGCAGTTAATGAATCTCCAACTGGTGTAGACACATATAATGTGGATTGTAATGGTTTAGGTTATCTATCCAAAGAATGTGCAAATTGTTGTGATACATAGGATAGATTGGAACCAGGATCAAATAAGACTTGCGCAATTTTCCTAGAAACATAGAGAATACCTTCAACAACTGATTTGGAGGCTTTAGCATCCAGTTTTGAGATAGCATAAACTCTAGCATGAGTTACAGGCTTTTGTGGCATTGGTGCTTTCCTTCTATTATCGGGGCAATCCTTCACTTGGTGTCCAAACTTCCCACAAGCAAAACAAGCTCCAGTTGTTCTATAGCACTGTCTGGTCTCATGTTTTCCTCCACAAGTTGCACAAGATGGATCTCTATTTAGGGGGTGATCAGTATAAATTTCAAATGTTTGCCCATACAAATAATGCCTCCATATCTTTAAAGCAAAGATGATTGCTGCCAATTCCAAATCATGAGTTGGGTAATTCTGTTCATGACTCTTCAATTGCCTTGAAGCATATGCAATTACTTTCCCATTTTGCATTAAGACACAACCAAGACCTTTATTAGAAGCATCAGTATATTTACTTAGAAGGAATTGAATATGAGGCAAAGAAGGTGGATAGAATTGCTAAAGGATTATGATTGTACGATTCATTATCAAATAGATAAAGCTAATGTTGTAGCTGATGCCTTGAGTCGAAAATTAGATAATGTGTTAGCAAATTTGATGATAAGATAATGGAACTTACTTGAAGAATTTTGTAATCTTATTATTGATGTCAAGATTCAAAAACCCAAGATGTTGCTTACTTCACTTAAAGTTCAATCTGATTTTCATCAATAAATACTTGAGAAGCAACTAGAAGATCCAATATTATTATCAATTAAAGAGAAGGTTGGAGAAGGTCGAATGCCTGATTTCCAAATCAACAAAGATGGGGTTTTGAAATTTCAAAGTAGATTATGCATTCCAAATGATCCTAATATGAGGAATAGGATATTGGAGGAGGCACACAAATCTAAATACTCTTTACATCCTGGTGGTATCAAAATGTATAGAGATATGAAATGCAACTATTGGTGAGATGACATGAAAAAGGATATTGCAAATTATGTTTCTAAGTATTTAACTTGCCAACTAGTAAAAGCTGAACATCAAAAGCCAGGAGGTTCATTGCAGCCACTTGAGATTCCAGAATGGAAATGGGAAAGTGTTACTATGGATGTTGTTTCAAGTTTGCCAAGAACATTAAAGAAGCATGATGTTATTTGGGTGATTGTTGATAGGTTAACCAAATCAGCACACTTTTTGCCCATCACTATGACATATTCTCTTGACAAGCTGGTAAAGTTGTATATTGATGAGATTGTAAGACTTCATGGAGTTCCAAAAGAAATTATATTTGATAGAGATCCCAGATTTCTTTCTAGACTATGGAAAAGATTACAAGAATCTTTGGGCACCAAACTGAAGTTTAGTACCGCTTACCATCCTCAAACAGATGGTCAATCTGAAAGAACAATCCAAACACTTGAGGATTTGCTTAGAGCATATGTGATGGATTGGAAAGGTGAATGGGATGGTGACTTATCTCTCATTGAGTTCACCTATAATAACAGCTTCTATTCAAGCATCCAAATGGCACCTTATGAAGCATTATTTGGGAGAAAATGTAGAACACCAATTTGTTGGGAAGAGGTTGGTGATAGAAAAATATTGGTTGCAGATGAGATGCAAGAAACTATAGAAAAGATTCAAATGATAAGAAACAAATTGAAAATTGCTTAGAGTTGCCAGAAAAGTTATGCTGATATTAGAAGAAGGGCCTTAGAATTTCAGGTTGGGGATCATATGTTTCTGGAAATATCTCCTTACAAAGGTGTAATAAGATTTGGTAAGAGAGGGAAACTAAGTCCTAGATTCATTGGTCCTTTTGAAATACTTGAAAGACTTGGACCTGTTGCTTATAGAGTTGCATTGCCACCAGCCCTAGCTAATGTTCATGATGTTTTTCATGTATCTTTATTGAGAAAGTATTATCCAGATCCCTCCCACATTATTGAGCATGAGCCTTTGGAGATTGCCAAAGATTTATCATATCCTGAAAAGCCAAAGCAAATTGTGGATAAGAAGGATAAGATTTTAAGAAATCGTGTTATTCCCATAGTTAAAGTGATTTGGCAAAATCATGCCATAGAAGAGGCAACATGGGAATTGGAAGAAGAAATGAAAAAGGAGTATCCACACCTTTTCAATGATTGAGGTATGAAATTTAGAGGACTAGATTTCTTTTAAGGAGGGGAAAGTGTAATATCCATGCTTTCAGTACACTAATTATGAAGATTAACTCCTATGTTTAGTCTCATTCCATTTTACATTAGCATCACATCACATTTGTATTTTGTCACCCATTCATGTCATGATACATAAAATATATCAAGTGAATTATTGTTAAAGGAAGGGAACTAAAACTCAAGTTAGGAGAAAAAAAAAAGAAAGTGGAAAAGAGAAATGTAAGGAGAATGTAGAATTTACTTACCATGCCATGCTTAGCTTTCATGCCACCTCAAGCTTGCTTGAGAGATGGAATCAACCTACACTTGACACCTCCTACTAAGGGATAAGGCTGAAGAAAACAAAAGGGAAAAGATGAAGGTTTTCACTAGTAACTTTCGTTTGGCTTGGGGGAGAGTAAAGTGAAGGTGGTGAAATTGGAGAAGAAGAGATTAGAGAGCTCAAATTTTTGATTAAGGCAAGTTTCTACCCTAAGCCTAGATTTATGTTTTCCAAAACTGTAGATTACGTTAAAATACCCTAAAATACCTATTTTATATCCATGCACATCTAACCTTGTTATGGTTTTTCTTATATAACTTTGTCTATTCAAAAGATTATATGTCAAAATCTATTGTGCATGAAAGAGAACTTGATTATCTTTCCAACTCATCCAATATTGCATATAGTTGTTCAACATGAAGGCATCCAATACATAGCAACATTCAACACATCTATTTTGTAATACCAATCTGACCTTTTTGTGTTCTTTCGCTTATAACTATTGATATACAAATCGGTTTTGAATGATTTTTGTTTCAAACGAAAGCAGATTCAAATAGCTTTCCAACAAATCATATATTTCATATTTGTAATCTATGTATTATCCTTAAACTGACTATATTATCTAGTTTAATATCAGAAACAGGGCAGGTTGACCTCTTGTCACTCTAATCCATATATATTGTCGTGTATTTTTGTCAAATTGTATCAAACATGTTTTATTGGAAATTAGACTCAAATTTGGTTTCAATCACTCCTATTTGGTAGGATGATATTTCATATATCCTTATGATTCATTAGAGTAAATTGGGCTGATCCAGGTTGACATATTTTACTCTTATCCTAGCATTATTGTGGTATAATTGGTAAGACATGCTTATGCTTTTGGTAAATTGATCCAGTGTTATTATTGGTCTGATTCATGGATATCCTTTTATTGATACTTTTATCCATGATGATCATGTTGTAAGGGCATTTGTGTAGAATACAATAATAACACTAAGTTTGTAACTTTGTTTGAAGGAGAAGCTGAACACTGGTGGAGGATGATAAAGAGACTGGCAGAAGCCACACAAGAGGTAATCACATGGGAAAAATTCATGTGCAAATTTCATGAGAAGCACTTTCCAGAATGTGTGAAAGACCAAAAGGAGATTGAATTTATATAGTTGATATAAGGAAATCTATCTGTTGCACAATATGATGCAAAATTTACTGAGCTATCTAGATTTGCTCCACATATGGTTGCTAATGAAGCCAAAAGGGCAAAGAAGTTTGAAAGAGGGCTCAGGCCAAGCATTCGAGGTAAAATTTCTACCTTGAAAATCAGATATGTTATAATTCGCGTTTGTTTGTGTAATATCCATGTTATAATATGACATTACATGATTATTCTAGGGGTGCGACAGTTTGAGAGCTCATAGATCCAAATCAAGCATAGATCATGGTTGATTGAATAAATAGTTCAGATCAACTAATCTAAGGCATGATTAGGGCTTGGCGCTTGGTCATGATGGCTTGGATTGCATCATTGGATCTCGGGCCTAGATTGGAGAAGAGATCAACCTTCTGATTAGGCATTTCGGTGCTGATTGACTAGAAGTTGTACTCTAGTTGAAAGCATCTAGTCCAAGGTGCCGTTCAGCCAAAGCTAACGGGTAAAAGAAGGGAGAGGGCCACCTAGACTAGATTTGGTCTAGTTCACTACTTAGGCTTAGAGCTAGATACCTTGGTTTTTACGCGCCTCTCTTCTCCTCCTCTTGTCGTTACCCCCTCTTCGTCGTTCTTTCTTTCTGGTTGTTAGCCTTTCCACATGGGAAAGAAAATTCTTAAGGCTAGCACTAAGTACAAACAAGGGGAACATCCAAGGGGTTGCTGTGTGGATACTTGCAGAGGGCAAACATCTGTGTGCCCACACCTCTCTATCGCCAACTCCAAATCACGCTATGAGGATAATATTTTATAGCACGTGCTTGTCCATAAAGTACTTTGATTGGGGACTAAATTATAAGATTGTATCTGATGCAGGAGCACCACCCAGAAGATCCAAGAGAAACAGGAAGCTCCCCGATAGATACGGGGCCTCTAAATGATCTGTTAGCCATGATGATTGTTTTGTAAGCCTGTCTTGTGTATGTGGCAGGATAGCACTTTTGTAGCACCTCAGGTGCCTAGGGGTAGTTTAGGAAGGGTAGCCTAGGCATTTTGTTATCTACTTTTGTAGTGGATATAGTAGGTTGCATAGTTTAGGTTTGAGTGTGTATTTGTACAAAGCACCTCACCCCTCCACCAACCCACTTGAAGCAGCCCACATGGGACCCTAGAACCGGCCCAATTGACCAGCTCAAGACCCACATCTTTGCTGCCCAGCTTCAATACAAACTAACAGCAAACATGCGGGTCAAAATAGTCAACATTGGAGGACCGAAGCAAGCCTTAAATCTGCATATGCGACAAAGCTAAAGACCAAAGGAAGAATCTGCTTATAGAGGACTGCAAGCAAGCTGAATTGTTTGCCTAAATGGGGAAAGTTCCAGCTTTACATGTTCCAGGAAAGTCAAGCTCAAAGCAGCCCAAGAACAGGGCTGATTGCCTAACTCAAAGAGGGAAATCAGTAAATGCGCCAGCCTACCCATCTCAGCCTTGGTTTGAATTCAACTTCAGCAGAATAGGAGTGGAACGTTGGAGGGGAAGGTTAAAAGTCTTTGTACATTGGTTTGGAAGGTATCTGATCTCTTATGAAAAAAAGAAACTCCAGCTTGTGTTAGCATTGTGGTAGCTTGGTCTGAGTTAGTGAGTACCGAAACTTCATCTTCCCCAGCTTCATCCGAAACTCCTCCACCCTCCACCAGGAATTCCCATTTCCCCTCCTTCACGTAAGGCTTCTCGATTGCTCGCTTGTGGGGCGGCGTGGCATCGCGCAGCGGAAGCGTGGTGGAACCTTGAAGCCTTCGGCTGGGAGTTTGAAGATCTGATCAAGGCCCCCTAAGGACTCTATTACTCTTAGTTTAAAGAGGGCTTGTGGGCATTGTATACAGCCCCCTCTTGCACATGATTGTAACGTTCATTTAAGTTCCCATTCCATAGCTTCGTCGCCCAAAGTCGAGAGCAGCGGGAGTAGGGGGATTCAGAGAAAGGGGTCTTGGCCCCCTTCCCTAAAGGGGGCCGCAGGTAATTCTAAACCGAGTAGGAAAATACTCCATAAGCTGCATGCTAGATCTGCCCTAGTTTTGTGTTTCATACCGCACACTGTTCCATTGCCTACTGTAGTTTACCAACCTTAAATCCCTGTTTGCGCATGCTTAATCCTACCCACTAGAGCTACATGCCTTAGGTCCGATCGTTGGAGTTCCGCTCCTTCTTCAGTGGTATCAGAGGCACCCTAAGGTGCTCTTTGTTTGCGCGAGAGAACAAACCAAAATCTGTTCTGTCGACTGAATTTTTGTGTTCTCTGATTTTCTGATCGTCCTGTGTCTAAGTCTTTTGTATTCCTGCGCAAATCATTTCTCTTATTTTGCTGCGTTTTGTTCTCTGTTGGTTGAAAGGTTTGTTTGCGGGATTTGCTGAAATTTTTGCGCGCCCAGCTATGTTTGAACTTCTGCTTTGAATGCGCTGGATTTCTGTCCACGGACTTCTGAGTTTTCTGATTCTGTTTCTGAGGCATATTGAGCTCCTTATGCTGGGAAAATCTTTGATAAAACTGTTTGGAAAATTCTTGTGGCATTCTGATTTCACTCTCGCTGAATTTTGCTGAAATACTGATTATTAGTTTCTGTTGCTGACCTTCACTCAAATTTCTACTTGACTCTTCTGGACCGAGAGGGCACTTGAGATAACTAACTAATAGTCCATCTCCAAGTCCCCTGGCTCCATCAATTTCGGACACAGTAGATCATTGCGGTGGCTGAAACTTGAATTTCCAGGAGTTGTATTTTAATTGCTACCAATTTGAATTTCTGTACTTGGATTCTATCAGCGTTTGCTGATCAAGAGGCCCTGCCAACTATCTAACTAATAGGTAGATTTCAGGACTTAAAGCTATGCAAATTCAGCGTAGCAACTTCATTGCTGCAGAAACTGAGACTGCTACTGTAGCTTACCGTTTTCTGTTTTGAAGCTGTTTTGGATTCTGCTTGCTGTCTAGTTTCGTGAAGATCTTTTAGAGCCCCCGAACCAGCAGTCTATTCAACTAATAGATAGATCTGTGGTTCCCTAATTGCATACGGTTGGCACAATACGTTAGTGCGGTGACCGAGAGTGCAAATCACTGCAGCTGAGGAATCCGATTACTGTTCTTACCAGATTTTACTTTAGCTTGCAATTGCGTAGTTTTGAAGGATCGGAGGCTATCTAAGACAATAGATACCCCTCTGCTCCTATTCACGTGTGACCATACCTTCCGATCCCACAGCAGATTAGTGCCATTGGGATTTTAAGGATTGGCGAAGCCGAGAGCATTTCTTCTTGCATTTACTGTTCACTGCCGACTTCTGTTTTAATTTTCTAAGCTGAGCTTTATTTCTTTCATTATGGTGAATACTAGGAGCCGGGCTGTTAATGATGCTACTGAAGGGGAAAAGTCCTCCCATAATGAAATCATTAGGATGTTGAGTGAGTTAACTCAGCGTCTAGCTAGGGTGGAAGAAAACCAACGCATCAATAGTCAAAGACCCCCTGCATTATATGTTGACCATGAACACAATCCACACCAATCTCCTAGGGTAACCCAAGAGAACTCTTGGGGTGAGGGGCCTAGCCGTACTAAACCTAGACCTGGTAGGGCTGATCCCAGGCATGATCCCCACCCACATCATTCTAGGACGGAACCCAGACATGATTATCATCAACATAATCATAGAATTCCTCACCATACTGAACTAGAAGAACCTTATAGGGTCCATGAGGATGCCGATATCTTCAAAACTTTGAGGATGACCCCCCCACTGTTTGACGGGACTACGGACACGCCGGGTTACCAGGAATGGGAGGCCCTTGTGGAACAATACTTTGACTGTCAATCCATCTCGGATAGAAACAAAGTCAAGTATGCCCGTTTCCTGCTACGCGGGACTGCCCTCGTGTACTGGACTGGGGTAGAAAAGCAGATTGAACGGAGAGGCCTAGCCCCTATCACAAGCTGGGAGACCATGAAAAATAGGCTCGGTGAAAAGTATGTGTCCCCTCACTATAGACAGCGAACCTATGACCAGTTGACTAGGTTAGCTCAAGGGACTGACACTGTAATAGAATACACTAACAAATTTGATAACCTCCTGATTAGGTGTGGCATTGAAGAAGAGCCATGGGTTACCATTAATAGGTATAAGGCTGGGCTTAGACCTGAGATTAGGAGGGCCTTAGTGTACCGACCCACCGATAGCGTACAGGAAGTATCCCAGCTTGCTAGTGAAATTGAGTATGAGTTTAGGCAGTATAGGGCCCCACCTGTCATCAATAGGACCCAGCTTGTCCCAGCAACTACCCCCACTAAGGGTACCCATCCTAGTGCGCCACCTCAAGGTGCACCTGCGCCTCCTAGACCTGCCCCACCCCTTAACAAGGTCATATGTTACAAGTGTTCGAAACCCGGCCACCTTTCTAAGGACTGTAGGAGGCAGACCTTACTCATGACCGAGGACCCCTTAGAGCCTACCCTCGAGCCACCTTTGGAGCAAGAAGACCTTGGTGAGGACATATATGCCCCTGATTACAATAGCGAGGATGACCCTGTGAATACCATCGTAGGAGTAGTTAGATGTACCATCCTTAAGGATACTCACCCCGAGGACTGGCGGCGAACTAGCTTGTTTTACACATACACCCGTTGCAATGGAAAGGTTTGCAAAATAGTAGTAGATAGTGGGAGCAGTCTAAATGTCATATCTAAAGGGGCTGCCACCAAGTTCGGACTTGACCTCGAGGGCCACCCTAAACCATATAGCATTTCCTGGGTAGACCAAACAAATATACCTGTCACCCATAGGTGTGCTGTCCCCTTGCAGCTTGCTGCTTACCAAGGAAAAATCTGGTGTGATGTCACCAATATGGACATTGCTGATATCCTGCTTGGTCGACCATGGCTCTACGATCTAGATGTCACACACTATGGCCGGAGCAATACTTACACCTTCATGCATAACGGTAGGAAAATTACCCTAGTGCCTAGTTTGCCCCGTGAGATTAGAGCCTCGCACACCAAAGGCAAGACTACTGAGACACCTAAGGCCATATCTCTGCTTAGAGCGCAACCCTTTCTACATGAGGTTCAAGAGACGGGTCAGCTCTACACCCTGATTGTTAAGCCAAGTGTGGAGGCCCCAGCAAGTGAGGTACCCCCGGAAGTGCTCCAGCTGCTTGAAGAGTATCGTGAGATTACCCCGGCGGAGCTCCCTGAGGAGCTCCCACCTGAGCGTGACATTCAACATGCCATCGACTTGGTTCCTAGAGCCACCCTTCCCCACCTACCCCACTATCGGATGAGTCCTACGGAGCATGAGGAGCTCCGGAGGCAGGTTGATGACCTTCTGAGTAAGGGACTAATTAGAGAGAGCCTAAGCCCATGTGCTGTCCCTGCCCTGCTGACCCCGAAGAAGGATGGTACCTGGCGCATGTGTATAGACTGCCGGGCCATAAACAAGATAACCGTGAAATACTGGTTCCCTATACCCCGCCTTGACGACATGCTCGACCTGATCGCTGGATCCACTTGGTTCTCCAAGTTGGATCTGCAAAGCGGGTACCATCAAGTTAGGATCCGGGAAGGAGACGAATGGAAGACAGCGTTTAAGACCGCCGATGGACTTTACGAGTGGTTGGTGATGCCTTTTGGCCTCACCAATGCCCCATCCACCTTTATGCGACTCATGAATCATGTGCTAAAACCTTATATAGGGAAATTCCTTGTAGTTTATTTCGATGACATATTAATCTTTAGTAAAAACAAGGAAGAGCACCTGGAGCATACCCGGGCCCTGTTAGACATCCTAAAACAGGAAAGGTTGTTTCTCAACCTAAAGAAGTGTGTGTTAATGACCCAGGAGGTAGAGTTCCTGGGGTTCATCATCTCCGCCGCCGGACTTAAGGCTGATCCTTCTAAGATCAAGGCTATCATAGAGTGGCCCACACCCACGTCCATCACGGAGGTACGGAGCTTCCATGGATTGGCCACCTTCTATAGGCGTTTCATTCATGGATTCAGCACGGTTGTCGCTCCCATTACTAATTGCCTACAAAAGAAGACCTTTGAGTGGACCCCCGCGGCTGAGAAAGCCTTTCTTGAACTTAAGTCCAAAATCACAACCGCCCCAGTCTTGCGATTACCCGATTTTAGTAAAGTCTTCATTGTTGATTGTGATGCCTCTGGCGTAGGGATTGGGGGTACCTTGAGTCAGGAGGGACACCCCATAGCTTTCTTTAGTGAGAAGTTAAATGATGTCAGACAACGGTACTCGACTTATGATAAAGAATTTTATGCCGTGGTCCAATCCTTGAAACATTGGAGACATTATCTGATTCATACCGAGTTCATCTTAAATAGTGACCATCAGGCCCTGGTATTTCTGAATAGTCAGACCAAGTTGAACCCACGCCATGCCAAGTGGGTTGAGTTTTTGCAGCAATACACGTTTGTGCTCAAGCACAAGTCAGGTACCCAAAATAAGGTGGCTGATGCCTTAAGCCGCCGGACGCTATTGTTGAACACTTTGAGGGTCACTGTTACTGGATTCGAGCGGTTGAGGGACGAGTACCTTGAGTGCCCTGATTTTGGCAAGATCTATAATGATAAGGCTAGAAACCCCCATACCCATGCAGAATATACTATTAAGGATAAATATCTTTTTAAGGGAAATCGACTTTGTATTCCTAAGACCTCCATGCGTGACTTCCTAGCTTGGGAAATACATGGGGGTGGTTCTGCTGGCCACCACGGGAGAGACAAAACCCAGGCTATGGTTGAGGAGAGATTCTGTTGGCCCACCTTGGGGAGAGATGTGGCTAAGATAGTGGAACATTGTATGACCTGTCAATTGTCTAAGACTCAAAAGCACAACACTGGCCTCTATACACCATTGCCCTTACCCGAGGGCCCATGGCAAGACCTGAGTATGGATTTTGTGGTGGGACTACCCCGGACTAGCTCGCGCCATGATTCCATCTTTGTAGTTGTTGACCGATTTTCCAAGATGGCCCACTTTATCCCCTGTAGTAAGACCACCGATGCATCTCGTGTGGCACGCCTTTTTTTAAGGAGGTGGTTCGTTTACACGGCCTACCTCTCACCATTGTCTCGGACAGGGACACTAAATTCGTAAACCACTTTTGGATGACCTTATGGAAGTTGTTAGGTACCAAGCTGAATTTTTCCACTGCCTACCACCCTCAGTCTGATGGACAAACTGAGGTGGTTAATCGATCCCTTGGCAATATCCTTAGATGCATCGTGGGAGAGCACCCAGGAAACTGGGACAACCTCTTACCGACAGCCGAGTTTGCCTTCAACAGTGCCGTTAACAGGACCACTGGACTTAGCCCTTTCCAAATTAACATAGGGTACCAGCCTAGGAAGCCCATTGACCTGGCCCCCCTCCCCGCCCCCTTCCAAACTTCTCATTCCGCATTGACGTTTGCACAACATATTCTGAAAATCCACAATGACGTCAAAGAACATATAACCAATAATACCTTAAAATACCAAACCGCTGCTAATGAACATAGGAGGCATGTATCTTTCAAAGAAGGGGATTTGGTTATTTTCAGGAACAGGAAGGAACGACTCCAGGGTGGAAACCACAAGTTACAAGCACGAGGCATGGGGCCATTCCGGATCAAGAAAAAGGTCAACGACAATGCATATACCTTGGACTTGCCCGCAGCATTGAACATTCACCCCACGGTGAATGTGGAGGATCTCACGCTTTACAAAGAACCCCTCTTGATTGAAGTGCTTGCCAAGCCATTCAAAGAAGTCAGCGCCATTTTGGAAGAGCAACAACGAATCACCCACCAGGGGACACACAACTACTACTTGATCCGTTGGGCGGACCACACCGAGACTTGGATACCCGAGGCCGACGTCCACAACCTTGTTCCAGACATGCTCCACCTCTTCAAGTTAAATTCTCTGGAAGAGAATTCCTTCACCCTCGGGGAGGCTGATGCAGGAGCACCACCCAGAAGATCCAAGAGAAACAGGAAGCTCCCCGATAGATACGGGGCCTCTAAATGATCTGTTAGCCATGATGATTGTTTTGTAAGCCTGTCTTGTGTATGTGGCAGGACAACACTTTTGTAGCACCTCAGGTGCCTAGGGGTAGTTTAGGAAGGGTAGCCTAGGCATTTTGTTATCTACTTTTGTAGTGGATGTAGTAGGTTGCATAGTTTAGGTTTGAGTGTGTATTTGTACAAAGCACCTCACCCCTCCACCAACCCACTTGAAGCAGCCCACATGGGACCCTAGAACCGGCCCAATTGACCAGCTCAAGACCCACATCTTTGCTGCCCAGCTTCAATACAAACCAACAGCAAACATGCGGGTCAAAATAGTCAACATTGGAGGACCGAAGCAAGCCTTAAATCTGCATATGCGACAAAGCTAAAGACCAAAGGAAGAATCTGCTTATAGAGGACTGCAAGCAAGCTGAATTGTTTGCCTAAATGGGGAAAGTTCCAGCTTTACATGTTCCAGGAAAGTCAAGCTCAAAGCAGCCCAAGAACAGGGCTGATTGCCTAACTCAAAGAGGGAAATCAGTAAATGCGCCAGCCTGCCCATCTCAGCCTTGGTTTGAATTCAACTTCAGCAGAATAGGAGTGGAACGTTGGAGGGGAAGGTTAAAAGTCTTTGTACATTGGTTTGGAAGGTATCTGATCTCTTATGAAAAAAAGAAACTCCAGCTTGTGTTAGCATTGTGGTAGCTTGGTCTGAGTTAGTGAGTACCGAAACTTCATCTTCCCCAGCTTCATCCGAAACTCCTCCACCCTCCACCAGGAATTCCCATTTCCCCTCCTTCACGTAAGGCTTCTCGATTGCTCGCTTGTGGGGCGGCGTGGCATCGCGCAGCGGAAGCGTGGTGGAACCTTGAAGCCTTCGGCTGGGAGTTTGAAGATCTGATCAAGGCCCCCTAAGGACTCTATTACTCTTAGTTTAAAGAGGGCTTGTGGGCATTGTATACAGCCCCCTCTTGCACATGATTGTAACGTTCATTTAAGTTCCCATTCCATAGCTTCGTCGCCCAAAGTCGAGAGCAGCGGGAGCAGGAGGATTCAGAGAAAGGGGTCTTGGCCCCCTTCCCTAAAGGGGGCCGCAGGTAATTCTAAACCGAGTAGGAAAATACTCCATAAGCTGCATGCTAGATCTGCCCTAGTTTTGTGTTTCATACCGCACACTGTTCCATTGCCTACTGTAGTTTACCAACCTTAAATCCCTGTTTGCGCATGCTTAATCCTACCCACTAGAGCTACATGCCTTAGGTCCGATCGTTGGAGTTCCGCTCCTTCTTCAGTATCATCATGTTATCTTATACATCAATGTAGGCGTAGCAATCAATAAGATAATAACAATGTCTTTATTATTCAAATATATTAATAAATATGGTACAATTGGTTTTTAGGTCATACATACTAACAAATGTGAGGTAAACTACATTATCAAAAACCATATAGTCAAAGTTGTAGGTTAGAACATAAGAATAGTTCTAATTTATTTGAAAGACTAAAACAATTTATTAGGAAACTTATAGGGTCTAGTTGAGTTGAAAAATGACAAGAGTAGAAAATCAACCTAAATAGATATTGGATTATGCATATAAGAGGGGACAATGTACATGAGATAAATTCTCTTTTAACTTATTTATATTCTATTTTAGAAAGAATTGATTAATATCATTATAGAAATCCAACTTAGTGAAACCTAAATTCCTTAATTTTGTATTACTAATTTTCGTCCAATTTCCAATTTGCTTTTATAAACCTCCGCCAGCGTAATTTCTAAGAATCTTCCTACCACAACACCTCCATTTTGATTTGCCTGAATTATAAGCTGATGATTAGTCGGTACTTTATACTTAGTTCATATGAGATTGATAATTTTTTATTATTTCAATAAAAACGTGTACTTATAATCACATAATTTAACAATAGAGATAGAAGATAATGTTATGATTAATTTCAATTTTTAATTAAATTTATTTATATTTATTAAAATATTTTATATTTTTAACTATATATTGGTTTTATTATACATTATTTTTTATTATCACTACTAGTATATATTTTTTTTAATTTGAAAAAGTTATTATTTTAATTATTATTGGTTTAGTGGTGACGAATAGACAAATGACTTGGTAAGAGCCAAAATAATATTTATGGCAAAATTAAATGCTATTTTAATTTTTATTTCATATTTGAAATTTATGCAATTCACGGTGGCATTAAAATAGGTTTTGAAAGAAAAAGAGCTACTTGAATTATTTTCGAGCCACATCAAGAAAAATAGAAGCTTTATCTTTATCTTTTGTTCTTGGTCCTCTAAATTTCTAAAAGTAAAAAAAAAATAATTATAAAATGAAAATCCAAGAGCCGTGAAGCGACCAAGTGGTCAAATTGGTGCCGACCACCCACTCCTCTGCACCCTGCCGCATACAAATTCCCTGCGCCCTGCTCGGCCCTCTTTGGCCCTTCATTAGATAAGAAACAAGAGAACTCGAGAAGCTTCCACGTCTCGCTATATAATTTTTAGGGCTTTTTTTCTTCTCCAATCTCCGTCCACTTAATAGTCCAAGGTGCACGAAGAAACTGCCGGAGAAGCATTTCGTCGAACATGTCGGACAGCGGCGTAGTGACGGTCTATGGCAACGGCGCCGCCCTGGAGCCGAAGAAATCCACCACCTTCTCCGTCAAGGTCGGCCTCGCACAGATGCTGCGTGGCGGCGTCATCATGGACGTCGTTACTCCCGAGCAGGCCCGCATCGCCGAGGAGGCTGGCGCTTGCGCCGTTATGGCCCTCGAGCGTGTCCCTGCCGACATCCGCGCCCAGGGAGGCGTTGCCCGCATGTCCGATCCCGGCCTCATTAAGGAGATCAAGCGCGCGGTCACCATCCCCGTCATGGCCAAGGCACGCATCGGCCACTTCGTCGAGGCGCAGATCCTTGAGGCCATCGGCGTCGACTACGTAGATGAGAGCGAGGTGCTTACTCCAGCCGACGACCAGAACCACATCAACAAGCACAACTTCCGCGTGCCTTTCGTGTGCGGCTGCCGGGATCTTGGCGAGGCCCTCCGTCGCATCCGCGAGGGTGCCGCCATGATCCGCACCAAAGGCGAGGCTGGCACCGGAAACATCATCGAGGCCGTGCGCCACGTCCGATCCGTCATGGGCGACATCCGCGCGCTCCGTAACATGGACGATGATGAAGTCTTCACGTTTGCCAAACGCATCGCCGCCCCTTATGACCTCGTCATGCAGACCAAGCAGCTTGGGAGGCTCCCTGTCGTTCACTTCGCCGCAGGTGGGGTTGCCACCCCTGCCGATGCGGCCCTCATGATGCAGTTGGGTTGTGATGGTGTGTTTGTTGGTTCCGGCATCTTTAAGAGCGGCGATCCCGCGCTGAGGGCGAGGGCTATCGTCCAGGCCGTCACCCATTATAGCGATCCGGAGATCCTTGCGGAGGTGAGCTGCGGCCTTGGAGAAGCCATGGTCGGAATCAATCTCAATGACGCCAAGGTCGAGAGGTTTGCTAGCCGCTCAGAATAAAAGATGAGCCTGGAAGAGTCTCGCTGCATGATTTCATAGTAGGATAGATTCATAAAAGAATCAGAAGAGTTCTTTAAATTGATTGTTGTTTTTATACATCTCAAATATTCTGCGCTTATTCCCTTCTATACTTATGCTTTAGTAGATCTACTTGTTTCTGGTCTCTAGGCCCTCTGGCCTGTTGTCATTGTGCTAAATGTTCACTGCTAATATCTGTTACAGAATTGTCTGGTCAACAATACTGTACTTGTTTCATCATAAACTTGTTTGCTTTGGTTTAAGCAACTGTCTTCTTTCCTTAATACATGGTTCTTCTACATAGATGTAAAACAACTATCTTCTGTAATTCTTTTCATATTTGGATGCTGGTCTTGGGTATTTGGTAATCATTCAATTTAATTATTCTTTCGCTAATGTATTTTGAAGAACATCGTGCTAGTATGCCTGACTATTCTAGTGATGCTTGAAGAATTGCTCATAATATTCGTTCGCCTAAAATATTTCTACTACTTTACTGCTTGGACTTCAATATTAGAACGTTTCCAATGTCAATTTTCGCATCTTGAACCCTGTGTTTTGGCAATTGAACTTTGTTATTCTTCTGTACTGTCCTGTGTGATCTTATTCTTCATTAGAAGTTAGTGCACATGGCAGATGTTTCTAGTTGTTGTAATTGAACAACATCACTGGACGTCTATCATTTCTATTGTCTCTTGAATTTGTTAGAGCATTGTGAATTTTACTGCTTAATACAATTTCCGTTCAATGATATGACATGCATACTGTTTAGGAGGATTCCGAAGATGCGTCTGTCTACTAACCTTTAATTGATTATGTCTTCTTTATAAAGTGAAAGTATTACTATGAACTAGTGGCAACCCAATCATCGTAGTTTGATATCCGTTTGATGGATGATTGTGTTTCATTTACTCTCTAAGTGTTTATTAGAGCAAAATTACATTTCTGTTATTATCTGTTTAAGTTAGTATCTTTGTGACTTCCTGTACTACAATTAGTGTGAGGACTATTATCGAAGTCTTGTGATCTCGCAATCCACAGTTGTTGGAACTAAGAGGTTCTCTTCGATTGAGCATTGAGGAGCAACACGAAAAATTATTTCCTATTTTTGATAGTAGGCATTTGATTTAGTACTAATATTTCATTTCTAATAGCAACAATAGATTGGTAGCTATCAAGTGAAGTGAACATTTTGTCAAAGTTGCTCGTACTTTTGCAAACCTATTGTAGATTTTTCATATATGTAAGATTTTTCTTAGAATCCTGTGATTAACATCAATTATTGTTCTCCCTTGGGATAGAACCTTTTAGTTTGAGAGAACTATTTGCAGATTGTAAGTTTTTTTTTTTTTTGAAATACCATACGTTGTCTGAAACATCAATTACATCCGTTGATACGAAATATCAAGTATATTTGCTGGTTTAAATTATTTGACAATTGAAGTGTAAAAAGTCTGAATATTTATTTATGCCTTGGCTACAAGAATGCTCTTTTCCAACCTGCAGATCCGTTCCTTGACTAAACGACAATTGGATAGGGCTGCTGGGAAGAATCAGAGGTCTAGGCCACTGTGAAAAAGAGTAGGTGTAATTGAACATGATGAATCTACTTGATTTTTTAGTCTATTGAACATGATGAATCTACTTGATTTTTTAGTCTAATTCTTTGCAATTCCTTAAGAAATTTGCTGAAAATTTTGATTTAATTAATTTGTGTCGTATTGCCAAATAGTTAATACATGTTTTTTTCCCCGGATTCTTAACGTTTCTTTCTTGCATGGGTGGTCACTTCATGCCCCATCTCTTTATTCCTTGCCTTGACTATACTTCTGATGATTCTCCTGAGCAAAGCAGCCTTTTTTTCTCCGCTCTTGGTCAGCATGTGAGCCTCTTTTTCTAATTTTCTGTCACAGGCATAAAGTTAGCGGCCAACTTACCTCAGTTTCTAAGCGCAATTTTTCCATTCTCAATTTGATTGACTTGTAGAAACATTTCAGTTTCTGAAAGCTGTCCCATCAAAGTATTTTTCTGGTTTGTTCCATGCTGCACCAGGACGACGCGACTTGGTGTTATTCAGTGCTTATTTGTTACCTTGATAGTTTCTTAATGACTATGGCATGTTAAGTGTCAGAAGATGCTTGTGCAGCAAGTCACGAGAAAAATTTGTAGGAACCGACTCTGCCTAGCTATATCAGCAAGTCATTGAATTCAATAAAAATATAAATTTCGCAATAAAAAATACAAATTTCGATTAGAGTCTGCCTTTGAATTTCTTGCTAGTCATGCAGTTCCTTAGGCATGCCTAATTAATTTAGAGCTTATCAATAATTATCCAAATACTTTTCCAAACAAATGATTTCATCATCAGTGAGAATCTATTATCATTATTATTATTATTATTATTATTATTATTATTATTATTATTATTCTTTAAATTTGATAATTCTTTGTGCGAAACTAAATGCTCATACTATGCTATTTATGGTTTAATAATTTTGAGATTTTAAAATTAGGGATTTTTTTTTCTTTTATCGACCTTTTATTTCAACCTAGTAAAATTTGATTTGACACGAAATTAAACAAGTTTGGAGATCCACTGTTGACCTACTCAACCTAAGCCCAAATCTTTTCTAACATAGATTTCAGTCTACAGAAATCATACCAATCTCAATAACCCTAAATCCCTAATTAGGGTAGTCCTAATTCCCCAATTTTAATCAATCGCACCTCCACCTCTCCTCTTCCTTACGCCACCTATACGAGTTGTCCCATCATTCCCATCATCGACTAGCTCTCCCATCGTTCCTATTGCCGGTCAGCTCTCCTATCGTTCCTGTCACTAGCTAGCTCTTCGTCTAGCCGAGTTCACTTGACGCCGCTTCCACTCGGTGTCGATCAACTCGACATTGCATGCACTCAAGTTGCCTCCACTCGACACCCCTGCAATTGAGCCACCTCCACTTGATGCTGTCTCCACTCGACACTAACTTGATGTCGTGCCCCAACTTGATGCAAACTCCACACCTCTACTCGATGTCGTGCCTCCTCTCAAGTTTGTAAAATTATTATTATCATTAGTTAGTCCTCTTATTGCTTAATTTGGATAATAATATGCATAATTTGGAAAATCATAACAAGGAGCATATTGAAACTAATGATGAGTTAGAAAATATAGACATTGAAGAAGAAAAAGAAGACACTACCAAAGCTAAGAGAAAGCGAAAGAGAAAACACACATCAATTATGTGGCAATATTGTGAACCTGCTCAAAAAACAATTGATGGAAAATCATGTTATGAGTGCAAAAAATGTGGCTCTTTTTTTTTCATCTGATAGTAAATATGGGACTGGTAACTTTAGCGACATATTAACACTTGTGTGAGAAAAAAATACAAAAGATATAGTCAGCTAATTTTTAACCCTAATTTAGCTATGAGAAAAGCAACATTTGATCCTATACTTTTTCGTTAGTTAGTTATTAGTGTAATTGTGAAACATAATTTATCATTATCATTTATGGAATTTACTGGATTCAGAGCATTATTTGCATATTTATGTTAGAATTGCACTACTTTTACTCAAAACACAATGAAAACTGATTTGTTTAAGATGTATAAGAGAGAAAAGGCCAAATTAAAATATTTTTTTGGAGAAAGTACCTAGCATAATTTGTTTAACATTTGATTATGGATATCTATTGCTACTAATGGATATATATCGCTTACTGCATACTATATTGACAAAGACTGGGTTTTGAATAAATGATTACTTAATTTCTCATATATGCCACAGCCACATGGTGGTATAGTTTTGTCTCAAAAATTAAACTCTTTGTTGGTTGAATAGGAGATAGAAAACAAGTTTTTTTCTATCACGCTTGATAATGCTTCAACAATGATGCTTTTGTAGGATTGTTAACATAAAAGCTTATTGTTTCAATAGCACTTTTAAGTAATGGTACATATTTTCATCAAAGGTGTTACTTGACATTGCCATTGAAAAAGTTCACGAGACTGTGAAAAGATTAAGAAGCTTTTATTTATTTTTTATGACATCACTTGTGTCCTTTTTGGAGTTAAGTATCCAACTGCAAACTTATTTTTTCTGTCTATTTATAAGCTATGTGTATCATTAAAAGAGCATATATATGGTACATATGATTATTTGAAAAAGACGGTTATCCAAATGTTTGGAAAATTTGACAAGCATTGGTCTCAAATCAATATGATATTGGCTATAACTATCATGATAGATCCTTGATATAAAATTCAGTTTGTTGATTGGGCTTATAAAAAACTTTATAGATATAATTCAATTGAGTTTGGTAAAATTTGAAATAGTTTATTCAAGTTTTACAATGAATATCTTGAGAATAATTCAACCACAACAGTCATGTTGAGCTATGGCGCACTTGCATATGTTACTTTGGAAAGGGAATCATCAAATAAAGATAATAACTTACTACAAGTAATAGATTAGTGTTGTTAAATAATGAGTGTTTATGATTTACTTTTTATATAATTTAACTAATTATTTTGATATGATGCTGGAGATTGATTTATTTGAAAGTGAAAATTTTGGTGATGCTTCACGCAAATCTCAACTTGAGATTTGCTTGGATGAGTCAAAACACATTAGAAAGTTGGAACTAGATATGCTTAGTTATTGGAAATTAAATGAACATTATTTTCCAATTCTTTCAGTGATGGCTCAAGATATATTAGCTATTCCTAATTCCACTGTAGCATTGGAATCGGCTTTTAGTTGTAGAGGATAGGTTCTTAATCAATATTAGAGTTCATTGAAATCAAAAATTGTTGAGGCACTCATTTGCACCAAAGATTAGTTATTTGGAGAAGCAGATAGTGTACTATTTTTATGCTTTTATTTAATTTAGTATACTTCAACTTTTCTTCTTGTTTATACTTTTAAATTAGAAGTTGAGGAAAAGTTATCAGTGGATGAACTTGTTGAAGCTATTATTCATATGAATTCTAATATTAAAGAGAAGATAGATAAAATAGAAGTTGTACCTATGAATATAACAATTTGAGATAATGAATTTTTAATATGTTACAATATATATATATATATATATATATATATATAACTAATATATGTTAAATTATTTATTTTAGGTTTGAAGATGGATACTAACTCTTTTTTTTACTTATTAACACTTTTTATAAAATTGGACAAAAGAGAAGAATGCCAATTTTGCTCTTTTGACATGTGTATATTTACTCATGAAACTATGAATAGCGAGAAAGCTAAAAGTCTAGAAGGTCATTTTGGTTGAGTCCATGAACAATGTACATAGGGCTGAGCATTCAGTAAAAATCAAAAAACCGAAAACTGAATAAGGATTTACCGATTTACTGAAACCGAAAAACTCATTACCGAAACCGATACCGAATTTGATATTTACCGATCGGTAAATTGGTAAATTACTGATTTTACCGATTTATCGATTAAAAAATTAAAATATTACCTAATTAATCTATTAAAAGAATGAAAAAAAATATTTCATAAAACATGGATTGCATGCCTTTTCCTTCATTTAGTTTTCTGCTAAATTTTATTTATTGGCGATTATAAATTTATAATGGATTTTTGCTAAATTTTATTTATTGGTAAACCTAAGCCGAGGGTCAATTGAATTTGTGATTTTATCACTTAAGGGGCTCATGACTTGACCCGGTCAACTTGGGTGGACAGTATTACACATTTCAATAGAGATTATTGAAATTAAATAATTGGTATGCTTAAGCAAACAACCTCTTCGGTATTTAATTTTAGATTAATAAATAAAAATTTATTTTTTATATATGTATATCGGTAAATTAGTAAATTACCAAACCGAAATTGTATTTACCGAACCAAAAATCGAAAACCGAATTACCTAAAAATTATTACCGAACCGAAAACCGATACCGAATTTACCGAACCGATTTACTGATCGGTAAATTCGGTAAAAACCGAATAATTCTCACCCCTAAATGTACATTTTGAAGAAAGATCTAAAGCTAGTAGTTGATGATATATTAATAGTTTGATATTTGTGATATGATGATACATTGATAGTTTGATACTTGTGATATTTTAAAATTTAAATAAAAAATAATATATGCTGATTATTGTTATCTTGATGATACTTTGTATTTGTTATATGATTTGGTTATGATTGTGGTTGTATTTGTGATTATTACAAGTTTTTGTTCATGAAAGATTGTTATGTGATTTGTTGTGATGGTTTAAAAGATTGTTTGATGATAGTTCATGTTGTTGTGTTATGATGGTATAAGTTTATATTATTTATTGTTATTTCTCCATAAATCTTAATGGATTTATTGGTATATTTTTTATAAATGTTTTATTAAATTGTTCATTTGTTTTAATAAATATTAGATTTTTACTAAATTTTAATAAAATTTTTATTAGTTTGTTATTTGTGTATAAAATATTAACGGTCAATTTATAATCAGGTCGTGTCGGGTAGTGATGGATATAGGACATAAGGGTATGTGGGTGCAATATAAAAAAACTAATATGATAATATAAATACATAAGTATAATATAATAAAAATAAAATAAAAATTAGATTAAGAAAGGGCAAACGACACATTAAGAGGGGTCAAACAGCATAATATCAATGATGAGTGGGGCAAACATTAGTATATATATGTATATAATATTTTAAACATATGTATATAAAGAGAGACATTCCAATTCAGTTGGGGCATTTGCCCACACTATGGTGTAGTGGCTCCGCCACTAGTGTCTGGTCAAATAGATCTGGTTAATAAGTGACCCAATTACAAAATAGGTTATTTGGGTCTTGTTGGTATTAAGGTTAATGTATGACCCATTTAATAAATGGGTTATTCGGGTTATGTTGAGTTGACTCAGTTATACTAGGTGTCACGCCCTATCTATTCTAACCGTCCATGTCCGCACTACCACCTCCACATGTGTGCCAAAACCAATTTCGAAAACGAAATTCTTTCGGCTGCGCTAATGTTCACCAAGCCACACCCGTTGACTGCCTTGAAGCGAACGCCGCTTTGCTTTGTTCTTGTGCGTTCGAACGATGCCACCTGCGTCATTCGCTTGCCGTCGTCGCCAGAGCCGATGAACGGGGAGGGAGTGTGCAGTAGGCTGGAACCCTCGTCCAACCTCAGCCCTCTCGTCGCGGAAGCTTTAGCCTCCTGGGATGGTGAAAGAGATAGATATAGAGGGAAACTGCCGGAAAACCAGAGGAGATGACTGAGCCGGGGAAGACAAAGCTGTAAGGGAAATTTTCGTTGAATTCAACCTACCTAAACCCTTACAGAGAGCTATCCCTGTTTTGCTCTCTCACGTCGACGGCCCCTCGCCGTTGACTACAGTTCGCTCAAACTCTCGCTGCCATCATTGGGGGAGGTAGAGGAGCACGCCGCCAGCTCCAATCCCGCCTCCCCCTCTCTTTCCCCTGTTCGGACGAGGCTGGAACGGAAGCAATGCGTCTGCTACGTCGTCGAGGTCTCGCCAAGGAAAGCTGTCCTCTCCTTTCGTCGCCCAATGCCTTAAAAGAGGAGGAGGAGTCGCCTGGGTTGGAAGGAAGTCGTCTGCCAACCGACTTCCCCAAATGGCCGTCCGTGAATCACGCCTCCGTGCATGATTCATGATGTGCTCCGCAAATGTACGGACAAATCGAAGTAATAAAATATCGATCCCACAGGGACCAATGGCTAAGTACTGATTTTTACTTAAAATCGTTAGCTAGACTAATCTGAGAGAAAATTATCCTTACTTCTACTAAAACAGAAGAAACAATAAAGCAGACTTTGGTTGTAATCAATTTATGGAAAATTCAGGATTTCGGGTTCACCACTCTATGTTTCATGACTTATTAAAAATTAAAGTTGTCTTAAGAAGGATTCACTATGTTGAAAAGGATTTATCCACATGTACAGATTGCCCCTTCTCAGTAGTACAATCTGGTGTTTATTCGAATTAATCCCCTACTCTCGTGGTTATTAATTCAGATAAACCCAATGAGTTCTTGACAAATCAATAAAATCCCTCAAGTTAATTCGAATTACTCTCGTGTTCAAATTAACTTGTTCAACTATTATAGGTCCGACATCACAATTCACTTCTCAGTACTTCTTGTGATGTCTAAGACATGAAAATCATGGCTAGTAATAATCATGTAATTATTACAACAATAATTGAATCTAACAAGAGCAAATAACTTCATAAGATAGTATTAAATGATCAAGTCATGAAAACAAAGAGGGCTACGCCCTTAGTCCTCAATAAAAGTTTACGCTGACATGTTGAACACGTTCGCATCTAAGAAATCCATGTTTTTTTATTACAAATTGGCAAAATAATTCGAAATAGATAAAGGAAGACAAGGATCAATGTTTCCTGATGAAGATCGACAGCAACAATCCCAAAAATTAGAGCTTTTTCGGTGAAGATTTGCTGGTTGCCGCTCGTTGCCCTAGTTCTCGCCTCTTCGCCAAATTTTGATAGAAAATTGGCCAAAAAGTCCTCAAACTCGGCCCAAAGCTCCCTTATATAGTTCCTCACCCTTCTATTAGGTTTCCTCCAAAATCTAGTTTGAAAACGGATTAAATCGGACGAGAAACGAAGTCAAATCCGAATCTGGCGGATGAAATTACGGCCATAAAAATTTTCACGGGCGGCCGTGAAACGCTCTGTTGAAATATGGAATTTTTACCCGATAGAATTACGGCCATAAAAACTTTCACGGGCGGCCATAAAACACTCTGTTTAATCCCGTATTTTTGTTTGAAGAAATTACGGCCGTGAAACATTCTGTTGAAATTTGATATAGCCTTGATGAAAATTACGGGTAGGAGTGTAATTTCTTTTGTACATTCAAAAAATATGGCCGTAAAATATTTCATTGGGGGGCCGTATTTTCCTAAACAAGCTCTGACTTGCACAAAATTTTATGGGTAGCTTCGTCTTGACTTGTGGAGTTCATCCATGTGCTTGGATTCATTAAAAACTACCAATTTGTAACCGTTTTCACCTGAAATATGATAAAAAGAAAAAAAAGGTGAAGATTCCGAACAAACAAAGAGATTTAAGTCAAAATATATGAAAATATGATTGAAAGGATATATAAATGATGGTAAAAATATACAAAAAATATTATATAAATGCATGTCATCAAATCTCCCTAGACTTAAACTTTTGCTTGTCCTCAAGCAAATAAATAAATTAAAGATCAACACAAAGTATGAAAAGATAATCTTCTATATGCAAAATAAATTTCTAAAATGCAATCATCCACAAAAACTTTCCAAATTATGATGCACAAAATTTTCATGTAAACATATTATTTTCATAATTTAATCCATGGGATTCATGATCATAATCAAATAAACTTTCGCAACCTGTACAGAAGATAGAACCTTTAGTCTCAAGAATTCACCCAAGTTTCTATTTAAATCCATTATGCTTTTGTTTACAGGAATGAGATATCCAAAACCTTTTTCCACTCAAATTTTTCTTATTCAATCATTTTTCATTCACTCTTCTCTTTTTTTTATTTATTATTGACATGGTATGTACCCATGTAGATACTCACTTTTTATTTGGACTTCAACTCTTAACTTTGATATCACTGCCAATTTTACGCAGTGCCAAGTAGGGGAGTAATTCTTTCTTCTTTCTCTCCTTTTTTTTATTATTGATTTCAACCCTTTACTTCGGTACCATGCAAAATTTTATGCATTGCTAAGTAGGGGAGTCATAAATCTGGGTTTTTGTCTCAATTCTTCCCAACAAATAACATAACAGTTTAAACATCCATCAGGCTTATCAATCGACATGAATTCAACAATTGCACTAGTATACTCATTTTATTTGAGAAAAATCACTTCACCTCTAAATTTATTCATCAAATAACATATTCCACAAAACCTCATGCATTAATTTATGAAAAATTAAAGTGACATGATTTGCATTAAAGAAATAAACTTTACATAAGAAAATGTCTTATTCACGAGTATTGATATATATATGAATCACAAAACACACATATAATCTCAAGAGATAAACATCTATTCATTGTCAAGAAAAAATACCACATAAAATCTCAAGCATCAACACATTCAAAATATTAAAACTTTTACAATCCAAAGTTTACCATCTCAATGCACCAACATCAGGTGCCAAATAACATCATATAACATCCAAAGGAACTAAAACATGCACTCATCAACCATGTATCAGAATATCAAAGTACAACCAAATCGAATAGTATTTAAGCACATAGGTAACACAAACTAAAAAGTCAGTAAGCTTCAGATGCAAAAAACGTGATACAGTCACCCTTTCCTACAAGAAGACATGTATTATCAATGATGTATAAAGACATTAAGCACAAATAAGGACTAGTGATACTCACAAAGTACTACTCATCTGCATTTGAATTTGTTTCCTCTTCATCTTGCTCTCTCATGGGTTCATTGGGATCTCTCCCTTTATCCCCTTCATCGTCGCTACTGGTACCAAAGTGATCCCATATAAAAGTTTTGATACTCCGGATATCATCTTGATTCTCTCGCACAACCTCAAATAATTGCTTCATTAGACGCCCTTGAGAAAACACCTATGCCGATAGTGCTTGGAAACCTGGATCTTGGGTGATAGTCCAATTTCTTGGAGGGGCTGCGCGACGAGAAGAGGTACCAGTCTGGGGTGGTGGCGAGTCATCATCCATCCAACTAAATCCAACTCCTGCAAAAAATGGTGGCGGTGGTACTACATCAAGTGGAGTCGGGTTATCTTTAACGGTTGCATCTGAGGGAATCCTCCAATTTAACAGGTTATGGACTGTAATCCTCTCTTTATTTGGCAAGGGTAGAGTAGGAAAGTCCGGTCCAAGGATCAAAGAGAAACAGTTACCCTCGTGGATGATCATTCTCATAGCCAAACATGATTCTATATCAATCCTAGGGTTTCCCTTGGCAGTTTCAATTCCATACGGGTCCACATTTAGAGCAATGGCAATAGGAGTAACGTAACCCCCTAAAACAATGGAATCTTTCTTGGCACGAGCCACTTTATCAAACTGTTTTACTAAAAAGTAGGCAACATATACTTGAAAACCATGCAACATACTCCATAAAAAATAAAGCTCGGTCTGGCGAATCATACCATCACTCTCGCCTCGTCCGAAGACAATATGCCAGAGAATCCTATGAACATATCGCAGACATGGGTTGGAGAGACTAGAAGCCTTTGTTGTCTTCACTAAAAAATTTGAGTTATATGCAATTTGATGCCAAAATGCACTTTCTACATACTCCCTTGCTAGATGCGTAACTCCTCCGCCAGGCAATGACAATATGTTTCGCACATCTTTAAGTGTAAGATTCCTCTCGATATTTGTAAGCCGAAAAGTCAAACGGCCTTTTCCTTCTTGCCAATCATCATCGTGTAGCTCAACTTCCAGACTGCTAAAGAATTCCAGAACTAATGGGATAAATGTCTGTGGAGTTGATTGAAAAACTTTTGGTGCTTGAATTTGCTGAAACATCCACTCAACATCTTCATCTAATCCCAAAATCTCCATAGTTCGTTTGTCCATATATCTGGTATGAATGATACGTCTGGAGTTCAGCACATTGTATCTAGCTTCTTGTTTTCCATCACGGAAGATAATACCATAAGAGTTAGGAGGAGGTGCTGAAGAAGCTAGCTTCTTCCCTTTGCTAACAACTCTCTTGATTTTGGGTGCCATTGCAAGTTAAATTAACGCAATGAAGAGCAGCAAATAGTAGGTATATGCAGATGTTAAGCAGATAAGACACAAACAGAGTAACTCGTGTGTAGCTTTCAATTTACAACCTCCACATTTGATACTTTCAGTTAAAATTGCTGACATAAATCTACTAAGGAAGGATCTTCTACCTCTTGTGAAGCTTTCAAGACCAAGAAATGGCGGTGATGAAACTCCAGCGGCGAGAATCGAACGCCAGTGACAATATTGGGGATTTCCACTTCCTAAAGAAAATCGGAGCTCCAAATCGCTAAATAACCCTCGGACAAGGTTGGATCTAGGTTGGGAACGATCGCCGAAAGTCTTTGGAAGCTAAGGGAAGCTCGGACAAAGAAATCAGCACGGGGGAACAAAAAACACGGGTGAAAACCCTAAGAATACGGTCGTGCTGCATATATAAGAAATAGGATTACGGCCGTAAAATGTTTCACGGCCGGCCGTGAGACATTCTGTTTAGAAGGGCTTCGACTTTTACGGCCGTGAAAAATTTTATGGGTGGCCGTAAAACATTCTGTTCTTTACCCCCTTTTTACAATTACGGGCATAATGAAAATTACGGTATACCCATTTTTTTTTTGAGATCAAAGATACGGTTGTAAAAATTTTCACAGCAAGCCGTGAAACATTCTGCTCCTTCAAGAATATGGCCATAATTTTTTTTTTTTTGGGGGGGGGGGGGGTGGGGCGTATTTTCTGCGAAATCCTCCAAATTCACCGTCTTGCCCATAAATTAAATTAAAGCGTTCCTACACAACAGAAAAACAAGAATTAGCCTAAGAAAATTAATAAAATAAATAAAAAGAATTAGTAGAAATGTTTGGGTTGCCTCCCAAGAAGCGCTAAGTTTAAAGTCGCTAGCTCGACAAGAGTCTTCGTCATCATGCAGGTGGTAGAGGATCTAAGAGCTTCTGGATTACACCCTCTTCAATAGGCTCTGACTTATAGTAATGTTTTAAGCATTGGTCATTAACTGTAAAGTTCCCTGTCTTTTCACTCTAAATTTCAATTGCACCATAAGGATAGACTTTAATAACCTTGAAAGGGCTTGACCACCTCATTCTTAGTTTTCCAGAAAAGAGCCTCAATCTAGAATTGAAAAGTAAAATGAGGTCACCTTCTTGAAAATTCTTAATGACGATATGACGATCAGGCCACTTCTTGGTTCTTTCCTTGTAGATTCTAGCATTTTCATATGCATTCATTCTGATTTTTTCAAGTTCATCAATTTGTAATCGCCTTTTTCTCCTCAGTGGCTTTCAAATCATAATTTAAAGTCTTTATTGCCAATAAGCTTTATGTTCCAATTCAACTGGGAGATGACATGATTTACCATATACAAGCTGATAAGGTGACATACCAATTGGAGTTTTGAACGCAGTCCGGTACGCCCACAACGTGTCATCAAGCTTCATAGACCAATCTTTTCTTGACTTAGAAACAGTTTTCTCAAGAATTTTCTTCAACTCTCTATTAGAAATTTCAACTTGGCCACTTGTCTGTGGGTGATAAGGAGTAGAAATTTTATGCATCACCCCATACTTACTCATCAGTGCGGAGAATTTTTGCTCTATAAAGTGGGATCCTCCATCACTTATAACAACTCTTGGAACTCCAAACCTCAGAAATATTACCCTTCTAAACAGTTTGATAACCACTCGGGAATCATTGGTTGGAGCCGCTACAGCTTCTACCCATTTTGATACATAATCAACTGCTACAAGAATATACTTGTTTCCACATGAGGTTGGAAAAGGACCCATGTAGTCAATTCCCCACACATCAAATATTTCTATTTCTAAAAGGCTATTCAGTGGCATCTCATCACGCTTCAAAATATTCTCTGTTCTTTGACATTCTTCACAAGAGAGAATAAAATTCCAAGCATCTTTAAAGAGTGTTGGCCAAAAGAAACCCAATTGAAGCACTTGAAAAGCTGTCTTTGACAAGCTAGCATGTCCTCCATATGCAGAACTATGGCAATGAAAGAGTACATCCCTCACTTCTTCTTCTGGCAAGCATCTTCTGTATAATCCATCTGGACATCTCTTAAATAGAAAAGGATCATCCTAAAAATAATGTCTTACCTCTGATAAAAACCTTTTTCTTCCCTAATAAGTCAAGTCAGCAGGTAGAATATCAGACACTAAATAATTTACAATATCAGCATACCATGAAGCATCAATCCTTGCAATCGCAAAGAGATGCTCATCAGGAAAGGCATAGTCTATTTCATGTTCAGCAACTTTTCTCACTCCATCTTCTAAAACAAGGCGCGATAGATGGTCAGCAACATAATTTTCTGCGCCCTTCTTATCCTTAATTTCTAAATCAAATTCTCGCAGCAGAAGAACCCATCTGATCAACCTTGGCTTAGAATCCTTCTTATTCATAAGATATTTGATGGCAGCATGATCTGTGTAAATAATTACTTTAGAGTCAATAAGATATGATCTAAATTTCTTGAATGCAAAAATGATAGCTAAAAACTCCTTCTCTGTTGTTGCGTAATTGATCTGCGCATCATCCAATGTCTGGCTCGCATAATATATGGCGTGCAATCTCTTCTCCTTACGCTGTCCAAGAACATCACCTTGTTGACACAGATTTATATAGCATTTCAAGTATGATTTTATAGTCAGAATCACATATATTTCTGGGCTTTATGCCTCTTTATTGCCTTAATTGCCTTACATATATGGAATCTACACCTCTCTTGGTATTTTCACGTTCAGGTCAAAACGACCATAAAGAGGGTGTATTCTAGGACTTTTGTGGTAGAGGAGCTCATCCTAATTCAAGATGATCCTAACTAGAAGTTTTCGAATTCATTGAAGCCTTTGCTGGAAATCACGACCGGGTCGTGATCAGAATCATGCCCGTGACTCGTCTCTGTGCTTAAGGCTGCAACTGATAAATCACAACCGAGTCATGACCAAATTCATGCCCAAGATCGCGGACCCGCTTGTTACGAAATCATGATTTTTACCTAGATTTCTTTGACCTAACCCTAAGGGAAGCTCAGGGGCGTTAAGGACCTTTCTCCCCCATTGACCAAGGAGGCATGGAGCAACTTTTGGCGATGGATTTGGTCATGAAATCATGATTTCGTGGAGGATGGGCGGCTGAAGCTTTGCAGGGTATGGGAAGTGCAGCGAAGACTTCTTTCTCTGCTGAAAAGCTGTAGCGGCTTTGTAGAATCTGGAAAATGGTAACAGCCCACTTGGAGAAGGTGATAAAGAGCCTTGAAGAAAGGAGAGTAAGGGGATTCGCACAGTAGAGGAGAAGAGACTACGACGCTTGGAGAAGAGGGAGATAAACAAGGGCTGCGCATCTACATTCATTGAAGATACTTGTTGCGTGAGCACCCTAAAGATAAATTTGTAAGGAAGATCTTGCATTTACATTCAATTTGCTGCATTATTTGTATAATCTTAGCAAAGTGTCATATGATCTTACCTTCCTCTTGTAATCACTGCATAAATCTACATGTGTATGAGACGTTTAATGCTTTAGTTCACACTTTTACCATGAACATTGTAGGCTAAACACTAAATCAGGATGTGGGGTAGCCCTTGATGACTTATTAGTTGAAATATTTTAGCTCTATTCGCCAAAATCCATGCTCGACCTTATGTGTGCACTTTGCCTGCATTACCCGGAAGGGGTATGCTTGAGCCTTTAATCGCCCCAAGTAAGGTTCGATAATCAGCATCTCTAGGAGGAGAACTCGCTTGTAGATCTGTACTTACTTGCGGGGATTATAAGGAGCTTAGATGTAGTGGAGAGACTCCAATTCGACCACGCGTCAGAACCATTTGGTTGAGAGTTTATCCATTCCGTTAGTGTGTTATGCCTACATTAACCGAAAGGGGGTGTTTGAGCCTTTAATCGTCCCAAGTGAGGTTTGTAAATCAGCATCTCTAGGAGGAAAACTCGCTTGTAGATCTGTACTCACTTGCGGGGATTATAAGGAACTTAGATGCAGCGGAGAGACCCCAGTCCGACCGCACGTCAGAACCCTACGGATTGGACCGATAATATAGTCTGTGGGAGTGGGCAAGATTATTGGAGGGAGCAACCTGCACGACAGGTGGCTAAATCCCTTGAATTGATTGGACATTGGTAATAGAGATTGACTATTCAGCAGCAAGAAGTCAAAGCGGTGAACCCATATCCTGATACTTCTCCCCATTAGAATTCTCTCGTGTGAATTCCTTTGTTAATGTTCTTGTGCATTTAATTATTTCATCATCTTAACTTCATCAATTTCGACGTAGTCTAGCTAGTGAATTCGAGATCTGTCGGTACTTGCCCATTAGTCCCTGTGGGATCGATATTTTATTACTTCGATAGACCCGTGCACTTGCGGGAAGCCTGTCTACATTTGTGGGCTCTATCAAGTTTTTGGTGCCATTGTCGGGGACTAATTTTGGCAATATTGACTAGATTTAGGAGTTATTAGACTAGACATTTTTAGCTTCATTTTATCTTAGTAGACCATTTTTTGTTTACTTCATTTTACACATTTCTTGATTTAACGAAACACCTACTTGTTAGAATTTTAGTTTATGCATAGAGCTTCGCAACCGGAACCTGCAATACCATTTGATTCAAAAATTGAAAGAACGTTCCGGCGTCGCAAAAATTTTTAGAAACTTAAATCCAAGAAGAATTCACAAACATCAATCATGGACGGTAACAAGTCACTTCGAGACTTCGCTGCACCTAATGTTCAAGGATTTCATTTAAGCATTGCACGTACACCAATAGAGGTGAACAATTTCGATATAAAACGTCGCTTCTGTCAATGTTACTGTTGGGAAACCCCGGGGACATTTTACAATTTTCAGAGTTATGGACATACATTTTTCGCAGCGGAAGAATGTCCCCGAAACAGGCCAGTCCCAAAAACCCAGTGAAGATAGCAAGCAAGGGAGTCGACACGATGAGTTAGGAAATACCTTAAGAGCAATATGGAGCGATGCCGATGTAGGCATCCAAGTGTGCGCCCTCTGCAGTCTCGCACACACGGATCTCTTGAGTTCTCTTCTTCCACGCCCGGTGCTAGCCTCGGGAAGAAGATCCAAGCCTTAGGGAGATGTTTTACTTCTCTTGCACCACTTAGAGAAAAGATGCGCCAAGTGAAGAGGGAAAACCGCCCAAGCCGCCAAGCCCTAGATCTCCTTGCGCCAAGAGGAAAGGAGGAAGAGGCTTGCGGTTATGGAAGATGCGCCCTTGCTCCAAGCACTCGCCCCTCTCCTTGTGTTCACGCCTTCAAGGATTAATTACACACAAGAGGGGGCGACTAGGGTCATATTTATAGGGCAAGAGGCGGTTAGGGTAATGGCTAGGATCATGACAAGTGTAGGGCTAGGATGAGGAGGTTTGAGATAAGGAAAGTCTCCAAGACATTTCCATAATTCTCATTCAACCTTACCTTTTGTTCCCACGCCTTTCCTTGTGCGCCAAGGCCTTGCCTTGCGCCTCAAGCTATGCCATAGAGGCATGCATTCCATCCTAGGAAGAGAGGGGGAGGCGCCTTTTACTTCCATAATGAAGCAAAGGCGCCAACATGACCCCATTATGCCCCTAGGCGCCTAATGGTTCATGTTTCTCCCCATTATATCCTTTTAGCCTCTCATCTCTTCATGAGAACTTGTTATTGGGCCTCATTGGATAATGAGTTAGCCCAAACATCATTGCATAGGTTGATTAAGCACTTGGATCCAATCCAATGCAACCCTAATCCAAATGTGACCAACCATGGTCAAATACGGGTCAACCTGCCAAAAATGAAGTTTGGCTCCAATAACATTCATCCATCTCATCAGGCCCATTGGCGCTGATGAAATCTCCCAATTAGATCCGAGTTATCCAATAACTCGATCATAAGGCTTCCCGATCAATACGAAAACTCAAGTATCAAGGTGTGCGACCCTGTAGGTTCCTCTGACGCTGGCAGTGCTGACCAAAGGTCATCACAAGCAGTGAGTGGCACCTAGCAGTGCATCGCTGCTACCCAGGTCGTTGGAATGGATATCGACATCGACATCCCCATCATCGCAACTAGGTACAGATGCATTACAGTCTCTTTGCCGTACTGATATCCGATTGGACAAGTGTGTCACCACTTGTTTTCATCCAATCACATGGCTATGACTAAAACAGGTTCTCACCTGGGTATGGCCATACACTCTCAGTCATAGAACCATAAAGGAGCTCCATGGATATCATACTTCCTTAGGGAAGGGGCAAATCCTATGTCTGTCCATTGATCTTCTCATATGGGTCGTGACATACTCAATAACAACCGTTATGACCTCCCAGCTACGGCAAGGTGTTAGGTTGTATCAAAGCAAGTCCCTAACCATATAGAATGATTAATGACCTCAAGTCAAGGGATCAATGCATCTCCTGTCACTTATGAGGATAACTCATGACACCAAGTCATAGCCTCATAGCGGGTCTATCCAGTATATCCCCAATGATATACCCATGTGTCTACGTTAGCACCACGTGCCTAACTAGCCCACATACCAGTCTCACAAGTACCATAGCTGTCCCATATCCACTAAGGTACATCGACTGGGGATTATAATTCGAGCACAGATCCAATCTGTCTCCAGGGACATTATCATGTAAGTACACAATCGCAGGTGTAGTCAAACAATGATAACGACAATGCCAGAATGATATATAAATATCAGTGTCAAGTAGTACATAAGTTGACCAAAACTGGGTCCTAGGGCATATACACCAACAATCTCCCACTTGCACTAAGACTTAGAAGTTGAGGAATCTCAACCCCATATCTCTAGCGTGACCATCATGCTTCTGCTGCGCCAAAGCCTTGGTCAATGGGTCTGCCAGATTGTTCTCTGTGTCTACTCTGCTAATCTTGACATCACCTCTGTCAATGATCTCTCTGATCAGGTGAAATCTTCTGAGTATGTGTTTGGATCTTTGATGAGACCGTGGTTCCTTGGCTTGTGCAATTGCTCCATTGTTGTCACAATAGAGTTCAATGGGATCCATTGCACTAGGTACCACTTGAAGATCACATAAGAACTTCCTTATCCAAACAGCTTCCTTGGCTGCCTCAGAAGCAGCCTCATACTCAGCTTCGGTTGTAGAATCTGCTATGGTGGATTGCTTGAAGCTCTTCCAACATACAGCGCCTCCATTTATCTTGAACACATAGCCGGCCTGCGATCTAAAGTCGTCAGGGTCAGACTGGAATGATGCGTCAGTATACCCCTGCATACTGAGCTCTTCCTGTCCCCCATAGACCATGAACAAATCCTTAGTTCTTCTCAGATACTTTAGGATGTTCTTTACAGCCACCCAGTGCTGTAGACCTAGATTGGATTGGTATTGGCTGGTAATGCTCACAGCATATGCCACATCTGGTCTAGTACATAACATTGCATACATGATCGATCCTACTGCCGAAGCATAAGGAATTCAACTCATGTCATCCCTCTCAGCCTGTGTTGTAGGACACTGGCTCTTTGAGAGAGTAAGGCCATGTCTCACTAGAAGGTATCCTTTCTTGGATTGCTCAATGTAGAACCTCTCCAGTACCTTATCAATGTAAGTACTTTGACTAAGGGCCAAGAGCCTCTTGGATCTATCCCGGTAGATCCTCACGCCTAGGATATAGGCGGCCTCCCCTAAGTCTTTCATCTCGAAACACTTCCCCAACCATGTCTTCACAGTTTGAAGACTAGGGATGTCGTTTCCGATGAGCAGTATGTCATCAACATACAAGACCAGAAAAATTACCAGGCTCCCACTGAATTTTCTGTATACATAGGCGTCATCTTCGCTTTTGATAAAGCCATAATCTCTCACGGCCTCATCAAATCGAAGATTCCAACTTCGAGATGCTTGCTTTAATCCATAAATGGACCTCTTTAGCCTGCAGACCTTATTAGCCTCTGCAGGATGGATGAAGCCATCAGGTTGTGTCATATACACATCCTCAGTCAGCTTCCCGTTAAGGAACGTTGTTTTCACATCCATCTGCCATATCTCATAGTCATGATATGCAGCTATAGCAAGCAGAATCCGAATGGATTTAATCATGGCAACTGGCGAGAAGGTTTCATCATAGTCCACCCCGTGGACTTGTTTAAATCCTTTAGCTACTAGTCTACCCTTATAGGTAACTATTTTGCCATCCATGTCTGTCTTCTTCTTGAAGACCCATTTACACCCTATGGGTTTTACCCCATCAGGCAGCTCAACCAAATCCCAGACTTGGTTAGCCGACATAGAATCCATCTCAGATCTCATGGCGTTAAGCCATTTCTCGGAGTCCGGTCCACTGACCGCCTCATCATAGGTTCTAGGTTCATCCTCAATGATGAAGATCCCATCGTGTTGGGTCGGTAGCGACCCATACCTTTCAGGTGCACGACGAATTCTCCCAGACCTACGCGGGACCTGTGTCTGAGCCTCAGGTTGCCTAGCAACCGGTGCAGGTGGCTCAGATTCCATCTCTTTGTCTTGTGCTTGCACTTGGATCTCATCCAAGTCAAACTTCCTCCCACTAACTTCTTTCATAAGAAATTCTTTCTCTAGAAAGACAGCACCCCGAGCAACAAAAACTTTGTTCTCGGTTGGGACATAGAAGTAGTATCCTTTAGTTTCCTTAGGATACCCCACAAACACACACTTATCAGATCTAGGTTCTAGCTTGCTAGAATCTTGACGTTTGACATAAGCCTCACATCCCCAGATCCTGATAAACGTGAGATTAGGGCGTCTCCCACTCCACACCTCGTATGGTATTTTAGAGACACTCTTAGATGGAACATTATTCAGTATCAGAGAAGCTGTTTCTAGTGCATGCCCCCAGAATGATGAAGGTAGAGTTGCATGACTCATCATGGATCGAACCATATCCAATAAAGTTCGATTTCTCCTTTCAGACACACCATTCCATTGAGGTGTTCCAGGAGGAGTGAGTTGGGATATGATCCCACACTCTCTCAGATAGTCAAAGAACTCACCACTCAGGTATTCTCCACCTCGATCTGATCAAAGAGCCTTAATGGATCTTCCAAGCTGGTTCTCTACTTCATTCTTGAACTCCTTGAATTTCTCAAAGGATTCAGATTTATGTCTCATTAAGTAGACATAACCATATCTACTGAAGTCATCAGTGAAGGTAATGAAGTAGTTGTACCCTCCTCTGGCTTGTTTATTGAAGGGCCCACACACATCAGTATGTATGAGATCCAATAAACCTTCTGCCCTCTCACCAATCTTGGTGAAGGGCGCCTTTGTCATCTTCCCTAATAAACAAGGTTCACAAGTATCAAATTCCTCCAAGGAACTTGAATCTAACAATCCATTTGCATGGAGTTGTTGGATGCGATTCTTGTTTATATGGGCTAATCGACAGTGCCATAGGAAAGCACCAACTGAACCACTCAGTTTGGTCCTCTTATTGCTTATGTTACAGATAGAACTTTCCATATCCAAGATATATAGACCATTGCACAAAGTACCCTTCCCATAGAACATATTTTCAAATGAAAAAGAACAGGAGTTCTTATTTATTTCAAATTTAAATCCTTTCCTCGCCAAGCAAGGAATGGATACAATGTTCTTTGTTAGCGAAGGTACACAAAAGCAATTGTCTAGTTCTAATTGAAGTCCAGAAGGCAAGGAGAGAGTCAAAACGCCTACAGCAACAGCAGCAACCTGTGCCCCGTTTCCAACGCGTAGGTCAATCTCTCCAAGCCGCACCGATCTACTTTTCTTGAGCCCCTGCATATTTGTACAAATATGAGCTCCACATGCGGTATCCAATACCCATGACATAGAAGTAGAAAGGTTGACTTCTGTAACATAAATACCTGAGCTAGAAGTTAAGGCCAAGCCTTTCTTCTCCTCATTCTGAAGCTGCCTGCAGTCCCTTCTCCAGTGGCCCTGCTCGCCACAGTGAAAACACCTCTGTTTCTTTGACTACTTCGCCCTTTTCTTCAGTGCTTTGGTAGGACCTCTGGCACTGCTCTTAGCACGTGCCTTACCCTTCTTCTTTATCTTCTTGGTCGCAGGGACCAAAAGAACATAATTGGGTTTGGTCTTACCCATCTCTCGCTTGGCTGTTTGGAGCATATTCATCAATTCCTCCCGTGTGCACTCAATCCGGTTCATGTTGAAGTTAATGATAAACGGACTGAAGCTAGGGGGCAGGGAATGAAAAATAAGATCCACAACCAGCTCGTTGTCTATGGTGTGTCCCAGTCTCCTGAGATGATCCACATTCCCAATGAGTTTGAGAACATGGGGTCTCACTGGTGCACCTTCAGACAACTTGCACCGAAAGACTGCTTTGGCGGTGTCAAATCTCTCAGTTCTAGCCTGAGCCTCGAACATCTGTTTCAGACGAGTAATCATCTGAAAAGCGTTCTGCTCCTCATATTGCACCTGCAGTTCAGGTGCCATACTGGCTAGCATAAGACATGCAACCTCCAAAGAGTCATCCTGATGCTTTCTATAAGCATCTCTGTCTGCCGTTCGGGCATTAGGCGGAGGGGCCGCAGGAAGAGGCTGTTCAAGGACATACAGCTTCTTCTCGAGCTTGAGGACTATCCTCAAATTCTGATGCCAGTCCATAAAGTTAGTTCCAACTAACTTATCCTTATCAAGGAGTGATCGCAGTGATAATCCGCCAGTGTTCGTAGCCATTGTTCTACAACACCCAAGAAGAACAGATTAGTACTACTTCGAATCATTTAAACTGGACTTGTTTTAAATGACCATGGCTCCCACTATTTTAAATTCGAATTGACAACCCACAAAGTCAATCGGGAAGTTTAAAACTTCCTAGTGAGATGGGATCCTTATTTCACATGAGGCTTCGCGTCCCACGAGGGTGGGATGAGATGCACAAAGTAACCCATGCTTCCTAAGGTGGGCGCGCCGGCCGGTTGCTCCAAGCAACTCCCCTTGTTGAGACAGTCTGGGCATTTCATGTCCAGCGAGGGCTGGATACAACATGAAACCTTTACCTCTCAACGATGCCTCTAGACTTTCACCATGTGCCCAGCACATGTGAACTTCTAGTCAAGTCCATTCCTAACCGTTATGCCCAGGGCCAACGAGTTTCCTTGCGAAGGCACGCCCAGGTTAAAACTGGACTGGGGAAACCATTGCCACCACGCAGTTTCTAAAGATAAGTGGGTGTGTCCCACGAGGGTGGGAAACAATTCACAACTCCACTGATCGATAGCTTAGTGAGGGTTACGCGTTAGAAGGCTACCAGACTTGATATTTTAATTGAGGGTTTTTGTTTAAGGTCTCATCATCTCAGTTTTATCTTATGTCTATCATTACAGGCATGCAATCCTATAGTGATAACATAACGGTAAAACATTTCAGGCATGCTTCTGCAGATAATAATAAAAGCAGTAAAGGATGATGTGATCATATCCTATACAAGACATTGAACCAATCCATGCCATGAAATAGGTTCAACTCTTGTCCTAGAACTCAAGCCCCAAAAACTAGACCTAACCTAGCCGACCTCTAGCTTGAACTTCAAGGTTGGCTCCAAGGTCCTTCTCTCATGGTTTAGCTCTCAAACTGTAGAGGAATACTTTCGAAGTTCCCCATAGGTTCGGCCAATGCCATGGTCTTCCTCCAAGGAAGGTGCGCCACCATGCAAGGGGCCAAGACCTTTTGCGCCACCAAGCAACCAAGCACCAGTTTGCATGCGCCACCCTGCATGCTTGCGCCATCAAGCAAGATGCGAGCGTC
This sequence comes from Costus lasius, assembly GCA_027563935.2. NCBI lineage: Eukaryota > Viridiplantae > Streptophyta > Magnoliopsida > Zingiberales > Costaceae > Costus > Costus lasius. Next base: position 24,855,903 of record CM050451.1, on the reverse strand, counting down.
AAGGTCCAAGAAGGATGCGCCTAGCCCTTAATCTTCCTCTTAATTTTTTTTACAAAAATAATGAAAAAGATGGCACGCAGGCCGCACAAGGATACATCGCTGGCATGCAAGAGGGGGGCTTGACTAATGATCACAACACCATGCACAATCAAGGTATTTACTCATGCAATTCTACATGCTCATTAAAAACATAAAATCTGAAATTTTACTTTTTCACAAAACCAGTTTCTTTTTCTCATCTTCTTCTCACAAGTCTTTTGGTTTATTGCGATTTATTTTTCATGATAATTTCAGAGATCCTTTCGGCTGGCAATTTTGTCAGATCAAGAGACTTGGCCAGTCCGAAGACACAATGCCCGTCCTACTTGACAAGATTACGTGCGCCTTTGATCTTTAAATCAAACAAGAAAAATAGTCCAAAAATTCCAAAAGAGATTGAGAGGATGATAGAAACAAGAAACCCTAATTTTTCTACTTTTAGAAAAATCGATTGCCATGCATCATGCTATTTACGAAAATAGAGATATGGCATGTGAGCATGGAAGAAAAGCATAAAACATCGTTCGAGTCTTGCAAGTCGCTCTGATACCACTGTTGGGAAACCCCGGGGACATTTTACAATTTTCAGAGTTATGGACATACATTTTTCGCAGCGGAAGAATGTCCCCGAAATAGGCCAGTCCCAAAAACCCAGTGAAGATCGCAAGCAAGGGAGTCGACACGATGAGTTAGGAAATACCTTAAGAGCAATATGGAGCGATGCCGATGTAGGCGTCCAAGTGTGCGCCCTCTGCAGTCTCGCACACACGGATCTCTTGAGTTCTCTTCTTCCACGCCCGGTGCTAGCCTCGGGAAGAAGATCCAAGCCTTAGGGAGATGTTTTACTTCTCTTGCGCCACTTAGAGAAAAGATGCGCCAAGTGAAGAGGGAAAACCGCCCAAGCCGCCAAGCCCTAGATCTCCTTGCGCCAAGAGGAAAGGAGGAAGAGGCTTGCGGTTATGGAAGATGCGCCCTTGCTCCAAGCGCTCGCCCCTCTCCTTGTGTTCACGCCTTCAAGGATTAATTACACACAAGAGGGGGCGACTAGGGTCATATTTATAGGGCAAGAGGCGGTTAGGGTAATGGCTAGGATCATGACAAGTGTAGGGCTAGGATGAGGAGGTTTGAGATAAGGAAAGTCTCCAAGACATTTCCATAATTCTCATTCAACCTTACCTTTTGTTCCCACGCCTTTCCTTGTGCGCCAAGGCCTTGCCTTGCGCCTCAAGCAATGCCATAGAGGCATGCATTCCATCCTAGGAAGAGAGGGGGAGGCGCCTTTTACTTCCATAATGAAGCAAAGGCGCCAACATGACCCCATTATGCCCCTAGGCGCCTAATGGTTCATGTTTCTCCCCATTATACCCTTTTAGCCTCTCATCTCTTCATGAGAACTTGTTATTGGGCCTCATTGGATAATGAGTTAGCCCAAACATCATTGCATAGGTTGATTAAGCACTTGGATCCAATCCAATGCAACCCTAATCCAAATGTGACCAACCATGGTCAAATACGGGTCAACCTGCCAAAAATGAAGTTTGGCTCCAATAACATTCATCCATCTCATCAGGCCCATTGGCGCTGATGAAATCTCCCAATTAGATCCGAGTTATCCAATAACTCGATCATAAGGCTTCCCGATCAATACGAGAACTCAAGTATCAAGGTGTACGACCCTGTAGGTTCCTCTGACGTTGGCAGTGCTGACCAAAGGTCATCACAAGTAGTGAGTGGCACCTAGCAGTGCATCGCTGCTACCCAGGTCGTTGGAATGGATATCGACATCGACATCCCCATCATCGCAACTAGGTACAGATGCATTACAGTCTCTTTGCCGTACTGATATCTGATTGGACAAGTGTGTCACCACTTGTTTTCATCCAATCACATGGCTATGACTAAAACAGGTTCTCACCTGGGTATGGCCATACACTCTCAGTCATAGAACCATAAAGGAGCTCCATGGATATCATACTTCCTTAGGGAAGGGGCAAATCCTATGTCTGTCCATTGATCTTCTCATATGGGTCGTGACATGCTCAATAACAACCGTTATGACCTCCCAGCTACGGCAAGGTGTTAGGTTGTATCAAAGCAAGTCCCTAACCATATAGAATGATTAATGACCTCAAGTCAAGGGATCAATGCATCTCCTGTCACTTATGAGGATAACTCATGACACCAAGTCATAGCCTCATAGCGGGTCTATCCAGTATATCCCCAATGATATACCCATGTGTCTGCGTTAGCACCACGTGCCTAACTAGCCCACATACCAGTCTCACAAGTACCATAGCTGTCCCATATCCACTAAGGTACATCGACTGGGGATTATAATTCGAGCACAAATCCAATCTGTCTCCAGGGACATTATCATGTAAGTACACAATCGCAGGTGTAGTCAAACAATGATAACGACAATGCCAGAATGATATATAAATATCAGTGTCAAGTAGTACATAAGTTGACCAAAACTGGGTCCTAGGGCATATACACCAACAGTTACAACAAAACCAATTTGGTGGATCACCGACTGAAGATCCAAACATGCATTTATCTATTTTTCTTGAATACTGTGACACCCTTAAAATGAATGGTGTGACCACTGACACTCTACGAATATGACTTTTTCCTTTTTCACTTAGAGACAGGGCGCGAGCTTGGTTACATTCATTACCATCTAGATCCATTATCACATGGGAACAACACTCACATGCTTTCCTTGCAAAATATTTTCCTCCGAGCAAAACCGCACAACTAAGAAACCAGTTTACCAATTTCTCCTAAAAAGAAGGCGAATCATTATATGAGGCGTGGGATCGCTTCAAGGAATTGCAACGAATGTGTCCTCACCACGGCCTCGAGAAATGGGTACTGGTACATACATTTTATATTTGCTTGCTTTATAGCACTCGTCTTATCGTTGACGCAGCCGCTGGAGGAGCTCTGATGAACAAAGCAGTCGATGAGGCCTACAATCTGATCGAAGATATGGCACTCAACCACTACCAATGGTCGAGCAAGAGAGGTATTTCATCCCGACAAGCCGGTAAGTATGAACTTGACGCTCTTAGTTCACTTGCTGCAAAAGTAGATTCATTATCTCATAAGCTTGACTCTATGAACATGCAACATAATGCTTCTAACGCTGCTATGTGTGAAATTTGTGGAGTAGAAGGTCATCTTTCTGACAGTTGTCAATTAGGGAACATGGTATCACAAGACTCCCCACCTGCTTTAGTGAATGCTATAGGTAATTTCAACCCAAGAGTCCAAAACAACCCTTATTCTAATACCTACAACCCTGGGTGGAAAAATCATCCCAACTTTTACTATAGAAACAACAACGCAGCTCAACCATCTAACTATAGGCAACCTTCTGGATTTCATTCGCCTAACACCGGGTATCAACTTAAGCAATTTGACCAGCCATCACAACCAAGCACCAACACAATACCGCAGGAGGAAACCTTAGAGTCATGCTTTGACAACTTTGTGTCAACACAAACCAAGGCCATGGATAGCATTTTAGAGGCAATCAAGGGCTTAACCACACACTAGAAGATATTAGAAAACCAAATAGCCCAACAGGCCAGCACGTCTACTAGACCTCTAGGCAGATTGCCTGGACAGCCAGAAGCAAATCCTAAGGAACATTGCAATGCCATTACCACGCGTAGTGGTAAACAGCTTGAGAACCAGAAATGCCTAAGGATGACCATTATGAGGATAAAGCCAAAACTCCTGAGTCTGAGGAACCCATTGTCATTGAAAGTGAACCACAGATAAAAGAGACTGAACCTGTCTATGTTCCACCACCACCTTACAAACTGCTCATTCCATTTCCTCAGAGGTTGGCAAACACAAAGCTTGATTGTCAATTCGGTAAATTTTTGGAAGTTTTAAAGAAATTGTACATTAACATACCATTTACCGATGCTTTATCACAAATGTCATCCTATGCTAAGTTTTTGAAGGAGATCTTATCAAATAAAAGAAAGATGGAAGAACACGGCATAGTGGCGTTAACTGAGGAATGCAGTGAAATTATCCAAAATAAGTTACCGCCAAATTTGAAGGACCCGGGCAGCTTTACCATTCAATGCCTAATCGAAAATACACCTTTCGACCATGCTTTGTGCGATCTTGGCGCCAGTGTAAGTCTGATGCCACTCTCTTTTTGCAAGAAACTGGATATTGGAGACTTAAAGCCGACAAACATCTCTTTGTAATTGGCTGATCGTTCCGTATGACATCTGGTAGGAATTCTAGAAGTCGTCCCAATAAAGGTAGGTAAATTTTTTATTCCAGCTGATTTCATTGTACTTGAGATGAAGGAAGACTCCAAACTTCCTATAATACTAGGTAGACCATTTTTGGCAACTACCGATGCAATAATCGATGTTAAAAATGGGAAGTTGACACTACGCATAGGTGAGGATACGGTTGAATTTGATATTACCGGAAGCCTAAAGAAACATCTTTTTGCAGATTCCTGCTGTAGTATCAAAGTCGTTGACGACGAGCTTAATTCGTCTTACATCCCTCGGACAAATGTCGACCCCCTCGAAGTGTGCTTGATGGGTGACTATGACGAAGAGCAGGAGAAAGAAGTCCGCGCTTATGCCAATATTCTCGACTCGAGCATCGTAGTCGAGCCAGATGAAGAAAAGCTTGAGGAATCATCTACACCGACATCTGAGGTTTTTGAACAACTTAACTTAGAGCTCAAATCCTTACCGAGCAACCTCAGGTACAAGTTTTTAAGTGAGAATTTTACTAATACTATCATTATAGCTGCCCATCTTGATTCAGAACAAACAAGCCTTCTTCTTGAGAGACTTCGAAAACATAAGAAGGTAATTGGCTACACTTTGGAAGATATAAAAGGAATTAACTCTTCTTTATGCATGCACAGGATATATCTCGAAGAGGACAGCAAACCATCTATTGAATACTAGAGGCGATTGAACCCAAACCTGAAGGAGGTAGTTAAGAAAAAAATTCTGAGAATATTGGATGCTGGGGTTATTTACCTATTTCAGATAGCCAATGGGTAAGTCTGGTAGTTGTGGTACCAAAGAAAGGAGGAGTAACGGTAGTAAAGAACAAAGATAACGAATTGATCCCACAAAGAACCATTATCGAGTGGCGCATGTGTATCGACTATCGGAAACTGAACAAGTCTACCCGCAAGGACCATTTTCCTCTTCCCTTTATTGATCAAATGCTTGAAAGATTAGCCACTAACTCTTACTTTTGTTCTTGGATGACTACACAGGATTTTTCCAAATACCGATACATCCCGATGACCAAGAGAAAACCACATTCACATGTCGCTTCGGCACTTTTGCCTATCGGTGTATGCCGTTTGGTTTATGTAATGTGCTAGCTACCTTTCAGCGATGCATGATGGCAATCTTCTCAGATTTCATCGAAGACATCATGGATGTCTTTACGGATGATTTTTCGGTATACGGGTCTAGTTTTGACTCTTGTTTATCTAATTTGACCCGTGTTTTGTAGCGTTGTGAAGAAATGAACCTGGTGCTTAATTGGGAGAAATGTCACTTTATGGTAAAAGAAGGAATCGTTCTTAGTCATTTGATATCGGAGCGCAGTATTAAAGTCTACAAAACAAAAATCGATGTGATGGAAAGAATGCCTCCTCCGAACTCCGTCAAAGGAATAAGGAGTTTTTTAGGACATGTGGGCTTTTATAGGCATTTCATTGAAAAATTTTTTAAGATTGGTAGGCCTTTAACATCTTTACTTGCTAAGGATGTTCCATTTGTTTTTGACCAGAACTGCATGGATGCGTTTCAACAATTGAAGAGGGCGTTGATTTCTGCTCCCATAAAGCAACCTCCGGAGTGGTCGCTACCTTTCGAAGTTATGTGTGATGCTAGTGACTATGCGGTAGGAGCTATCTTAGGACAGCAGAAAGACAACCGAACTCATGCCATTTATTATGCCAGCTGAACGCTAGATGGAGCTGATAGGACCTAGATGGCTACTACCGCAAGTGCACGGTCTATCGCGTAATAAAATAAGTATCGATGCCACGAGGACTAGGGGTCAAGTACTAACTGATCAGTTAACTAGTAGCTAGGTTAACAATTAATGGAGAAATGTCTAAAATCCTAGTGCAAGTAATTAAACTAAAACAAACCAAATCAAGCAGAGTAGGGAACAAAACAATCGGGGTTTCAAATCTGTGAGAGAGATCGGGGTATCGGGTTTCACCACACTAAAGCATGAAGAAATAATAATGCTTGATGTTCTAATCGAGTTTTATCTAAGTTCTCAAGGTAATCCTTCCTAGGGTACAGACGTGCTACCTCTCAGGACAACTCTCGTTGCCGAAATCACCAGTCCAGTCTAAGGGATTCTGATGACTGTGGTTCACCTCTCAGTCCTTCCCATAGTATCTAAGACATGCATACATATGGCTAGTACATAAACATGAGTGAAAACTTCCTAGGAATGAGTAAGAACAAAGATAAGTGGAGAAATATATAGACCAAGTCATAATATTCAACATTCATACAGTGGGCTACGCCTAAACCCCGAAAATAGAGTTTACGCTATCATATACATCGTGAAATACATCAAATCTCTCATACAAATCAAATCAAACCAGAGGGAAGGGTAGATCCTTGATGGAAGAAGGTCCAGCATTGATATCCACGTCGGAACGAAGGAAGAATCGCGCCGGAATAGTGTCTTCGCCAAGAAATCACCCCAAACCCTAGGTTGTCGCCCCTTTCTCTCGTTCTCCTTAACCGCTTGATCAAATTTGATGCTCTTGGTCCCAAAACGTCCTTAGCTAAGTTAGGAAGGTCTCCACAAAATTTCAGCGAAATTCGCTTCCAAAATAGTAAGTTATGGCCGAAAAACCGAATGGGTGTCGAACTGTGTGGGACGATGCACGGCCATGCCCGTGTATAGCTCGGCGACTTAATTTTTCTGGAAAAATTGCTCTTCACGGCCGTGCATGGGTTCACAGGTGTGCCCGTGAACGTTTCGTCAACAAATCTGAAAATGCAGGTTCATACACGGCCGTGCATGGATACATGGCCATGCCCGTGAAGAGCATAGAGAACTCCGTTTGAGCTGAAATTCTATGTGTAGCTTCATCTCATCATGAGGATTCATCCCATATCCTCATATCTTCCAAATCCCATCAATTTTAGGATGAAATCCCTACATTTCAATAAAACAAGGGAAAAGTGAAGACTCTGAAGAATATGAAGCAATTAAATAGATAAATGAGACAAAACATGCATTTTACTTCAAAATAATAACAGAAATAAGTCACGATATATCATATCTTGTCCTCAAGCAATTGAATTGTCTAGAGTGATGACATGAAATAGGGAATCTCAGATAGCTTAAATCAGTCTAGCATAGTTATAGGTTAATCACGATACATCTAGTTATAATGCAGTATCGAAAGCAAATTAAACCAAATATTACTGGTACAATCTATTAGAGCATGCGAAATTGACAGCACCAAAAGCCTTTACAATACATCTCACATAAATGACATAATTGATCAAGCATTCACAAAGCAAATAATTGTATACCAAGTCATGGGAAAATAGCATCTGTACCACATAGTCCCTATGTGGTGCTTTTTTTTTTAAGTTTTAATAGAACGGAGATAGTGCCAAGTGCCAAGCTTTGCTTCGGTACCACTATCTTTATTTTGAATCATGGGGTTAGTGCCAAGTATGATGAACAATGAACTTAGATTTATGAATCAAGATGCAATCATTCACTACACATGAGATGCATGCCAAGGGTAAGGTAAAGTAATAAGCACACTCTTCAAGATTATACAAATAATGAATTGGGTTAATTACATCATTCAACTACATTAAACCAAAGAAGCATATATGCAAACCATAACCATTATAGACTATTGGCAAATAAAAGTCAAGATTCCCATCCCAATCAATCAAGTACTCATAGAACAATGCAATACCATAGGACAAAGCAAATAGCATAAAGAAAAGTAGGGGTTGGGTGAGACACTAAAGATGTTGATATAACTAATTAACAAAGCATGCAAGAAATAGAAAGAACAATCGAACAAAAGGAAACTAACAGAAGTAGATTAAAGAAAACAAACAACTAACAACTAAAGTAAACTACTGGAAAAACAGAAAGCTACCTAGTGATGGGTGAAACCAATGATGTTGCTCATCCCCAGTGTCGACAGAGTCTCGCCTGAAGGTCATGCACAAACTCTAAAATAGAGGACTGTACTCGTCCCTGGCGATCTATCTCTGTCTCTGTTGTGTCCTCAAGTGCATGGATACTCGAAGTAATAAAGAAAGATATCAAACCACAGAGACCTTATTGTTAAGTACCAAATAGATATTTTCTCACTAGCTAAGCAAGCCGAATATGATAGAAATAACTATGCAAAGAATATGCTAAAGAGATAATCACAGAGAGAAAACTAGGACTAGGGTTTCATCCACCTTAATTTCAATGACTAGATATAAATAAAAGGTCATCAAACTAATTTTATCATGATAAAGACTTAATTTACTTCATAAAGGGATCATCTCACTTTCGTGCAGACAATCATGCAGGGATCAATCCTCGCTTTTGCGCAAGATCTATCCCAACGCTAAAGATAAGTAAATCATCAATCAAATAACTCAAAGATCACTTTCGCGCATCCGTGTTCTAAGTTGATTGTCTCTAGTGGAATCTCAAGGATCACTTTCGTGCATCTAAGCCTCAACACTAATTTTACTCATGGATCTCCAACGTTCCGATCCTCACTTTCGTGTAAGATCTCCACGTTTGACAATTAGACTCGATCTATAGATTCATGTTATTATCATGGCAATTAATCTACTAGAACTGAACAAATTGGATCTAACCTAAGGAAGGGTTCCTAACATGCAATTCTAGGGTTCTGAATTCTCAAGCGATTACCTTTCAGTCAATAGCGAGAATTCTAAAAACATGATTAGTAACGTGGATCTATAGAGAGTCTAAGCATAAATATCACATAAGCAAAATTATCATGGCAAAATTATCATGACGAAAAAGAAGATTATCTAATCATTAAAAATCAAGGGGGATTGCACCCCATGTCCCAAAATATGTCTAAGCCAGCATGGAGAAAGAAATACAATCAACCATAGTTTCAAAGTATCAGAAATTGAAGAGAAGGAAGAAATAAACTTTACAACACGGCTGTGAAATTAAACACATCCGTGATTTGCAAGGAACTCGCTGTGAATAGTGCCAGCGACGCTTCTTTCATTGATTCCTCTTCCGATCGGACTCCTCTTGCTTTGAAACTTCTGGTGTGTCTTACTTATCCCCAAGCGAAGCTTCTGTGTGATAATCATGGCCTAAGGTGCCTTCTACGCCTCTCGGAGTGAGGCCAAACCCTAGACGCCTCTCTGGCGATTTCTCCCTCGATACTGAATAAAAATTCTCTTTTTCACTTTGTGTGTGTTCTCCTCTTAAAGACGAGTCCACAAAAACTTTCGGATCTCAATTTGGAGCTCTGGATCAAAAGTTATGGTCTGCGCAAGATTCGGACCCGTAAAAATCACGTTTTTGAGTGTAATTACGGTACCGTAAAATATATTACGGTAGTGCCATATTTTCTGGGCAACTTTCTGGTCAAAAATTGCTCAAAATATGGTACCATAAAATAGTTTATGGCCGTGCCATAAAATCGGACGAATTCTCTGGTTTGAATTGTTTGGAAAATATGGCACCGTGAAATAGTTTACGGTAGTGCCGTAATTTCGGCAAGTGTCTCTGTTCTTAAGCCCTCCAAATTACGGCAATGTAATTTCTTACGGCGGTGCCGTAAAATCGTGAAAACTTTCTGTTTGGAAAACTCCCCAAATTACGGCAGGTGCTCTGATATTACGGTAGCGTACGAAAATACGGTACCGTAATATAGATTACGGCCCTGCCATATTTTGGTTTGTTGCTCCGTTTGCATGAAATTTGTCATGTGATCTCCTCTTGATGATGGTAACTCTTCTATGTCTTTGATTTTGCTTGAAAACGCTTCAAAATAGCGCCTTTTTACCTGAAAATCATGAAAAACCAAAATAGAAGTAGACTTTGCAATATTTGATGAGTTCAGCATAAAAACAAGTAAAAGATCCTCAATTTAGCATGAAAAGATATCTAAACTGATACAAAATATACTATATATTTTGGTGTCATCAAAATTTATAAGGCTCAAACTTTGCTTGTCCTCAAGAAAAAATCAAAAATTGATTAAAAGAATAACTTTTTCATGCTCAATAAATTTCTAAAATACAATCATCAATGAAAAATTCCATCAATTGTTTCACAAAACTTCAAATAAATATATCATTCTTAGAATTCAACCCTCTAGATCCACAACTCAATCAAATAAAACTTTGCAACTTGTATAAATAGAATTTTCAATCTCATGATTTCACCCAGTTTTCAGTTCAAATCTATCATGCTTTTGTTTACAGGAATTAGGTTTCCAAGATCTTTTTCCACACATATTTTTTTTTCCTTTTTTTTATTTGATTATTTTTGCAAAGATGGCATGCATCCACTTAGATACACACTTTTTATTTTTGACTTCAACTCTTATCTTCGGTACCATTATCAATTTTGCATAGTGCCAAGTAGAGGAGTCTTATTCTTTTTATCTCTCATTATTTTTCATGCATAGACTTCAACCCATGTCTTAGGTACCACTATCAATTTTACATAGTGCCAAGTAGGGGAGTCTCTCACTATTTTTGTGAATCTTGGATTCATCCTTCCCAACAAATAGCAAAATAGACTAAACATCTACTAGGTTGATCAATTGATATCAATTCACAAATCATACTCATATGCTCATTTTATTTAAAGGAGTAGTTTCACCTTTAGATCTTATTCTTCAAATAACACATCTACCCAAAATTTCATGCATCAACCAATGTCAAATTTCAAAAATAGATATGCATTGAAGAAATAAATCTAACATGATAGGGTTTTTCTCTAATCACAAGTTTAAATACTCACATCATCAAGGAAGATATTTTATCAATACAAATTTTATCAATAAATCATGCCATCATATAGTAGAAAGTGGATCATATGCTTTCATCAATTTTAACAACAAATTTGAATAATATCATCATCAAAACAATGAGGTCCATATATCCATAAAATCATTTTTCAAGAGAAAAACAATAAGTAGTATAAATATGATAAAGTCAAAGATACACTATAAGAAATAGTCATTAATAAGAGAGTGCAGGTGATACTCACAACACTATATAGATCATGCTCAATCATTGTCAGGCCAATGCAGCTGGGTCCAAAGATGTGTCTTTTTAAAATTTTCTGCACAATTGAAGATACATAAGGCTCACATAAGGCTCAGATCAAAAACAGTGTCGGGGCAGATGCTGCTAGGTCCAAAGATGTGCCTTCTCAAAATTTTTACCTGCACAATTGAAGATACATAAGGCTCAGTCTGAAAATAGTCTCTAAAAATAATAATGATAAAAATAATTTTCTGAAGGGAGAATTAGAGATGTCGTTGGAGGTTTGAAGAGGATGCCGGTGGAAAGAGTTGAGCAGGCAAGAAACATAGGTAACAGAGGCTATCTGAAAAGCTACTGGCAATGATGGTGGTGGTGCCGATAGTAGAGTGAGTAATCTCTAGTGGCCTGCTAGAGAATACAGTCCTGGAGGTGAGATCGTCGGCCGGTGGTGCAAGAGATAGCACTGCAGAATCAGTCACTAATAAATATTCTACTGCATAAATAAAATCAATAGAATAAGAGGCAGTAGAAGAAGTAAGAATCTGCAGATGGTATAATATAGTGTCGACGGCTGGAAACAGTGACGTCAGAGGCAGATGCAGTGGTGGCTAGAGGTGGAAGATAGTTGCTCTTGAAGATTTCTAGATCTGGAGGCAAAAAAAAATAATAAGTAGAAAGCAAACCAAGCAGTTTTGAATTTTTTATGAAAAGTAGCCATACCCTAGAATAAAATTTAATGATCCAAATAGAAAATGGACAGAACCATGTAAAAGAATAAAACTCGTTCTTTTCAGGTGTATAAAAATTGAAGGATCAAAATCTGTCAGGAATTTAGGGTATCAACAGAAAGAAGGCTACTCAGATTACAAAACTGCAAAAACTGCACAAAAATTAATCAAATTCGAAAAGTTGCCATGTGTCCTAAAATGATCAGAAAATATTTTCATGAAAATAACTATTCCACGAGATAGAATGACACACGAACTTCATATTCCAAGTGAAAAATCTGGGCTTCAACTTATTTAAGCATCTTAAAAAGTTGCGGCAAAAGTGTAAATCAGATTTGTCAAAAGAAAACTGCTGCAGAAATTAATCATAATCAAAAAGTTGCTATGTGTTTTAGAATGATCCATGAACTTTAAAATTCAAAAAAAATATCCAGATGATAGACAAAGATGAGTACTTCGATGTTGTGCCAAAGATGAAAATTTTTCTCAACCCAGTTTCTTAAAATCGCAGTGAGAAAACACCTGCTCAATATGCAGAAAGCAGCCTTAAAATACGGTACCGTGAAAGGCCTTACGGCAGTGCCGTAATTTACAAAGAGCTTTCGGGTTAAAAATGACTTAAAAATACAGTACCGTGAAAAATATTACGATAGTACCGTAAAATACCAAAAACTCTCGGGTGGAAATCAGATCAAAAATACGGTACCGTAAAGTAGATTACGGCAGTGCCGTATTTTGCACAAAATTTTATTTTCCCTGCAAAATAAAAAGAAAAATTAATTCTAAAAATAAACTAAAATAAAAGCAACTAAGCTAAGATAGAGTGCTTGGGTTGCCTCCCAAGAAGCGCTAATTTTTAGGTCCATAGCTTGACCGAAAATGAAACATCATGGTGAAGCAGGTGAATTAGTACCAAAGTAAAGAGCAAATAATTTTCTACATTTCCTTTGTCCTAAAAGTTTAGCCACTAATCCAAAGATCCAGAATTGCATATAAGTCACAATCAAAGTGGCTTTCTTAAATATGCAGAAATTAAAATCAAAATTTTCAACTTCAATCAAAGGATATTCAATGATCTTCCTAAATTTATCAAAAAGCAAAATCATAAGTCCTTTCTTCATAATTATATTTTCAATTGCAATAGATATGGGACTTTGATCAAAATAATCAAGCATTGGATCATCATAATAATAGTCTTTATGTCTCTCATCAGATTCCTCAATAAAGCATAATTTTTCAAATTCATCAAAAGATTCAACAAAAGATATGAGCAAAACATCAAGGTGAGATTCATCAATATTTGTAATTTTCAAATCATCTTCAGGTTCCTCATGCTCACAATCAAATAGTTTATCAATATCAAAATTATCAACAAAATCAAGATGAGACTCTTCAAAATCAATTTCCTCATACCTCCCCTCAAATAATTCATCATCAGAAGAGTCAAAATCAGAATCATATGAAAAATAATTAATAGAATCAGAGTTGACCACAAGAGATTTATCATTAATTTTAAAAATATCACTAAAATCAAAGTGGGGTTCATCAATGTCTATAATTTTCAACCCTTTATCAAGCTCATCAGATTCAACCATTAATAAGTTTTCATCAAAATCATAATTATCATCAAAAGAAGGTTTTTCAATTTCAATTTTCTCAACCTTTTCCACAAATAAATTAGCAGATGAATCAATTTCACAACAATCAAATTAGAGTGAGATTCATGAATATTCACACAAGGCTCAATCTCAAAACAATCATAATCAGAGAGGGATTTTTCTAAATCAAGTTCTTCAGTTTCAAATTCAAATAAACATGTTTTTTGTGCAATCTAGGTTTCTAGCAATTCAGTATTAGCATTCAAAGATTCTACCTAAGAAGCAAGTTGACTAGTCATCTCCTTAAGATCTTCAAATTTTTACTTCTATTTGTCATGAGTTGGTTTTGATTTGACATGAATTTTTCTTGATCAGCCATAAATCTTTCTAACATAGTCTCTAAGCTAGATTTTTCAGTATCCTCAAAGCATGGCACAGAAACATGATCAAAGCAATCATCATAAAAAGAAGTTTGATTTTCCCATCTAGAATACAATTGATAAGATTCTTCCCATGATAAATTAGGATTTAAAAATTGACAATCAGAGGAACAATGATCAAAATATCCACAGATATCACATCTATCAGGAGAATAAGATTTCATAACAGGGTGCATATTAAAAGTGTCTAATTTATGAGTCAAATAATCTAACTTATCTGCAACAGTGCACCATGAATCATCTTGATAACATGATGAATTAGAATTTTGAGGCATTAAAAATTTACAATCAGAAGTATAATGATCAGAAGACTTACAAATATTACATGTAACAAAATAATAGTGTAATTTCGCTATTTTTGCAATAGTCATCTGTGAATAATCTTTATGCTCACCTTGTTGCATGTATACCTTACCTCTTTCAGAAGCCCATGAATTATGATGAAAAGACATATTTACCAAATCTATCAAAAACAGAAAGATAATCCAAAACCAATCAATCAAAATTTTTTTATTTTTTATTTAGAAAAACAAGCAAATTCACAAATTTTAGAAATCGCAGTTCTATCACAACTGTGCAAATCCAAAACCTGCAAAAAGAAAAAAAAATAAAGTTAAATCTAAAACAAATAAAACTTAGTCTAGCAATACTAACAACTATTTTGATATTAACAAAACTAAGGTCCCCGGCAACGGCGTCAAAAACTTATTGTGTCCGCAAGTGCATGGATACTCGAAGTAATAAAGAAAGATATAGAACCACAGACACCTTATTGTTAAGTACCAAATAGATATTTTCTCACTAGCTAAGCAAGCTGAATATGATAGAAATAACTATTCAAAGAATATGCTAAAGAGATAATCACAGAGAGAAAACTAGGACTAGGGTTTCATCCACCTTAATTTCAATGACTAGACATAAATAAAAGGTCATCAAACTAATTTTATCATGATAAAGACATAATTTACTTCATAAAGGGATCATCTCACTTTCGTGCAGACAATCATGTAGGGATCAATTCTCGCTTACGTGCAAGATCTATCCCAACGCTAAAGATAAGTAAATCATCAATCAAACAACTCAAATATCACTTTCGCGCATCCGAGTTCTAAGTTGATTGTCTCTAGTGGAATCTCAAGAATCACTTTCGTGCATCCGAGCCTTAACACTAGTTTTACTCATGGATCTCCAACGTTCCGATCCTCACTTTCGTGCAAGATCTCCACGTTTGACAATTAGACTCGATCTATAGATTCATATTATTATCATGGCAATTAATCTACTAGAACTGAACAAATTGGATCTAACCTAAGAAAGGGTTCCTAACATGCAATTCTAGGGTTCTGAATTCTCAAGCAATTACCTTTCAGTCAATAGCGAGAATTCTAAAAACATGATTAGTAATGTGGATATATAGAGAGTCTAAGCACAAATATCACATGAGCAAAATTATCATGGCAAAATTATCATGACGAAAAAGAAGATTATCTAATCATTAAAAATCAAGGGGGATTGCACCCCATGTCCCAAAATATGTCTAAGCAAGCATGGAGAAAGAAATACAATCAACCATAGTTTCAAAGTATTAAAAATTGAAGAGAAGAAAGAAATAAACTTTACAACACGGCTGTGAAATTAAATACAGCCGTAATTTGTAAGGAACTCGCTGTGAATAGTGTCAACGACGCTTCTTTCGTTGATTTCTCTTCCGATCAGACTCCTCTTGCTCTAAAACTTCTGGTGTGTCTTCCTTATCCCCAAGCGAAGCTTTTGTGTGAAAATCGTGGCCTAAGGTGCCCTCTATGCCTCTCAGCGTGAGGCCAAACTCTAGACGCCTCTCTGGCGATTTCTCCCTCGATACTAGATAAAAATTCTCCTTTTCACTTCGTGTGTATTCTCCTCTTAACGATGAGTCTGCAGCAACTTTCGGATCTTAATTTGGAGCTCTGGATCAAAAGTTATGGTCCGCGCAAGATTCGGACCCGTAAAAATCACGTTTTTGAGTGTAATTACGGTACCGTAAAATATATTACGGTAGTGCCATATTTTCTGGGCAACTTTCTGGTCAAAAATTGTTCAAAATATGGTACCATAAAATGGTTTACGGCCGTGCCATAAAATCGGATGAATTCTCTGGTCTGAATTGTTTGGAAAATACGGCACCGTGAAATAGTTTACGGCAGTGCCGTAATTTTGGCAAGTGTCTCTGTTCTGAAGCGCTCCAAATTACGACAGTGTAATTTCTTACGGCGGTGCCGTAAAATCTTGAAAACCTTCTGTTTGGAAAACTCCCCAAATTACGGCAGGTGCTCTGATATTACGGTAGCGGACAAAAATACTGTACCGTAATATAGATTACGGCCCTGCCGTATTTTGGTTTGTTGCTCCGTTTTGCATGAAATTTGTCATGTGATCTCCTCTTGATGATGGTAACTCTTCTATGTCTTTGATTTTGCTTGAAAATGCTTTAAAATAGCGCCTTTTTACCTGAAAATCATGAAAAACCAAAATAGAAGTAGACTTTGCAATATTTGATGAATTCAGCATAAAAACAAGTAAAAGATCCTCAATTTAGCATGAAAAAATATCTAAACTGATACAAAATATACTATATATTTTGGTGTCATCAATCTCAAGGTGGCAAATCCGATCAAGTCCTTCATCGACAGTAAGGTGATTCTCTTGTTGGGCATCGCAGACAAAGCAAATCATAGTCTCCATGCGGTCAAGCTGAGTAGTGGGCCGCTGCTGAGAAGGTGGTGGTGGCTCAATCGCAAGAGGCACGTCATGATCCTCAACTGCCTCGAATCTGCAGTTTTGTTGCTCGCAAACTGTGGTGCGTGCGGGATTTGGCAGTAGAAGCTTGACATCACTTCCGGGGAAGAGCAGACTGTAGAATTCTCCTTCTTGACTATCATCCGCATAGAGATGCAGACGTCAAGGTCAAGGTGGGAGTTGCCCCGGGCTTGCTCCATCTGGTAGGGCCGAATCCCAACAGCAAGAGCAATTGGGGTAAGAAGTCTCCCGAGAGCAATGGCACCCTTCGGTGCCCTAGAAACTTTCTGGAGTTGCTTGGCGAAATGAAAAGCAGTGTTGAGTCGAACCTCATGCAGCATAGCCGAAAGAAATAAGAGCTCAGACGCTCGAACAAGGCCATCAGACTCTCCTCGGCCAAATATAGTGTGTGCCATGACATGGTGCACATACTTCAAGACGGGGTTGCCGAGAGAGGTGGCTCTAGCAGTCCTGGTATCAAAAGGTGGATGACCGGTCTGTTGATCCGAGAAGGTACTAGCATTGAATGCTCCGGGAGTCAGTCGTGTCCCATCAGTAGGAAAGCCATAGATCTGGTTCAGCTCTGTCAGAGTAAGAACATACTTGGTATTATTGAGCCGAAAGGATAAACTACCGTCATCTTCGTCGGTAGGGATGTTAGCATGAAACTCCATCGAAGACAAAAACTCCAACATGATGGGAATGTATGTGGGGTAGGAGATCGTGAAGAACTGCTCCCACCCTATACGCTAAAAAAGCCACTGCACATCTTCATGGAAACCCAAGGTGTTCAGTGTTGAATGATTAAGGAACCTGGTGGTAACCACCGGGCGGTGTGTGAGGGCGGTGAGCTTGGCAAGCTACTCAGGATCTCGGCAAATAATCCCA
Organism: Costus lasius; assembly: GCA_027563935.2. Classification (NCBI taxonomy): domain Eukaryota; kingdom Viridiplantae; phylum Streptophyta; class Magnoliopsida; order Zingiberales; family Costaceae; genus Costus; species Costus lasius. Next base: position 24,838,141 of record CM050451.1, on the reverse strand, counting down.
TAAGGTGTTGGTGGTGGTGCAGGCAGTGGCTGTTGTGCAGCGGCAGCGCTGGAAGATGAAGCTCGGTGCTTGGAGGTGGCTTGCTTGTGTCGAGACATTCTGGAGGCGTAGGAGGGTGACGGGAAGGTAGTAGCAGGTGTAGGGGAGTCTTTAGAGGCGTCAGCGGGGAAGAGGGAAAGTTGGCGGTGGTGGAACAGCGGGGGGCGACAGGAACTAAGGCGACGGCGAACGGAGACGGGAGGCGCTGATCGGCCACGAAAACTTAGGGGAAAGTGTCACCGGAGGATGGAGAGGACGGTGGAGGGTCGCCGACAGTCGATCGGGTACCAGAGGTGGTAGATCGAGTGGCAGCGGCAGCGCTAGGGTTGCGTACACGGGTGTGTACGCAGGTGTGCACGGCTCGCCGTTTTTAATAGAATCGTGCATGGGCGTGCACGCGTTCACAGTTTGGCCGCGAACATCTCGGCGCAAAAACGAGTTCGGCTTCACTTACATTGCATGGCCGTGCATGGATGCACAGGTGCGACCATGCATGGCTCGGCGAAAGACGGAAGCAGAAGTTGCATATGCGTCACGGCCATGCATGAATGCATAGGTGCGACCGTGCATGCCTCGGAGAAAGTTGCAAACCTCCATCACGGCCGTGCATCCCTTCACACCCCTGCCCGTGAACTCTTCGGTGCTGAGTGCAGAAGAGTCTGCGAGGCATTCACAGCTGTGCATCCCTTCACACCCCTGCCTGTGAACGCTTCGGCTCTGAGTGCAGAAGAGTCTGCGAGGCATTCACGGCTATGCATGGATGCACGGGTGCGACCGTGAATGGCTTGCAAATGCTTAAAAAATTCAGAAAAATTCCTATCAGCAGGGTATAGCTTAGAAAGCATGAATATGAAAGAAAAACTAAAAAACAACAAAGATTGAGTGACAAAATTAAATAAGAAAGAAGATAAACAAGAGGAAACAAGAAGTTGGGTTGCCTCCCAACAAGCGCTTCTTTAGGGTCACTAGCTTGACCATCATGATGTTCATGGTGGATCTGGTGGTGGGGGATCAGAGATATGCAAAGAGAGGCCCTTGTCGATGATATCATGTTCGAAATAGAGTTTTAATCGTTGGCCGTTTACTTTAAAATCCCCTGTTCTTTGGCTCCATATTTCAACAGCTCCATGTGGAAAGATCTTTTTTACAATGAATGGACCAGACCATCACGTCCTCAGTTTTCCAGAAAACAGTTTCAAACGAGAGTTGAAGAGAAGAACTCGATCTCCCACGTGAAAATTCTTTATGACAATATGTTGATCATGCCACTTCTTTGTTCGTTCTTTGTAGATCTTCGCGTTTTGATAGGCAGAAAGACGGACTTCATCCAGTTCATTGAGTTGAAGCTTTCTCTTTTCACAAGCACTCTGGAGGTTATAGTTCAGTTTCCGGATTGCCCAATAGGCTCTATGCTCGACTTCAACCGGTAAATGGCATGATTTCTCGTACACAAGCTGATAAGGAGACATTCCCAATGGGGTCTTGAAGGCGGTCCTATAGGCCCAAAGTGCATCGTCTAGCTTCATTGACCAGTCAGTTCGCGAGAAGTTGATTGTTTTCTGCAAGATGTTCTTTATTTCTCTGTTGGAGACTTCTACTTGCCCGCTGGTCTGTGGATGATAAGGGGTTGCAACTTTGTGGGTTACCCCATATTTCTTCAACAAGGAGGCTAACTTGTGATTTAGAAAGTGAGATCCTCCATCGCTAATCAATACTCGCGGTACACCAAATCTAGGGAAAATTGTTCGCTTAAGCATACTGGTTACCGCCTTCGCATCAGATGTGTGTTCAGTAGAGGCCTCCACCCACTTAGAACCGTAATCCACAGCTACCAGTATGAAACGATGTCCACAAGATGATGGGAATGGTCCCATGAAGTCTACTCCCCAGACGTCAAAGATCTCTAGCTCCAGGATGCTATTTAACGGTAATTCGTCCCATTTGGAGATGTTCCCTGACCGCTGACACTGGTCACAACGGGTGATGAATCGCTAGGCATCCAAAAAGATAGTGGGCCAGTAAAGTCCGAATTGTAACACCTTGAAGGCTGTCTTCGAAGCACTAGCGTGGCCCCCGTATGGAGATGAGTGGCAATGAATTAAGACATCCTGGACTTCCTCTTCGGGTATGCAGCGTCAGAAAAGCCCATCAGCACATCGTCAAAATAAGAGAGGATCATCCCAATAATAGTGTTTGACATCATGCAAAAATCATTTCTTTTGCTGCCATGAAAGATCAAAGGGAATGATATCAGATACTAAATAATTGACAAAGTCAGCATACCAGGGTGCTTCAATTCTTGTCAGCGCTAAGAGCTGTTCATCAAGGAAATAATCATTAATGTCTTGACAGCCCTTTTTTTCCTAATCATCGTTTGGTAATTATGATAAGTGATCAGCCACTAAGTTCTCTGAGCCTTTCTTGTTGCGGATTTCCATATCAAATTCCTGAAGCAAGAGGATCCAGTGAATCAACCTTGGCTTCGCATCTTTCTTAGCTAGGAGGTATCTGATAGCTGCGTGGTCAGTGTAAACAATCACTTTTGAATCAATGACAATGGATCTAAATTTGTCAAAAGCAAAGATAATAGCAAGGAGCTCCTTTTCCATAGTAGCGTAGTTGATTTGAGCCTAATTCAATGTCCGACTAGCATAATAGATTACATGTAGCTTGTTGTCCTCTTGTTGTCCTAGAACTGCCCCGACTGCGAAGTCGCTGGCGTTGCACATAAGCTCGAACGGGAATGACCAGTCTGGTGGCTGCATGATGGGGGCTGAGATCAATGCTTTCTTCAGTTTTTCAAAAGATGCCATGCAGTCCTGATCAAAAGAGAAAGGAACATCTTTAGCGAGCAGATTAGTCAATGGCCTAGCAATTTTAGAAAAGTCTTGTATAAAATGACGGTAAAAGCCAGCATGCCCAAGAAAACTTCGAACTCCCTTTTCAGATGAAGGTGGTGGCATCTTTTCAATGGCATCTACTTTGGACCGGTCGACCTCGATGTCACATTCAGAGATTAGGTGTCCAAGCACTATCCCTTCTCGTACCATCAAATGGCACTTCTCCTAGTTTAAGATGACGTTGACTTCTTCGCACCTTTTCAACACTTTAGATATGTTAGCCAAGCAAGCATCAAATGAAGTACGATAAACTGAGAAATCATCCATGAAAACGTCCATTATGTTTTCTATAAAATCATAGAAAATTGAAACCATGAATCTTTGAAAGGTGGCTGGGGCGTTGCATAGCCTAAACGGCATTTGGCGGTAAGCAAATGTCCCATAAGGACAGTTGAAGATAGTCTTCTCCTGGTCTTCCGGATGGATAGGGATCTAAAAAAATCTTGAAAAACCATCAAGGAAGCAGAAGTGAGAATTCTTTGCTAGCCGCTCCAGCATCTGGTCAATACATGGAAGTGGGTAATAAGCTCGTTGTTTTCATTCTTGACTACAGTGACTCCACCTTTCTTCGGCACAACGTGCACCGGACTTACCCATTCGCTGTCTGATATTGGGTAGATGACACCCGCATCAAGTAGTTTTAATATCTCTTTCTTGACCACTTCTTTCATATTTGGATTCAAACGGCATTGAAACTCCACAGAGGCTTTACTGTCGCTCTCCAAAAAGATCCTGTGCATACAGAACAAAGGACTAATTCCTTTGATATCTTCTAATGAATACCCAATTACTTGTTTATGGAGGCGCAATTCTTTCAGTAGCTTCTTAGTTTCCTCTGCATTCAGATCGGCACTAATTATCACAGGACGGGTGGAGCTAGCATCAAGAAACTCATATTTAAGATTATCCGGAAGGGGTTTAAATTCTAACTCCTTCTTTGTAGAAGGATCAGACTTAACCTCTCCCAGGCTCTCAAACTGCGGTCTTCGGAATCTCTCAGTGTTGACAGTCCCCAAACTTTTCACTTGGTCCTGAGGTTCATCAGTGTCAATCTTGTGGTCCTTACTCAGCAGACAGACATCCAAAGTGTCTTTGGTGGTCGGTGAGGTGAGCTCAATATTGTCCTCCATTGTTTCCATGTCGCAGCAAGCCCCTGCAAAAGATGGCTTTTTCAGGGTAGAAGACAAATCAATTTCTAATTTCTCCTCACCAACATTCAGTGCCAATTTCCCATTTTTCACATCATTAACGGCACCAGTAGTCGCGAGGAAGGGGGCGCCCCAAGATGATGGGAAGTCGAGTATCCTCCTCCATCTCTAGCACCACAAAATCTGCAGGGATGAAGAATTCTCTAACCTTTGTTAGTACATCTTCAATGATTCCCACTGATCGGCGCACTGATCGGTCGGCTAGCTGAAGGGACATACAGGTGGGCTTCATCTCACCCATACCTAACTTTCTGCAGATAGACAATGGAATTAAACTGACACTAGCTCCTAAATCAAAGAGAGCTCTATCAAAAGACATATTTCCAATTTGACATGGAATGGAAAAACTCCCTGGATCCTTGAGTTTAGTTGGAAGCTTATTCTGGAGGATGGCACTGCATTCTTCAGTTAGGGCAACTGTTCCTTGCTCCTCTATCTTTCGCTTATTGGATAAGATCTCCTTTAAGAATTTGGCGTATGCTGGTATTTGTGAAAGAGCGTCAGTAAAAGAAATATTGATATATAGTTTTTTTTCTACCTCCAAAAATTTTCCAAACTGCCGATCTAGTTTAGCCTTAGCTAATCGCTGAGGAAAAGGGACGGGCGGCTTGTATGGTGGAGGTGGAATGTAAACATGCTCCTTCGGCGCATTCAAGCCTTGCTGTTCTGGTTCTGGATTAACTGCGAGATCTTTTCAGGTGGAATTTCCTCAGATGAGGTTGGCCTTGTTCTTTCTTCAGGTTCGGGCATCTTAGGGTCTTCTAGCTGGATTCCGCTCCTTGTCGTTATTGCGTTACAGTGCTCGCTGTGGTAAGTTTTCTCCTGGGCTCTAGATAATAAACTGGTTCGCTGGTCCAGTTGTGTGATCTGGCTCTCCATCATTTTCGCTTGTGTGGATACTGAGTCCACCTTCATGTTCAACTGGCAAATTTGCTCACTTATAGAATCGTTGTGCTTCAACTGATTAGCCATGAAATTCTCCAGCATTGATTCTAACCTAGACTTTCGAGGAGGATCTGGTTGTCTTTGGTTGGCAGATGGATGTTGTATCCCAAGAGGATGCCTGAAATTAGAAGAGAAGTTCTGATTAGAAAAATTTGCAGGAGGGATTTGCCCTTGATTCAACCTGTAGGAGAAATTCGGATGAATTCTCCATCCTGGATTATATGTGTTCGAGTAGGGGTCGTTCTGGTTCCTAAAGTTTCCAATAGCATTGACTTGTTTAGAGGGAGCGTTCAAGATGTAGCAATCATCAGAGGAATGTCCTGTCACTCCACAAACATCACAAGTCATAGAGTTAGAAATAGAAACATTAATAGAATCAAACTTAGAAGAAAGTGAATCTACTTTTGCTACTAGGGAGTTAATCACGTTCATATGAAATTTACCTGAACTTCGAACTGGTTGGCTCCTCTCTCCTGACCACTGATAGTGGTTGAGGGTCATGTCCTCAATCAACTCCATCGCTTCATCATAATTCTTGTTCATTAGTGCCCCACCAGTAGCAGCATCTATAGAAAGCCTAGTTGATATAGCAATCCACTGTAAAAGGTGTGAATGATCACCCATTTCTGTAGACCATGGAGCGGACACATCCTCAGCAATTCCTTGAACTGGTCCCATGCTTCATACAAGGACTCTCCTTCTCGTTGGGCAAAGTTGGTGATTTGATTTCTGAGCTGGGCTATTTTGCTCGATGGGAAATACTTTGACAGAAAAGCCTGAGATAATTGTTCCCACGTGGTGATAGAGCCCTGTGGTAGAGATTGCAACCATGCCCTAGCTCGGTCCCTGAGAGAGAAAGAGAAGAGTCTTAATTTGATAGCATCAGGATGAGCACCATTAATTTTCAGAGTGTCGCAACATTCTAAAAAAATAGACAAGTGAAGGTTAGGATCATCAGTGGCTCCTCCACTAAATTGATTCTATTGCACTATTTGGACAAGTGACAGCTTTATCTCGAAGTTGTTAGCTTCGATAGCCGGCTGCGATATACTCGAGTGCACACCAGAGATGGTGGGTGCTAGAAAGTCCTTCAGAGAGCGATTCGCATTGGCTTCCATTGTTTGGTTGTCAGAAAATTATCCTTCAAGCTTCAACCTTTTTAAATTTCTTCTGACCAAACGGAAGGTACGCTCTATCTCCGGATCTCCAGGTACAAGTTCTCCTGTTCTGATAGTATTCCTGGGCATAAACAAGTACCTTGACAAAAGAGATTAGTAGCACCGCACCAGATAAAAACTACAACTAAAAACAAAAAGCAAATAAACAGAAAATAGACATAATGAAAAGTAAATAAAATCTAACTAAACCTAGTCTACCAATTTTCTAATCGTGTTAATATTGGCAACCTAGTCCCCAGCAACGGCACCAAAAAATTGATATGGCCTAGACGGCTGCTACCACAAGTGCACGGTCTATCGTGTAATAATTGATATGGCCTAGACGGCTGCTACCATAAGTATCGATCCCACAAGGACTAGGGGTCAAGTACTAACTGATCAGTTAACTAGTAGCTAGGTTAACAATTAATGGAGAAATGTCTAAAATCCTAGTGCAAGTAATTACACTAAAACAAACCAAATCAAGCAGAGTAGGGAGCAAAACAATCGGGGTTTCAAATCTGTGAGAGAGATTCAGGGTATTGGGTTTCACCACACTGAAGCGTGAAGAAATAATAATGCTTGATGTTCTAATCGAGTTTTATCTAAGTTCTCAAGGTAATCCTTCCTAGGGTACAGACGCGCTCCTTCTCTGGACACAGTCCAGTATCCGACTTAACCCAAGTTTCCTACTCTCGTAGCTTACCAGGTTAAGTGGATCCAATGGGTTCTGTAAAGGATTAGGGTTCCTCGAGTGATTTCGATAACTCTCGTTGCCGAAATCACCAGTGCAGTCTAAGGGATTCCGATGACTGTGGTTCACCTCTCAGTCCTTCCCACAGCATCTAAGACATGCATACATATGGCTAGTACATAAACATGAGTGAAAACTTCCTAGGCATGAGTAAGAACAAAGATAAGTGGAGAAATATATAGATCAAGTCATAATATTCAACATTCATATAGTGGGCTACGCCTAAACCCCAAAAATAGAGTTTACGCTATCATATACATCGTGAAATACATCAAATCTCTCATACAAATCAAATCAAACTAGAGGGAATGGTAGATCCTTGATGGAAGAAGGTCCAGCACGTAGATCCACATCGGAAGGAAGGAAGAATCGCGCCATAACAGTGTTTTCGCCAAGAAATCACCCCAAACCCTAGGTTGTCGCCCCTTTCACTCGTTCTCCTCAACCGCTTAATCAAATCTGATGATTTCAGTCCCAAAACGCCCATAGCTAAGTTAGGAAGGTCTCCACAAAATTTCAGCGAAATCCGCTTCCAAAATAGTAAGTTATGGCCGAAAAAATGAATGAGTGTCGAACTAGGCGGGACAATGCACGGCCATGCCCGTGTATGGCTCGGCGACTTAATTTTTCTAGAAAAATTGCTCTTCACAGCTGTGCATGGGTTCATGGGTGTGCCCGTGAACGTTTCGTCAACAAATCTGAAAGTGCAGGTTCATACATAGCCGTGCACGGATACACGGCCATGCCCGTGAAGAGCACAGAGAACTCCGTTTGAGCTAAAATTTGACGTGTAGCTTCGTGTCATCATGAGGATTCATCCCATATCCTCAGATCTTCCAAATTCCAACGATTTTAGGGTGAAATCCCTACATTTCAATAAAACAAGGGAAAAGTGAAGACTCTGAAGAATATGAAGCAATTAAATAGATAAATGAGACAAAACATGCATTTACTTCAAAATAATAACAAAAATAAGTCACGATATATCATATATTTGCATGTCATCAGTAGCACAGAGCAATTATGCCACGACGGAAAACGAACTCTTAGCTTAGTTTTTGCGTTTGACAAGTTTCGATCGTATCTAATTGACTCATGTGTCATTGTTTATATAGATCATGCGGCAATTCGGTATCTCATGACAAAGAAGGACGCGAAACCACGGCTAATCAGGTGGATATTGTGTTGGTGTATATGCCTTGAGACCTATATTTTGTTAACTTATGTACTACTTGACTTTGGTATTTCTTATATCACACTGGCATTGTCAGTATCGTTGTTTGTCTACATCTGCGTTTATGTACTTACATGATAATATCCCTGGAGACAGATTGGATCTATACTCAAACGATTATCCCCAGTCAATGTACCTGAGTGGATATGGGGCAGCTCTAGTACTTGTGAGACTGGTATATGGGCTGGTTATGCACGAGCTGCTAACGCAGACATATGGGTATATCAATGGTAGATATACTGGATAGACCCACTGTCAGGCTATGACTTTGTGTCATGAGTTATCCTCACAAGTGATAGGAGATGTATTGATCCTTAAACTTGAGGTCATTGACACTTCTATATGGTTAAGGACATACTTTGATGCAACTTAACACCTCGCCGTAATTGGGAGGTTATAACGGTAGTCATTGAGTATGTCACAACCCATATATGAAAGTCAATGTACAGACAAAGGATTTGCCCCTTCCTAAGGGAAGCATGATATCTATGGAGCTCCTCTATGGTCTATAACTGAAAGTGTATGGCCATACCAAGGTAAAGACCTGATTTAGTCATAGCCATGTGATTGGCCATACCCAGGTAAAGTGTATAGTCATACCTAGGTAAAGACCTGATGACACACTTGTCCAATCGGATATCAGTTCGGCAAAGGGACTGTAATGTATCTGTACCTAGTCGTGATGATGGGGATGTCGATGTCGATATCCATTCCGATGGGGTAGCAGCGATGCACTACTAGGTGTCACTCACTGCTTGTGGTGACCTTTGGTCAGCACTGCCAACGTCAAAGGGACCTACAGGGTCACACACTAAGATACTTGAGTTCTCGTATTGATCAGGAAACTTTATGATCGAGTTATTGGATAGTTCGGATCTATTTTGGAGATTTCATCAGCGCCAATGGGCCTGATGAGATGGAAGAAACTTATTGGAGCCAACTTCCATTTTTGGCATATTAACCAAATTAACCATGGTTTGCCTCATTTGACCTTGGGTTACATTGGATTGGATCCAACGGTTTGGTTAACATGTATAATGGACTTTGGGCTAGGCCCATTGCTTGATTGGGCTCACTAATGAGTTGTCATGAAGAGGCAAAAGGCTAAAAGGGTATAATGGGGAGAAAACTTCTCCCATTGGCGCCTATGGGTATAATGGGGAGAAGTTGGCGCCTTTGCTTTATTATGGAAGTAAAGGGTGCCTCCCCCTTCTTCCTTGGATGGAAGGCATGCCTCTAAGGCATGTCTTGGGCTGATATGGCTATTGGGCAAATAAGGATAGGTTGAATGAGGTTTATGGTAAAGTCTTGGAGACTTTCCTTACCTCAAACCCTCTCATCCTAGCCGCCCACTTGTCATGATCCTAGCCATCCCTAAACCGCCTCTTGACCTTATAAAAGAGACCCTAGCTGCCCCCTCTCATTGTACTAATTCTCTTGGAGGCGTGAGCAAGGAAAGGGGCGAGAGCAAGGGTTCAAGTGGCGCAACTCTTCTTACATCAAACCCTAGCCGCAAGTGTCTTCTTCCCTTCCCTTCTTGGCGTAAGTGTGGGAAGCTCTTGGCGGCATCTTCTACATCTCCTCTCCTTCTTCTCTTGGCGCATCTTCTACCTTGGAGGTGGCGCATGTTTTGAAGAAAGAGAACAAGACTTGGATCTTCTTCCCGAGGCTAGCACCGGGCGTGGAAGAAGAGGACTCGAGGCATCCATGTGTGTGAGACTGTAGAGGGCGAACACTTGGGCGCCTACCTCAACATCTATATCCACGCTTGCTTAAGGTACTTTCTATCACATCGTGTCGATCCCCTCGCTTGACGATCTTCACTGGGTTTTTGGGACTGGCCTATTTTGGGGATATTCTTCTGCTGTGCAATGTAATGTGTGATGTCTATCTCTGAAAAAAAAAATTGTAAAATATCCCCGGGGTTTCCCAACATACTATTGTTGCAAGAATTTGATGTTCAGATCAAGGATAAGAAGGGAGCCAATAATTTGGTAGTAGACCATCTCTCCCATCTGACGTCCACTCCCAAAAGTAGTTCGGAAGAAGAGGATAGACAATGCGTTCCCAGATGAAAATCTGTTAGCCGTCACTACAACAAAAACACCATGGTATCCCGATCTGGTAAATTTCTTGGCAGTCGATATTATGCCTCCAAATCTCATATACCAACAGTGAAGGAAGTTTATGTCAATGGCGAAATACTATTATTGGGACGAACCACTTTTGTTCAAGCGTTATGCCGACTGTATCATTCGGAGATGTTTGCCAGAGGAAGAAATTTCGGATGTCATGTTCCAATGTCATTCTTCTTCCTATGGAGGGCATTGTAGTGGTAAGAAAACAGCATATTAGGTCCTCCAATATGGTTTTTTTTAGCTGACCCTATTTAAGGACGCAAGGGACTATATACAATCTTGTGATCGCTGCCAACGGATGGGGGGAATATCGCGAAGAAATGAGATGCCTCTTAATACCATCCTCGAGATCGAGATTTTTGACGTATGGGGAATCGACTTTTATGGGTCCATTTCCACCTTCTTGTGGTAACAAATTCATTTTAGTTGGAGTTGATTATGTATCCAAGTGGGTAGAAGCTCTGGCTGCACCAACAAACGACTCCAAGGTAGTTACCAGATTTTTTTAAGAAATTAATACTTCCACGATTCGGAATGCCTTGCGTTGTAATTAGCGATGGCGGATCTCACTTCATTGAGCGAGGATTTGAATCACTTCCTAAAAGATATGGGGTATTACATAAAGTGGTCACCGCTTACCATCCTCAGACTAGCGACCAAGTAAAATCTCAAATCGGGAGATAAAGCACATCCTTGAGAAAATCGTATCGCGCACTCGCACTGACTGGTCATTCGAACTTGACGATGCTTTATGGGCATACCGTATGGCATTTAAAACTCCAATAGGTATGTGTCCATTCCAGTTGGTATATGGTACGTCGTGCCACCTACCAGTTGAAATCGAACACAAAGCCTATTGGGCGATACGACAACTGAACTTTGATGGGAACCAAGCTAGCAAGACTAGAAAACTTCAGCTTAATGAGCTCGATGAGTTTCGACAGGAAGCCTATGAGAACGCCAAGATTTATAAAGAACTCGCCACAAGATGGCACGATCAAAGGATTATGAGGAGGGAATTTCACGAAGGCGAAATGGTACTTTTGTTTAACTGCAGGATCAAGCTTTTCCCTGGTAAGCTTCGAACTAAATGGACGGGGCCATTTGTATTACAAAAGGTCTACCCTCATGGGGCTATGGACATTTTCCAAGAGTCAACTGGCACATTCAAAGTTAATGGACAAAGACTCAAGCATTATGTCCCCCATGAACCAATACCAGAAGGGATTGCACTGGTCCTCACAGACCCTCCTTCACCAGAATGACACTGACTATGGTCAAGCTAACAGACCAATAAATCAGCGCTTCTTGGGAGGCAACCCAAGCATCTTACTCTAGTTGAATTTATTTTCAGCATCTTTTTCTCTTATTTTTCATGTTTTGTGTAAGTTTAGTTTAGTTTGCGTATTTTGAGGAGTTCTTTTGCCGTTTGGTCTGAAATCTTTAGTGATCACATATTCCTGTTACATATTAAATTGACACTAGGACGTATCGACCAACCTTAGAACATCCTAGTTTCCTCTGCTATAAGTTTGAATCTCATCTCCTAGTTGTGTCTATTTTTATAGTAATGCATGGTTTTGATATCTAACACTGATGGTAATCTTGCAGGAAATGCACACGCACTATGATGATGCCTACCATCAAACTCTAAATACTAGCATAGGATACCGATATTGAAGTAGGTGTGAAGGTCCTCAAGGAGGAACACTCACCGAGAAGGATGCAAGCTACATCTGCACTAATCGATTTTAATCCTATACGCATTTATGAACTGATCCTGTTTATCTTCAGCACTAGCGATTGATTCTTATAAAAGTTGAAAATGATATTTGGGCCTTGTTGTGCCCTTTCACTACTTGCGTTGTTTGTGGTATTTCTGTTTATTTAGCTGTGGATATTGATGTTCTTACTTGACTTTGAATGACACAGGAATATCGCAAATTGATGCAGTAAAGAAAGACATTTTTCTACCAGTTTTCCCAAAATCACGGGCGGGTCCTGACAGAAATCTCGACCGTGATTCTCACTCAATCCAACATCAGAAAACTCATCGAGAAAATTACGGCAGGAAGTAACTAAAGACACGACCGTAATCAGCAACACATAATTACACAAGGAAATCAGGACAGGGGTACGCTAAAAGTCGTGATCGAGATTTTTTGAGAAGACCAAACAAGACTGATCCGCCGAGAGATTTACGGTAGAGCCGTAACTATAGGCACAGCCGTAAAATTTGTGCGCAACCTTACATAAGAAATCATGGTCGGTGCATGACAAAAATCATGGGCATAACTTCCAGAAGACAAAACGTATACAAGTTTGACGAGAGCATCACAGCTGTCTCGTGATTGAAGTCACTGCCGTGAAAATTCGCATTAAAAATCTACGAGAAAAACATGACTGAGTACTGATGAAAATCTCGACCGTGATTCTCCAACAGACACTTCGACAAGAATTTTATGACTGGGTCCTAATGAAGATCTCGAGCGTGATCACTAAACCTCTTACCGAGTTGGCCTGGCCAGCCCGACCCGTTAAGTTTACTAACTTAAGCAATCCGCCTGATCTTTCCAGCTAGGGTTCCCACTTTTCTTCCATACGACGCGCCGACCCCACTGTATGCCCCACCTATCACCGCCTCTCGCCTCGCCGCCGGCCATTGACTAGCTGGCGACTCTTCCGGTGACACCACCAACTTCCGGCGAACTCTCACTTCAGGTTTTCACTCCTTATCTCGCCGTAGATTATGTTTTCATTAGCTTCTGTTCTTCGACATCCTCGACCAGCCCCTCAAGCAGCCATGCCACCGAGGAAGAAGAATACCGGCAAACGACTGGCAGGCACCTCCAGCCTACGGCCCGAAACACAGTAGCGGCAATCCGCTCCGCCCGAGATTCAAATGAGGGATAATCACCAAGCTGCCCGGTACCAAGTTCTCTCCAACTGCCGCATAATCAACACCAGATACATTGACCCACCTTCACTGGCCACATTAGGGATCTTCGACGACCTCCTTTGGATGTTCCGACAGTTTGGTTGGGGCGCTTCTTGCAGTATGCGCAGCCCAACTACATCCCCTTTACCCTCGAGTTTCTCAGTTCTGTGGAGGTTAAAGTTTCGGCATTAGAGACTGATCCTTGGCTGATCACCTTCAGGCTTTCCAACAACAAGTATCGCCTTACTGTTGCCGATCTTAATGACATTTTTGGATTTCCAGCTTATGCATCCAGGCTTGGCCCTCCTAACTTCAACAAGGACATCTTCTGGCGTTGTATTTCGTCTATGATAGCTTACTTGCCAAATAACGCCAGGGCTTCCACCATCTCTAACCCATGTATCAGATATGGGCATCGCTTGCTGGCGCACTCAATCTTTGCGAGGGACGGCGGCGGAATCGTCCGCCAACCTAAACTACTCTGTCTTTGGGGTCTCTTGCACAGCTTCCAAATCAACACCGGATACCACCTCGCCCGGCAATTTATGCGCGTTACTCACACGCAGAAGGGCAACATCTGCATCAGCGGTATGATCACCATGATTGCACTATATTTGGGACACAACCCCTATGGCCAATCGGAGGCAGTGGGCAGTCGGTGCTTAGACCTGGAGCATCTTCTCTCAATGAAGATGATTGTCCGGAGGGGGGACATTTACCATCTTACCTTCACAGATACCACTACCACTATGGCTCTACCAAATACCTCACGGACTGATATTAGGGATAGCGCCAACTGGCGCCTTCATCCAGAGCCGGCCGCACCGGAACACCAAACCACACCTCTTGACATTGATCCCAGCTTCTCTATTGGAGGACAGCCACAGACTGCAGCGCATCCCTCTACAGACGACATGCTCCATCTGCTCCGCCAAGAACAGCTGAACCAGGGGAAGCAGCTCGCGACCCTGGTAGAGACAGTGAAGTCTATCGAGCTCTTCCTACACTGCAACATGTCACAGCCTCCACCACAAGATGATGATGAAGATGCTGATGACACCATCCACGTCTCCGACTCCTCCGAAGAAGCTGACGACGATGATGACCCGGGAGAGTGCATCAAGTAGGACTACACTTTAGTAAGTCTTCCCCATCTATTTTGATACATATCTATGCTATATGCATCGAGGACGATGCACTATTTTGAGATTTACTTTTTTTGACGTTTTCATGACACGTTTTGATGGGGTCATCGCGATAAACTTTTGTGCTTTTATGAAGCGATGATGTATGTACTATTATGGTAAACTTTACACTGTGATAAACTGATGCTACTGATGTGCTATTGTACCAAACCTGCCAAATTTTAATCTTCTTTACTGCTGAACGTTAATGTGCTCCACTTTCATGATGTTTTCATTACAAGTTACTTTAATGATGTTTCAGCTTTGCAAATAAACTTTCATGATTGTACTTCTATGACATGCTACACCTTTCTGATATGCTTTCATCATGACTTTGTTGATAAGGTTTGAACTTGGTTGACCATTATTGTCTACACATGTAAAATCCTAAGGAAGGTTCTAGCTGAAATTTTTCAAAATCATTTATTGATATTTTTTTCTCATTCATGATTGATTCTTATTCATTTACCTAAATTATGATTGATCTATACTCTCTCACTACATTGAGAGTATCTTTCATGCTAAACAGTTCACCTAGTCACTTGATTCCTTATACACTAGAGACTTAAGGATTGAATTTTGATAGGCTTTGCATCTAGGAAGCATCTATGTCCCAACATAAGTACCATTTGTTTGGATGATTATAGACCAAACCACTTAACACACTTACCACTCTTGGTAACTCTTGGTATTGGTTTTGGTTCGAGCTCCTCTAACTTGGCACCGCACAAGAAATAGAGAGAAAGAAAAGAGAGGAAAACAAAAGGCAGTGGTACCGAAGTTGCAACTTGGCACTGCCTAGCAAAAAGAGAAAAGAAGAAAAAGTGCAGTGGTACCGAAGTCTTGACTTGGCACTGCCACTAAAAGAAAAAAAAAGAAAATGAAAGAAGAGAAGGGCAGTGGTACCGAAGTTGTGACTTGGCACTGCAAATCAAAACAAGAGAAAAGAAAGGCAGTGGTACCGAAGTTGTGACTTGGCACTACAAATCAAAACAAGAGAAAAGAAAGGCAGTGGTACCGAAGCTACGGCTTGACACTGCATAAGAGAAAGAAAGCGGTGGTACCGAAGTTATGAGTGATGCCATGCA
Source organism: Costus lasius (assembly GCA_027563935.2). Lineage (NCBI taxonomy): Eukaryota > Viridiplantae > Streptophyta > Magnoliopsida > Zingiberales > Costaceae > Costus > Costus lasius. The sequence goes on along the minus strand of CM050451.1, from coordinate 24,822,556 downwards.
TTTTTATAGTGATTTTTATTATTATTCCATGATGAATTTGGGCTTATTTGAATATTTTTACACTCCTTTAAGGCTTATTTAGTTAAAAACTTCAGAATCTTCACTTTTCGTCTGTCTTATTGAATTTCAGGTTAAATCACCCAATTTAGAAGTCATTTTGAAGAATCTAAGAGCATGAGGTGATTCCTTATGAGAAGACGAAGCTGCCTGTAAAATTTGGGCTCAATCGGAGCTTTTTTTAGACTTCACAGCCAGGTGAACCCCGCACCAGTGATCTTGCCGAAGGACGAAACTCACCGCTATGGGTGAGCATTCGGTAAAAACCAAAAAACCAAAAACCGATTTACCGAAAACCGATTTACTGAAACCGAAAAATCTATTACCGAAATCGATACCGAACTTAATATTTACTGATCAGTAAATTACCGAATTACTGATCAGTAAATCGGTAATTTACCGATTTACCGATTAAAAAACATTAAAATATTATCTAATTAATCTGAAACTTATGCAAAGTATGTTTTAAAATGCAACAAATACCATCCAGGGATGATAAAAGGATTGGCTGGTTAAAGAAAATGACATTCATTTCACTACCAGAGCCGCCATTCATTTTTTTTGTTAGCGATTCATTTCACTACCAGAGGTCCAGAGCCACCATTCATTTCAAATGGCTCTAGGAAATTAAAAGGATTGGCTGGTAAAGAAACCGACATTCATTTTTTTGTTAGCGTGCTGTAGTCCAAGGAAAATCATCCCAGTTGAGCTCAGAGCTCAGGCTCAATAAATATTCTTATGAAAAATGAAAATATATACAAGTTACAAATTTTCATTTAAATCTTCCAGTGTCCAAATCCAAAACATCCGAGGTCAAATGAGAGAAACAGTTTGCCCCGGTGAGTCGGTGACAACAAAGCTGAATAAACATCATTTACTCTGTGGCGAAAATTCATATACCAATTCTCGAATATGTATTTATCGACATACAAGCATAAACAAAGCATGAGAGGCTTCTCAAAAGTAGCCATATGTCTCATTTTTAAATATATTAGAGGTAATAAGAACAAGCTGCTACTAAGCTATATTAACAATTTGCAAACTTGTAAGTTGTAAACAGAACTAGGAGGTTTCACTTGAACACCAACAGAAAACCAAAAACCAAAAACCAGTCTCAAATTGTCACACAGTCACAGTCTCAAATTGTCACACTCATAGTCTCACATTGTTTTACACATGATGATAAAATAACATGACATTGCTTAGTCAACCACATGAGTACAATGCCTTCTCAAATTTAAGATATCAGCTTCAAGCTTCAAGCTTCAAGCATCAAATTTAAGATAACATGTCATTCCCTCAACGGCTCAGCCTGTTAAGCAATTTAGTAAGACCAACACAATAAGTCAATAATGCTATAAGCCTACAACCAATAAACAACAATTATCAAAGTAGTTAATAAACAAAATTCAGCTCACAAAATTAGTTCATAAACAATGCTTACCTTATACAAGCACTGAAGCAGCCAACACATGCTTTACATATTAACTGGTGCTATTATTGTAAATTCTACAAAATTTAGCTCACAAACAAAAAATGTCATTAAAGATTATTTCATCAAAATATCATAAGGTATAACTAATAAAAAAAATGCAATAAGTATTTTACCATTTTCAAGTTTATCAATGTATTCCATAGTTTCTTTAATATCAATTGTGTCGGATGGTGAATCTTTCAACCAATCTTGAGTACATAAGAGAGCTTCAACTATTTTTGAAGATAAACAACTTCGAAATGGATCAAGAACTAGGCCCCCAGTGCTAAATGCTAATTCTGAATCAACAGTAGAAATAGGAACAACAAGTACATCTCTAGCCATTTGTGAAAGCACTGGAAATCTAGGACGGTTTACCTTCCACCATGACAATATGTCAAAATCTTCAGAATCCTCATCACCATCTTCACATATATATTTATCTAATTTAGTTTTTGAATCCACTCCTTCCAATTCTGTTTTGCATCTTTTCATCCTTTCTTTTCTCTTTCTTATTTCTGCTTCACGAAAATTTTCATTCCCAATGGTTTCATTAGCAACAGTAGTTTGAAATTGAGCAGTCTCATTTGAATGTGCTCCTTTTTGAGAAGTATTCAATCGTCTATACTCATGAAACATCTCAAACAGTGCAATCTTTATGTCTTTGGCCACAACCAAACCCTCTCCTTCTCATATAGTGTGCAAAGCTCTCCTTCAACATATTTAAATCTAAGCCCAGGGTCAAATATAACAGCAATATACACCAATTTATTTGTTTTTGAAGTATCACCTCAGTATTTATTATACTTTTCTCTCATAGAATGAGCCATAATTGATAATTCAAAATCTTCACTATCTCCCATTTTTGTTCAATAATTTATCAATTAAAATTAGCTCATCAAAAAGAATAGTAGAAGTCACATATAAGCTACCAGAAGCTTTGACTGTAAGAGCATAAAAATTCTCCAAAAAATGAATAGTTCGCCGTGCATTTTCCCAATCTCCATGGCTAGGTACTCCATCAGTGCCATCATCCATTGCTAATTCATAGCAAAAATTAGGATCTAAGACTTTGTATCTTTCAAATGCCTTTTCAAATTTTTGAGCAGTTTCAAGCATAAGATATGTTGAATTCCATCTAGTGCTTACATCTAAGCACAATGAACTCTTACACTGAATTTTTTTCAATTTCAATGCATTCTTTAAATTTACTTAATCTTGATGGAGACAACCGTACATAATGAACAGCTTGTCGAATTTTATAAACAGAAGAGCCAATCTCTTTCAACCCATTATGTACAATAAGATTAACTATATGAGCAATACATCTCATATGCATATACTTTCCATGTGCAATACTAAAACCCCAGTTGACTATTTTTTCTCTCAAGTAATTGATAGCAACATTATTGCTAGAAGCATTATCAACCGTCACAGAAAAAACCTTATCAATGCCCCAATCAAGAAGATACATTTCAATAGCTATGCCTATCCCTCTACCAGTGTGATCATGAACTTGGCAAAAATTTAATAATTTTTTCTACAATTTCCAATCTTCATCAATGTAGTGAGCTGTGAGAGACATGTAATTGGATTTTTGCAAAGAAGTCCATGTGTCAGTTGTCAAAGAAACTCTTATTTTTGACTTTTCAAAATACTTTTTTAGCTTCAACTTCTCATTCAAATAAAGTTGCAAGCAATCTCGTGAAGTTGTCCATTGTGATGGCATCCTAAATCTAGGACATGCAATTGAGAACAAACGTTTAAAACCTTTTGTTTCAACAAACTTAAATGGCAGCTCATTGATAATGATCATTTCAATTAATGCTTTCCTAATAGCCTCTTGGTCAAATTTCCAAACACTACCAGAAGCTAGTTTATTATTTTCATCATCTACCTTGAAATTGAGTTCTGTTTGCTCGCCAACACTACAAGGATGTTTCTTACATATTTTCATATGATTTCTTAACCCAGAAGTTCCATTTGTTTTTGGATCTGCCCTAATTTCTTTCTCACAGTACTTACATTTACCAACCACTAAACCATCTTTCTTTACATTCTTAATAAAATGATCTCATACCTCAGATCTTGTATTAGATTTTTGAAATCTTTTTGCTCTTGAAGAAGATGCAATTTGTTTTGTAGTATCAGTATGTGTTGTCTGTTGTGTAGGATCTTGAGTCTGTTGTGTAAGATCTTGACTAGATGTATTATGATTTTCCATACTTTCTTCTAGCATCTATGAATTATAACATAAATAAAATTATAAATATGAGTAATAAACAGAATTTATGTGTAAAAATTGTTGTTCTGTTGTATCTTGGATGAAGTAGCCGTAATGTAACTAATGTTGTAAAAACTCACATTTGAGGCTATAGATGAAGTAGCCGTGATGTTGTATCTTGGAGGCAGGGGGCTAGGGCACGAATGCACGATGGCTTCGATTGGAGCTGTCAAGTGTGAATTGTTGTTCTGCTGTGGGAACTGGGAAGGACGCAAGGCCGCAAGGGCTTGGTTGATGGCGATGGGGAGCTGGGAGCACCGGAGCACTAAGAGTCGAAGACGCGAGCCACGATGAGGTGCTTGGTTGATGGCGATGATTGTCGAACGGAGAGAGGACCACGGCAAGAGGACAACGGAGAGAGTAGTCGCCACTCGCTGTCGATTGTCGAATGGACAGAGCCGAGAGGAGTCGCCACTTGCCACTGCCAATCGCTGAATCGCCTAAGCGGCTAAGCCCTAAGGCTTGAAGTTGAAGTTGAGAGGCTGAGATGCTGAGTCGCTGAGAGCCCGAGAGTTTGGACTTTGGATTTGGGAATTTAGGGCTAACAAAGTAACAGCTAACTCGCTATTAGGGATTTCGGGTGATTTGGTTACCGTCATTACTCATTAGAGTTAAGTTAGAGTTAATATAAGATAAGAGAGATTAATAAATAAATATTTATTTTTTATATATTAATATATATATCGGTAAATCGGTTAATTACCGAACCGAATTTTTTTTACCGTACCAAAAATCGAAAAACCGAATTACATTAAAACTTATACCGAACCGAAAACCGATTACCGATTTACCAAACCAATTTACCGATTGGTAAATTCGGTAAAAACCGAATTATGCTCACGCCTACTCACCGCGCGTTTCACTGCCTGGTGAACCCGGCGGGGTTCACTGATGATGTCAAGGTATCCAAAATTCGCCGCACGCTTCACTGGCAGGTGAACCCCATGGGGTTCACCCGTGATTCTGTCTGATAAAACCTGCGCAGAAATATACCGTGGACTTCACTGGTAGGTGAACCCGGCGGGGTTCACCCGTGATACTATTGAAGTAGCCCGACCTTCACTCGGTTTTTCATCGATTTCGGGTCCGATTCAAGTCCAAATTTGGCAAGTGAGGACTCTATGGAAAGCTTACTCGAAGGTGAACAGAAACAATATAAAGGCCCCAAATTCCGTGACCTAAGGATCAAGCAATCTTGCAACGAAGCGGCTAGGGCGGACGGACACAGCGAACAGGCGACTTCGGGGCTATTTTCGGAGATTCGATCGTCGGAACTCAGCAATCCTCGGATATTTGTTTCGGTTTATCGTCTCCCCCCTCTTAGAAACCTTTTCCTGTGATTTTCTTATGTACAACGAGAGAATTTTTAGCGATTCAACGATGGTTGTCGCGTAAACTTAATTTCAGGGCTAGGTTGAAGCCCTCTAACGATTTCTATTTGCAATTCATGTATTAACTTGGTTATTTGGATCATATTCTGAGCATATTTCACTTAAAGTATTAATCTCTTGATATTTACTCTGGCCAAGTATTATCATGTCATAGTTATTACAGTTCATAACGAAAGTAGGATTGTAACGACGGAACCTCTTTGTGAATCTTGCGAAGGCTCGACACGAAAGTGCTTGTTCTTCGCTCGAGGGTCCATAATCTACCACGAAACCCATTGGGTATGTCTAGAGAGATCCATCGCAAAAGTAGGAGACGTTCTGGATAAATACCGGGGTGTACACTCGAAAGAGGGCACCTTGTACCATAGGGTAGATTCTTTATGCATATTTGTAAATCCATGTAACTGATATTTATTTATTAGCGCAATTGAAATCGTCAGAGTGGTGGAAACCCAAGCCCTGATATTCTCTCTCATATATTTTCCCTGCTGTAGTTGTTCGATTTCTTGCTTACGATTTCACTTAGTTTTAGTTTTTAAGTTCCAAAAATCACGATTTGATCAGCTTAGATTCCAAAAATTAGATTTTTTTAGTACTCACCTTGTTCCCTATGGGATTCGATATCTTTTGTATTACTTCGATAACACCGTGCACTTGCGGTGCGTATCAAGTTTTTGGCGCCGTTGCCGGGGAACAACGGTTGATATCAGTATACTTCTAAGGAATGATAGACTAAGCTTTAGCTAGTTTTCTTTTCTTTCTTTATTCTGTTTCACGCTGCTTTCTGCTTGTGTTAATTGCTTTGAACTTCTCAATTGAGTCTGACAAATTTTTATGCAAAGAAGTTCCAGGGCAAGAGCACTGTTGGAAATCGATCTCGAAATAAAATGAACCTTCAGACAAAGAAGGAAACTTAAGCAAGATCTGAAAAAGGAGAATCAAGAACAGATGAAACACCTTCACATTGACATGGAGAACGAACCAGCGCCTTAACCTGTGAACAACAACAATGCCAGAACACTACGAGAATATGCAGCGCCTTTTTCACATGGGTTTCGATCAGGAATCGTTAGGCCTAGTGTTGAGGCCAATAATTTTGAAATTAAACCAGCTCTACTTTCCATGATACAACAAAATCAATTTGGTGGTTCTCCTCTTGAGGACCCTAATATGCATTTGTCTATATTTTTAGAATATTGTGATATGTTAAAGATTAATGGAGCTACTTCTGATGCTATCAGGTTGCGTTTATTTCCCTTCTCCTTAAGGGACAGAGCAAGGGCATGGCTCCACACGATCCCCTCATCTTCGATACAGACATGGGATGAACTGTCTCAAGCTTTCCTCTCGAAGTATTTCCCTCCTTCGAAGACAATCCAACTTAGAAACCAGATAACGAGCTTCATGCAAAAGGATGGAGAGTCTTTGTACGAAGCCTGAGAAAGGTTCAAAGAGCTTCAAAGATTATGTCCACACTATGGGATTGAGACTTGGGTTCTAGTACACACGTTCTACATGGGATTGGAGTACAATACTAGACTTATAGTCAATGTAGCTACTGGAGGATCGGGACTGATAAGCAAAGTACCTGAAGATGCTATAAGCCTCCTGGAGGACATGGCACTGAACTATCATCAATGGAATCCAGAGCGAGGTACACCTTCCAGGAAAGCAGGTAAATTCGATCTTGATTCATTAACTGCTCTCACTGCGAAGGTAGACAATCTGACTAAGAAATTTGATTCATGGTCTGTTAACTCTTTAGACACTAATTCATTATCTTCTGAGTTGTGTGGCATTGCAAGACATGCAGGTGCTGAGTGCCGAGTGGGAGATGGACAAGTGGTCCAATGTCAGCCTGAACATCTAAATGCAGTTGGAAATGCAAACACCATGAATAACCCTTATTCCAACTATTACAACCCTGACTGGCGCAACCACCCAAACTTCTCCTACCGGACCACGCAGCCTATACAACTAGGCAAGCGCCACCACAAGTTCAACCTCAGCAAGGGAACTTCAGGCCGCCGCAACAAGAAAATTACAGGCAGCCACCTAGGTTCCAACAGAGAAACTACAATCCTCCCCCTCAGCAAGCAAATTACAATCCACCTCCAAGACCGGCCCAAGACTCTCAACTAAGTAAGCAGATAGAAGGGCTGACTGATATGATGAAACTGATGATGACAAGGATGGACTTCTTGGAGATGCATAACAAAATGTTGGAGAGCCAGCTTGCCCAGCAAGCTAGCTCATCCTCAAGAGCGCCAGGGAAGCTTCCATCACAACCAGAAGTTAACCCGAGGGAGCATTGCAATGCAATCTCCACTCGGAGCGGCAAGCAACTTGAAGACCCTAAGATGCCGACCAATGAAACAAGGGATGAAGTGACACCGAATCCTGAGGAGCCACATGTAGATTCAGCACCGGCGGAACCTGAGTGAACAGAGAAAGAGCGACCCTATGTTGGGCCGTCAGCCTACAAGCCGCCGATACCTTTCCCTCAGAGGCTTGTCAAAGCCAAGCTAGATAAGCAAATCAGTAAGTTTCTGGAAATATTGAAAAAACTATATATTAACATTCCCTTTGTTGAAAAAATTTCCTCGGCAGCAATGCTGCCTAGCAAACTTAAGCAACATGCTTAAATTTTATTTAAAAAAGTTTTTTTTTTAAAGAAATAATCTATACAACCTAAGCTACCTAATGATATCAATATTAGGATATTTTAGATCATGTATACTCACTAAATACCCTAAACAAAATCGTATAAAATATGAAAACACTATTCATTTTTTGTCTTTTATGTGATTTTGTTTAGGGTATTTAACGAATATACATGATCTAAAATACCCAAATATTAATATCATTGGATAGATTAGGTTGTATAGATTGTTTCTAAAAAAAAATTAAAAAAAAACTTTTTTAAAGGAAACTTAAGCATGTTGCTTAAGTTTCCTCAGCAGCATACAGCTGCAGAAGAAATTTTTCCCCCTTTGTTGATGTCCTTTCGCAGATGCCGACCTATGTGAAGTTCCTGAAGGACATCCTCTCAAATAAACGGAAGCTAAAAGACCAAGGGACTGTGGCCTCACTGAGGAGTGCAGTACGATTTTGCAAAACAAGCTTCTACAAAAACTCAAGGACCCTGGCAGCTTTTCCATACCGTGCCAGATAGGAAAGATGACCTTTCAGAGAGCTATGTGTGATTTGGGAGCAAGTGTCAGCATCATGCCGTTATCATTGTGCAAAAAGCTGGATTTGGGTGACTTAAAATCGACTAGTATTTCTTTGCAGCTTGCTAATAGATTAGTTTGAAGTCCAGTGGGTATTTTAGAGGATGTACCCATTAAAGTAGGGGATTATTTTATTCCTGCTGACTTTGTTGTGTTAGACATTGATGAGGATGACAGACTTTCTATTATCTTAGGAAGACCTTTTCTTGCTACAGCTGGTGTTGTCATCGATGTTAGAAACGGGAAACTGGATTTAAACATCGGTGGCAATGTTATTTAATTTGATTTGTCTAACACTCTCAAAAAACCTTCTCTTGCAAGTATATGTTTTAGCGTGGGTGTACTCAAGCGCGCTAGAAGTTTGAAAGACAATGGACACCGCCTCGAACACCGATTTGAAGATGGACTAGTCAAGCAAGGGAAAGTTCTCGCCCCTTTTGACCCCCCTGATTTGATAACTTGATAACTCTATGGTCGAGCTATTGACCTAAAACAAGCGCTCTTGGGAGGCAACCCAAGTTTTCTCATTGTTTTTATTTTCTTTCTGTTACATTAGTTGACATTCGGTTTTTAGTTTACCATCGTTGAATAGTTCACTCTCTTGCTTATCTAGTACTATTTTAGGAGATTTTGATACCGATACACACTGATAGAGCTTTATTTTCTTGGGATGCAGATGCGCTATGCGAATAGGAGATTTTTGATGAATTTTTACTGAAGCTCAGTACACTTCACGGCCAGGTGAACTGGGCGGGGTTCACCCGTGATGTACACTGTACAACCTGAGGAACAATGTTTCGAGGGATATCTTTGCTAAATAATGATGGAGCCGGCAATATCGAGTTGTGGATATTATTTCTGGATTTTTAGCAACTAACCGTGCACTTCACGGCTAGGTGAACCCGACGGGGTTCACCTGTGAAGACAACTGAATCAGACCGGGCGCATCCCTAAAGTGTGCTTCATGGTTAGGTGAACCCGGCTGGGTTCACCCGTGTTTCTTTTGGAGCATTGCCCGTGTTCGCCCTAAACCACAGGTAGGGTTACTTTGTTTCACACCGCCGCCGCTCCCTCTTCTCTAGATTTCCCGATCTTGCGCCACCGCTCCCTCGCGATCTCGCCCTCAGATCTTCAACGAACCTTCCCTCTTCACGGTCTACACCTCCGGTGAGATTCACACAGACTTGATCCACTCCCCACTGTCAATATTCCAATTTTTCTTGCTCGCCGATCTTTCTGTGTCTGCCACTACAATCGGACGTTGTCTCTGTGCTCGGGGGAAATTTTCTCTGGTTATTTTCGGTTATCCTCTCGCGATCTCATCTAATGGCACCACGATGCAAGGTGATTGCTATCTGCCCCCGTGATCCGCAACCTACATGGGAATCGTCCACAGACAACGATGACTTCGTCCCGCACGGACAAGCTCCACCGCCACGAGCCACTCCTGCTAGCGAGCCGGCGTAGCCTTCCTCTTCCAAAAATCCGGCACACCATTCTACTAGGCAGCCCCAGGCCTATGTATGTCCGCCGAACGAATTTGGCATAGTATTCAGGAATACGGAGCATGAACAAAACTTCGAACATCTTCTCCATCGCCAGATGCTCAACACCTGATATTTAGACAGAAACACTCTTGTTATGTTAGGGCTTTTGGATGATGTTGAATGGATGTACTCAAATATTGGATGAGAGTAGTTCCTAAGGCTCGCCTCCCCCACGTACATTGGAATAACGTTGGAGTTCCTCAGCTCGTTGGATGTGAAAGCTGCCGCCATTGTTGATGACGATCCAGGGCGCATCTCCTTCCGTATTGGGAATACTGAGCACCGTTTATCTCTTTCTCAGCTTCGCCAAATTTATGGTTTCCCGGAACCTTGCACGCGCAAAGTCCGGGTGGAGTTCAACGAGCAGGCTTTTTGGGCGTTAATTATGAATGAGCACTTCTATTCAGCCAGAGTCGCTAGGGCCTCTAGCATCTACAACCCAACTATTAGATATGTCCACCGCGTACTCGCCCATACCATCTTCGGGCGAGGGGAGAGCGATGGCATGGTACGTCAGTCAGAGTTATTTTACTTATGGTGCATGCTTCACTCTTTTAGGGTCGATTCTGGATTCTACTTAGCAAAGCAATTCAGTCGCATCGCGCATTGCCGCAAGGGCGCGATAGTCATTGGCGGCCTCATCACCCCAGTTGCAGTCTCTCTCGGGGTCATTCCCTATAGTACAGCGGAGGCCAGTGGAAACAACCGGCTCGAGATCGAGTCGTGCGTTTCCATGAAACTCATCGTCCGCCGGGGTGATGCCTACTGCATGACATTCAAGGATAGCCAGTTCTGCATACCACTACCTAATCCAGAGCGCACCACTATGCGTGTTCAAGAGAACTAGCGCAACAAGCCAATTGCTGACCCTCAACCAGACCCTGTAGACACTACACCACCAGCCCCGGGTGCGTTCTTCTTTGGTGGCTCCTCCTCAAATTCTATGATGGGTGTTCTTCAGGAGATAAGGGAGGAGCAGCTTCAGCAGCGTGAGCTTATTGATCAGATGGATTCCTCTATCTCCTTTATACGCCAGGAGCAAGCTTCCCGTTGGCAAGCTAATGAGGCCGGGATGCAACGACAGCATAAGATGTTGAGTTCTCTTTAGGAAAAGCTATCCACCATGGATGACCGGTTAGCCTTCCTCAACGAGAAGAACATGGAGCGTATTCCAGTTTCTTCTGATGAGGAAGATGAGCCCGATTTTACTACGCGCGGTAACAGCAGAAGCTCCCGAGCTTCTAGCTCTAAATCGTGCAAGAGACGATAGTTTTACCAGAAGATTCGACATTGCCACCTTCTCCTCTCACATATACAATGTTGCATAGAGGACTATGCAACATTTTAGAGCGAGTGAGCTGTCTTTACTCCAGCTTCTGTTTGGTTGTTGTGTTCTGACTCTTTATGTATTTGTTATGACACTTTCTAATGGATGTTATTTTGATATTGGCATTGTATCTTATATGCCACTATTCGTGGGCCTGGTCCACATCTACAGGCCCTACTCTCTACAGTGTATAACACATATTTGAACCGCTTGTTTTTCAGCTTTGGTATTATGCTATAACGCTCTTTACATGTTACATGATGTGTGGATCTATGTGTTTTCATGAAGTTGTTTTAAGGTATATATTGCTAGTCTTGTCCAATGATAGCTTTGCAAAACTCTTAGAGTTAAATGCATGATTGGTTAGAATTTATCAAGACATGTTGAATGTAGTACTTGTTGGAAATTTACTTAATAGTCATGTCCATATATTCTATGAATTAGAAATTCTCTAAGTGGATTGATTTTTGGTTGTTCATTTAGTGGGTTAAGCGTTTTCATGATTCTTCAATTGATTTTGGTTTGCAATTTATATTTGATACATATTAGGATATATATTCTCTTTTCAAACTTTAAATTTCTTTCTAGTATTGGGGAAACACTGCATTTGTTAAAAGCCAAGATATGTTGATTTCTCTTATTTCAAAAAAAAAAACATTTCACACTTAGATTCCTCTATTTGGCACTGTGAAAAATTAGCAGTGGTACCGAAGGATATGAGTTGAAACTAAGAAATGTGAATTGAAATAAAAAAGACTCCTCTACTTGGCATTGCGAAAAATTGGCAATGGTACCTAAAGATATGAGTTGAAGTCTAATGCAATGATCAGTGTTTCATATCCCGAATAAAACATTTGAGTTAACCCCAACATTATGAAATGGAAGGATAGGAATGAGATGAGTGTTGTGTATGCTTTGATTGAATCCCATGTTTACTGCTTTCTGAATTGGTTGGTATCTAAAAACTGTGGGACCAAACTGGTGAATGCTTAAGACACTCTTTTTAGTTGATTTCATCTGATTAGATCTTGGATTGCTAAAAAGTGTTTTTCTGAACTTGGGTGTGAACTTCAACACAAAAGATTATTCTTATACCAAGCATGTATTTTAACTTATTTTATTGCTTGAGGACAAGCAAAGATTTAAGTTGAAGAGTATTTGATGCCATGCATTTTTATAGTGATTTTTATTATTATTCCATGATGAATTTGGACTTATTTGAATATTTTACACTCCTTTAAGGCTTATTTAGTTAAAAACTTCATAATCTTCACTTTTCGTCTGTCTTATTGAATTTCAGGTTAAATCACCCAATTTTGAAGTCATTTTGAAGAATTTAAGAGCATGGGGTGATTCCTTATGAGAAGACGAAGCTGCCTATAAAATTTGGGCTCAATCAGAGCTTTTTCTGGACTTCACGGCCAGGTGAAATCGGCGGGGTTCACCGATGATCTTGCCGAAGGACGAAACTCACAGCGCGTTTCACCCGTGATACTATTGAAGCAGCCCGACCTTCACTCGATTTTTCGTCGATTTTGGGTCCGATTCAAGTCCAAATTTGGCAAGTGAGGACTCTATGGAAAGCTTACTCGAAGGTGAATAGAAAGAATATAAAAGCCCCAAATTCCGTGACCTAAGGATCAAGCAATCTTGCAACAAAGTGGCTAGGGCGGACGGACACAGTGAACAGGCGACTTCGGGGCGATTTTCGGAGATTTGATCGTCGGAACTCAGCAATCCTCGGATATTTGTTTCGGTTTATTGTCTCCTCCCTCTTAGAAACCTTTTCCTATGATTTTCCTATGTACAACAAGAGAATTTTTAGCGATTCAATGATGGTTGTAGCGTAAACTTAATTTCAGGGCTAGGTTGAAGCCCTCTAACGATTTCTATTTGCAATTCATGTATTAACTTGGTTATTTGGATCATATTCTGAGCATATTTCACTTAAAGTATTAATCTCTTGATATTTACTCTGGCCAAGTATTATCATGTCATAGTTATTACAGTTCATAATGAAAGTAGGATTGTAACGACGGAACCTCTTTATGAATCTTGCGAAGGCTCGACACGAAAGTGCTTGTTCTTCGCTCGAGGGTCCTTAATCTACCACGGAACCCATTGGGTTTGTCTAGAGCGATCCACCGCGAAAGTAGGAGACGTTCTAGATAAATACCGGGGTGTACACTCGAAAGAGGGCACCTTGTACCATAGGGTAGATTCCTTATGCATATTTGTAAATCCATGTAACTGATATTTATTTCTTAGCGCAATTGAAATCATCAGAGTGGTGGAAACCCAAGCCCTGATATTCTCTCTCATATATTTTCCCTACCGTAGTTGTTTGATTTCTTGCTTACGATTTCGCTTAGTTTTAGTTTTTAAGTTCCAAAAACCACGATTTGATCAGCTTAGATTCCAAGAATTTGATTTTTTGGTACTCACCTTGTTCCCTGTGGGATTCGATATCTTTTGTATTACTTCGATAACACCGTGCACTTGTAGTGCGTATCAATGAGCAAGGCCTTTACTACTACCTTAGAGTTTACCATCTGGGTGCTTTAAGTAGGATCAGTGCTTCATGTGGTAAGGAACTATTGTTATCTAATATTATCGTACAACTGTTGTCCATAGATCTGACCTAGATGCGCTTTTCATCCTAACATCTTTAAGGTCTACAGTGATTTGTGCATCCTATGACTAGCTGTGATTATTTAACATTTATAGCTGATTGGAGAGTATAACTTCAGTTGAACAATCCTCATGGAATTTCATTTCTTTCTTTTTGCTTGAGGACAAGCAAGGATTTAAGTCGTAGGTATTCTGTTGACACAGATTTATATAGCATTTCAAGTATGATTTTACAATCAGAATCACCTATATTTCTGGGCTTTCTACCTCATTATTGCCTTAATTGCCTTATATATATGAAATCTACACCTCTCTTGGTATTTTTCACATTTTCATATCAAAACAACCATAAAGAGGGTGGATTCTGGGACTTTTGTGGTAGAGGAGCTCATCCTAATTCAAGATGATCCTAACCAGAAGTTTTCGGATTCATTGAAGCCTTTGTTGGAAATCACGATCGGGTCGCGATCAGAATCATGCCCGTGACTCGTCTCTGTGCTTAAAGCTGCAACTGATAAATCACGACCGGGTCATGACCAAATCCACGCCCGAGATCGCGGACCCGCCTATTACAAAATCATGATTTTTACCCAGATTTCTTTGACCTAACCCTAAGGGAAACTCACGGGCATTATGGACCTTTCTCCCCCGTTGACAAAGGAGGCGTGAAGCAGCTTTTAACGATGGATTTGGTCACGAAATCATGATTTCATGGAGGATGGGCGGCTGAAGCTTTGCAGGGTATGGGAAGTGCAGCGAAGACTTCTTTCTCTGCTGAAAAGCTGCAGCGGCTTTGCAGAATCTGGAAAATGGTAGCAGCCCACTTGGAGAAGGTGATAAGGAGCCTTGAAGAAAGGAGAGTAGGGGGATTCGCACAGTAGAGGAGAAGAGACTATGACGCTTGGAGAAGAGGGAGATAAACAAGGGCTGCGCATCTGCATTCATTGAAGATACTTGTTGCGTGAGCACCCTAAGGATAAATTTGTAAGGAAGATCTTGGATTTACATTCAATTTGCTGCATTATTGGTATAATCTTAGCAAAGTGTCATATGATCTTACCTTCCTCTTGTAATCACTGCATAAATCTATATGTGTATGAGACGTTTAATGCTTTACACACTTTTACCATGAACGTTGTAGGCTAAACACTAAATCAGGATGTGGGGTAGCCCTTGATGACTTATTAGTTGAAATAGTTTAACTCTATTCGCCAAAATCAATACTCGACCTTATGTGTGCACTTTTTCTGCATTACCCGGAAGGGGTATGCTTAAGCCTTTAATCGCCCCAAGTAAGGTTCGTTAATCAGCATCTCTAAGAGGAGAACTCACTTGTAGATATGTACTTACTTGCGGGGATTATAAGGAGCTTAGATGCAGTGGAGAGACTCCAGTCTGACTGCGCATCATAACCATTTGGTTGAGAGTTTATCCATTCTGTTGGTGTGCTATGCCTACATTACGCAAAAGGGGGTGTTTGAGCCTTTAATCGTCCCAAGTGAGGTTTGTAAATCAGCATCTCTAGAAGGAAAACTCGCTTGTAGATCTGTACTCACTTGCGGGGATTATAAGGAGCTTAGATGCAGCGGGGAGACCCTAGTCCGACCGCACGTCAGAATCCTACGGATTGGACCGATAATCTAGTCTGTGGAAGCGGATGAGATTATTGGAGGGAGCAACCTGCACGACAGGTGGCTAAATCCCTTGAATTAACTGGACATTGGTAATAGAGATTGACTATTCAGTAGTAAGGAGTCAAAGCGATGAACCCGTATCCTGGTACTTCTCCCCATTAGAATTCTCTCGTGCGAATTCCTCTATTTATGTTCTTGTGCATTTAATTATTTCATCATCTTAACTTCATCAGTTTCGACGTAGTTTGGCTAGTGAATTCGAGATCTGTCGGTACTTGCCCATTAGTCCCTGTGGGATCGATATTTTATTACTTCGATAGACCCGTGCACTTGCGGGAAGCCTGTCTACATTTGTGGGCTCTATCACACTTATGACATGATCAATAGCATCACACATCAGTTCAAACGGAAGTGACCAGTCAGATGGTTGAATTATGGGTGCTATGGTAAAAGCCTCCTTGAGTTTCTGAAAAGCAACCATACATTCTTCATTAAAAAATAAATGGAACATCTTTACCAAGCAATAAAGTAAGAGGTCTAGCAATTTTTAAAAAATCCTTAGCAAAATGCCTATAGAAGCCAGCATGACCAAGAAAACTTCTAATTCCTTTAACAGAAGATGGTGGAGGCAGTTTCTCAATCACCTCTATCTTTGCCTTATCAACTTCAATACCATGATTAAAAATTAAATGCCCTAAAACAATACCTTCATTTACCATAAAATGACACTTTTCCCAATTTAAAACCAAATTAAATTCTTCACAATGTTGTAACACTCGTGATAGATTAGATAGGCAATTATCAAAATTAGAGCCATAAATAGAAAAATCATCCATAAACACATCCATAATATCCTCAATTAAATCAGAGAAAATAGTCATCATGCAATGTTGAAATGTAGCTGGTGAGTTGCAAAGTCCGAAAGGCATGCAACGATATGCAAAGGTGCCATAAGGACATATGAACATCGTCTTCTCTTAGTCTTCAGGATGAATGGGAATCTGAAAGAAACCAGAATAGCCATCAAGAAAATAAAAATAGGAATTGCATGCCAGATGCTCTAACATCTAGTCAATGAAAAGAAAAGGGAAATGATCTTTTCGGGTGACGGCATTCAACTTCTGATAGTCAATGCACATTCGCTACCCTGTTACCATTCTCGTCGGAATAAGAGTGTTATTTTCATTCTTCACCACGGTAATCCCTCCCTTTTTCGGCACCACATGAACTGGGCTCACCCACTGGCTATCTAAGATAGGATAAATAACTCGCGCATCAAGGAGCTTTAGGACTTCCTTCTTTACTACCTATTTCATATTTGGGTTGAGCCTTCTCTGGTATTTGATTGATAACTTGCTTCCCTCTTCTAAAAATATCATGTGCATACAAACAGAAGGATTAATTCCTTTTATGTCATCAATGGTATAACCAATCACACTCTTGTGTTGCCGAAGCTCATTTAACAGTCTAATAGTCTAAGAAGAATTAAGATTTGCATTAATTATTACGGGAAAAGTAGCATTCTCTCCAAGAAATTCATACCTGAGGTTATTTAGGAGAGTTTTAAAATCATACCTTTTTTCATCATCATGTTTACCTTCTTGCAAACTCAAGTGTGCTTCCTTTGACTTCCTTGGCTCAAATGGTAGTGCAGAATTTAATAGTGTAGAATACAAACTTACTTCCTCCTCTTCATCACTGCTATCACCTTTAACGAGACACACTTCTAGAGGATCCTTGCTCATCCTGGAATTTATGGTTGTCGGTGAAGTATCTTCTAAGACTTCTATACTACAGCAAGATCCTGCAAAAGAAGGTTTCTTTAAATTTTCGTTCAAGTCAAAATCTACATACTCCTCTCCTATCTTAAAAGTGAGCTTCCCATTCTTAACATCTATCATGGCTTCAGCTGTCGCCAAAAAGGAATGACCTAAAATAATATGAAGTCTAGAATCTTCCTCCATCTCGAGGACAACAAAATCAACAGGTACAAAGAATTTACCGACCTTAATGGGCACATCCTCTAAAATACCTACTAGATGCCGTACAGAGCAGTCGGCTAACTGAAGCGAAACAGATGTAGGCTTCAAATCTCCTATGTCTAGCTTCTTTCACACAGAATGTTGCATCAAGCTGACACTAGCCCCTAAATCACACAAAGCATGGTCAATAGACATATCACCAATTAAACAAAGAATGGAAAAACTCCCTGGATCCTTAAGCTTAGGTGGCAGCTTGTTCTGGATTATAGCATTGCATTCTTCAGTAAGTGCGACCGTTCCATGCTCCTCCAACTTTCTCTTGTTGGACAAAATCTCTTTCAAAAACTTGGCATAAGAAGGCATCTGTGATAAAGCATTAGTGAAGGGTGTATTAATGTAAAGCTTCTTAAGTACTTCCAAAAATTTTCCAAACTGCTTATCAATTTTAGCCTTTGCCAATCTCTAAGGCAAAGGTATTTGTGGTTTGTAGGGAGGTGGTGGTACATAAACTGGCTCCGGCTCCCTTTCTTGCTGTTGGGGTATGCCCTTAAGGCTAATGTTTGAGGCCTTGGGATTCTATCCGTATCATGTATATATAAACTCTTATGTTTATAAAGGCAATGGTTGTTATTCAGAATGTTACATTGTCTGCTGCAATAAGTGTGCTTCTGAATAATGTCTCAATGCTGTTCAGCTAGGCTGACATGCTGTAATGTCCTTAATCGAGATATCTTGGTGAACATGAGACAGCCTTGATATGATTGAGACTAATATGTGTTCTAATCTTATAGGATGCTTCGAGCATGGAATAAGATGTAGACTCATGGGTACATTGGATGTACTGGACAGACCCTACTAGGATATTCAATTGCTTGTCACAATGTGAATAATCCTTGTTTGCAACAAGTGGCACATGTCCTTTGACTTGAGATCACTTGTGTTTCTAAATGATGATTGTCATTGTTTTGAGGTAGTTCAATATCATTTGAAATATAATGATTATAGACTATCTTGGATGATGATCATGAGTCAGGTTAGGACACTAGTGATAGATACAGGATTGCCGTCTCCTTGTTTAAGGAGTGTGATGTTCTAAAGGGGCCCCCCTGAATGAGATGATTGAGAAAGTGTATGGCCATACCCAGGTGACTATGTTCATCTGATCTAATCATGCTCATCATATTGGAGCCACAGGCTTGACACGCTTGTCCAATAAGAACATCCAGTGGCAAAGGAAACATGCATGCCTCGTGAAGTTGATTCACTCTTGTGCTGTGGTTTGGGTGGAGTCTTGGAAGACTCTTTCCTTTACATCGGGAGACAGTGATGTGTTGCTAGATACCCCTCACTGATCGTGATAACGTAAGTTATCGTTACCGACATCTAAAGGAAACCCTCAGGGTCGCACAATTTGATGATATGGCTTACTTAAGTCAGATCGTGTGGACTGAATTATATGGGTTCAGTTTAAAGGGATATAGACTCTGATTGTAAGTGAGATCTGGTCTGATCATGTTTGATTGATTAGGGCTTGAGATCGGTAAGCTTCAATCGAGAGAGATGATGCTAGATCGGTAAGATCAGGAGCATCAAAGAGATGAACGGTTAGATCTGGAACCTTAGGGTTTACTATGGTCTAGACCAAATGGCTTGGGCTATTTTGATTTGGTTTATGAACCAAATTCGATTGGGACGTTTTGGCTTGAACCGGTTCACAAAGGTGAACGCTTGGTTCAATGCTAGTATGCGTTTTTGGGTTGGCATGAGCGCATGGCTTAATGATGTTCCATTTTTGGAATGTCTTCAATGCCGATTCCTCTCAACGCCAAAACGCAAATACGTTCCCCTCTTCTCGTGTGGAAAACTTGCACTCTCGTGTAGAGGAGGTTGACGAGGAAGAGAGGCTTTGGACAAGGAGCTCTCGGCCAAGAAGGAGACATCTCATCCCTTCCATACGACAAGTACCTTTGAAGAACCTTGCTAGCACAAGGATCTCAAAGAGTGGCCGACTTCATCTTGTGTGCGCGCCGTTTGGAGGAGATCTATTTTGTTCTCTTGCTTCCAAGTCGTCACCCACACAATGGCTATGGTATGATCTTATTTGGTTAAGTTGATCATATGCTCTTACTTGCGATCCTATGAAACCCTTGCATCCGCTGCAAAATTTTCAATGTGCCCCCATTTAGGGTTTCACCCCCTTGCGCTCCCCCTTGAAGGGGACCTTTTCAATTGGTATCAGAGCATGTTTTCGGTATGAAGCTTATGATTGCTTGATGCTTTGTGATCCATGTTTTAGTTGTATAGATCTAGGCTTATGATCATGCGAAAGGGTTACATGCATGTTTATCTGCGCAAATATGAAGTATGTCACTCTTGGCGCATGTATTGGCGCATGTTAATGTTTTGTCACAAACCTACATCACTTGCGCGCTCACCTAGATCTATGCCCTTGCTATAAACCCTTAGACAGGTTAGTAGGGTTGAAATCATCTTCTAAGATGGATCCAAATAGTCTGATCAGACCATCTGACAGCCTAGATGGGTTGACCAGATAGCACCTGTGCGCAAGCACGAGGTGGCTATAGGTCGACTACATCAAGGGCGTGTAGCGAGGTCTGGTTGAGACAACCATTGAACGCGCATGAGTTAGGCCCGGGGTCACACCCGCTTGCTAGAACTCATGAAGGCAGTTCAGCCCTTGGCGCATGCATGGTTGACCATTAGGTCAACTCAAGTCAGTTAGGACTTGGTGCATGCAAGGGCAGTGGATCTGACTAGATATGATGAGTGGATCCCTATTGATGTACCGTTGTAAGGTAGTAGGGGAAATAAGACAAATAAAATTGATTCTGATGGGATTTTGAAAAATTTTATTTTGTTGATGGATCACATGTTGATTTGATGCCATGTGCTTGTTTATTTCATCTTATGTGGGTTGCCCTTTTATTGTGTGCTGTGCTGGGGCCTGCGTGCCTGGAATAAAATTGTAAATTAATATTATTGTGATCTGTGCATCACTTTTAAATTAATTTATAAAATGTAATTGACCTGCGAGTCAATCTTGTCTAGATAGATTAAAATGTACTTTTAATCAGACAAGAGCTCAAAGCACACATGGATGAGGCGCTTGCAGCTTGAGGCTTGACCAGGTGGGAAGTCTAGGGTTTGACCCTAGGACAGGCGCATATACCTGGTGGGGGCACCTGAGCTGCAAAGGGCGCTTGGGCCCTGGTCTGGGCCAGATGAGAGGCAAAAGACCCAAGAAGCAAATGAAGACTTAAGATAACTTAAGGTCTTACCTAGGCTTTATGGGCGTTTACCACATAAGATCATCATGCTTTCTTTTATTGTTTGAATAATTAGAATTGCATGATTTATTTATCTTCTGCTATCACCATAGGGTTTGCATGATAGTTAAGAAGATTAAAAGACCGTTAAAATCCAACGCTAAAATATCAAGCTCGATAGCCTTCTGACGCGAAACCTCACTGTTCTGACTATCGTTGGAGCCGTGTTGTACCCACTCAGTGGGCACGTCCATCTATCTTCAGACGGTGTGTGATTTCACCTGCGTGTTACAGAGAAGGGATTTATCGCTTCTCGTTGCTCAGCATAGCACGTGGTGGTCCAGGGAGTAGGTCGGGTCAGCTTGACCATGTAGGCTACATATGGGGCATATGGTAGCTATATGGAGGCAGCCATCTGTGGGATCAGAGACTGTGTTGTACCAACTCAGTTGGCACAGTCTACTGGATTGCCCAGATGAAGGGGAATCGCACGGGTTGGCGATTGGCAAGGGACTGCCTACCAGAAATTAGTGCTTGTACTCTCTGTGCATCTTATCTCGCCTGAGCGGGACGCGGAGACCAAGTATGAAATCTGGATCCCATCTCACTAAAAGAGTGTTACTCTTTCGGGCTGTTTTGCTGGATTTTTCAGCCAGATAAAATAGTGAGAAAAGAATCTTTCTTAAGTCTTGGATTGATTCTAAACATTGATACTGACCTTGCTGTTCTTGCATTGTTGTAGATTCCTGCAGCAACGAACACCATGAGCTTCAATGTGCGATCCCTACTGGAAAGGGAGAAGTTTGCTGGGCCAAACTTCTCGGACTGGTACGGACACCTTAAGATTGTTCTTAAGGCAGAGAGGAAACTGTATGTCCTCGAGACGGCTATACCGCCTCAACCCGCTGCGAACGCCGCAAGGGCGGTTCGCGATGCCTATGAAAAGCATGTCAATGATAGCATTGATGTCGCTTGCCTGATGCTAGCGTCTATGACGCCACCGCTGCAGCGTCAGCATGAGGATATGTCTGCTATAGAAATTATAGCAAACCTCAAGATGCTGTATGCTGCACAGGCGAGGACTGAACGCTATAATCTGACCAAGCTTTTCTTTCAGAGCAAACTGGCTGAAGGGAGTCCAGTGGGAGCTCATGTGCTCAAGATGATTGGGCACAAGGAGGCTCTAGAGAAACTGGGGCATACCATCAACCAGGAGCTTGCTGTAGACATTATTCTGCAGTCTCTCCCGGCCTCTTTCGATGCGTTCATTATTAATTTTAATATGAACAAGATCGACTGTACTCCGGCAGAGTTGCTGAATATGCTCTTGACTACGGAGGAGACTCTAAAGGGAAAGCCTTCAACCTCTGTCTTGATGTTCCCCTCCAGGAACAAGAAGAAGGGGAAGAAGGGCAAAGCCCCTGTCAAGAACTACAGTAAGGCTCTGAAACAGAAGGTGAAGCGGTCAAAGGACAACAGATGTTTCCACTGTGGCCAGCTGGGTCACTGGAAAAAGGACTGTAAAGCGCTCCAAGGAGACAAGAAGGGAAGCATAGCTTCTGGCTCAGGTATATTTGTGACTGAGGTCATGATATCTTCTTCTTCTATTTCATGGGTGTTGGACACTGCATGTGGAGTTCACATTTGTTCAAATGTACAGGAACTCAAGAGAAGAAGACAGGTGGGACAGCATGAGGTAGACCTACGAGTTGGAAACGGGGCACGGGTTGCTGCTGTTGCTGTAGGGGATTATTACATCTCATTACCATCTGGCATTGTATTAGAATTAAACAATTGTTACTTTGTACCCAGTATTACCAAAAATATTATCTCTATTCCTGCTCTTGTCAGGAAAGGGTTTTCCTTTGAATGCAAGATTTCAAAGTGTTATCTTACTCTTGATAATATTGTTTATGCTACTGGTTCAATTAACAATGGGTTATTCATGTTGGACATGGAATATTCTATACAAAACATTGATAATAAGAAAGCCAAGTATGCTGATGACAGCACCTTGCTATGGCATAGTCGTTTAGGCCATATTAACAAGAAACGCATTAAGCGGTTGCATGATCATGGACTGCTGGGATCATTCTCCTATGAGGAGATTGATACATGCAAAGCTTGTTTAATGGGTAAAATGACGAAGGCTCCTTTTCCTCACAAAGGTCAAAGGGCTTCAGGTTTACTTGACCTTATACACAGTGATGTGTGTGGGCCATTTAGTAAACATGCCAGAGGTGGCTATTCATACTTCATTACCTTCACTGATGATTTCAGTAGGTATGGATATGTCTATCTAATGAGACATAAGAGTGAATCTTTTGACAAGTTCAAAGAGTTCAAAAATGAAGTACAGAATCAGCTAGGCCGAAATATCAAGGCACTTCGTTCTGATCGAGGTGGTGAATACCTAAGTCGAGAGTTTATTGACTATCTGAAGGAGTGTGGGATTATCTCACAGCTCACTCCGCCAGGAACACCGCAATGGAATGGTGTGTCCGAGAGGAGGAACAGAACCTTACTAGATATGGTTCGTTCTATGATGAGTCAGGCTACTCTACCTTACTCCTTTTGGGGATTTGCACTGGAAACAGCTGCAAAGGTACTAAACCGAGTGCCATCCAAGGCAGTTTCTAAGACTCCATATGAGTTATGGTATGGGAAACAGCCTAGCTTGACATTTGTTAAGATCTGGGGTTGCGAGGCTTATGTCAAAAAGCTCGCCTCTGGGAAACTAGAGAGCAGATCTGAGAAATGTATCTTTGTCGGTTACCCTAAGGAAACTAAGGGTTATTATTTCTACGATCCCAAAGAGAACAAAGTATTTGTTGCTCGGACGGCAATTTTTTCTTGAGAAGGAGTTTCTTCTGCAAGAAGCCAGTGGGAGAGAAATAAAGCTGGATGAGAATCCAGAGGAAGGACAAAGTAGTCAAGCACAGTTGGATGAGCCTGAGCCGGTAGAACAGGTTATTGAACAACCTGAGGCTCAGATATCACGGGAACCGCAAAGATCGGGAAGGATCCGTCGACAGCCTGAGCGCTATGACGGAGTCTACATCATTGATAATGATGAACCCCTCACTTATGCGGATGCGGTCAGTGGACCGGAGTCAGCGAGATGGCTTGAAGCTATGCGAGCTGAGATGGACTCCATGTCAGATAACCAAGTCTGGGATTTGGTTGATCCGCCTCCGGGAGTAATCCCTATAGGCTGTAAATGGATCTTCAAGAAGAAGATTGACATGGATGGTAACGTGGTTACCTATAAAGGCAGGCTAGTTGCGAAAGGTTTCAAACAAATCTACGGGATAGATTATGATGAAACTTTCTCTCCTGTAGCCATGTTCAAGTCTATTCGGATTCTTTTCGCGATAGCAGCATATTATGATTATGAGATTTGGCAAATGGATGTGAAGACAGCTTTCCTTGATGGAAATCTGGATGAGGATGTGTATATGACACAACCAGAAGGTTTCACTAATCCATCAGATCGTCATAAAATATGCAAGTTAAAGAAGTCCATTTATGGACTTAAGCAAGCATCTAGAAGCTAGAATATTCGTTTTGATGAATCAATCTCTGAGTTTGGTTTCATCAAGAATGAAGATGACCCGTGTGTATATAAGAGGTTTAGTGGGAGCGTGATTACTTTCCTAGTCCTCTACGTCGATGATATCTTAATCATTGGAAACGATATTCCTGAACTGCATGCTGTTAAAGCATGGTTAGGAAAATGTTTCCAGATGAAAGATCTAGGAGAAGCAGCCTATGTATTAGGTGTGAAGATCTACAGGGATAGATCTAAGAGGCTTCTCGGGCTGTGCCAGAGTACTTACATCGATAAAGTCCTGGAGAGATTCCATTTAGAGAATTCTAAAAGAGGATATCTTCCTGTCAGACATGGTCTGAATCTTTCAAAGAGTCAGTGTCCACAAACACAGACTGAGAAAGATGAAATGGACAATACGCCTTATGCTTCGGCTATTGGGTCCATAATGTATGCGATGTTGTGTACTCGCCCAGACGTCGCTTACGGGTTAAGCGTGACCAGTCGGTTCCAAAGTAATCCAGGTCAGGCACACTGGATTGCGGTCAAGAACATTTTAAAATATCTGCGGAGGACCAAAGATATGTTCTTGACATATGGTGGTCAGGAAGAACTCAGTATTGAAGGATATACTGACGCTTCGTTCCAGTCGGACCATGATGATTTCCGATCGCAATCAGGCTATGTCTTTAGCTTGAATGGAGGAGCAGTGGTGTGGAAAAGTTTCAAACAGTCTACTGTTGCTGATTCCACAACAGAAGCCGAGTATGTTGCAGCCTCGGAAGCATCCAAGGAGGCAGTGTGGATTCGTAAGTTCGTTCAAGAACTTGGTGTTGTTCCTTCGAGTGCAGATCCTTTGGTTATCTTCTGTGATAACACTGGAGCAATAGCACAAGCAAAGGAACCACGGTCGCACCAGAAGTCCAAGCACATACAGAGGAGGTTTCACTTGATCCGGGAGATCATTGATCGTGGCGAGATCAAAATTTGCAAGGTTCATACAGATGACAATCTGGCTGACCCGCTTACCAAGCCTCTGGCGCAGCAGAAGCATGAGAAGCACTGTAATAATATGGGTTTGAGATTTCTCAACCATTAAGATTAAGTGCAAGTGGGAGATTGTTGGGGTATGCCCTTAAGACTAATATTTGAGGCCTTGGGATTCTATCCGTATCATGTATATATAAACTCTTATGTTTATAAAGGCAATGGTTGTTATTCAGAATGTTACATTGTCTGCTGCAATAAGTGTGCTTCTGAATAATGTCTCAATGCTGTTCAGCTAGGCTGACATGCTGTAATGTCCTTAATCGAGATATCTTGGTGAACATGAGACAGCCTTGATATGATTGAGACTAATATGTGTTCTAATCTTATAGGATGCTTCGAGCATGGAATAAGATGTAGACTCATGGGTACATTGGATGTACTGGACAGACCCTACTAGGATATTCAATTGCTTGTCACAATGTGAATAATCCTTGTTTGCAACAAGTGGCACATGTCCTTTGACTTGAGATCACTTGTGTTTCTAAATGATGATTGTCATTGTTTTGAGGTAGTTCAATATCATTTGAAACATAATGATTATAGACTATCTTGGATGATGATCATGAGTCAGGTTAGGACACTAGTGATAGATACAGGATTGCCGTCTCCTTGTTTAAGGAGTGTGATGTTCTAAAGGGGCCCCCCTGAATGAGATGATTGAGAAAGTGTATGGCCATACCCAGGTGACTATGTTCATCTGATCTAATCATGCTCATCATATTGGAGCCACAGGCTTGACACGCTTGTCCAATAAGAACATCCAGTGGCAAAGGAAACATGCATGCCTCGTGAAGTTGATTCACTCTTGTGTTGTGGTTTGGGTGGAGTCTTGGAAGACTCTTTCCTTTACATCGGGAGACAGTGATGTGTTGCTAGATACCCCTCACTGATCGTGATAACGTAAATTATCGTTACCGACATCTAAAGGAAACCCTCAGGGTCGCACAATTTGATGATATGGCTTACTTAAGTCAGATCGTGTGGACTGAATTGTATGGGTTCAGTTTAAAGGGATATAGACTATGATTGTAAGTGAGATCTGGTCTGATCATGTTTGATTGATTAGGGCTTGAGATCGGTAAGCTTCGATCGAGAGAGATGATGCTAGATCGGTAAGATCAGGAGCATCAAAGAGATGAACGGTTAGATCTGGAACCTTAGGGTTTACTATGGTCTAGACCAAATGGCTTGGGCTATTTTGATTTGGTTTATGAACCAAATTCGATTGGGACGTTTTGGCTTGAACCGGTTCACAAAGGTGAACGCTTGGTTCAATGCTAGTATGCGTTTTTGGGTTGGCATGAGCGCATGGCTTAATGATGTTCCATTTTTGGAATGTCTTCAATGCCGATTCCTCTCAACGCCAAAACGCAAATACGTTCCCCTCTTCTCGTGTGGAAAACTTGCACTCTCGTGTAGAGGAGGTTGACGAGGAAGAGAGGCTTTGGACAAGGAGCTCTCGGCCAAGAAGGAGACATCTCATCCCTTCCATACGACAAGTACCTTTGAAGAACCTTGCTAGCACAAGGATCTCAAAGAGTGGCCGACTTCATCTTGTGTGCGCGCCGTTTGGAGGAGATCTATTTTGTTCTCTTGCTTCCAAGTCGTCACCCACACAATGGCTATGGTATGATCTTATTTGGTTAAGTTGATCATATGCTCTTACTTGCGATCCTATGAAACCCTTGCATCCGCTGCAAAATTTTCAATGTGCCCCCATTTAGGGTTTCACCCCCTTGCGCTCCCCCTTGAAGGGGACCTTTTCACTTGCAAAGTTGTTTCTCCTTCTTTTCCCTCTTCCTCTGTAGGTTCAGAATTTTGCTCCTCTGGTTCTTGTGTAACATCTGGTGCTCTGGGTTCCTCCAACTGTTTCCCACTGCGTGTGGTAATGGCATTGCAGTGCTCGCATGGGTTTATCTCTAGTTTCCCCAGTAGTCTACCTGTGGGTCTACTTGAAGAGCTAGCCTGTTGAGCTATCTGAGTTTCCAACATCTTTTGATGGGTCTTCATAGACTCCATCTCAGAGCTGAGATTTTTGAGAGACTCATTGACATGTCTGAAGTTGTCATTCTGCTTCTCAAATTGTTGTATGAAATTTTCATTCTGCTTTGCCTGTGAAGCAATAAAATTTTCCATCATAGCCTCTAAGTTAGACTTCTAGGGTGCCAGAGGTTGGTTATACTGTCTCGCTTGAAAATTAGAGGGTTGTCGATTGTTGTTCTGGGGTGCTTGATTTTGATTTTGATTACTCTTCCAAGAAATATTGGGATGATTCCTCCAACCAGGGTTGTAGGTGCTCGAGTATGGGTCATTCTGAGGTCTTCCATTATAGATCCCAATTGCATTTACTTGTTCAGAGTTGCACTCCCCCTGAGTTGAAACTCCTAACTAACAATCCTCTGCATCATTTCCTGCATTGCCATAAATCTCACACAAAATAGCATTAACCGTGACAGAATTAATATTCAAAGAGTTAATTTTATGGGTCAAAGAATCAACCTTGGCGGCAAGCGAAGCGATAGCATCCAAATCATACTTACCTGACGCCTTAGTAGATGATCCTCTTTCACTTACCCATTGACAATGGTACAAAGCCATCTCCTCGAACAGATTAATCGCTTCATCCATGGTCTTGTTCATGATGGCTCCACCGGCAGCAGCATCAACTGTCATACGAGTGTTGTAATTAAGAGCATTATAGAAGGTATGAACTAATACCTACTTCTTAAGGCTGTGATGCGGACACATCCTCTGAAGCTCTTTAAATCGGTCCCACGCCTCGTATAGTGATTCTCCTTCCCTCTGAACAAAGTTCATGATCTGGTTCCTCAGATGAGTAGTCTTACTTGGGGGGAAATATTTTGCTAGAAAAGCATTGGAAAGTTCCTCCCAAGTCATTATGGAACCTGGTGGATTAGAATGTAGCCATGCACGAGCCCTATCCCTGAGAAAAAAAGGAAATAATCTGAGTCTCAAGGCATCAGTAGAAACACCATTCATTTTCAAGGTATCACAATATTCAAGAAATATGGAAAGGTGCATATTAGGATCTTCAGACGGCAAGCCTCCAGATTGGTTCTGCTAAACCATAGAAAGTAAAGATGGCTTGATTTCGAAGTTGTTCGCCTCAATGTTGGGGCAAGCAATGCTAGAGCGAACTCCTTGATAATTTGGGTTTGCATAATCCTTTAGAGTTCTCGATTGCGGGTTTGCGTTGCCCATCTCAGATTTTATGGTTTCCTTTGCTAATTGTTTTCTGCGCAAGTGAAAGTTCATTTTGGTTCCGGATCTTCTGCAAATAACTTTCTAGAGCACCTGGGCATAAACAATCAACAAATAAAACTGAAGAGAAAAGATAGAAATAAGTTTAAGAAGGGAAAACAAAACAGAATTAAAAAGAAAACAAAAGTCTAGTCTATCAATTCTTAGATTGAATCAATATTAGTGAAATTGGTCCCCGTCAACGATGCCAAAAATTTGATATGCTCTGCAAGTGTACGGACAAATCGAAGTAATAAAATATTGATCCCATAGGGACCAATGGCTAAGTACTGATTTTTACTTAAAATCGTTAGCTAGACTAATCTGAGAGAAAATGATCCTTACTTCTACTAAAATAGAAGAAACAATAAAGCAGACTTTGGTTGTAATCATTTTATAGAAAATTCAGGATTTCGGGTTCACCACTCTATGTTTCATGACTTATTAAAAAATTAAAGTTGTCTTAAGAAGGATTCACTATGTTGAAGGGGATTTATCCACATGTACAGATTGCCCCTTCTCAATAGTACAATTCGGTGTTTATTCGAATTAATCTCCTACTCTCATGGTTATTAACTCGAATAAACCCAATGAATTCTTGACAAATCAATAAAATCCCTCAAGTTAATTTGAACTACTCTCGTGTTCAAATCAACTTGTTCAACTATTATAGGTCCGACATCACAATTCACTTCTCAGTACTTCTTGTGACGTCTAAAACATGAAAATCATGGCCAATAATTATCATGTAATTATTACAACAATAATTGAATCTAACAAGAGCAAATAACTTCATAAGATAGTATTAAATGATCAAGTTATGAAAACAAAGAGGGCTACGCCCTTAGTCCTAAATAAAAGTTTACACTGACATGTTGAACACGTTCGCATCTAAGAAATCCATGTTTTTTTATTACAAATTGGCAAAATAATTCAAAATAGAAAAAGGAAGACAATGACCAATGTTTCTTGATGGAGATCGACACCAACAATCCCAAAAATTGGAGCTTTTCGGTGAAGATTCGCTGGTCGCCGCTTGTTGCCCTAGTTCTCGCCTCTTCGCCAAATTCTGATAGAAAATTCACCAAAAAGTCCTCAAACTCGGCCCAAAGCTCCCTTATATAGTTCCTCACCCTTCTATTAGGTTTTCCCTAAAATCTGGTTCGAAAACGAATCGAATCGGACGAGAAACAAAGTCAAATCCGAATCTGGCGAATGAAATTACAGCCATAAAAATTTTCACGGGCGGCCGTGAAACGCTATGTTGAAATCTGAAATTTTTACCCCATAGAATTACGATCGTAAAAACTTTCACGGGCGGCTGTAAAACACTCTTTTAATCCTGTATTTTTGCTTGAAGAAATCACGACCGTGAAATATTTCACACCTTAGGCCGTGAAACATTCTGTTGAAATTTGATATGGCCTTGATGAAAATTACGGGTAGGGGTGTAATTTCTTTTGTACGTTCAAAAAATACGGCCGTAAAATATTTCATGGGGGGGGGGCGTATTTTCCTAAACAAGCTCCGACTTGTATGAAATTTTATGGGTAGCTTCGTCTTGACTTGTGGAGTTCATCCATGTGCTTTGATTCATCAAAATGTACCAATTTGTAACCGTTTTCACCGAAAATATGATAAAAATTAAAGAAAAGTGAAGATTCCCTCCCTTCGCCTGAGATCTTGTCTCCTCGCCGAGATCTCTAATAAAAACAAAGAGATTTAAGTCAAAATATATGAAAATATGATTGAAAAGAGATATAAATGATGGTAAAAATATACAAAAAATATTATATAAATGCATGTCATCAATTCACTCCCCTCCCTTCGCCCGCGATCTTGACTCCTCGCCGAGATCTCTGATTGCATCCGCTAACGCTGCCGCCGAAGTTGCTCACTAAGCTCCACGGACATCGTCGTCGATCTCACCTAGATCCCGTCCGATGAAGCCGCTGTCGACCTCACCGCTTCCAACACCGAAGATGTCACTAGGAAGGTCACCGCTCATCATGCCATCGTCTGATTCGCTCGCCCAGTGCACCTCGCTGGGTTGGGTTTTCGGCAGTGGACCTAGGCCGCCGTCCAGTCCAGTCCTCTGGCCCGGTCTAGAAGGAGACGAGCATCACATTCTCCCCCGCCAACTCGGACGTCGCCCTCAACGTCATTGGACACTCTCCTAGCATCGGCATCGAAGCCCACTACTCCGGGAAGAAGCTTCGCAGACTTCTCATCGGCATCTCGCTCATAGATGCCGGAATCCTCGTCACCTGACTGGTGACGGCATCGGTGTCCTTCAGCGTCTCCAATTCGATGATGAATGCTACTGAACCAACCTCGTATGGCTTTGACACTCCATCCAACTTAACACAACCAGGTTCACGTACTAGCGCACCCCCTTGGTACTCCGCCCAACCTCTTGTGCCCCAGCCGACGTCCTATTGTGCCCTAATGCTTCGCCCAACTCAATGCTATCAGGGTCATGTCCATAATGTATCATCCACAGATGCTCCACTCAACCTGTAGGGGTTGAGTTCACGTCCTATCGCACTGGATCTTCGTATCGTCAGCAACTTTGCAGCACTAGGAATACATCACCATCTCACCGGAAATCGACTCTTATACCTACTGTCACACCCTATCTATTCCAACCGTCCACATCAGCACTACCACCTCCACATGTGTGCCAAAACCAATTTCGAAAACAAAATTCTTTCGGCCGCGCTAATGTTGACCAAGTCACACCTGTTGACTGCCTTGAAGCGAACGTCGCTTCGCTTCATTCTTGTGCGTTCAAACAATGCCGCCTACGTCGTTCACTCGCCGTCATCGCCGGAGCCGATGGGCGAGGAGGGAGCATGCGGCAGGCCGGAACCCTCGTCCGACCTCAGCCCTCTCGTCGCAAAAGCTTCAGCCGCCGAGGATGGTGAAAGAGACAGATATAGAGAGAAGCTGCCAGAAAATCAGAGGAGATGCCAGAGCCGGGGAAGACAAAGCCGTAAGGGAAATTTTCGTTGAATTCAACCTACCTAAACCCTTACAGAGAGCTCTTCCTGTTTTGCTCTCTCACATCGATGGCCCCTCGTCGTCGACTACAGTTCACTCAAACTCTCGCTGCCATCGTCGGGGGAGGCGGAGGAGCATGCCACCGGCGCCAATCCCGCCTCCCCCTCTCTTTCCCCTGTTCGGACGAGGTTGGAAGGGAAGCAATGCGTCTGCTATGTCATCAAGGTCTCGCCAAGGAAAGTTGTCCTCTCCTTTTGTCGCCTAGTGCCTTAAAAGAGGAGGAGGAGTCGCTTGGGTTGGAAGGAAGTCGTCTGCCAATTGACTTCCCCAAACGGCCGTCCGTGAATCACACCTCCGCGCATGATTCACTCCCCTTCCTTGGCCCGCGATCCTATCTCCTCGCCGAGATCTCTGATCGCGTCTGCTAACGCCGCCGCCGAAGTCGCTCGCCAAGCTCCGCGGACATCGTCATCAATCTCGCCTAGATCCCGTCCGATGAAGCCGCTGTCGACCTCGCCTCTTCCAATGCCGAAGACATCGCTGAGAAGGTCGCCGCTCATCACGCCATCGTCTGATTCGCTCGCCCAGCGCACCTCACTGGGTTGGGTTTTTGGCTGTGGACCTGGGCCGCCGCCCAGTCCAGTTCTCTGGCCTTGTCGAGAAGGAGACGAGCATCACACTAGGGTTATATATTTTGACCTAATTAATTAAATAAGTTATATTTATATTAACTTAATCGAATTATGAGTCATAATTGACATGATCTATTTATGTCATATTGATCTGAATTGCCGGGTTCATCTACGCCGGATGAGTTGGATCGCAAGGCTTTGAATGATTTTTGACTGTGAGACATGTGACCTCACTCGACTTGTCTAATTTGCTTAATATATGATATGTAATATAAAATATATATAATATATATATAACATGTAATGCATGTATGTCATGAATCAACTTAAGGGTCATAAAAATGATAATTAATAGTTACGTGATAACTCCAAGCGCATTGATCAAGTGTAATATCTCGCGGTATTCCCATATGAAGTTATCTTAGCTCGAATGGCTTGATTACTCTAAATACAAATGTTAAAAATAAAATGTTATATTTTTCATTATATCAAACAACGTTAGAACTATTGCATGAACACTGAAATTTTTTTATTTTTTATTGAAATAAATAAATTTAAAACAAAAATCATGAATAAGTAATTTAGAAACGGCCAATTTCACTTGGTCCCCTTTAATTTTAATTTTACCGATTCCCCCTTAAAATTATTGTTATTATTTTATTGGGGACCCGTTTAAATACAAAGGATTAAAGACGTGTAAGAGGGGATATCATTCAATAATATTAATAAAAATAAATAAATAAATAAAAGGGTGTGGTGTAATTTGTAAACTGCTCAGAGCAACTCTTTCGAGGGGTAACACCACCTGCTAATTGATGTTTACTATATAAGCTCGCGGAGAAGAACCCTAGCCCCCCTTGTCTGCGCAAAACCCTAACCCTATCGATCCGTTTGGCGTCGCCTCTCTCGTCCCCGGCGGAGCAGCCCGTGCGACATGGATAGATACCAGAAGGTTGAGAAGCCGCGGCCGGAATCGGCCATCAATGAGAACGAGATCCGAATTACTGGTCAGGGCTTGATCCGTAACTACGTCAACTACGCGACGAGCCTCCTCCAGGTACGGATCTGTCTCTCCTTTCTCGGTTTTCGTCTGTTCCCGATCCCTTTATTTCTCCTACTTTCTGATCCTGTATTGTAATCGTCATTTAAATAGTGGGATTCGTGATTTTTTTTCCGCCATTACATCTGTTCTACTGATGATGAATGAGGCAGGCATATTGCGGAGTATTTGATTCAGAATCACCTATGTTTTGGCTTTGATTATTTTCCGTTTGATAATGACCAATCCAATCACCCACATTAGAACCACCCCATCTTATGGTATTTAACCACGTTAAACGTCCAAAGTTGAGAACCATATAGTTTCGAATAGTTATTCATTTCACGTTGAAATGGTAATGCATTAGCCCCTTCTTTAAAGACACTGTTCGCTCATTTAGATATTGCCACTTAGCTCCTGATGCAGAACACGCACTAGATACTATTCTGTTAGCTCACTGTGCTTATGTGTTTGTTAGTTGTAAATGCAGATATCCAGCACCTCATACGTTCGCCTTTATTTACCGCCCATTCAAAGAAATCACAATTTTCAGCACCCCTATTTAAACTTTATAATGTCACATTTTTATTCTTGTAACTGTGTTTTAAAGATTATAGTAATCATAAAGCGCATAAGTTATAGGAATGGAACCCTAGAACTACATATCCTAAATAGGCTATTGTCTAAGCTAAGAGATGCATTCTTTATGATGCAACGTTATTAAATACTTTTTATTTCTTCTCAACATGCCTTCAGCTAATTTTTTCTTCACATTTAGGCCCATGCTATAGGCACCTATAACAATCCCATCTTCTTTAACCACGGAGGAACTCTTAGTCCTAGGGATGCACATGCTATAAGCATTTCTGCCAAGACATGCATCTTAGATGGGAGGATTCCCTAGATTCAGAAAAAAAAAAAGAGTCTCAAGTTGGAAGAGGTTTGATTTTTTCTGTGGAAAAATTCAATAAATGAAAGTAATGTGTAAAGATATTCTTATTTTATTCTCCACAATGCTTTTTTATGATAATATACTTTTAACGAAAACAATGCAATGAAAATAATTTTATGATTATGTGGCATGTTGGTTGCCATATTAGTTATTTCATTCTTACTGTTTATTTGTTTGACCTCGCAGTTATTTTCTTGTCACGCTTTAAATCTCAACCATAGTTAAAGTAGTTGAATTTTTTTGATAACATGAACACTCCAAACAGGAAAAACATATCAGGGAGATTGTTTTGAAGGCAATGGGGCAGGCAATAAGCAAAACAGTGGCGATTGCTGAGATTATAAAGGTTTCTTAAGATTGCTTCTTTGTTTCCTTAAATATGCATTTAGCTTTAGCTCCTATTTATCTTGAGCGCAGAAAAGGATCCCTGGGCTATATCAAGAAACAACAATCAGTTCAGTCAGCATTACTGATGTGTGGGAGCCAATTGAGGAGGGACTTGTACCGTTGAGTATATTTCCCTGTGCTTTGCTCGTACATAGCACTTATGGAAAACAAATTTGAAGTTTTTGATTTTGTTAATAATTAAATTGTGCAGTGTGGAGATGACACGCCATGTTTCAATGGTTTCAATTACTTTATCGACTAGTGACCTTAACAAGG
This sequence comes from Costus lasius, assembly GCA_027563935.2. Lineage (NCBI taxonomy): Eukaryota > Viridiplantae > Streptophyta > Magnoliopsida > Zingiberales > Costaceae > Costus > Costus lasius. Next base: position 24,787,559 of record CM050451.1, on the reverse strand, counting down.
ATTCTCCTGGGTATATAACTTGTTCCATTTTCTACCACTCAAGTATAATCTACTTAAACCTCAGGGAAGATACCTTGAATGGGAGTGTATACTGACTTACTTTCTCTAATGGACAATCTTATTTTCATTGGTAGGTATCAAGCTCCCATGCATATAGAGCAGCCAAAGCGTCAGCAGAGATACCAACAAAGACAACCGTTGCAACAACAACAACAGATTCAACCGAAACAAGCACATGGTCAACATAATGAAGGTACACATGTTGTTTCTTAATGTTTATATTATTGGAGTGTATTCATTTAATTCATTTTATTTTTGATGAAGATTCATATGCACAAGTACGTGGTAGAGGAAGAGGTAGAGGTAGGGGAAGAGGATGGGGAAGAGGATATGGTGGCTATGGGGGATATGATACTAATGAGGGTGGGTATGGTGGTTATGGTAACAATCAAGGTGGATATGGTGGTTATGGCAACAACCAAGGTGGATATGGCAACAACCATGGTGGATATGGTGGTTATGGCTACAGCCAAGGTGGATATGGTGGATACGATCATGACCAAGGTAGTTCTGTGGTAAATTAATTTGTGCCGAAAAGAATATATTTGTTCTATTTGATTTCACTCACAAATGTTTTTTTTTCCATAGAAAATGGTGGATGGAACTCTAGTTGGGGTCGAGGTGGTGGCCGAGGTAGAGGTGGTGGTGGTCGGAGTTATCGTGGTATGCTTGTCTAGTCATTTGTTCTATTATGCAGCAGTTTTCAGATTACTTTTGCTTCTCTTTTCCATTAGATACTTTTGATTCTTGAGCTTCTCCTAAAACAAAGTGGGTCATAGATTAGTGGCACTCATTTTAGCTAGCATGCAAAAATACTGTCATGTTATAAAATAAAAGGATTTTTTCTGCAATGAATTTAATTCAAAAATATACATGCCATAAACAATTTCAAATGAATCAGTCTGAATATCATAATTCAAAAAATTGGTGCTGACCGTGAAAAAGTCAATGCTAACCTTATTTGAAATTGTTTTTTTTTTGCTCCCCTTTTTCATTAGATACTTATCATTCTTGCGCATCTCCTAAACCAAAGTGGGTCATAGATGTGGCACTCTTGTTAACTAGCATGCAAAAATACTGTCATGTTATAAAATAAAGGATTTTTTTTTCTGCAATGAATTTAATTCTAAAATATATCTTTAATGAGATATACATGCCATAAACAATTTCAAATGACTCAGTCTGAATACCATAGTTCACAAAAATGGTGTTGTCGGCTAAAAAGTCGATCTAACCTTATCACTCATCTTTTAGTGGTAATGTGTTGAAATAGAAATTCTAGAAAATATATTAGAAAATTTCAATGCTTACCTTATCACTCCTGTTTCAGTGGTAATGTGTTGAAAATATAAATTCTAGAAAATGTATTAGAAAAATTTCCAAACGTATATTAAGTAACTAATTAAAATTTCCCCACAAACTATTTTCTAAATTTGCATGAGTAAACCATATTTTTTAAATATGGGTATGAAACACAAAATTAGAATATTTTGTAATGCTAATAGTCCATTTTGATAGTTGAATGTTATTAATATATCGCTTATATTTGTGAAAAAATTATTTACTTTTTTACTTTTCTATATTATGTGACATGAGTTAACAAATATTAGTAAATCTTCAAGATCATGCATTCAATGCTTGATTATTAAACCTAGACATTCCATAATAACTTTACAATAGAATTTTTTGTATTATTTTAGAATTTGATTTAGTTAATTTTCTTACATTTTCAATTAATCAACTAAAATCATTTTGTTATTGATTAATTTATATAAAAATCTAATTTATTTTTTTTTATTGTTTTATGGTATTTTCTTGTTTTATTTCATAAAATATGATTTTTAATTCTTCAACAAATTTAATATATTGTCATTGATTATTGTGTAACACATTTGCATAAATTTATACCCGTTGGGTTAAATACTGCGAAGCAATTTTATAAACTCACATATTTTCTGTACTTATAAATACATGTATGTTTGTATGCATACACTTGGGCATCAGTGCATGCATATATACTCGAGCTTTAATTATCTTATCTGTATGGTCAGTATTATCTTTTGTATATATACACATGTCCCCTGGTGTGTTCTCAATTCTGAGGGGTCAATATCTCTCTGTTCGCTTACCCTTTCCTCAAAATTTTTAATGCTCTTGCTTGAGGCTTGGGTGTAATTAGCCAAATTGACCAACTTCTCACCTATTCTATTTAGTTTTTTATCAATTTTCAATTTATCTTTTGAGATTCTGAATGATCTCTATTTTTTTCTTTGTGCTTTTATGTGAAGCACCTGATTTCTCAAGTAAGATGAGCTTTGGCCAATATTGATCCAACACAGCTGAGACCAACTCAAATAGATTTAGTCTGCAAACTGTGCTGGATATAGTGGAAAATGTTACATCTGATTTCTACTCTGGTATCTTTAAGATAAACATATGGATGTTGGTTCTTGTCCATTGTGCCTATAAGCATGAATATTGCCTGAGATTATTTGATTGCATCGTTGAATGTATATTTTCTCTCGTTCTTCTTTTTATCTCGACTTCTTGTTATGAACGATTTCCTTTATATAAGATATGTCTGATTGGTTTGAGTTTATGCTATTTATTGGATATATTTGTTTCATCTAATGTATATGCGTATTATCCTTAAATTCCACTGAGATATCTGTTGTATATCTTGTGCATACCACATGTACATTTCAAACTAAGATTGATTACAAGATTGTGTGACATTATCATCGTCTGAGTGGTAATTTGGTATCCTGCCCATTAGCCCTTTAGTATGTTTGTCAACATATTGATATGTTGGGATACTCACGCCTAATAAGAATAATTGTTTGCACTGTAAAGCCTCGGAGATGTTTATATGGCTCTTATTTGATTCAGTAATGCTTGGCTGAAGATGGTCTACTGTTCTCACTGGCATTCAGTTTTGAATTTTTTAAGAATTAACTTATGTACTTGAGCTAGGCCAGGTTGTGAGAGGCTAAAGTGGGGCATGACATGGACATGGGTAAAGGAACACACGTAACAACTATATTTCGAAAACAATTTTCTTCTCTAAATTGAAAGTATACATGTTAAACTGATAGTACAGTGATATATTCCCTTAAACCTGTTAAAAGCTGTCATGCTTCATGGTGAAAGCGAAATGTGGTCTCCACAAACATAATAGATTTTAGAATAGTTATGTTGGTTTCTACATAGTGGTTGAATTGTACTTTTGGATTCTGCGCTAGAAATTGAATTTGTAGCTCTAGTTAGTTGTATCATGGAAAAACTGAGCTGTAACCATCTATTCTCATTTACAGAATAATTTTTATTTGTAGGGATGTGGTATGAAGGTTAGGGAAGACAGCAGAATCATTTTTTCATCTTTCACTTTTTTTATTTTAGAGATGCTGCTTTCATTTGAGCAGTCGGACACGGGACACTTAAGTTCCTTCCATAGGGACACACTCTTAGGCTTAAGCTTCAAGTTTTAGTGATGTTATGACTGGAGAAAATAAAGGTGTAGGCCCTTATCTATGGATAATGTCAACCTATTTCTGGCAACAATAGTTGATCAAGTTCCCTGTTAAATCTTTTCTGGTAATGATATGCTGGTTTGTTATGTGATTACATGATAATTGCGATTGGAAAATATACAAAGAATAATGAAAATGTTATTTGGATATAGGTTCCACGAAAATATATTCCTCTGCCAAGCATACCAGATTTAGCCAAGTTGCTCCATATCTTATGTTACTAGGTCTAATAATATCTCATATAAGAACATAATTAAACATGGCTAGGTCTAATAATCTGGTAATAAGTTGCTCCCTATCTTATGTTACTAGTGAACTTCATTCGAGTGTCTTGAATCAGGTCAACATTTCCTTGTAATATGTAGTTGCTAGATTGTGTTTCGTGGTTATTGAGGTTACTGTTTCTACGGTGATTACAGTGCCATAAAGTTTATGATTATGCTAGCGAAAATGTTGAATCTTCCTGCTGCAATCAGTGGATATACCTCTACCCATTTTACTACCAATGATGCTTGCAACTGAGATTCACTTACCTTTCCGAAATGATCAAGATTTGTAATTTTCCTTGTTCTTGAACATCACACTTGAAAAATAAAAACAAATACATATTTTTTATTGCTTCTCAAAGATCTACTTGGTTTCTTGTAAATTCTTGTGTTTTTGCTTTATACAAGCCAATCCTGCAGGTGGAGGATATGGAGGAGGCAGAGTAGGCGGTGCTGGAAGGGCTGGTGGTAGAGGTTATGGTAATGGCCGAGGAAGGATCGGTGGACGAGGCAGGATCGGTGGACGAGGCAGAGGGAATCAGTATTAGTTTGCAAATGTTGGGCTCCATGCTTGGTTGACGTGGAAAAAAAAAAGTTGGAACTCTTTCTGGGCTTCAAATGTGCGTAATCATTTGCATGTGCAAGCTAAATTAGAATTTACCGATGGTGTGTTTTCTCAGCTACATGTTTATGTTGATTGCCCATGTTGATTTTTGATTTCCCATAATCATGGAGATGCTGGAGCTGCTCCATGCCTTTGTCCATATCTTCGTTAATTCTATTTCTAATAGATTGATCTTTTATTTCATCTATCAGCCTATTTTCAGCTGTTTCCTACTAATTATGGCTGAAGATTTTGCTAATTCTTGCATATGTAGGTTGAACAGCTATTTATTTTCACATTTCATCTTTCGTGGAACATGTTGGAGGATTATATCTTGAAAGGATAAAAAAGTATTTTCTACTAGTAGTTTATGATTGGGGCGCTATGATACAGAAATCGCAATAGAAGTGCCAACTGTGGGTATGAAAATGGATTTTTTTTTTTTTTATTATTTATTGCACATTATGGCCCAACTATATCTGAAATTTTAATATTTACTGGAAAATTTTCTTTTTGAGTTTTGAAAACATGGCTCTAAACGGTTTATTTGAGAACAATTAAAGATGTTTTGTATTTGGAGTATTCTGGGAATCCATAGACAGGTGAAGCTTGAATATGTAAGTATATTGGTTCTTTTATTGATTAAATGTAATTTAAATTTAGAAATGAAAACTTTTTGAAGATTATTTATTAATTTTTACTTCAAAATTATAAAAAATACAATAAGGATGCATTGTGCGGAATGTTTCAAAAACTTGTTCCGACTTATAGAAGTAGGGTCGGGTCGGGTATTAGGGACGTATTAGGGACTTAGGTATCTGTCTTGCCTCCAAACTCGTCTCGCCTATTTATATTACTAAAATATTTTTATTTTTTTAATGATCTTAACCCTAATCCTAAAAGAATTACTACCTTTAGCCGTTGCCCCTTTCCCATCCTTCTTTCCCTTTTCCTTCTCTTCCCCTCCCCTCCTAGCTGCTACTTCATCTTCCCATCCTTGCCTCCTCCCCATCCCTGCTACCCCTCCCCTCTCCTTTTCGTCTTCTCTCCTTGCACTAGCTACTTGCCCATGACTCCACTCTTTGCTCACCGCTTATTGCCTACCCGTTCGTCGCCGCTTGTCCGTTGCTCATCCTTCCTTGCTGATTTCTCTCTCCCTCCTCCCTACCAATGGTGCCTTGGGGTCGGGTTTCCCCACGGTGACCCGATCCCCCGATGGGGTCGGGTGTGGGGTTAGATGTTTCAACCCCGTCGGGTTCGGGGTCAAGTTCGGAGATCGGTTTAAAAGAGTCGGGGTCGGGGTGGGTTTGGCAATATCTAACCCTGATCTGACCCATTGTCATCCCTAACTTATCCTACCAAATAATAGGGGTGCTCACATAATGGTATACTTGGTTTCTGAAGTGAAAATTATAAATAGGTTTTGAACCATTGGAATTAACTTCAGAAAATTATAAATAGGTTTTGAACCATTGGAATTGGTTAATTGATTTTTGGTATGATTAATTATATTATTCATATATAAAATAATATTATTTAAAATTATAAATTAATTTAAGATAAATAAATATAAATATTTTTAATTAATTATTAATTTGATTGATTATTAAATATAATTATTTTTATATTAAATGTTTATATATATATATATAAATATATATTTTTAAATATATTATATATTAGTTCGATCATAAACGGTTTAATTAAGTCGCGAACCGTAACCCGGTAAAAAAAAAATTGATTGGTTAACGAATCGATTCATTCAGTTAAACTAAAATCAGTAGCAAAATGTCTGTTCATTTCAACGATGATTTTGATACTACTGAATTACGATTTGTTGCAATTGTAGGCCAGAACACTTTTACTGAATTTCGATTTGTCGTAATTGTAGGCCAGAGCACTTTTGATAGGATGAGGCTTTTGCCGAGTTGCACTTGTGAAAATCTGTAGCTACTGCCATTGTTGGTCTTGCAAACTTATTAATTTCGGTCATCGCAATTGCGTTCCCACGCGTCCCTCCTAAAGAAGCCGTGCATATCAGTTTCTATGCAGTGCTCATCGCTTTCCCCAATATATATCTTCACTCCAAAAGGCAGACTACCCGCCTGTTCATGAAATCCAACCAGCATGAACAAATTTTACATCTTGAATGTGAAAATATTGGGGTTTTTTTATGGGAGAACACCTGTAACCTTCAAATCTATCCCGGCAACACCTTATCGAGAAATTCAGATGTACTTAATGGTTGCTTACTCACCGGATCGGGACACGTCGCTCCCATTACCGGTCGGCATATGCAACATCACCGGCGCGGTGGCGCCGGACATGGTGTGCATCTGGTGGTTTCTCTCACTCTCTCGGTGGTTTTTAATTTACGTAGACTGATCCGATCCTGGAGGGTCCTGGCCAGGATGCACCTGGCATGGGCGACTAGGGCGGTGGGTGGGTGGCGGGAAGGCACTTCGGGGTAAGGAGCTCTGCTGACCGAGGGAGAGAGACGTATATCGCTCGTCCTCGTGCCTGGATTCCGTCTTCCTTTAAGGGGTTCGAGTCAGCGTATGTTTGGGAAGGAGATTTGTTTGCTGTAAATTTTGAAAGCGGTGCCATATTTTTTAATAAAAAATATTTTTTTTTAAACTTTTTTTATAAAAATAAAATATTTAATTAGACCTACGTACCAATATTGTTATAAACAAAATCATACACGAGAAAAAATTTATCGAAATATTTTATATAAAAGACAAAAGTACTATTTATTTTTGTCTTTTATACAATATTTTGATGAATTTTTTCTCGTGTATGATTTTGTTCATAGCAATATTGGTACCATTGGATAGATCTTGAATACTTTATTTCTATAAAAAAAAAATTTTAAAAAATATTTTTTATTAAAAATGGGGCACCCTTTGCAAAATTTGTGTGCCCGCTGCAAACATTTCGCCGTTTGCGAACGAGGTGCGATTTGGGTTGCAGCTCTTTGGGCCTGTAGATTGCGTTATGGCCCACATGTTTGGGCATTCCACGTTCAACTTGGTAAGACTGGGAAATGGGCCACTGCCCAGCTCAACCCGAGTGGAAACGCCACTGCCCTTCTCAACCCACTGTAAACTAAAACGGCGATCGCCCGCCGCCGGTTTCTGTCGGAGTCGCCGATGACTTCCACCCGCAGAAATACAAAACAACGAACACTACGCCTTCGTTCTCCCCCCTTGCATTGACTTCTCTCACCGTATAAACCGCTCCCCTCGATTGAACGAGCGCGATGATTTCTTCCTCTTCCTCCTCCTTCCGTGATACCTGGAGCCGATCGGATGAAAAAGGAGAATGCCTCTTCATCCAGCAACTACGTCGATGGGAAGGCCCGCCTGTGGTGGGCCTGGGCGGCCGCTGTCGCTCTCATCGCCGCTGCTCTCGCGATTACCGTCAGATCCTGGACTGCCCCCGTGATCCCCGCCTGCGAATGCCCCTCTGTGAGTTTGTTGGTCCTTGTAGGTCTGTTTCTATAATGGTTGTTTTCTTGAGTTGATTCGGTTGAGATGATTATTCGACAGGTGTCGGGGAACTATACAGGCTTGGTGGAGGGATGTTCCTGTGACTTTGAGGCGGCAGACTCGCTGAACGAGCTGGTGCTCTATCCGATGCTCCAAGAGCTCGTTCAAACTCCCTTCTTCCGTTATTTCAAGGTAAACTGGTGGAATGAATTTAATAAATCATTGTTGATTTCCTAGTCAGTTGTTGCTGCAAGGGTTTCGATTGCTTACTTGCCTCTAGCACTTACAAATTTATGGTTTTAAATGGATTTGCAATGACCAAATGTATCCAAAGGTCTGCCTACATACTTAACTAATAAAATATGTTCTAGGAATCCCAGATGTAAGAAAAAAACAAATACGTATTTGAATATCACTCATTGGAGCCGACAGTTTGTTACTTCATAGCATGAGCTTATTCAATATCGTATTTGTTAACTTTGTAACTCTTTTGTCCTTGTACTAATTGCTAAATGAAATTTTAGTGGTTGGTGGTAATGGTTATTGATCATTTTGCTGTTTAACAAAGTAGAAGAACATTGCTGGATAAAATATTAAATTTCTGGTTGACAAATAGATTTCAAATTTATTTTCAACTCTAAGTAAGGATGATAAAAATCTCTTTCCAATCTGACTCTTAGTATTCTACAGTAGGAACCCCTCACTTCATGTTTTTATTTTCAACATGGATCAACATCTCATTTGCCTGACTATTTGATGAGCACGAGGAGCATGTGTTTATGCTGTTATTATTAGTTATGGTTTTCATGCTTCGCATGCCTCAATAATTCCAATACTTGTCTTGTTCATTCGATAAATTGGTTACAGCCTCCTTGATAGGTTAAGCTGTGGTGTGATTGCCCATTTTGGCCTGATGATGGGATGTGCCATACGCGGGATTGTACTGTTTGTGAGTGTCCAGAAAACGAGTTTCCAGAGCCATTTAGGAAATCATCCAGTGTACTTTGTTCTGACAATGTGATTTGCCAAGAGGGAAATTCACAAGATGCCGTGGACAAAACCCTTGACAATAAATTTTTCAAAGGATGGATCGACATTGACAATCCCTGGACATATGATGATGAAAGTGATAATTGTACACACTCTTCAACTTTAATTTGCTGCTATCTTTTTCCATTACACGTTGGATCTTCCCTTGACGTTTTGATATATTTTGATGGCTAAAATAATTTTTTTCCTGCAGCTGCTATGACATATGTGAATCTCCAACTGAACCCAGAGAGATATACTGGCTATGCAGGTGCATCAACTCAAAGGATATGGACCGCTGTTTACAAGGAAAATTGTCCGCAATGTTAGTTATTTGCGTGTTAAAATTTTATTTTCTCTAAGGTGTTTTGAAATTCTATCTTGTGTTCGACAGCAAAGTTGTAAGGCATTCTCTTACTGATAGTAGTTATTGGATCTTTTACTTTTTGTTTTCTTTATCATAGTTTTGCTCGCATTCAGGCTTTGCATTCTTGATTCTTTGTTAAGGGGATACCACAACCTATAATGAATTAAAGTTTGTGAAGAAACTCTAAAAGTTAGATCTCCTTTTGTACATAATTTTGTATTGTTTGTGTTCTCTCTTCTTCAGATCCTTTTGAAGAGTTGTGTGATGAGAGTAAAGTGATGTACAAATTGATCTCCGGGTTGCATTCTTCAATTTCAGTTCACATAGCTTCTGAGTATCTCCTAGATCGAACTACAAACTTGGTATCCCTCCACACTTAATCCTTGCCTCTAGAAAATGAACTCTCCTCTTGTGCATACGTTTATTCAGCCATCAGATCTGAAGTGATTTTTTTCTTAATCTATGCAGTGGGGAAAAAATCTAGAGTTACTTTATGCTCGTGTGTGGAAACACCCAGATCGTGTAAAGAATTTGTATTTCATCTTCCTATTTGTTCTGAGGGCAGTAACAAAGGTGATCTATTCTTGTTTTATTGATATTTGAATTAAGTTTTTTGCTTACAAAGGGTAATTCATGTTTAATGTTCCCATCATATTTATTTCCTTAAACTTTTGGACCAAGTTCTGTAGTAGATTCAGAATAGGTGAAGTTACATAGTAGATTCAGATTAGGCAGATGCTTTGAAATTAATTTCTCCCTATTGTAGTGTTGCTTTTAAGATTACAATAATATATTGTTTTCTATGATTTGAGCCCAAGGCACTAATTTGCCGCCATTTTGCATAGAATAGTAGGAGAGATTATTTGGGACATCATAATAAGCATAGGAACACCCAAGGAGGAGAGATAATTTTGTGTGTCATTATCAACATGGTTTACATTATGATGGAACAAATTCTTATGGCGATTTTAGCACTAAACATTTAGGTTATATACAGAAGATCTCTTTTAAATATTGCCATTTTTGTACAACTAAAGTAAATTGAGTCCTACTCCCTTTAGTTGAGTCAAAAAAGAAATAATTAGATTCTCATGTAAAACTAGATTAAACTTGAGTACATGGCATTAGTAGAGACTAGAGAGAGAAAACAAATAATCACCCCATCACTGCATGCCTACTACTGTAAAGTATTGATTCCCCATGATATAAAACATGGTCTAGTAACAAGAGACAAACTGACTTCCACCCCCATCAGGCTGAGCTATATATCTAGCATACCCTATTTGATATTCTTATAATAGATAAAATAGAGCTGATAATGATTTGTCTTTCTAGGCTTCCAGCTATGGAGATGCAACTAGTTTGCCATCCTGCCAACCCTTTTAGTTTGTGCTTCTGAATAAGGTTGTTCCAATACACTAAGTGGGAAGCCTAAATATTCTTAGCTTCACGGTGGCTAAAGAAATATGCTCCTTTTAGAAAGCTTGTGATTTGAAGAAGTTACTTATTGGAGTTTGGAGCAAAATTTTGTTATATAAAGGAAGGTGATGCAGATAAAGCTTACCCTGAGATCCCACTTAACTTGCACCTTTATTGGCAAAGATTCAACATTATATTCTTCAGGAGTCAATAACTTACTTTAAAGACATTCAATTTCAATTAGACCCCTACTATTAAGTCAAATTTTAGATCTCTTGTCAAATTGCCTGTGGATGTTGAAAATCTTCATAATCCTTTCACTAAAACTGAAATTTACCAAACTGCCACTCCTTTCTTTGGTGCAAACAAATCTCAAAGCTCGTATTGGCATATTGGAGAACAATGTTATTAAATAGTCGCTATAGCGGCACTATAGTGTTTTTTTATAGCGGTTTCCAAGCAATTCTTTGTGAAGCATTATAGCACCACCACAGTGGATAGCGCTACCATTATATCCACTACCATTATAATGTTTTGAAGTTTCAGAAATTGAATTTATGACTCGAGCTGAGTTAGTAATATATTATCTTTCTTTATACAACTTATTTTTTTATACAACTTAATTTTTTAGGTATATAATATATATTTCATCTGTTATGCTTAAATTTATATATATATAATGTATATTTTAACTACTATGTGGTTATTTGCTCGTGGCGCTATCTGCAATATCATATTGTGAATTTTTAGCTTTTTGTTATTTTTCACCCCTACTAGTGATAACTTCACTAGAGAATTCATGAAGACTCGTTGGACGACCATAAAACCCGAGTGCGTTTTTTAAGTGGGCCCACTTAACTTAGTTAAGCGAGCACCCATCTAATTTGTTTTGTCAATTGTAAAGTAGGGAGACATCGATTTCAAAGCTTGTGTATAACCTCACTACTCTTCCTTTTTCTTCTCTCTACATCTCTCACCGTTGCAGCCACTGTCTCATGTTAGAGATCTTCTTCATCTCCTTCGCCGCCGCCATATTTGTTGATGAGGATGATGATGAAGGAAGGATGAAATACCTGTCCACAACATCTCTACCTTCTTTGCCCATTGCCCACCCCGCAGATGTGCTCTAGAAGAGGAAGAAGTCCTTGAGCCTCCACGTTCTACTCTCGCCGCTCTTAATCTGCAAGATTGAGGAAGAAGTCAGAGCGTTTGGAAGGGTAGCAGTGGCAAAGCAGCAGGGAGTCATGTACTAAAACAACGCAGTGGGCTTAACACCACTAACAGTGTTGCCTTCGCCTTCTCCATTGCCTTTGCTTCTGCTATTTGTGATCTACCATTTTCCTATTCTCCATATCCCGCACCGCCAATGCCGTTGTCCATGAGATGAGGTGACATTGGCCATGGCGAATGGGATGGATGATGAAGACAGTAAACTCACCGAGGTCAACATCATGGTCTGGATCACTAAGCTTGAAGATTAGTAAAGGGAATCTAAGCAAGCACCCACTTAAGTGAGTTAAGCGGAGGGCCCACTTAAAAGTTTTTTCCATAAAACCGACATTCTAAATTGTTTTCCTTATTTGCTAGAAATTTGAACTTGCATTGGACGTGGTTAATCTATCACATATATTTCTTATTCCTAAAATGATTGCTCCTCTTCCTTGTCAGTTTGTTTATCTAAGCTACTTTCTAAGGTCTTAACCAGATAACTAAAGACACATCCCCTATTCTTATTAGAAAAAACAAATGACTAACCCTTACTGGCTGAAATATAGCTAACTGTTATTGAAAAACAGTCAATTAATTATTGCGGGAGAACTAATTAAGAAATGGTGATGATAAAGATCAACTATTATAAAGTGTTTAATGATGTTATTTGATTAACCATTTTTTAGATGATGACTGCTATGGGATTTCAGTTTGATATACTCTTTAGTTGGTTCAGACAAGCCCTGCTGTAATCTGAATAATGAGCAACGTGCCTGGATCAAATGCACAATTGGCATTTGTCAAGGTGAACCAGTAGCCCCTTAGCTCTTCTTAATTGTCCCTCTGCATTCAATCATTGTGTTAGAATTATGCTCAAAGCGATAAAATCATTCAAGGAGTTGCCCGCACAAGCAATTCTATTCTATTAGCAATTTGCTAACAATTTTTAACAAGGATGATCTCCTCAATTTAAGAATGTGGATATCCTGCTTATTTGCTTCTACACTGGCCTTGGGATGAACTTAAGAAGAGTAAAATTTATTATTTTTGCCCTCAGAGCACTGAAGGCACAACTCTTGCAGACTTGGTGTTCCTTTGCTTCTTCTTCAGTTGGACTGTAATAACCTTTTAAAGAATTATGAACTGATCCTTGTATGAAGGTTTTTGCCTTGATATACTTTTTCTATTGTAGTATGGATTTCTGAAAGCATGTCTGTTATCGGACAGAATCCAACTTCTTGATCATGCTGTAATGTAATACTTGTTCGTGGTTGACTTATGGTTTTTCTCGCATGGACTGTTAACTGACTGAATCCAACTTCACGACGATGCTATTATGAAAAACTTATTTGCAGTTGACTTATGCTTCTGCTGCTGACTGTACCTCTGTAACAATCTTCTAGTTTATTTTCTTTAGGCTGCAGATTATTTGGAACAGGCAGAGTACAACACTGGCAATCTTATAGAGGATTTGAAAACTCAATCACTGGTGAGAGAGCTAATCTACGATCCCAAACTCATATCCTCTTGTGCAGTGCCTTTTGATGAAGCCAAGCTATGGCAAGGTGAGTCTGGACCAATTCTGAAGCAGCAGATTCAGAAGCAATTCAGAAACATCAGGTTTGCATTTATGAACTTGACATGCTAACTTTGAGAACAACCTTATTAAACTAAACAAAATTATATGCATGCTGCAGTGCAGTCATGAACTGTGTGGGATGTGAGAAATGCCGATTGTGGGGAAAACTTCAAGTCAATGGTCTAGCAACAGCTTTGAAAGTTCTCTTCTCCGATGATGGAATGCCCGCTGTATGTTACATCCTCTTTTACTCTCCTTGTCTCCTTCGCTTATACTGATTTTCTCAATATATTTCAGTTTTTTTATATTTTCTGCAAACCAAACAATGGCCTTCCTTGGTGGCTTGGATTCAAGGGTTTCGGTTCCCAGAGCATGTTTATTTTCTTAAAATTTGTGCCGGTTATGTTTTCATGCTAGTTGTGAGATAGTTTTTCCTTAGAGATTCTTTATGAACTCCTTTCAGAGTGGAGAAGTCGGTTGTAAGGATATCCATCTGAATTCCATGGAAACTTAGAAACGGAAAATTGGAAGGTTAATCATCAATCAGAGCATGACCGAAATGAATTTAGGTAGCCAACAATACAAGCATTTAGAACGATGTTCTTTATCCAACTAATGTGATTTTTTTACTTTTTAGTTATTAGGAATATTAATTTTATTAATTATAATCATCATTAAAGCATGTGTTGGTGGGGTTACTAGGTCAGTGGGTACGACTATATCATGGGTATTTTTGATATGCAGTTATTATATCTTGGTGAAGTCTATGTAAAGGCTTATTAAGTGTTTATAAACATTATTATTTGGTATTTCTCCATTTCTCTTCCGATCCTAAAACGCAAAGATTTTTCTTCTCTCCCTACCTTTCTCTCTCTCTACTGTTCTGCATCACCAAGTCTTTTTTTTTTCTTCCTATCTTTTACCTTATAAAAGTTTAAAGATTAATCAGAGTATGCTAAGAATCGTATTGACAAAGTTTCTATATTTTCAGCTGCAGCTGCAAAGAAATGAAGTGATCGCACTATTTAACCTTCTGAATCGACTATCTGAGTCGGTAAAATTTATTCATGACATGAAACCTTTCATGGAGAAGATGGAACTATTTGGCAATTCGCCTACAAGCAAAACTACTTTGTAGCAAGATGACTTTACATGCACTAATATTACTCTGGTGAGCCTTCTATCATCTTTCTCGTTGTGACCATTTATTTCAATGTCTAATCAATATTTTACATATTTTCTCACTTGTAGTTCATTGCTGATCAGCTGATGGACTTAACGCCTTAACCTTCTTCACTTTGCCTCTCTGAAAATGAAAATATTATGTAAACTCGATGTATGAGTGATTTAAGGAAAGATTCGAAGCTGTAATAAGAAAAGGAAATAAATTTGCTCTAATACAATGGGTGTGGACATAGTCCCGAATTCCGACTTCGTCTTTGGTTACCATTTGTTGTCATCTTAGTTTCGGCCTTTTTGGTTACGATCAACATGCTGCAGCTTGTAGTTTTCCTTTGACCATTGGACTGAAGTCCTCGGACAAGTTCCCGACGCCAACTGGTTTGGTATGTATTCTCTTATTTGTTACATAGTTTTATTTAAGTGGAAAAATCAGGAATGCGAATTTCATTGCGTTGGAGTTAAATAAACGAGATCTTTTAATTATTCTCAATTATCCTTTAATATGGATGATAATTTATGTCACCTTTTCCGTCAACTAAAAACATAATTTTTGATAATCTATTCTAGGACTTTGCAACTTGCCAGAATGTGTGCAGGAGAAATTATGCTATTGACAAAGTCTAATTTGCCCCTTAGGTGGTGACCAAGCTACCAATAGTTGACCAACTTGCCCATACTACTAATGAGCGTGAGTGATTGTCTCTTAGGCCGGAAAAAATTTTCTGGGCAACAGTAGGATTCTTGTGCACAGCCCCATCTCATCCTTTATTTTGCTTTGAGATTTGTGCTTTTTTTTCACGAATCTCAAAATTGAGTATGATGAACACAAATCTCAAAACAATATGAAAGGTGAGATAAGAGCTGTGCGCAACAAATCCTGGGCAGCGGTACTGCAAAAAAATTTTTTCCTTAGGTTATGTTTGACACAAAGTCATACTTGCATTGTTACTATAGCACATGTTGAGAGTATTTAGTAGAGCAATTGTGCTATTAATGTTATTATTATTATTTTAAAATTTAAATATTATAATTAAATAATATTAATAAGTGAGAGTTTATTTTTTTTATTTTTTATAATTAAATAATTTTTTTAAACATTTAAATTTATAAAATTAATAATTTATATATTAACTATTATATTAATTAATATATAAATATTAATTAAAGAAATTATATATAATATAATTAGTAAAATAAATTAAAGTGAAAATTACATATTTTTTTAAAACTAAACAAAACCTATTTTAAAATTTTAAAATAATTATTTTTATAAAATTATTAATTTTTATAAGATCAAATAACTAATTTTAATATAAAAATTTAATGATTAATTTTATTTTTTAAAAAAAATTAATTAAAATTATTCTTTATTATATTAATCAATAAAATAATATATTAAATTTTAATATATATGTAAGATTATATTAATTATTATATAAATTATTTCAGTACCTTAACTATTCGGCATATTTAACTCGAATTTATATGATACACGAAGGATTAGATGGTGAATCTACGACTACGAGCAATCAAATTATGATGTTTTACAAATATTATTTTCTTTTACCATCTACTCTTCACATTAAAGTGTTTTTGTCATTAGTGTTTCCATTTTCCATTTCTACAAAACTCCCTACGTTTCCCTCCAACTTCGTTAATTCTTTTATCTTTGCACGGCTATGGGATTAATGGTTGAGAATAATAACCAATATAATTCCTTTAATAAATATAAAATAAAATAATAGTTTTAAATTCATAATTTAAAGTAATCAAATCGTCTTTAATCTAGCCACCATTACTTTCGTAATTCAATTTTGATATATTTATATATATTATTTATTTTAATATATCTTATGTATATTTTTGTAATCATAAATCAAATGAGTCGTACGAGCTCTATCCCTTTTAAATTGATAAATGGGATTTAATTTAAAATTAATAAGTTTGATATGATTTTTTTTTACACGAACAAGTGATAAAGTGAAAATCAATTTCAAAACTTTGTTATTAATAAGAATGGCGAGAACAAACTGTTATGAGAGACAAATTCATACCGAAATTTTATGTATTAATGAATGACATTAAAGAACATATGAATTTTATACTTTGAATTGACATGTATCACAATCTCTACTATGCATCAAATTTTCCGATCACTAACAAATCCCAGTAGCTACTACACGAGCAGCCGGGGGTATTAGAGGAGCGAGAGTAGAATGACGGCTGTGATGGCGGCACCGGTCCCTGCGACAGCATATATGTATCAACAGCTCGCCGCCCTCCCTGTCGAGCCATCGACTGCACTGCTGCAAGCGGCTACTGAAAGCTCGAAACCAGCAGTAGAACTTACCCCAATGCCATCGGTGGAGTTTTCAATTATCTGTTTCAAACACGAATTTTTACAATTGAAATACTGAACATATACAACGTGCATGCTTTTCAAACTCAAGTCAACTCATACACCGTTGACTTTGGTCAGACTTGGAATTGGCCAAAGCCAGGCGTACGCTTGACAATGTAACAGGGAAAAAAAATTTCTAAAGTGCTGGCTCCTAATTTACTTTTATGAATCTTAAAACTACTACTAGCACATATCTTAAAGCAGCAAGTTAAAACGCCATAACTAAGCTTAATATGATACCTTGCTCCTTTCGTTTTTACTAGGTTTTCCGAGTGCTCATCCGTAAAAAACCCTCGTGACAATTTAGTTTCATTGTACAACTCACTTTCGGCTTCCAGCAAACCTTCGCTCTGACCAACTTGATTGCGGCTTCCACTTGCCTTGACTCTTGTGGTTATCCATTTTAGTTAAGAAATGGTCTCGCTTTTTGCACTGACAACCTTATGACCTCAACCAACTCTCTCATTGACGGTAAGAATGACTATTTGAGTTAAGAACAACCATTTTAGTTTAGAATGGTCATTTTATTTCATAAATTGATAATTTTAGTTAAAAGAACACTCATTGTAGTTCATAAATTAGTTGTTTTAGTTAAGGACATGCATTGGAGTCAGGAACGACTGATTTAGTTCATTAAATGATAGTTATACTTAAGAACGTCCGTTGTAGTTCATAAATTAGCTCCTTTAGTTAAGGATGGACATATGAGTTATGAATGACCGTTTGAATGAAAGAATGACCACAGTGCTAATAGTTGCTTTAAGATTCGAATGGCTCGGTTTTCGAGCAAAATGATAGCCACTTTAGTTAAAACGATCGTCTTAGTAATGTCTTTGGGTTAAAACGGTTGTATAACGTGCCAGCCCAAAATAACTGCCATGCTATTTAATCAATAACAATCGTGTTGCGAATTGTCATGCGCAGAATTAGTACTAAATTTTTTTATTAAAAAGACAGCCACGTAGGACTCCGATAGAAAATAATCGGAACAAAATAGCACAAGGCGTAACCGATAGACGGGAACTTGTCTCGTGTCTCAATCTAACCCAACAAACAGCTAATACCATATGCAGACGGTGGCGCAAATACATGATCAACATACACCACACAAGACGTCAGGGGAAGGACTAGTAGTACAAAGGCGATGGAACTCGAAAACAGCATAGCACAACCACACAAAGGTGACAGAGTTACACACGCCAAGAAGAGAGGAGAAGCTGCCTTGCTCAGACGAGCAGGAAAGAATGTTGGAGAAGTGAGGGATTCCACGCACCTAAACGC
The DNA here is from genome assembly GCA_027563935.2 of Costus lasius. Lineage (NCBI taxonomy): Eukaryota > Viridiplantae > Streptophyta > Magnoliopsida > Zingiberales > Costaceae > Costus > Costus lasius. Next base: position 24,769,141 of record CM050451.1, on the reverse strand, counting down.
AGGGTCAAATGCCACACGCGCGCACAACAAGCAAGCGGAATAAGACGTCGTCGAATAACATGGCAACGCCAAAAAATGAAATAAACAGCGGAAAACTAAAATAATAAAAAGTAAGGAGCCGGAAGAGAACATATACCTCGGCAGGACTCGAACTCGTTGGCTCCATCATTGCATAACGGATTGATGGAAAACTGATTTGAACTCCTCGACGCCAACTGCCCACCACGCACCATCAGTCGTCACACAAAGTTCACCAGGGATCGCCGCCAATCATTGGAGTTCGTCGGAATAGTAGATACGGCTATGCCGAGCCGAAGAGGAAAACTGGGTAGACTCATCAACGCCGAACCACCCGCACCACACTACCGATCGTCGAAGTCCACCAACAATCACCGTCGATCACCGGAGCGGAGGGGTAGACCTCCTAGTGCTCTGAACCACTAGAGCTTGCCGGACTTCACAACCGAAGTTTGTTGGAGGTCGCTGGACGATCACTATTGATCACCGGAACCCAAAGGGAGAGGGAGGTTACCGGACGATCACCGCTGATCGCCAGAACCAATAGGGAGGGAGAGGTCGTTGGACTTTGCCGGCCTCGCTAGACAATGCTGGAAGCCATCGGAGATGCTAGACGCCGCCGGAGGTGAGAGGAAAAGGAGAATGGCAGAAGGACGCAGACGCTCGTGTTTGCCCCACTCTGCTGGAGCTGTGTTCGCACGCTCGATTGCTTTGGTTGCCTGGAGCTGTGCCTACACCCTCTCGCGCATCCGTTCCCGTCACCTGGGAGCCAGCGCGCGTCTCCTCAAGAGAAGCAGCCCACTCCCCTTTCTCGAGCGTCCTCGCGACGCTGGGCTTCGCTAGCTGCTCGCCTCCAGCCTCCTAGCAGGCATCTCACCCCCTCCTCCCCCCCAATGCCCCTCGAAGCCTCATCCCCGTTTACCGTCCTCAAGCGGGCTTGGAAGCCCAGCCGTCGCTATCCGCCCCCATGCACCTGGCTCCTTAGCTCCCCCTCACTCGAAAAAATTTTCGCCGAAGGGTCCCTTCAGCAAATGAACGCAGCAGGGTAGGGGGTTATGTGAGGGAGAAAAAAAAGTCATTACACAATAAAATTCATTACACGATAATCCATTGACTTTTATCGTGTAATGGACTTTTTTTTCTCCCTCACAACAACTACCCTGCTACGTTCATTTGCCGAAGGGACCCTTCGGCGAAATTTTTTTTCCCCTTACTCCCCCAGGTGACGTCGGAAGCTTTTGCTCCACTGCCCATCGCTACCAGCCAACGTGCGCCACGCGGCCGTTGCCTCGCAGCCGACGTGCCGCCCGTTGCTTCATGCCATGCAGCAGAGGTCTCCTATACACGCCGATGTTACCACCCGCAGCACTGTCGAATGTCATCCGCCATTCCCGAATGCAATGCTAGCCCTAGATTCGATTTGGGTCAATTTTAACTTTGTCAATGGCCTAGTTGACCGGTCAAAATGGGGCCCAAATAATCCTCCGGCCATTTCTTCTGGGTCGTTAAATTCGGCCCAAAAAATATTTTTTAAAAAAATTTGTTTTTAGAAATATTGTATATTTTGTAAGTTATCCAATGGTACCAATGTTTGGGTATTTTACATTACGTATACGTATAAAATACCCTATAGAAAAATCAATTTTTTTAAACTATAAAAAAATTTTGTCTTATATGTAATTTTCTATAGGGTATTTTATACGTATACGTAATATAAAATAACTCAACATTAGTACCATTGAATAGCTTACAAGATATACAATATTTCTAAAAAAAAATTAAAAAGAAATATTTTTTGAGCCGAATTTAACGACCCAGATGAAATGGCCTAAGCTGGTACCCAGCTCAGGCCATTTCTTCCAAATCTTGGGCCTAACACGATGCCTTTTATTTATATTATTTCCTTATTTAATTTATATTACTCTTTTGTAGATTAGTTGAATCTTTCGTGATAGAATTAATTGTTCATTGGCTTATGCACAACGGATAATGAATGAAATTTTAAGGAATAATGATATCAAAGAGCTACTACTATAAACCTCATTTGCCCTTGAGTATTTGATTAGGATGTGAAATAATGACCGGAAATGGTTCATGTTGAAAGGAGAATTTGTATCATTTTCAGAAAAGGATGTCTCACACATCCTTGATTAAGAAATGAAGGAAAGTTGCTTAATTTAAATAGGAGCCTACTAAGGATCTGATTTTACATTGATGAATTCAAAGTATCCTTAATAACAAGAGAGCTATTAGAGGTTAAATTGAGTAGGGTATATGCTCGAGTCATAAATTTGATAAAGAAAGAATTTTAAAGTTGAGCATTTTATATTTATTTTACACATTCTTATTTACTCGCTAAAAAAATTAAATATTTAAAAATATGAGATCACATTTAATAAAAAAAAAAAAAAACTATATAAGCATATCAACATGCTCAATAAAAGCTATCGGATAAAAAAATGACTTATAATAAAAAAATTCTTGATTTATATCCTAGTGAAGTAAAGATTGAAAAAAAAATGATTTTTAATGAAAAATTCTTTGATTTATATTCTAGTTAAATAAAAATAAAAAAAAGACTTTTAGATTTATATCCTAGTTGAGTAAAAATAATATCTTTACAAAATGTCCTAGGAAATTAAAATAAAAAGTCTTACTAAAAGATTTTTCAACATTAAAAATCCTATTTCATCGAAGGGAATGTGAATGGGTCTAAATTTTAAAATTGCGTCGTATGATCTAGAAAACTTCTAATAGTGCACTATAAGGAAGGTTTCTACTTCAGATTTTTATTAGATGGAGTTAAATGATTAATATCTACATCAGCCATGAGCTGAATCTGATCGATGCTAAGAGAGAAGAAAGTGAGATGAAATGATCCTCGTGACGTTGACTTAATGATGACATTAACCGTAGGTCAATGTTGTTATGTTTCTAGCGTAAATGCTGGATTGCTTTATTTTGTATGTTTAACTATTTGACTTGGCAGCTGTTACTGCAGACAAAGTAATTCCATAGTTCATAACTCTTGAATTTTGGGTAGTTGACCCCTCTCTCTCTCTCTCTCTCTCTCTCTATATATATATATATAACGATAATAATAGAAAAATAAGTAATTAAGAAAATAATCAATCAAAACTAATAAAGATTAGCAAAATTTCCAAATAGAAAAAATTTTTTCATAAATCAATTCCTTGATATGAAGAAATCATTTGTCATGGTTAAGAAATTAAATAATTTAGATTACTATTGAAAATCAAATTAAATAATATGTATAAAATATAAATTCAATTTATTTCTTTATATGTGTAGGGCTTAGATTACCATTTTAAAATAGGTCTAAGATGCTATATAAAATAGTACATTTTATTTATGAACTAAATTAAATAATATTTATAATGCATCGATTACTAATATTTGATTATGTGTGTAAATTTAGACTTTAGTAAATCTAAAATATGTACGTGCATTTGCAAGAATTCAAATTTTTAGTGTCAAAATTTGGTTAAGTTGAATTGATATTGAAATATAGTATGATTATTTCAAATTTATTTTATAAATTATAATATTTTTTTGTTTAGTGGGTTTTGATTTCCAATCAATCCAAGCATTCATTGTTAATTATTCCTTATTTTTGATTAAGAGATCTACATATGTAACAAAATGAAAACATATAATTAGAAGAATAATGTACTTCATAACATTGTACCATAACGTGGCTTATAACTTGACATATGAGTACTCCTTAAAATGATTTAATGGATCTAGGTTTGATTGACATCTTATTTTTTGGAGACTTGTGGATATTTAGACTCCAAGAATATTTTACCTCTGACGGCTTGTGAATGTTTGAATTTAGTTGATTTCTGGTCTTTAGAAGACTTATGAATATTTGGATTTGAAGAATATAATATTTGGATTTGAAGAATATCCCGTCTTTTGAGAGCTTATGGATATCTGGACTTAATTAATATCCTACCTTCTAAGGGCTTATGAATATTTAAATTTGATAAATATTTGGCCTTTTAAAAGCTTATGAATATTTGGATTTAATAAATATCCTATAATATTCAAATTTGGTTGATAACCGGTCTTTAGAAGACTTGTGGATATCTGAATTTGATTGACCTCATACCGTTTGAGGATTTCTGAATATCTATATTTGGTGAATATCTTACCTTTCGAAGGTTTGTGAATATTTGGATGGATGAATATCTATTTATTTTGATATTTGACAGATATTCGGCCTATGAAGAACATGCACATATTTATGTGTCATATGATAAATATTCAGCTTGTAAAAGGACATAAATATTTATCTATTTTAATGTTTGACATATATTCGACCCATGAAGGACATATGAATATCTATGTCTCATTCCATTAATATTCGGTCTGTGAAGGCTATATGAATATTTATGTCATATATGAATATTTATGTCATTTAATTACTATTCGACCTACAAAAAGACATTGAGTACTTATCTATTTTGATATTTGATAGATACTCGGCCTAGGACATGTGAATATTTATCTAATTTGATATTTTACAAATATTTGGGCTATTAAGAACATATGAATATTTATATTTTATTTGAAAAATATTCAGCCTAAGAAGTACATAAATATTTATATATTTTGATATTTAAGAGATATTCAGCCTATAAATGACACATGAATATCTGTGTATTTGTTTGATAAATATTCAGCTAATAAAGGACATGCAAATATTTATCAATTTTGATATGTTATTTGATGAACATTTGGCATTGACCGTAGAGAGAAATTTGAGTGGTGTTGCAACAACGTTGAAGAGCTACGCTCCGATACTTAATATCAATGTACGCACCTTCCTAACAATAATATTTGCAGCACGCTCCAAATATTCAACATCCATGACGATAGTGGTGATAACAATTCTAGAAAGGATTTGTATGCCTGATTTTGCCTTTTTGAGAGTATATCTTGAATTATCCTTTAGAAGGCTAGTGTGTTTTGAACTAATCTTTATAAGCTAATATGTCTAAATTTGCTTTCAGATAGCTGATATGTCTGAATTAGCCATCGGAGGGTTGATGAATATGAATTAGCCTATGAAGATTTGGTATGGCTAAGTTTGCCTTTGAAGATTTGATATGGCTAAGTTAGCCTTTGAAGGGTAGATATGGTTGAGTTTGTCTTTGAAAAATTAATGTGGCTGAGTTGGCTTTGAAGGAGCAATGCACTGTTGGATTGACATAGACTGGGCTAAATGTAGACTTACAGTTCTGAATGAAATTGAAATTGAATTTGCTTTTGAGGAGCAAATTGGGCTAAGTCTATTTTGAAGAGTTTGATGTATTAGAATTAGCTTTGGAAGGGCTGCTGTTTTCCGACCGTGTGGTGTTGACCGCCTTTTGACCCGCGTAAGTTTGAAAAAGCGAGAAAGCACGCCAGCAGGGGAACGTTTCGAAAAAAACTCTCTTTCCCGACCCCCGCGTCAAACTGCCTTAGGATTCGTACATACATGGATCCTGAGGTCATATGGATGGTGGATGCGGATGCCTCTCTCGGGGGTAGGGGCGCTTAAAAGTTTTATTCAAGGCTGCAGGCCACTTAAGGTGCATTTGATACAATTTTTTAACTGTTTTCAGAAACTAAAGTGTTTGGTTATGAGTTAAAACCCAGAAGCAATTGCTTTTTTAGAAGTTATTGCCCCCTTGCTTATGATTAGCCAAAGCTACTGATTGATTAAGAAGTTGATTTTACCAAACACCTTAAAATTTTTACAGTCAGTTCTTTTCAATCAGTATTTTTTTAACCAGTAAAAATTAAAAATTTCAGCTATACCAAATAGACCCTTAAGCGCTTGCAAGACAGGATTTCAAATTCTATCCAAATGAACTGAACCAAGTAATAGGGTAAACTAATAGTGAACTGAACCGTACTCAGAAACTGAGTTCCGAGTTGTGTTATAAAAATGGATGGGACTGAATTGATTAGGTTGATTATTGAGCTAGGCATTATAATAATGAATTGAAGCCATATGTTGTTGGGCAGCTTATGGGCCAAGTGACTACATTAAGCAACGTGATAGACTGATAGTGGGTAGTAATATAGTAAAGATGGCTACAGAATGTCATTGACTCGGTAAAAATAGAATTAGTATATAGATCGAGTCATTTAAGAGAAAGTTCCAGTTTAGTGAGTAAGGAATGTGTCTTGTTCTCAAAGCCAGGATAAGTGAATTCATGTCAATATGGTAAAGAGATTTGCATCATATTGAATGATGTCAGGATAAGTGAATTCATGTAACTTTGTAGATTTTGGGACATGGTAAGTGAAATTTGCATCATAATCAATGATGTCTTTCCTTGTATTTTGCTAGATTTTTTTTTTTTTTTTTTTTTTTGACTATTGTAACTATTCTATCTATTGTAACTATTCTATCAGTTCTGTCTTGTTTTACCTTATTTTCTTTTTCACCTTCCGTCTACTGCAGCTTTTGTCTCTCTTTTGTTATCAACTAATGCTGTCAGTTGTTAAAATCTTCCATCCTATTTTCATTTTCCTTCCTTTTTCTTTCAATCTCTTTTTCTCCCTTTTTCTCATTTTTCATTCCAAACAAAGACTATCTGTTAAGGATAACAAGTAAAATATAATAATTCTTCTACTAACTATACTTGAATAACTATCTATTTATTTTTTTAGAAATCCTACTCGAATTCTACCCTATTAAAAATTTAATTGCCTGTTTAATACTCGAACTATATAATACCTGATAAAAATAACTACCATATTAAATTTTAACATATATATGTAGTTACCCAAATAAAATTCAGGTACCCGACCCTATAAAAATCCTAATAATGATGAATATATATATATATATATATATAACCGAGTTCGAATAGTGGATATCCGCCTTATATTACCTGACAAAGAAATGAGTCGAAAGAAGTATGCTCCCAGATCGACCGCCTGTCATTCCATTATAGAGAGTAATATTACAAACGAGTATTTACCTAATGGGTTTATACTAACAGATTTGTACAAGTTTTACACATATATACAAAAATACATCTATTCACTAATATCCCCCTACAAATTGATGCGGTGGGATCTATAAGCATCAATTTGGTAGCCAAAAGTTGATGTCAAGGTTTGAAGAGAGCTTTGGTAAAACTATGAGCAATCTGAAAGGCTGTAGCAATATGTGAAAGCGAGATAATGTGAGAATCATAAGCTTCATGAATATAATGACAATCTACCTCTATGTGCTTGGTACATTCATGAAAGACAGGATTTACAATAATTTGGATTGCATTAGTATTATTCGCATGAAGAGATATAAGATCAGTTTGAGGAAAGCCAAGTTCAGCAAGCAAGCCACGGAGCTAAACTATTTCAGAACAGGCCGAGGACATAGCGCGATATTCAGACTCAGTAGAGGACTTAGATACCTGATCCTGTTTTTTTACCTTTCTATGAGATAAGAGAGTCACTAAGAAACATGCACCAACCAGTAACAGAATGACAAGTGTTAGAACATCCCGCTGAATCAGCATCACTGTACGAAACCAAACGAATGGGAGAGTTCGCTGGAAAATAAAGTCCCCTAGTAGAAGTCCCACGCAAGTATCGAAGAATCCGACGAACTGCAGATAGATGAATATGGGTAGGAGCTTGCATAAATTGACTAACTTATTGGACAACAAAGGAAATATCAGGCTGAGTGATAGTAAGATAATTCAGGCTGCCCACAAGTCGGCGATACAAAAAAGGATATGAGAGAAAGTCCCCTACACCATGACAATATTCGACATTTACCTCTAAGGGAGTATCAACAGGCCGACCCTCTTGAAGACCAGCTAAAGCAAGTAAATCCTCAATATACTTATATTGATGGAGAAAGAGACCCTTCGAGGAACACGATACCTCAAGGCCTAAAAAATAATGTAAGGGTCCCAAATCTTTCATATGGAAACACATCTGAAGATGATCTTGAAGTTTCAGCATTAATTGAGAATCAATTCTAGTAATAACAATATCATCCACATAGACTAAAAGAAGAACAATGCCATGACATGTCTTGCAAAGAAATAAGGACGAATCATATTTACTTTGGCTGAAAGCAAAGCTTAGAAGGGTGGAGTGAAATTTATCAAACCATGCCCGTGGTGCTTGTTTCAACCCATAGAGAGATCGTTTTAACCTACAAATATCGGGAAAAGATGTAGAAAATAGCCCAGAGAGGGGAGTCATATAAATCTCTTCTTTAAGATCCTCATGCAAGAAAACATTCTTAATATCCATCTGTCGCAATGTCCACCCTTGAGAAGCAGCAATAGTAAGAACAAGTCGAACAGTGGTCATCTTAGCAACAGGAGCAAATGTCTCCTCATAATTTATCTCATTTTCCTGTTTATTGCCAAGTGCGACTAACTGAGCTTTATATCATTTAAGGGAACCATCAACTCATAGTTTCAGAGTATAAACCCACTTACAACCAATATAAGTAACAGTAGGAGGACAATGAACAATATCCCAGGTATGATTCTCTTGAAGAGCATGAAATTCTTCATGCATAGCTTTGACCCAACATTCTTGTGTGGAGGCCTAAGAATAAGAAGTAGGCACCGTAATATTAGCTAAAGTAGCCGAAAAACCATAAGGATCAGGAGGTTTAATAGTATGTGAGGATCACCGGGGACCAACAAGATCAATTCCAGTAGGAACAGGAGCCACTTGATTAGGCACAAGAATATCTGAGTATGAGGAACCTTTCCGTCGATAATATACCATATCTAGTAGAAAACGCCTAGTTGATGGAGAATTATCATCAAAAGTAGGCAGAAAAATAGGAGCAAAAGAGGAGACGTGCTGCTGAAAATATTGGTCATTCTCAAAGAAAATAACATTCTTCACATACAATTAGCAAGAGCATCATAACATATATACCCCTTTTATGAGGTGCTATAACCCATAAAAGCACAGTGAACAAATTGAGCACCAAGTTTATGGCACTCATGAAGAGGTAGATTAACAAAATAAACACATCCAAATGTGTGTAGAAAGTGATAATCAGGATACACCCTAAAGAGTGTTGGTGTTTATGCCCTTAGACCCGTTGTTGGCCTATCTTGTACTACTTGACATTGATATTTAATATATCATTTTATCATTGTCGTTATTATACTATGTTTACATATGTGATTATGTACATGGATAATAATGTCCCTGGAGACAGATTGTATCTGTGCTCAAATGGTGTGTCCCCAGTCAAGTACCTGAGTGGATAAGGGATAACTCTAGTACATGTGAGACTGGAATATGAGCTGGTTAGGCACGACGTGCTAACGCAGACATATGGGTATATCAGTGGTGGATATACTGGACAAGACCCGCTGTGAGGCACTAACTTGGTGTCATGAGTTAAGCTCACAAGTGACAGGAGATGCATTGATCCCTTAGCTTGAGGTCATTGACTCTTCTATATAGTTAGGGATCTGCTTTGATATAACCTAACACCTCGCCGTAGCAGGAAGGTCATAACGGTTCTCATTGGGTATGTCACGACCCATATGAGAAGACCAATGGACAGACATAGGATTTGCCCCTTCCCGAGGGAAGCTTGATATCCACGAGGCCCCCCTATGGTTGCATGACTGAAAGTATATGGCCATACCCAGGAGAAAGCTTGTTTTAGTCATGACCATGAGACTGGGTGAAAACAATGTGGCGACACACTTTGTCCAATTGGATATCAATTTGGCAAAGTGACTGTAATGCATCGGTATCTTATTGCGATGATGGGGATGTCGATGTTGATATCTATTCTAAAGACTTGGGTAGCAGCGATGCACTGCTAGGTGCCACTCATTGCTTGTGATGACTGATTTCATCACTGCCAACGTCAAAGGAACCTACAGGGTCGCACAACTTGATACTCGGGTTCTTGTATTGATCGAGTAGCCTAATGATTGAGTTATTGGATAACTCGGATCTCTTTGGGAGAATTCATCAGCGCCATTGTGCTTGATGAGATGGAAGAGACTTATTAGAGCTAAACTTCATTTTGGGCCAAATGGGCCTAATAGGCCAAGTGGGTTTATGACACCAAAATTTATAGTAAATTTTATGCTATTTTATATATCTTTTTGTGTCAAATTCATGAACCTTTGCTTATTTTTATGCCTTTTTTATCAAATATTATGGAATCTACACTCCTTTTGGTTTTTGATAATTTTCAAGTAAAAAAGGCATGATTTGTAGGCGTTTCAAGCAATTCCAGATGCATGAATGAATTCCCACCATCAAGAGGGGACATCATGTCAAATTTCATGAAGATTGGAGCTTTAGACCAAATTACGGCAGGGTGTAATCTATATTATGGTATCATGTGCTACCGTAATATCAGAGCACTGCCGTAATTTGGGAATTTTTCATCTAGAAAGATTTTCAGAAATTACGGCACTATCGTAAAGATTTTCACGGGCCGTAATTTGGAGCGCTTTCCGACCAAAAATTTTGGTTGAAATTACGGCACTGCCGTAACTAATATTATAGTGCCGAAATTACCAGATAGTTTCGATCAAAGAACTAGACTGAAATTACAGCAGTGCTGTAACTAAAAACACGGCCGTAATTCTAACTCTGGATGCGATTTTCCCGGTTAACCTTGAAGTCCGATTTTTGCGCGATCGATTGCGGATGATCCAGGCCATAAAATTCAAAGTTGTAAGAAGCAAAATGAGAGCTTTTCGTGAGGAGAGGAGAGAGACACCAAAAGCCCTAATTTTCATCCACTATCAGGAGAGAAATTGAGTTTCACGCCGCCGCCTTAGGTTTTGCTGCCGGGAAGCATACAACGCATCTCCAACCGTGAAATTTGAGGGGAAACTTCACTTGGAAGAGGGGACGATACCCCAGAAGTTTCAAAGAGAAAGGATCTCGATTGGAAGAGAAATCAATAAAAGCTCACCGCCGGCACTGTTCACGCGTTGAAATTATGGCTGTAATTTCCATTACAGCCGTGTGGTTATTTGTTTTCCCCCTCTTTCTTGATTTCCTACACTTTGATACTATGGATTATTGTAATCTTTCATCCATGCTAGCTTAAACCTTTTATGTGACATGGGGGAGTAATTCCCTTTGATTTCTCAATGACTAGATAAATTTTTCATTACTTCGTCATGTATAATTTTAGCATGATAATTCTACTTATGTGATAATTGCTCTTTAATTCTCCATAGATTCATGTTATTAATTATGTTTTAGAGTTTTTGTAATAGACCGAAAGGTGACTTGCTTGAGAACTTGGAACCGTAGAATTGAATGTTAAGAACTTACTGTAAGAAATTAGGTTAGTTCTTGTTTCTTGATTTTAGAAGAATAATTGCCATGATAATAATATGAATCTAGGATTGAGTTAATTTATCAAATGTTGAGATCTTGTGCGAAAGTGAGGATTGGAACGTTAGAGAACCATAAGTAGAACTTGTGTTGAGACTCGGATGCACGAAAGTGATCCTTAAGATTCCACTTGAGATAATCAACTTAGAATTCAGATGCATGAAAGTGATCATTGAGTTCTTTGTTTGATGATTTACTTATCTTCAGCTTGGGATAGATCTTGCGCGAGAGCGAAGATCGGTCTCTGCATGATTGTCTGCACGAAAGTGAGACAATCCTTTTATGAAGTAAATTATGTCTTTATCATGATAAAATTAAACTAGTAAATTTCTATTCATAGCTAGTCATAGAAATTAAAGTGAATGAAACCCTAGTCCCAGATTTTCTTTCTGATATTTTTGTTAGCTTTCATTAGTTCACTTGCATAGTTTCGATTGCCTAGATAGTAAGAACTCAATTATTCAGTACTTGACAACGAGGTCTCTGTGGTTCAATATCTTTCTTTATTACTTCGAGTATCCGTGCACTTGCGGACTACAACAAGTTTTTGGCGCCGTTGCTGGGGACCTTGGTTTTGTGAATATTGAAGATATTGAAAGTATTGCTAGACTAGGTTTTATTTTCTGTTCTTTTTTCGTTATTTTCTTTTCTCTTGAAATCATTTGATCTATCTACTTTGCATGCACAAGAATCTTAGATCAGGACCTCTTATACCTTTTGATCTTGAGATAAATAAAACTCTTAGACTATGCATGAAGTTGAGATTTGAAGAAAGACAACAAGAAGAGGAAGAAGTGACCATGGCAGAACAAAGATCACTTAGGGACTATGCAGCCCCTAATCCACGAGAGATTCACTCTAGCATTGCTAGATCAGTCATAAAGGCTAATAACTTTGAAATCAAGCCTGCTTTCTTATCTATGATTCAATAGAACCAGTTTGGAGGATCTCCTCTTGAAGATCCTAACCAACACCATTCTTTGTTTCTTGAACTTTGTGATACAATTAAGATTAATGGAGTTTCTAACGATGCATTAAAACTGAGATTGTTTCCTTTTTCTCTTAGGGACCGAGCGCGATCTTGGCTTCAAGCACAACCTACCGGTACCTTCACCACATGGGAGCAATTGTCTAATGTCTTCTTGATGAAATATTTTCCACCAAGCAAGACCATCCAAATGAGAAACCAGATTTCAAGCTTTGCACATAGGGATGGTGAATCTTTTAGTGAGGCATGGGAGAGATTCAATGATTTACAACGGAAGTGTCCTCACCATGACATTGAAAATTGGGTTTTAATTCATACTTTTTACAATGGTTTGCTTTATAATACCAGACTAACTGCTGATGCTATTGCAGGAAGAGCTCTGATGAGCAAAACCATTGATGATGCTTTCAAGTTGCTAGGAGAAATGACTTTAAATCATAACCAGTGGACTTCAGAGAAAAGAGTGCTTTACAAACCTTCCCAAGGTAAGAATGAAAGTGATGGTTGGCGCACCTTGGCAGAGAAGGTAGACTCTTTATGCAATAGATTTGATTCATTTAAGATGCAAACTACTGTTGTTTCTTCATCTCTTGTTTGTGATATATGTGGTAACAATGGTCATATCTCTGAAGATTGTAAGGTCATTGCTAGTCAGGATAGTGAACATGTTAATGCATTAGGGAATTACAATCAAGGAAGAACCAATGATCCCTATTCTAGTACCTATAACCCTGGATGGAGGAATCACCCCAACTTATATTGGAAAAACAACAATAATGTAGGGGATAAACTGAAAATAAAGAGTTCCAAAATAAGCCAAATCAAAATCAAAACTCAAATCAGAATTCAAACATTGAGTCCATGCTAGAAAAGATTATGACTAATCAAAGTCAGTTCATGCAAAATCAGAACAAAGAAATTAAAGATCTTAAGGGAATTATTTGTCAATTAGCTTCTCAAGTAGGATCATTAGCATCTCACAACAAAATCTTGGAAAATCAAATAGCATAATAAGCTAGTAGTTCTTACAGACCCCCTGGAAAATTACGTACTAAACTTGAGTTGAATCCTAGGGAGCATTGTAATGCTATCATCACTAGAAGTGGGAGACAATTAGAAGAACCAAAAGGGTAAGTTGTGATCAATGAAAAAGAGTCTAATGATGATCATGATGATGAATTAGAGTTAGAAAAATCTTCTACAGATGAGCAAACCCAAGCTAGTTTGCCACCTCACAAGGGTGATGAACCAAAAGGGGATGTGCCATGTGAGAAAGATGATTCTAAACCTAATTTACCTCCACCTTATAGACCACCTATACCCTTTCCCCAAAGGTTAGTACAAGCAAAACTTGATAAACAATTTGGCAAATTTCTTGAAGTATTGAAAAAGTTTTACATTAATATTCCTTTTACTGAAGCTATATCTCAAATGCCATCATATGCAAAATTCTTGAAAGAAAGAGATCTTGTCTAACAAAAGAAAATTAGAGGACTATGGTACTGTGGCTTTAACTGAGGATTGTAGTGCTATTATTCAGAATAAATTGCCACCAAAACTGAAGGATCCAGGTAGTTTCACTATACCTTGTTCTGTTGGAAGCATATCTTTTAACCAAACCTTATGTGATTTAGGAGCCAATGTAAGCCTAATGCCTTTCTCTATTTGCAGGAAGCTGGACATTGGAGAGCTTAAACCAACATCCATATCTTTACAGCTCGCAGATAGCTCGGTAAAGTATCCTATAGGTATTGTAGAGAATGTTCCAATCATGGTAGTGGAATTTTTCATACCTGCAGATTTTGTAGTACTTGAGATGGAAGAAAATCATAAAAATCCCATAATTCTTGGTAGACCCTTTTTGGCTACAGCAGGAGCACATATAGATGTTAAAAAATCACTTTTGATATTCGTGGAAAAATAATTGAATTTGATCTTGTTGATTCTTTGAACAAACTTTCATATTCTGGATCGTGTTGTAGTATCGATATAGTAGATGATGTTGTTTATGATGTTCATGATTTATTTGATGAATCCTCTAATTTTGAAACTAACAATTTTTCTGAGGATATTGATAAAGGATTACAGGAGAAAGGACATCTAATTTCTGACAAGAAGAAGAAAAAGAGAAGAAGAAGAGGCTCTAAGTTGATTGACAAAGGAAAGAAGATATTGAGTAAATTTGGACACTATTTCAAGACTGAGCCTTATGTGATTCATAGTGATACTCAAATCAAAGAAAAATCAGAGTGGAAATTGAAGAAATCAGAACCAAAACTGAGTGCAGAAGGGTCAAGCTAAAAACTTTTAAATTAGCGCTTCTTGGGAGGCAACCCAAGCAATCTAACTTTAGTTTTTTCACTTTATTTTTGTTTTGTTTTTAGAACTAATTTTTCTTTTATTTTTGTAGGTAAAATGAGTTTTGGCACAAATTACGGCACTACCGTAATGTATATTACGGTACCGTAATTCCAGTCTACTTTTGACCAGAAGGTTGTGACGAGATTACGGCACTGTCGTAAGTATTTTCACAGTACCGTATTTTGTCTCCAAAATCAAACCGAGAATATTTTTGCTTTTATGGTACTACCGTAATAATTATTACGGTGCCGTATTTTTGAGCTAATATTTTTATTTATTTGCCTAGAAAAAAAAAATTTGTGATTATTTTTATGGCACTACCGTGACCATTTTTGTGATACCGTAATTTTCATCTATTTTCAACTCAAAAGTTTTCACGTTTTTACGGTACTACCGTAAGCATTTTGACGGTACCGTAATTAGGGATGTTTTTCAACTTGAGAGTTTGAGCCAAATTACGGTACTATCGTATTCATTTTACGGCCCGTGTTTCTCAATTTCGCCAGATTACAGCATAGCCGTAATTATGTTTTTAGACGCGATTCCTATGTCGTTTTTTAGGGTTTTTTGGGCCGTGTTTTTAGTTTTCTCACTCATTCTCGCGCCGATCTTTGTATCCAGACCTTCTCCGACCATAGAGCTCGCTGGTGACCCTTCCTTTCCAGTTTTCACCCCCGATCTGGTACTCGCTCACCCGATTTCTCTATTTTGGCGAGTTTTCATGCGATTTTGGCCCCTTTCTTCGTTTCTCTTCAATTCTTGGTCGTTTTCAGAAATTCTTGCTTATATTTACTTCTTAGATGATAGGCGACTAGTTCTTGTTCGTTTCTAGCATTTTTGATCAATTTTTGTGAGAGATTTAAGCTTAAACGAGTTGGATTTGCTGAGATTCACTGTTCAAATTTTGCCCCTTTCATCTTTAACTGAATCTTTGAGTTCAAGCATGCATATTAGTTGATTCTTGTTTCTATAATGCTTCATAAGTATTGTTGTTCATAATTGAAAGTATTATTTGAGTTCAAGCATGTATATTAGTTGATTCTTTCACAAATGCCAGCATACGCCAAATTCTTAAAGGAGATCTTATCCAATAAGCGAAAGATAGAGGATCAAGGAATAGTTGCCCTAACCGAAGAATGCAGTGCCATCCTCCAGAATAAGCTTCCGACGAAACTCAAGGATCCAGGGAGTTTTTCCATTCCATGTCAAATTAGAAATATGCCTTTTGATAGAGCTCTATGTGATTTAGGAGCTAGCGTCAGCTTAATTCCACTGTCTATTTGCAGAAAGTTAGGTATGGGTGAGATGAAGCCCACCTCTATGTCCCTTCAGCTAGCCGATTGATCAGTGTGCCGACCAGTGGGAATCATTGAAGATGTAACAATAAAGGTTGGAGAATTCTTCATCCCTGTAGATTTCGTGGTGCTAGAGATGGAGGATGCTAGACTACCCATCATCTTGGGGTGCCCCTTCCTCGCGATTGCCGGCGCCGTTATTGATGTGAAAAATGGAAAATTGGCACTGAATATTAGTGAGGAGAAATTAGAATTTGATTTGTCTTCTACCCTGAAAAAGCCATCTTTTGTAGGGGCTTGCTGCAACATGGAAACAACGGAGGACAATATTGAGCTCACCTCAACGACCACCGAAGACACTTTGGATGTCTGTCTGCTGAGTGGCGACCACAAGATTGACACTGATGAATCTCAGGACCAAGTGAAAAGTTTAGGGACTGTCAACACTAAGAGATTCCGAAGACCGCAGTTTGCAAAGGAGTTAGAATTTAAACCCCTTCCGGATAATCTTAATTATGAGTTTCTTGATGCTAACTCCACCCATCCTGTGATAATTAGTGCCGATTTGAATGTAGAGGAAACTAAGAAGCTACTAAAAGAATTGCGCCTCCATAAACAGGTAATTGGTTATTCATTAGATGATATCAAAGGAATTAATCCTTCATTCTGTATGCACAAGATCTTTTTGGAGAGTGACAGTAAAGCCTCTGTGGAGTTTCAACGCCATTTGAACCCAAATATGAAAGAAGTGGTCAAGAAAGAGATATTGAAACTACTTGATACAGGTGTCATCTACCCAATATCAGACAGCGAATGAGTAAGTCCGGTGCACGTTGTGCCGAAGAAGGGTGGAGTCACTGTAGTCAAGAATGAGAACAATGAGCTTATCCCTACCCGCACTGTGACTGGATGGCGCATGTGCATCGACTACAGGAAGCTAAACAAAGCCACGCGCAAGGACCACTACCCACTTCCATTTATTGACCAGATGCTGGAGCGGCTAGCAAAGAATTCTCACTTCTGCTTCCTTGATGGCTTTTCAGGATTTTTTCAGATCCCTATCCATCCGGAAGACCAGGAGAAGACTACCTTCACCTGTCCTTATGGGACATTTGCTTACCGCAGAATGCCATTTGGGCTATGCAACGCCCTAGCCACCTTTCAAAGATGCATGGTTTCAATTTTCTCTGATTTTATAGAAAATATAATGGACGTTTTCATGGACGATTTCTCAGTTTATTGTACTTCATTTGATGCTTGCTTGGCTAACCTATCTAAAGTATTGAAAAGGTGCGAAGAAGTCAACCTCATCTTAAACTGGGAGAAGTGCCATTTTATGGTACGAGAAGGGATAGTGCTTGGACACCTAATCTCTGAACGTGGCATCGAGGTCAACCGGTCCAAAGTAGATGCCATTGAAAAGATACCACCACCTTCATCTGAAAAGGGAGTTCGAAGTTTTCTTGGGCATGCTGGTTTTTACCATCGTTTTATACAAGACTTTTCTAAAATTGCTAGGCCATTGACTAATCTGCTCGCTAAAGATGTTCCTTTCTCTTTTGATCAGGACTGCATGACATCTTTTGAAAAACTGAAGAAAGCATTGATCTCAGCCCCCATCATGCAGCCACCAGACTGGTCACTCCCGTTCGAGCTTATGTGCAATGCCAGCGACTTCGCAGTCGGGGCAGTTCTAGGACAACGGGAGGACAATAAGCTACATGCAATCTATTATGCTAGTCAGACATTGAACGAGGCTCAAATCAACTATGCTACTACGGAAAAGGAGCTCCTTGCTATTATCTTTGCTTTTGACAAATTTAGATCTTATGTCATTGATTCAAAAGTGATTGTTTACACTGACCACGTAGCTATCAGATACCTCCTGGCTAAGAAAGACGCAAAGCCAAGGTTGATTCACTGGATCCTCTTGCTTCAGGAATTTGATTTGGAAATCCGCGACAAGAAAGGCTTAGAGAACTTAGTGGCTGATCACTTATCACAATTACCAAACGATGAATAGGGAAAAAAGGGCTATCAAGACATTAATGATTATTTCCCTGATGAACAGCTCTTAGCGCTGACAAGAATTGAAGCACCCTGGTATTCTGACTTTGTTAATTATTTAGTATATGATATCATTCCCTTTGATCTTTCATGGCAGCAAAAGAAATAATTTTTGCATGACGTTAAATACTATTATTGGGATGATCCTCTCTTATTTCGACGCTGCATACCCAAAGAGGAAGTCCAGGATTTCTTAATTCATTGTCACTCATCTCCTTACGGGGGCCCCGCTAGTGCTTCGAAGACAGCCTTCAAGGTGTTACAATCTGGACTTTACTAGCCCACTATCTTTCGGGATGCCTGGCGATTCATCGCACGTTGTGACCAATGTCAGCGGTTAGGGAACATCTCCAAATGGGACAAATTACCGTTAAATAGCATCCTGGAGCAAGAGATCTTCGACGTCTGGGGAATAGACTTCATGGGACTATTCCCATGATCTTGTGGACATCGTTTCATACTGGTAGATGTGGATTACATTTCTAAGTGGGTGGAGGCCTCTGCTGAACACACATCTGATGCGAAGGCGGTAACCAGGATGCTTAAGCGAATAATTTCCCCTAGATTTGGTGTACCGCGAGTATTGATCAGCGATGGGGGGTCTCACTTTTTGAATCATAAGTTAGCCTCCTTGTTGAAGAAATATGGAGTAACCCACAAAGTTGCAACCCCTTATCATCCACAGACCAGCGGGCAAGTAGAAGTCTCCAACAGAGAAATAAAGAACATCTTGCAGAAGACAATCAACTTCTCGCTAACTGATTGGTCAATGATGCTAGATGATGCACTTTGGGCTTATAGGACCGCCTTCAAGACCCCACTTGGAATGTCTCCCTATCAGCTTGTGTACAGGAAATCATGTCATTTACCGGTTGAAGTCGAGCACAGAGCCTATTGGGCAATCTGGAAACTGAACTATGACCTCCAGAGTGCTGGTGAAAAGAGAAAGCTTCAACTCAATGAACTGGATGAAGTCCGTCTTTCTACCTATCAAAACGCGAAGATCTACAAAGAACGAACAAAGAAATGGCACGATCAGCATATTGTCATAAAGAATTTTCACATGGGAGATCGAGTTCTTCTCTTCAACTCTCGTTTGAAACTCTTTCCTGGAAAACTAAGGACTCGATGGTCTAGACCATTCATTGTAAAAAAGATATTTCCACATGGAGCTGTTGAAATATGGAACCAAAGAACAGGGGATTTTAAAGTAAATGGCCAACGATTAAAACTCTACTTCGAACATGATATCATTGACAAGGGCCTCTCTTTGCATATCTCAGATTCCCCACCACCAGACCCACCATGAGCATCATGATGGTCAAACTAGTGACCCTAAAGAAGCGCTTGTTGGGAGGCAACCCAACTTCTTGTTTACTCTTGTTTATCTTCTTTCTTATTTATTTTTGTCACTTAATCTCAGTTGTTTTTTAGTTTTTCTTTCATATTCATGCTCTCTAGGCTGTACCCTGCTGATGGTAATTTTTCTGGATTTTTTAGGCACTTGCGAGCCATTCACGGTCGCACTCGTGCATCCATGCACGGCCGTGAATGCCTTGCAGACTCTTCTGCACTCAGTGCCGAAGTCTTCACGGACAGGGGTGTGAAGGGACGCACGGCCATGATGGAGGTTTGCATCTATCGCCGAGGTGTGCACGGGCGTACTCGTGCATTCACGCATGGTCGTGACGCGTAAGCGACTTCTGCTTTCTTCTTTCGCCGAGCCATGCACGGTCGCACCCGTGCATACACGCACGGCCATGACGAGTAAGTGAAGACGGACTCATTTTTGCGCTGAAATATTCACGGCCAGGGAGTGCATCCACGCACGGCCGAGCCGTGCACACCCGCGTACACACACGTGTATGAAACCCTAGCGCCACCGCCGCTGCTCCGATCTGCCACCTTCGGTACCCGATCGACCGCCGGCGACCCTCCACCATCCTCTCCATCCTCCAGTGACACTTTCCCCCAAGTTTCCGTGGCCGATCAGCGCCTCCCGCCGCCGTTTGTCGTCGCCCTAATTCCTGTCGCCGCCCATTGTTCCGCCGCCGCCGCCGACTTTCCCTCTTCGCCGCTGATGCCTCTGAAGACTCCTCTATACCTGCTACTACCTTCCCGTCACCCTCCTATGCCTCCAGAATGTCTCAACGCAAGCAAGCCACCTCCAAGCACCGAGCTTCATCTTCCAGCGCCGCCGCCGCACAATAGCCGCCGCCTGCACCGCTGCCAACACCTTATGGGATTATATGCTGAGATCCTAAGAAGCTTGCTAAGCTCACCGCTCTCACATGCCGCCCGGTGGTTACCACCAGGTTCTTTGATCATTCAACACTGAACACCTTGGGTTTCCATGAAGATGTGTAGTGGCTTTTCTAGAGTATAGGGTGGGAGCAGTTCTTCACGATCTCCTACCCCACATACATCCCCATCGTGTTGGAGTTTTTGTCTTCAATAGAATTTCATGCCAACATCCATACCGACGAAGATGACGGTAGTTTATCCTTCCGGCTCAACAATACCGAGTATGTTCGTACTCTGACAAAGCTGAACCAGATCTATGGCTTTCCTACTGATGGGACGTGGCTGACTCTCGGAGCATTCAATGCTAGTACCTTCTAGGATCAACTGATCGGTCATCCACCTTTTGATACCAGGATTGCTAGAGCCACCTCTCTCGGCTACCCTGTCTTGAAGTATGTGCACCGTGTCATGGCACACACTATATTTGGTCGAGGAGAGTCTGATGGTCTTGTTCGAGCGTCTGAGCTCCTATTTCTTTGAGCTATGCTGCATGAGGTCCGACTTAACACTGCTTTCCATTTCGCCAAGCAACTCTAGAAAGTTTCAAGGGCGCCAAAGGGTGCCATTGCTCTCGGGGGACTTCTTACCCCAATTGCTCTTGCCATTGGGATTTGGCCCTACCTGATGGAGCAAGCCCGGGGTAACTCCCACCTTGACCTTGACGCTAGCATCTCTATGCGGATGATAGTCAAGGAGGGAGAATTCTACAGTTTGCTTTTCCCCTAGAGCAATGTCAAGCTACCACTGCCAAATCCCGCACGCACCACAGTCCGCGAGTAGCAAAACTGGAGAGTTGAGGCAGTTGAGGATCATGACGTACCTCTTGCGACTGAGCCACCACCACCTTCTCAACAGCGGCCCACTACTCAACTTGACCGCATGAAGACTATGATCTGGTTTGTCCGCGATACCCAACAAGAGACTCACCTTACCGTCGAGGAAGGACTTGATCGCATTCGCAATCTTGAGACAGAGGTAGATCGCTAGGGATGAGTACAGTCCTCTATTTTATAGTCTGTGCATGACCTTCAGGCGAGATTATGTCGGCGCTGGGGATGAGCAGCATCATTGGTTTCACCCATCACTAGGTAAGCTTTCTGCTTTTCTAGTAGTTTACTTTTGTCATTAGTTGTTGTTTACTTTTATTAGATTGTAATTTCCCTCTCTGTATGTTTTAGTTTACTAGTTGTATCAACATCTTTATTGTCTTGCCCACCCCCTTCTTTATGCTATTTGCTTTATCTTCTGGTATTGCGTTGTTCTATGAGTACTTGATTGATTGTCAAAGGAATCTTGACTTTTATTTACCAATGGTCTATAATGGTTATGGTTTGCACATATGCTTCTTTGGTTTAATGTAGTTGAATGATGTAATTAACCCAATTCATTATTTGTATAATCTTGAAGAGTGTGCTTATTACTTTACCTTACCCTTGGCATGCATCTCATGTGTGGTGATTGATTGTATCTTGTTTCATAACTCTATTGTCCTTGTACACTTTGTCATGGGAATTAGAAAAAATAATAGTGGTACCGAAGTGTTCTTGTACATTGCACATTGCATTTTCACTTGGCACTATTCATAACATCTCAACAATAAAAGGGATAGTGGTACCTAAGTTCATTGTTCATCATACTTAGCACTAACCCCATGATTCAAAATAAAGATAGTGGTACCGAAGTGGTACCGAAGCAAAGCTTGGCACTTGGCACTATCTCTTCTAAAAAAAAAGGCACCACATAGGGACTATGTGGTACTGATGCTATTTTCCCATGACTCGATGTACAATTATCTGCTTGGTGAATGCTTGATCAATTATGTCACTCATGTGAGCTGTGCTGTAAAGGTTTTTGGTACTGTCAATTTCGCACACTTTAATAGATTGTACTAGTGAGATTTGGTTTAATTTGCTTTCGATACTGCATTATAACTAAATGTATTGTGATTAACCTATAGCCATGCTAGACTAATTTAAGCTATATGAGATTCCCTATTTCATGTCATCACTCTAGACAATTCAATTGCTTGAGGACAAACAAAACTTTAAGTCTGATATATTTTGATGACATGCAAATATATGATATATCGTGACTTATTTCTGCTATTATTTTGGAGTAAAATGCATGTTTTGTCTCATTTATATACTTAACTGCTTCATATTCTTTAGAGTCTTCACTTTTCCCTTGTTTTATTGAAATGTAGGGATTTTACCCTAAAATCGATGGAATTTGGAAGATCTGAGGATATAGGACGAATCCTCATGGTGAGATGAAGCTGCACGTCGAATTTTAGCGCAAACAGAGTTATCTGTGCTCTTCATGGGCATGGCCATGTATCCATGCACGACCATGTATGAACTTGCACTTTCAGATCTTTCGACGAAATGTTCACGGGCACACCTGTGAACCCATGCACGGCCGTGAAGAGCAATTTTTCTAGAAAAATAAAGTCGCCGAGCCATACACGGGCATGGCCGTGCATCGTCCCGCCCAGTTCGACACCCATTCGGTTTTTCGGCCATAACTTACTATTTTGGAAGCGGATTTCACTGAAATTTGGTGGAGACCTTTCTAATTTAGCTATGCACGGTTTAGGACAAAAATCATTGGATTTGATAAGGCGGTTGAGGAGAATGAAGTGAAACGGCAACAACCTAGGGTTTGGGGTAATATTTTGGGAGACAACACTGTTCCGGGGCGATTCTTCCTTTGTTCCGACGTGGATCTTCGTGCTGGACCTCCTTCCATCAAGGATCTACCCTTCCCGCTAGTTTGATTTGATTTGTATAAGAGATTTGATGTATTTCACGATGTATATGATAGTGCAAACTCTCTTTTCGGGGTTTGGGCATAGCCCACTGTATGAATGTTGAATATTATGACTTGATCTATATATTTCTCCACTTATCTTTGTTCTTATTCATGCCTAGGAAGTTTTCACTCATGTTTATGTATTGGCCATATATATGCATATCTTAGATGCTGTGGGAAGGATTGAGAGGTGAACCACAATCATCGGAATCCCTTAGACTGGACTGGAGATTTTGTTTGGTGAGACCATTCGAAATCACCCGAGGAACCCTAATTCTTCATAGAACCCATTGGATCCGTTTAACCCGGTAAGCCACGAGAGTAGGAGACTTGGGTTAAGTCGGATACCAGACCGTGTCCTGAGAGGGAGCGCGTCTGTACCCTAGGAAAGATTACCTTGAGAACTTAGATAAAACTTGATTAGAACATCAAGCCTTAATATTTCTTCATGTTTCATTGTGATGAAACTCGATACCCTGAATATCTCTCATAGATTTGAAACACCGATTGTTTTGCTCTCTGCTCTGCTTGATTTCATTTGCTTTAGTTTAATTATCTGCACTAGGATTCTAGACATTTCTCCATTAATTGTTAACCTAGCTACTAGTTGACTGATCAGTTAGTACTTGACCTCTAGTCCTCGTGGGATCGATACTTATTGTATTACACGATAGACCGTGCACTTACGGTAGTAGCCATTTAGGCCCTATCAACTATGCAGCCCCTAATCCACGAGAGATTCACTCTAGCATTGCTAGATCAGTCATAAAGGCTAATAACTTTGAAATCAAGCTTGCTTTCTTATCTATGATTCAACAGAACCAGTTTGGAGGATCTCCTCTTGAAGATCCTGACCAATACCTTTCTTTGTTTCTTGAACTTTGTGATACAATTAAGATTAATGGAGTTTCTAACGATGCATTAAAATTGAGATTGTTTCCTTTTTCTCTTAGGGACCGAGCGCGATATTGGTTTCAAGCACAACCTACCGGTACCTTCACCACATGGGAGCAATTGTCCAATGCCTTCTTGATGAAATATTTTCCACCAAGCAAGACCATCCAAATGAGAAACCAGATTTCAAGCTTTGCACAGAGGGATGGTGAATCTTTTAGTGAGGCATGGGAGAGATTCAATGATTTACAACGGAAGTGTCCTCACCATGGCATTGAAAATTGGGTTTTAATTCATACTTTTTACAATGGTTTGCTTTATAATACCAGACTAACTATTGATGCTGCTACAGGAGGAGCTCTGATGAGCAAAACCATTGATGATGCTTTTAAGTTATTGGGAGAAATGGCTTTAAATCATAACCAGTGGACTTCAGAGAGAGGAGTGCTTTATAAACCTTCCTAAGATAAGAATGAAAGTGATGGTTGGCGCACCTTGGTAGAGAAGGTAGACTCTTTATGCAACAGATTTGATTCATTTGAGATGCATACTGCTGTTGTTTCTTCATCTCTTGTTTGTGATATATGTGGTAACAATGGTCATATCTCTGAAGATTGTAAGGTCATTGCTAGTCAAGATAGTGAACATGTTAATGCATTAGGGAATTACAATTAAGGAAGAGACAAAGATACCTATTCTAGTATGTACAACCCTGGATGGAGGAATCACCCCAACTTATCTTGGAAAAACAACAACAATGTAGGGGGACAAACTAAAAATAGAGGGTTCCAAAATAAGCCAAATCAAAATCAAAACTCAAATCAGAATTCAAACATTGAGTCCATGCTAGAAAAGATTATGACTAATCAAAGTCAATTCATGCAAAATCAGAACAAAGAAATTAAAGATCTTAAGGGAATTATTTGTCAATTAGCTTCTCAAGTAGGATCATTAGCATCTCACAACAAAATCTTGGAAAATCAAATAGCACAATAAGCTAGTAGTTCTTACAGACCCCCTGGAAAATTACGTACTAAACTTGAGTTGAATCCTAGGGAGCATTGTAATGCTATCATCACTAGAAGTGGGAGACAATTAGAAGAACCAAAAGGGTAAGTTGTGATCAATGAAAAAGAGTCTAATGATGATCATGATGATGAATTAGAGTTAGAAAAATCTTCTACAGATGAGCAAACCCAAGCTAGTTTGCCACCTCACAAGGGTGATGAACCAAAAGGGGATGTGCCATGTGAGAAAGATGATTCTAAACCTAATTTACCTCCACCTTATAGACCACCTATACCCTTTCCCCAAAGGTTAGTACAAGCAAAACTTGATAAACAATTTGGCAAATTTCTTGAAGTATTGAAAAAGTTTTACATTAATATTCCTTTTACTGAAGCTATATCTCAAATGCCATCATATGCAAAATTCTTGAAAGAAAGAGATCTTGTCTAACAAAAGAAAATTAGAGGACTATGGTACTGTGGCTTTAACTGAGGATTGTAGTGCTATTATTCAGAATAAATTGCCACCAAAACTGAAGGATCCAGGTAGTTTCACTATACCTTGTTCTGTTGGAAGCATATCTTTTAACCAAACCTTATGTGATTTAGGAGCCAATGTAAGCCTAATGCCTTTCTCTATTTGCAGGAAGCTGGACATTGGAGAGCTTAAACCAACATCCATATCTTTACAGCTCGCAGATAGCTCGGTAAAGTATCCTATAGGTATTGTAGAGAATGTTCCAATCAAGGTAGGGGAATTTTTCATACCTGCAGATTTTGTAGTACTTGATATGGAAGAAAATCATAAAAATCTCATAATTCTTGGTAGACCCTTTTTGGCTACAGCAGGTGCACATATAGATGTTAAAAAAGGAAAAAATCATTTTTGATATTTGTGAAAAAATAATTGAATTTGATCTTGCTGATTCTTTGAACAAACTTTCATATTCTGGATCGTGTTGTAGTATCGATATAGTAGATGATGTTGTTTATGATGTTCATGATTTATTTGATGAATCCTCTAATTTTGAAACTAACAATTTTTCTAAGGATATTGATAAAGGATTACAGGAGAAATGACATCAAATTTCTGACAAGAAGAAGAAAAAGAGAAGAAGAAGAAGAGGCTCTAAGTTAATTGACAAGGGAAAGAAGATATTGAGTAAATTTGGACACTGTTTCAAGACTGAGCCTTATGTGATTCATAGCGATACTCAAATCAAAGAAAAATCAGAGTGGAAATTGAAGAAATCAGAACCAAAACTGAGTGCAGAAGGGTCATGCTAAAGACCTTTAAATTAGCGCTTCTTGGGAGGCAACCCAAGCATTCTAACTTTAGTTTTTTCACTTTATTTTTTGTTTTATTTTTAGAACTATTTTTCTTTTATTTTTGTAGGTAAAACGAGTTTTGGCGCAAATTACGGCACTACCGTAATGTATATTACGGTACTATAATTCCAGTCTGCTTTCGACTAGAAGTTTGTGACGAGATTACAGCACTATTGTAAGTATTTTTACAGTACCGTATTTTGTGTCCAAAATCAAACCGAGAGTATTTTTGCTTTTACGGTACTGACATAATAATTATTACGGTGCCGTATTTTTGAGCTGATTTTTTTTATTTATTTGCCTAGAAAAAAAAAATTTGTGATTATTTTTACGACACTGTCGTAACCATTTTTGTGGTATCGTAATTTTCATCTGTTTTCAACCTGAAAGTTTTCATGTTTTTATGGTACTACCGTAAGCATTTTCATGGTACCGTAATTAGGGATGTTTTTCGACCCGAGAGTTTGAGCCAAATTACGGTACTACCGTATTCATTTTACGGTCCGTGTTTTTCAATTTCGCCAGATTATGGCACAGCAGTAATGATTTTTACAGCCGTAATTATATTTTTAGACGTGATTCCTGTGCCATTTTTTAGGGTTTTCTCGGCCGTGTTTTGAGTTTTCTCAATCGTTCTCACTCGTTCTCATGCTGACCTTCATCTCCAGACCATCTCCGACCATCAGAGCTCACCGGCAACCCTTCCTTTCTGGTTTTCACCCCTGATCTAGTACTCGCTCACCCGATTTCTCTGTTATCGTGAGTTTTCACGTGATTTTCGCCCCTTTCTTCATTTCTCTTCGATTCTTGGTCATTTTCAGAAATTCTTGCTTCTATTTACTTCTTAGATGATAGGCGACCAGTTCTTGTTCGTTTCTAGCATTTTTGATTAATTTTTGTGAGTGATTTAAGCTTAAACGAGTTGGATTTGCTGAGATTCACTGTTCAAATTTTGCCCCTTTCATTTTTAACTGAATCTTTGAGTTCAAGCATGCATATTAGTTGATTCTTGTTTCTATAATGCTTTATGAGTATTGTTGTTCATAATTGAAAGTATTATTTGAGTTCAAACTTGTTATACTTTGCTATATTGTGTTGAAATCTCAAGTTGCAGCTATAAGTTCATTCATGGCACCCAAGACTAAGCAAGTAGTTTCAAAGAAAAGAGGAAAAGGACTAGCTACATCCTCTTCACCATCAAATCCCTATGGCATTGTGTTTAGAGATGAAATTCAAGAGTCAAGGTACAATCAATTGGTGGAAAGCAGAGTTGTCAATACAAAATATGCTGATAGAAGGACTTTAGAGGCACTTGGGCTCTACGAGGATGTATCTTGGATGTTTGAGCATATCAGAGCCAGAAGATTTTTTGAGATGGCACCATATACCTATTTGCCACTTGCTTTGGAATTTTTGAGTAGCTTGAATGTGGATCTAAGAGAGTTCTCCAATGGACCTGCTGAAGGAGATATCACATTCAGATTAGCTAATGTGGAGAGGAAGTTAAATTTGAGAGAAGTCAGGTCTATCTTTCACTTGGGTTCTAGAGGTATACCCAAATACCAATTGGGTTTATAGAGAATGTGTTTTGGAACCAGATTACCCTTGAGACTCATTTTTCTACTATTTCTCCTAGAGCTTCAAAGATCGCGAATCCTTGTATAAAGTATGTTCATAGAGTTCTTGCCCACACTGTCTTTGGCAGAGGAGACCGTGATGGCATGGTAAGACAGTCTGAACTCTACTTTCTTTAGGGGATGCTTAATGGAGTAGTGGTAGATGTTGCATTCTTTCTGATGAAGCATATGGATAAAGTGGCTAGGGCGAAAAAGGGAGCAATTGTAATAGGAGGGCTGATTACACCTATAGCCCTACATCTGAAAGTTGAACCATATGGGATAGAAGTGGCAAGGGGGAATGCAAGTCTTGATCTTGAGTCTTGCATGACAATGAAAATGATAGTTAGAGAAGGGGATGTCTTTTGTTTGGTCCTTGGACCAAATGCCCCTATTCTACCATTACCCCATGTAGAGAAGACCACTATGAAAGAAAAGAGCGAATTGAAAGCTTTCACTGAGCACCGCTGAGGCAGTTTTTACACCACCGTTGAGTTTAGTTCCACCACCACCCACTTGGGGTAGAAGAAATGATCCTTATGGTATGGAGTCGCCATCTCACTGGCCTGCTAATTCTACTCCCCCAGCTGCTGATTCTTCCCACAAACCTCCTAGAGGATGGTTTGCTGATTCTGAATTTAATTCTGAATTTGAAGAGTCATGCCATTAATGACTATTATGAGACTTTAATTTAGAGTTTTAATGGGCCATTATGAGACTAATTCAGTGTTTAATTCTATAATTAATTTTGAATTTAATTCTATAATTAATGACAAATTAATTCAGAGATTAATTTTGAATTTATTTTTGAATTTCAAGGGTCACCATGGTTTCTATAAAAGGGGGAGGGTTGAGAGGAGTTGGCGCCTTCTTGCTTTTGGAAAGCTCTCCTTGGAGATTTCTTCTTCCCTCTCCTCTTGGCATTCGCAAGCTTGGAGCTTGGCGAGTTTCCATCATCCCTCTCCTTGGCGTCTTCTCCTTATGAGTGGCGCAAGTTCTTGAGGAGAACTCCCAGAGGCGTGGATCTTCTTCCCTAGGCTAGCACAGGGTATGGAAGAAGAGAATTTGAGCATCGGCTGTGTGCGAGACTACAGAGGGCGAACATTTGGGCACCTGCATCGCATCTACTTTCATTGCTCTAAGGTATCATCTCTTACTCACCGTGTTGATTCCCTCGCATGACATGATCTTTTGGGTTTTTGGGACTGGCCTGTTTCGGGGATTGCTTCCGCTGTGTATGTTTGTAATATTTTAAAATCCCCGGGGTTTCCCAACAAAGAGATGGTAAATTGGGGAATCAAACCTCAAGTGTTGAGAAGGAAGTCAATTAATGAGATAAACCGCAGTGGACAAGGCCTCCTCCTAGAATTTAGCTAGCATCGAGGACTGTAAGAGAAGTGTACGAACCATATCCAATAAGTGACGATTTTTCCGTTCGACCAATCCATTTTGTTGCGGAGTATAAGGACAAGACCGTTGAGATAGAATCCCTTTACCTTGCAAATAAGCTTAAAATTCATGTGACATATACTCACCACTATTATCTGTCCTCAAAACTTTAAAGTGAGTAGAAAATTAAGTCTCAACATATGCAACAAAACTTTGAAATACGCTAAATACATCAACTTTAGTATACAAAAAATATATCCATGTGAATCAACTGTAGTCATCAATAAAGGTTACAAAATAACGACGTTGACTATGAGAAATAATAGAAATAATTCTCCAAACATCAATATGTATAATATCAAACCCCCCTTAGCATGACTACCCGAGGTAGAAAAAGGCAAAGTTATACTCTTTCCCAATTTACATGTAGAACAATTAAATGTCAATACATAATTGAAAGTGTTCCTAAGGAAACCACGTTTCAGCAAATTAGACAAAATTACATGGTTAGGATGGCCTAAACGTTTATGCCAAAGTTCCGCTTGATTGTCAGCAAGTATAGAAGCTAAAGCTAAATGTCTCAAAATGCCAAAGTGCAGTGGAAACAATCTACCCACTCTAGGTTCCTTCATGATCACCTTCTCCGAAGCCTGATCCTGTACAACACAGCCATCACGAGAAAAATATACATCATAGTGATCCTCCAGTAATTGACCAACAGATATTAAATTAGTTGACAACTGTGGAGCAATAAAAATAGTACTAAAAGTGCGACCAATATCACTAATGGCAGTAATTGGAAGACTGCTACCATTAGCTATTTGGATATTTTGTTGACCATTATACGGATGCAAATTTTGTAACAAGTCAGAGGATCCAATCGTATGATTTGATGCTTTAGAATCAACAAACCAACTAGAAGAAACTTGCTTACCACGACCCTGAAGACCAAAAGTGGAGAATGCAGTGAGAATCATCTGTTGGACCATCTCTAGAGTCATAATGACAGAGTCATGGACACACATGAGGGCGGCCTAACACCTCTAGGAGACACTTGGGGAGACTCCCCAGGATTTGAGGAGGATGCCCCACAAATTTCAGCTCAAGGAGCCTTCTGTCACCCTGAACACGGCCAGGCCGTGTTGGCAGACACGGCCGTGACGAGAAGAACGGCCGTTCCAGCAGCCATGGTCGACTCTGCGCAACCCAGCCAACCCCGACACGGCCAGGCCGTAATGGAGGACATGGCCGTGACACGGTCGAGGAAGAACGCGAACGCCAGCACGGGCCGCGACACGCCCGTGACACCCGCCGTGACGAGCTCGGCGGACTTCGGCCTTAGCGATCACGGCCGTGACGAGGAACACGGCCAGGCCGTGACCAGTCCCCCATCCGGCGTCGCCAGCCCACCTCAGCATGGCCAGGCCGTGACCAGGAACATGGCCATGTCCAAACTTTCTGTGGATTTTGGACCCCATATTACGGCCCGTGACATTCATCATGGCACTGGCGTAAAATCTGCTTGACCCTAACACGGCCAGGCCATGACAATGGACACGGTCGTGACGAGTTTGCAGGTCACCGACACACCCATGCCTCCAACCGTGTTCGCCCCGACAGAAAATCCAGACGCTGATCACGGCCGTGACGGCAAGCACGGCCAGGCCGTGTTTAGCCCCAGAAAACACACGGAGGTCAATTTTCATCCCGTTCGATGCTCGCAACGGTCCTCGCACCCCCCGAACCATTTTGTGGGTGTGGTTAGCCCTTCCTAAACAACAACTTGCCACGTCCGCTCCCTCAACAAGGCCTCACCCACATCTTCGGAGTCCCTTCAACCCATTCCTATGGCGACTCTTCCTCGAGGACCCCCACCGGAAGTCACCGCCGATCGCTACAACAATCGGGTCCTCAACTCAGCCCAAGAGACCGCCACCAATGTCCATAACCAGCCCATGATCAGTAAGTTCTGCTGCTTCGTGGTAGCCTGCTCCGAGATGGTATAGCCGTTGGCAACGGCCCAGCAAGAAGGCCCATGCGCCAGCCACCTCCGCGTGTTGTTCTCTGTCCTTTTATTCCCTAGTTAGTTATTGCTTTTCGGGTTGTTAGAGGGCATCTTGGACCCTCTTTAGTTGGTAGGGGTTGTTGGTGTCTCCAACAAACCCTATGTGTGTAGCTTGTGCCTCACCCCTCCCTCTTGTTCTATAAAAGAGAGCTGAGGGACTACTAGTGTTTTAACTTTGTTGTAGTAGCACCTTCCCCCACGCGAAGGTTTAAGCCACTTCAAACTCCAAAGAGCTCGCCTAGAGTCTCTTCGTCCACCTCTTGTTATCGATTTTCAGCTTTCAATCAAAACACCCGAGGAACCTCCCAAGGCTCTGGGTCCTTTTCAAGGCAATCCTTATAATCATCGACCGGCTTGTGTCTTGGACTCGCAGCATTCCACCTCTGCAGGCCCGTCTAGGTCCTGCGCGCACGTGCTTGCTTCAAGAAATTGGCTCTACTAATCAGGTGAGTAGTTTCATTTGTAGAATCGTGCTCATTGTCTCCTCGGCTCGCTGGTATTGCTCAAGTCGCATCCCCGTGGCACAGGTTTTCATCGGTTTTCTCGAGTTTTCATCGCTCCGCACGTTTTTTACTTCCCTCGCCTCCAGCCCCCCTCGCGTATTCAGCATCATGGATTCCCCCACCGTAGAGTACTGAATTAAGGACCAACTCACCCATAACATATGCTGCATCACATAACCACTTGATTGTTATTCACAATAGCAGACGTAGATCTCAAAATAGGAGAATTTGACACAGGAGCTTGGACAGTTGTATGTGCTTTTGCTCGCTAATTTTCTAGATATGTAAGACAATCTTTGATAATGTGTCCATTCTGTTTATAGTAATTGCAGAATTTCTTAGTACAATTTCTAGCTATGTGCCCAAATTCTTTGCAGTTATAATATTGCATGTGTCCTTTACTCCTATTTTTGCCTCGTGTGGTTGCATATGCATCATTTACATTCTCTAATTATCCATGAGATTTACGGGCAAGAACTATCTAGCTTAGGATTTCCAATTTCGAATGCGGGCCACATAAATGGGTATTCTGTCCCTAAAAATAACTTAGAGCAGGGTAACTGGGAAGTGAATAATGCTAAAATTATTTCTTGGATTTTTGTATCTATTGAACCCCATATGGTGAATAATATGCATTCTTTTAATACTACTAAGGAGATGTGGGATTATTTAAGGCGCATTTATTATGAAGATAATACTGCAAGATGTTTTCAACTTAAACTTCAATAATTCAGACCTGAATTTGAAGTAGCTAGAGGTGGATTACTTAAGGCGCATTTAATATTGCCAAGGAGATGTGGGATTATTTAAGACACATTTATTATCAAGATAATACTGCACGATGCTTTCCACTGATGAAATTAAGACCTGAATTTGAAGTAGTTAGAGGTGTATTACTAAATAGACATCCAATATCTTCATTAGATATATGTCTTGGTGGGCTCATATGTGAAGAACAAAGGCCATCTTATCTCATGGATAATATTTCTGAGGATGCATTACCAAAAGGAATTTACATTTTATGTATTATAGACAACACTAACTAGGGCACAAGATAATTGAAAATTCCACCAGAGAGCAAAGTTTGAAAGCATAACAAGAAAGACACGTGAACAAAAGCTAAAGAAAGCCCAAAAGACTCACAGATGTAAATGTTTGTAGTGGAAGCGAAAGAACTCCAGTAATCCAGAAGTGATAGAGAAAATCTCGAAGAGAATCGCCAAGCGAAGGAAGCAACCACGAAACTTTAGAAGAACCAACAGTAACGTCGTCCATGAAAGAACACCAAGAGGTAGCAAAGAAACATAGACTCCAAGCACTAGCAAGCTTCGTCCGCCCGATAAACTCCAGTAACGTCGCCTCGAAGTCGCTGCCAGGCGGAAGACAACAGGCGATAGACACAACCGCAAACTTCTCCTCGCCAGGACGTTTAGAAAGATCACTAAGAAGAACGCTGCCATAGAAACCCTAAATGGACGCATGATGGCTCTGATACCATGACAAAGAAATGAGTCGAAAGAAGGGTGCCCCCAAATCGACAACCTGTCATTCTATTATAGAGAGTAATATTACAGATGGGTAAGATTTACAAACGGGTATATACCTAATGGGTTTATACTAATGGATTTGTACAAGTTTTACCCATATATACAAAAATACATCTTTTCACTAATATTATCCGATTTGGGTAATATATATACTATTTATACCCTATCCGAACCGAATAATAAGTTCTCAATTAACTGTAAATGGGTTTGAGTGAGATAGATACCTGCTAAAATACTGCTAGTTATCCCTACTCTCTTTTCTTCTCCGTCATTTCCTTTTCTCTTTGTTTTTTTCTTTGTATTTTTTTTGTGGTCGCCAGCCTCCGGCCTTTGTCAGTCTGGCCAAAACTGGTCTTGTTCCTTTTGATTGAATTGATGGTAAGACTATTGAATACCTTGCTTTCCAAATTGAGTTAATTACCAGACTGCTACACAAATAGCCTCCCTTTTTTTTCTTTGCCGTAGAGACCAGCCGCCCCTCCCCCTCTTTTTTTTCTTCGCCGTGAGAGACCCCTTCTCTCT
The DNA here is from genome assembly GCA_027563935.2 of Costus lasius. Classification (NCBI taxonomy): domain Eukaryota; kingdom Viridiplantae; phylum Streptophyta; class Magnoliopsida; order Zingiberales; family Costaceae; genus Costus; species Costus lasius. Next base: position 24,735,031 of record CM050451.1, on the reverse strand, counting down.
TTTTCACTTTTTTTTTGATACCACCGAATCTCCCCCTTTATTTATTTTTATAAAAATCGTGGCCACAAGGCCCACAACCCACGATTCTTGTGTTTATTTATTTATTTAATTTTTTTAACATGATAAATACCATGTTTGATTGATTTTTTTATATTTTATTCATTTTAAGCTCACGATGCCATGATCTATATTTGGTGTCAGGCCCGGGATTCTCCGGTTCAACCCAGGAAGAGTTGGGCTGGGCCACAGCCCAAGTCCACACGCGTAGGGAGCAAAAGCCGCAAGAGAACGTGCGGAGACGCAGTCGTCTCTGCACAGCTCGGACGAAGCATGCGGATCGCATCGAGCTTTCCGGGTGAAGCAAACGGCGACAGGGTCTTCAGCGGAAGACCCAGAGGCGGGTGCGGTGTCTTTAGAGGAAGACGTGTATGGGCGAGTTTCTCGGGCAACGGACGACTGCAAATAGGAGAAGCCGTGAAGCTGCGCGAGCTTCGCCAAGATTCTCGGGAGAAGGCGGTGTCTGCAAGCGGTGCTCGCGGAGACTTGGACGGCGGCTTGGCGTCGTCTTCTTATGCGGAAAAGGCAGACGTAGTGGCGGGTGGCGGCGCGATTCCTTCGGACGCGGACGCATGAGAATCGGGCGTCGAGGGATTCGCGGACGAAGCGGATGCCGAGGCGGCGGTGCTACAGGTTAAAAGCCGCAGATCAGAAGCAGAGGAGGGAGGAGGTGCGCGACGAAGAGCGACCTTCAGGAGCAGCACCCGGGGGGGTGCGCCACCACCGGCGACGGCGAGAAGCGCTGTCGCCCACCACCCCTTTCAAGCCCACAGACGGAACAAGGAGAGTCTGTGAGTTTGAGCGAGCCGGCGACAACGAGCGTCGAGGCGAGAGAGAGAGCTTGAGTGCTTGAGCGATTGTAACCGTCGACAGAGGTCGACAGCGAGGGAGGGAAGAGGGGTACCGGCCGGAGGGCCGACGACGAGTTTAGAGGAAGTCCGTAACGTTTTCCGGGAATAAACGAAGCTTTCTCCACTCCGATGTCCTCTTCCCCTGTTGGTAGTCCTTTCCGCGGTATCGGCGACAAGCTTCGATGGCAGGCGGTTGCCGGATGGTGAGCAGGCGACGCGAGGAAGACGAAGAACAGTCGACGGTTTCATTCGAACGCGTCGGGCGTTCGAAACGAGGCGAGTCAATGCAGCGGCAGTCAATGGACGATTTCGAACGCGAAATCGAATTCGGGACACTGACGTCTGGCGGACGTCAGCGTGCAAAATCGAAGCGGCAAAAATGAAATTCGGCGCGGCGAGATTTCGATCGGAGGGCTGACGTCACGCCGACGTCAGCAAGAGTATGATTTTGACTTCCGTCAAAATTAGAGAGAGGTATTTCCAAATTAGGGTTTGATTCGGATTTTCCTAAATTAGGGTTAGGGTTTCTGAGCGACCTTGTAATTTGGGGATAAAGAAGTTCGGGGAAGTAAGGGTTTCTATTTGGGGCAAGGTATTGGTCCGGAAACCCTAGCGCGATCATGTTCTGGTGTTCCGCCGGACGGCTCTAAGAAGCAGATAAGCGCTGTTTTTAGACCGTTCCGACCGGGGCGTGACAATAGGTATCAGAGCTAGAGATTCAGCCATGAAGGTGAATCAAGGAGATCCGAGATGGAGCAGACACAGGTGCTCAGCAGGAGCAATTCCAGCGCGCTACGACGTAGACTAGGGCACGAGGGGTTGGGCAATACGCTATGATGTGAACCCAGTAGTGCCAAGTCAGGCGGAGTGCTGAAGATTCAGTGCGCTAGTACGTGAACTCAGTTCTTGCAGGTTGAGCGGAGCATCTATGTGGATGATGCGTTACTGACGTGACCCTAATAGCGCTGAGTTGGGCGGAGCACTATGACATGTTATGACGAGAGGCTTACGAGATCACTTCCCGGAGCAGGAAGCTTCGATGCTATTACTAGGAGGGTGACGAAGAGAGGTATGCGAGACCTCTTCCCAGAGCAGCGAGCTCTGATGATAACGATAGGAGAACGTCAGACGAACATCGAGGACGATGTTCAAATCAAATGGGGGAGAATTGTCAGGCCCGGGATTCTCCGGTTTAGCCCAGGACGAGTTGGGCTAGGCCACAGCCCAAGTCCACACGCGCAGGGAGCAAAAGCCGCAAGAGAACGTGCGGAGACGCAGTCGTCTCTGCACAGCTCGGACGAAGCACGCGGATCGCATCAAGCTTTCCGGGTGAAGAAAACGGCGACAGGGTCTTCGGCGGAAGACCCAGAGGCGGGTGCTGTGTCTTTAGAGGAAGACGTGTATGGGCGAGTTTCTCGGGCAACGGACGACTGCAAATAGGAGAAGCTGTGAAGCTGCGCGAGCTTCGCCAAGATTCCCGGGAGAAGGCGGCGTCTGCAAGCGGTGCTCGCGGAGACTTGGACGGCGGCTTGGAGTCATCTTCTTATGCGAAAAAGGCAGACGCAGTGGCGGGTGGCGGCGCGATTCCTTCGGACGCGGACGCGTGAGAATCGGGCGTCGAGGGATTCGCGAATGAAGCGGATGCCGAGGCGGGTGGCGCTGCAGGTTAAAAGCTGCAGATCAGAAGCAGAGGAGGGAGGAGGTGCGCGACGAAGAGCGACCTTCAGGAGCAGCACCCGGGGGGGTGCGCCACCACCAGCGACGGCGAGAAGCGCAGTCGCCCACCACCCCTTTCAAGCCCACAGACGGAACAAGGAGAGTCTATGAGTTTGAGCGAGCCGGCGACGACGAGCGTCGAGGCGAGAGAGAGAGCTTGAGTGCTTGAGCGATTGTAACCGTCGACATAGGTCGACGGCGAGGGAGGGAAGAGGGGTACTGGCCGGAGGGCCGACGACGAGTTTAGAGGAAGTCTGTAACGTTTTTCGGGAATAAATGAAGTTTTCTCCACTCCGATATCCTCTTCCCCTGTTGGTAGTCCTTTCCGCGGTATCGGCGACGAGCTTCGACGGCAGGCGGTTGCCGGATGGCGAGCAGGCGACGCGAGGAAGATGAAGAACAGTCGACGGTTTCGTTCGAACGCGTCGGGAATTCGAAACGAGGCGAGTCAACGCAGCGGCAGTCAACGGACGATTTCGAACGCGAAATCGAATTCGGGACACTGACGTCAGGCGGACGTCAGCATGCAAAATCGAAGCGGCAAAAATGAAATTCGGCGCGGCGAGATTTCGATCGGAGGGCTGACGTCACGCCGACGTCAGCAAAAGTATGATTTTGACTTTGGTCAAAATCAGAGAGAGGTATTTCCAAATTAGGGTTTGATTTCGGATTTTCCTAAATTAGGGTTAGGGTTTCTGAGCGACCTTGTAATTTAGGGATAAAGAAGTTCGGGGAAGTTAGGGTTTCTATTTAGGGCAAGGTATTGGTCCGGAAACCCTAGCGCGATCACGTTCTGGTGTTCCGCCGGATGGCTCTAGGAAGCGGATAAGTGCTATTTTTAGACCGTTCCGACCGGGGCATGACATTTGGCATGGTATTTTTGGATTTTCTTTTTTAACGTGGACATGTTCTACTTTTTGGCATAATTTGATTTTTTTTATTGACTTCACGGTTGCCTTTTCTTGTTATTCCCTTCTATGTTTTAACATATGACCTTCAACAAGATTATTTATTATATTGCTTATATGTGCAATCTTGATTAAGTTACATTGATGTAAGTTAATACCTCATTTAAATATTAAAAAAAAGGGTCACATTTTAAAAAATAAAATATAATAAACATATCAACTTGCTTAATAAAGGCTAAAGGATCCGACAAATGACTTTTAGTGAAAAATGCTTTGATTTATATCCTAATTAAGTAAAAATAATATCTTTTTTACAAAAGGTGCTAGGATTATATTCTCGTAAATTAAAATAAAAAGTATTACTAAAGTAATTTTCAATATTAAAAATCCTACTTCATTGAACGGAATATGAATTACTCTAAATTCGGCATTCCTACAATGGCAACCTAACCTCCACAATAGATAAATCCTAGAAAGAGATTTAATAAGTAAATAAGCAAACTAAATGACCAAAGGAGTACAACATAATAATTATATAGCATATTTTGTGCATTAGAGTTATTATAGCTTAAATTTCCTCATTCCTAAATTGATTGTAGTACTCTTATATAAAAAAATAAATAGTTTTTATTTTTAAATTTGATTTAAAGGTAGATCATGGGAAGTGTCTCTACACGCATCCCTCATCCCTTTATAGTCTCTTCTATATAAGAGTATGCATATATAGTTGCTACTAAGAATTGGGTACTCAGCAACTCATGAAAAATCAAGATATGCAATAGTCATAAATGTGCACCTTGGATAGTAGTTCTCTATATCACTTGTACTCCATTTAAGTATATTGAGCAATGCTCTCATCTTACCACATTATATAATAACAAGTAGTAACCTTATTTACATTTAATTTATTTTTTTTAAAAAAATTAATTTTAGGGGATCGTTTGTGTTGTATTTTAAAAATTTAAAATCTTTATTACTTTTAATTTTGTTGAATTTGATTTAATCTCTTAAAGGAGATAGTTTTAATTAATTATTTTATTTTATTTTATAAAGGGGTATAGTGAAGGGTGTTGTCACCCTATACATGGAGAGCCCTCTTCTAATTCTCACTTTATTCTTGAGGCCCCTACCTCAAGTTTAATTTTTTTTTTTCTTTTATACTATTCTAAGTTGAAAAAGGCTATAGGTATGGGTATCCTTGGGGAGAAAACTAGATTTAAGTTGTGCGAAAGCTAGATGTTTGAAAAAGAAAACATAATGTGAACTTGATGTAAAAAATTAGAGGCTGTAATATGCTCCTGCAGAGGTGACCTGCTTGTCGATACGTTTAATGTAGCAAGGCAAAGTCAACTCTTATTTTGTAAGAGGTAATAATAAAGTTTTGAGATCTAGTCAAACTCATCCTTTATATAATTTCCATCTACTAAAGAACACGCACCATAGATTTAGAAAGGAAATTTATTCACCAACATATGAAATTAACACCTCAACTCCATTCAAGAAAAGTGAGTGTATAGTTCATAAACTTGTAATAAAACAAAGCTCAAACGCTACAATTCAAGCACACATCCATTACGCAATTAACGATGATCAGAAATGACCAGGAATGGGAGGACAATAACTAATTTCACTACTATCGTCGCCTCCCTGAATGGGGCCAGTGGTGCAGCTCGACGGCCGAGAAGACCGGGTGCCCTTCGCCTGCTGCTGCACCTCCTTGTAATCAGCCAGTGCAATCCTTCCGTCGTGCCTCTTCTCCTCCAAAGGCCTCGCTGCTGCCTCACCAACGTGCAGCTGCGAGCTCCATGAGCTCACCAGCCCAAGCAGCAGCACAAGCTTGAGGTAATTACAAGCCATCTAATTGCTTGCTTATAGCTCCTAATTAACTACGTAGGATTTATTCAACTTACAATAAGGGAGACGGATATATATAGCTAGTTTGAGGTAATTGGAGCAAACGTTTTAAAATACAATTTCCATGATTCTTCTCTTTCGGTTAAAAGAGATGTTTGATTCATACTACTGTTTGTCTCTGTGGTCAATGTGCCAAAACTAGAGCATCTGCAAGAGCTCAGTGCTGAGAACCAATCAAAATCGAGTGTCATTCATGGCCTCGCCGCCCATGCATATTAAACAATGGAGAAGAAAAGCTGGTGTCCCAACTTATTCCTCGACTTGTGTTTTCGAATAATTAATCTCCTGGTATATCGATCTTGGCAAATTTTGAGGAGACCAGGATCGAGGCCAAATTCAAATGGGGGATGATCTTTTTCACACAGATAGGAATACGGGCGGTATTTTGTTCTAGCTTTTTATTTTGTTTTTTTTTTTAAAAAAAAATACTTTGTCGATCCGTGTGTTTACATTTGATATTAGTTTTTGTTTAAAATATATATACTTAATTTAAGCAATTAATATTTGCGCAAGTGCAAAAAAAAAAAAAAGAAGCTAAATCGCAAGAAGTTGATCTAATTCAGTGTTCAGATTTGATAGTAGTGTCTTAATTTATGTAATTAGCATCACAATAAATGTTATAAATAACACTATCCTTTCACAAGATTAACGAGTAATAAAATTGTTAACATGTCATGTGAAAACATCTCTTCATAGAGGGTAAAAATCATCGGATTAAGCACAAAAAATGATAAAGCAATAATAAAATTAATATAAATTTTGTTTATTTGGTGGTAATATCTTAGATTAATTTATGTTTTTTTACATGTGTGGAGACATTAGGAATAAGAAAATAATTTGTGACACCAAATTACTTCTTCTTCCTAGTGAATGTAAAAGGCAACGTTATGAAGTTGGCTAGAAATTCCCCTCCATAAGAGTTGTTCGGTATTAGGACTTCACTAAAGTAGGGGTCAATATGAAATACCCAACACTAATAAACGTCAAAAGAAAAGCGAATGTCTGTCTCCAGATTTTCCATTGAATAATATTAGTGCTTGAACTTTAATTTCAATGCAGGCATAAGCAATATGTGAATAGGATATTTGTGGTAAGTGGTGGACTGAGCTTTATTTAGCGTTACATCTTTGTTGATTTGCTCACTTTCAACTACTTTGACAGCACAGCATGTGTGAGAATTAGTTAAATGCATTGAGAGATACAAGTGTGGACAAAAGTAATTCGGAGGTTAGGTAAAAACACATAATTAAGAAAGTCAAACCATCTCACTACTGCAAACCATTTTTAGGGTTCAAAATTTCTATATTTTCGTTTATTCTAAACATGTGTGAGAATTACCTAGTGAAGCATTTGTGTAAAATGGCAAGATCCTCCAAGGGTGTAATCATGATTGGGGGGGGGGGGGGGGGGGGGGGGGGGGGGGGTTGGTATTGATCACACCTATTGCTCTGATCACCTATTGCTCATAGCCTTGGTGTTTACTTTGCCTAGACCTAGCAAAAACTGACCCGACCTGCCGACCCGACTCGATACGAAATTAGGCGGGGGTCATAAACGGGTCGTGTCGGGTTGTAATCGGGTTGACTCGCTTAACCCGATTATATTATATAATTATATATTATATATATAATTTATATATCATTTCGGGTCGAGTCGTGTCATGTCGAGTTAATCGGGTTAATATTTTTATATTTATATAATTATATATATACATTTTTATTAATATTTATTTGAATTATTTAATATTAAACGGGTTAATCGGGTCGTGTCGGGTTGACCCGAACATATATGGGTCGTGTTTGGGTTAAATCATCTGACCCAATTAATTAAACAGATCGTGTTCAGATTAAACTAATCAGGTCACGGGTCACAGCCGACCCAACCCGAACATGACCCACTGACCTGTTTTGCTAGGTCTAACTTTGCCCCACTAAGCAAGCCTTGAGGCAAAATAAGACTTGACATTGATTCATGTCTTGCAATGAAAATAATATCAAGGTGAGGGGACGGATTCTAACTATTATTTTAAAATGGGCATTTGACGTATTAGCAAAAAAATTGATAATTTTGTAATTAAGAATAATTGTTTTTGTACTACATCATCAAATACATTATATCGTTAAGATTAAATATGGTTGTTATTGTCTTTCTTAATAAACTAAAATGACTAAATTATGTATCGTCATAACTAAAATTGTTGTCATTATCTTTCTATATAAATGCCTCTCGCCCAAACTCCAACTTTTACACTATCCTACTCTATTATATAGGGTGAATACCCACTACCCGAATCCGATTATATATATATATATATATATATATATATATATATATATATATATATATATATATATATATATATATATATATATGTGTGTGTGTGTTTATGTTCTTTTATTTATGTACTATAAATTATAAATTTAATTAATGAGTTTCAGGGTTAAGAGTCGACTTGTAATTCTTATCCTAACCCCATAACATGTAATAAATTAGATTCAATTAATTAAAAGCATTAGTAATAATCTATAATTAACTTTAACACACTCAAATAAAATAATAACATGCTAGATATGTATTACAAAAGCAAAAATTAAAAAATTACTGTCCATAGCCTGAAAACAAGTTTAAGCTATAGTAATTGTCATTAAATCTATCTTAAACATGAATCAAATATACAATCAACTTAAGAAAGATGAAAAATAACAAATTAGGAACTCCCTAAAAAAATTTGATCGAGATCTAGATTTTTATTCTTGTAGCCATAATTGCAATCACAGCCGTGATTGTACAGATGAACATAGCTTCTTCCTTGGCTGGAATTATTCTAGCTGAAATTTCACTCAATTCTGGATAGATTTTGATGAAATTTGAACTCAAAACTCTTTTGAACTCTCATACATTCCTTCTGGATGAATTCCCCTATCCAATGTCTTGTAACCTCACGACTACGATAGTTGGAAGTTGAAATTAGAGTTTTGCACCGCTGACACCTTCTCGGCCATGATTTAGTGCAAAAGCGACAAGAGAAATCCTAAATTGGTAGAATTATTGCCCCGTGGCTGCTCTCTTAAAGCTCTAAGCTTGGAGATCTTTTTATAGACTATCAGAGGAGAAATTGGAGTAAATTCATGCACTAGTCGTCTACCATTATCAGTTATGCTTAAAAATAGAATCACGGGATGGGATATGATTGTCAACTTAGCGGAGAATGACTTAATATTTGTGGGTTGACCTTATCTCTCTTTGGAAAGTATTATTCTTACCTTAATTTTTGCAAAATTCATCATCACCCCAGATTTACTGCTAGTGATTATAATCACTGCCGATAACTTTTGTTTAGCATTAGATTCCAAATCATTGGTCAAAATCCCTTTTTATGCTTTGAATATTATTTTGATGAAATATTTTTATTTTGCTTGAATTTAAGCCCTTTTTATTTGAAGAGTCAAAAAGACAAAGATAATAAGGTTTTTTTTTGAAAAATCTAATAATTGTCCTCAAGCAAATAAAAATTTCAAGAATAAAAAATATTAAGTTTCTATGATTTTAATTTTTTTTGTAAATTGAAAAAATCTTCAATCCATAATGCATGTCATAATTTCTCATACTCAGGAAGTAAGAAATAATTTATTTTTCTTAAAAAATAGAATTTTAAGATATTCAAGTCCAAGTATCTAAAATTCAAATAATCCATGCTCATGTTACCATATTTCAATTTTTTCACTAGATTTTTACTTTCGTTTAATCTTCCCATGATCAATTCTCTAGTTTGTATGTCATTTCATGACTTCACAGGTTTCTAATCAGTTTTTGATTTATATGGGATGTTTACAGCAATTTGGTTTTTAAATTGTCACTAACTCTTTTTATTTTTCTGTAAATGACTTAATCAAAAATATACTAAACCTAGTTTAGTGATGCACACAATCCGCAAGTGCATGACCTATCGATGTAGTACTTTAGATATCGTTCTCATAGGGATGAATCATAATTACTGATTGATCGTGTGATCGATAGCTAGATGAACTAAAATTCATTTGAAAATGAAAGTAAATTCAACAGAACTAATCAAGTTGGTTGGCCCTAGTTGCAAAACGATAGTTACAGGAAATACAACTATGAGGAGGTTTAGGATTCTGGATTCATTTCATGCCGAATTAAAATCTGACTTAAGATAGTAGTGTAAATCATCCAAAGAGACAAGGATTTACCAAAAAGTACAAATTAGGTAGTATAACCCGATACCAACCTAGATCGATCTCCTATTTTCGTAGCTTACCGATCTAGGTTAATCCAATAAGCACTAAGGTAAACAATGTCCTCACGCAAGTTCTACCTACTTTCATGATAGAACTACGCATGTCCAATCAAGCAGATCCAATGTCGTGTTTCACCTTTTGGTACTTCTCACGACATTTGAGATTTACAAGAGCTTGACCAAAGCAGTTGCAAACAAATAGCTCAGATAAGATTGGATAAACAAAGAAGATTCATTTCACAAACCGCCTTAAGAAACAAGATAAAAATCCGTACATGAAACTATGCCCAAAATCCTAATTAAGGGATTAAGCAACCATAAATAAGAGTTCAGCACAAATCCTCAAATAGATCAACCAATGGGAAGACAAAGAGAGGTGAAAAACATTCTAGATGGGAAGAACAAATTAGATCCTCCGATTGGAGGAGTTTTGCTTGAAAATCTCACCGAAAAATGCCTTCTTTCGTCCATCCACTGCCTTTGTCGTCGTTTACCCATTTCACACTGATTTCCTCCTAGAAGCCCCTTGAAAACTGTCTCTTCGCTCCCCTTTTGCATGCTGGCGGTCGTCCCTTTGGATTCCCCCTCAAATCGGATGAGAATCCATTTGGATTTGCCCCAGAATTGTGAGGAATCGTGATCGGTGGATGTTATCACAGCCGTGATTGACTTCACGGCTTGGCCGTGAAGTCTTCTGTGAAGTTTGGTGCTCACAATCATGGGCATGAAGGAGGTTACGGTCGAGTCGTAAAGATTTTTTGTGAAATCTGGACTTTCTCTTCACGGTTGTGAAAATGATCATGGCTGGGTTGTGAAGACTTCTGTGAAATTTAGACTCATTGATCACGCCCGTGAAGAGGATCACGGTCAAGCCATGATCGTCTCGACAGAAGTTTCATCAAAGCCTTCTCAATCATCATGCCCAAACAGTGAAATTGTTGATGTCGAATAGTCATCACAGCCATGAAGATCATTATGGGCTGGCCGTGATATTCATTGGAAGCTTCGTTTGACTCCAAATTTGCTGTGCTAGCTCGTCTTTTCATCTTGAATCACTCGGTGGTCTCATAATCGTCAAATAAGCTCCACAAGTGAGTGATTTTATCTAAAATTATAGAAATACGAGAGAAGGTGAAGATTCCGAACAAAGCAAGCAAATAAGCATGAATATAGCATAAAAGCACCATAATATGTCTTGTTTTGAGATAAAATAATATCAAAAATACTACCAAAATACAAGGCATCGTTTAGTGTAACTTAACTCATAGCTTTGTTGTCTTATAGTCATTACAGTTGTACATTGACATGCAGCTCTTTCCTTCTTCTTTCCTTTTTTTTTTCAATTTTTGAAGGGTTTGATCATTTGATGCGAGGGTCAAATATTTATAATGAATGGCCTTGGTTACTCAATCAAAAATAAATTTAAAATGTACTAAAATAAATACAATCAAACTCATAACTACAATGTTTTAAAGCTAGCAGAGTTAGAGTAATCCCTATACATTTAAACTTATTTTTCATACCCTGTCATCATTACATGGTAATCTCACTTTTCAATCAAATCAGAAGAAAAATCAAACTCAATAAATGTCATAACTTTTAAAAATTTATCTGATCACATAACATCTTATATTACAAATTTTAAATACACCAGAATAAAAATTACTCAAAAAATCATTTTCCAGTTTAAAACTTTCTACATCCAAGTAATCGAGCTTATTTCATATATCATTTTTCAAAAAAAAAAAACAAATTCAAGATACAAAAGATCTTTTTTAAGAAACAAAGTATACCAAATTCATGAATCATGCATTTCATGGTTTAAGTTATAACCCTATTGTATTTATATTTTGATAAATTACTATGGTTACCCATGACTTAGAATGTAATTATTAGTGATTACAATCAATAAAGAGTGAATAAATATCAAGTATAATTTCAAAATTATTTATAACTTTATTGCATGTTCAAATCTTTACAATCAAAAATATCATAAAAATTATACAACCATATCAAAAAAAAAAATGAGAGTAATGGTAAATATTACTCATTGAGTGTCATGGTGGCTCATCCCATGCTGCTCTCAATCATCCTTTTCTTCCTCTTATCTAAACTTCTCAAACATGTATCTTTCCATGCTATCTAGCCGACCGATCATATCGGTCATTTACCCTTGCATGTGTCTCTAATTGCTTTCAATCTTGCCTAATAAAAGTTGGAGGCCTTTGAGTGTACTCGCTCTAGTGTTGCCACTAAGGAAGAAGAAGACGATTTGGCCGTCCTCCACTATTACATTGGTGGTGGTTATACAACTGAGTGGTGTGGATCAGTTCCACTATCAGAAGTTGAGATCTAGTTCCTCATGTCCCAAACTATGGTCCTTCTGCGATCAGGAAGACTAATGGAACGACTGCTATTTTTAAATAGCAGGTAATACCTTCCTTCCTTCTTGGCTATCATCTTCATAGCTATGCATGTCTCTACATCAATCTTGGTACTCCCTGCCAAGAGTTTGTAGCCAAAGAAGTTCACACCTACAGATGAAATGATGAGGGTAATAATCCCCCCAATGATTATTGTGCCCTTAGTGAAGTGGGCCACTCTAGACAGTTGTTTTGTTAGATAAAAGGCAATATTATTCTATAACTATACATCATACTCGAATTAAAGAAAAGTTCACACTATTTTACCATTCTGTCACTCTCTCCATTACTAAAGTGGTATGGGACAGAAGATGGTGAACATACCTAAAGCATGGGTTACTCAAAGATGAGGCTCTAGCATTCTTGGCAAAGAAATTACTCTCTCTAGTATTTCTTACCAAAATGCTCTTTCATTGAATTCACTAGGCATGCGCCTAGTTCTATCCTTGAGGAAACCAAATATGCTATTTACCTACCATAGGATCATAATATACTTGTGATTTTATAAGAGAAAAAAAAAATCTGACCTAGATCAGTGTCATTATCATTGGAGATTGGGACTTCGATAGAATAGAGAAATTCCATAGTGAGCTGGGGCACCATAGGTGCTCCTATCTCTAACATGGCTCTAGTCATGCCTATTCGGTCGAACATCCATTGCACATCCTCGGCTAGTCCAAGTGTGTGCATGGCGTGTAGGTCTGCATACCTGGTGTTAACGAACTGCCTTTCAATCACAGTATGAAATCTCAATTGCTATTCTTGGTTTCTAAACCTAATAACGTCCCTTTCCACAAGTTCAGTTAACTCTGTTTGGGTCTATGTCTCGATACGCAAACTTTGTGCTTCATGGTCGATCTTATGCTACAAAACAATTTTAGTGATGATAAAAAAAAAATTAAACTAAATTGTATACCTTTTCAAATTGGCTGAAATTGATTACAGTGTTAGCTAACAAAAACATGGTCGTTATTGTAATCACGGGCATGATTATAGTCACAGCCGATGAAATTAAAATTTGTGTAGGCGAAGCTCTTGCTAGTGAAATATGTTTACCGTTGGCATCGCCACTTGATTTCTAGTGTAGGAAGAATTTTTGGAATAGCCAAATAAGTCTCCTCTTCCCAACTAGGGAAGAGATTTCATTGCTGCCGAAAAGAAATTTGAGATATCAAGTTTTTCGATGAAATAGAGGAAGCACACACTGAAAAGGGGATTCCTCGATTCACCTTCAATTCAACCCCACTGGCTGCTTGGAGCATGTTGGACCTTTTTCTATAGCATATGTATAAGTATGGGGTTTCACCACAATAATTTTCTAAAAGAAAATCATATCAATGTATTAAATTATCTAAGAGTGTTAAAAGGAAATCTTACTTTTAAAATTTATAAGATGTCCCCTTTCAATAGCCCATCCTAATGTTTAACTAGTCCAATAACTATCTATCACTTTGTTTATCGATCATAATTAACTTCTTTAAATATAGTGTAGATTATCTTATCCCAAATACAGCCTAGCTACTTTTATAATTTAAAGTTATAAGGTTACTTGTAGGGTTCCAAAACTCAAAGTCACCTTTCAGTCCTTATCCTAGTTTCTAAAATAATTTAATTAAAAGATCGAAATTACTACATGTAAATCAAGTTCCACTAATTAAAGTTTAAAATTCTAGCTACTTTTAGAGTCTAGACCTTATAGGTTTAATTAATTAGTTCAATGGTTAAGAGTCATTTTTCAGTCCTTGTCCTAGTCCCATAACATATAACAAATTAGATTCAATTAGTTTAAAGCATCAATAATCATCTAGAATTAATTTTAACACACTCAAATAAAATAATAACATGCTAGATATGTATTACAAAAAAAAAATTATAAAGTTACTCCCCATAGTAATTAATTTTAACACACTCAAATAAAATAATAACATGCTAGATATGTATTACAAAAAAAAAATTATAAAGTTACTCCCCATAGTCTGAAAACAAGTTTAAGTTATAGTAATTGTCATAAAGTCCATCTTAAACATGAATAAATATACAATCAACTTAAGAAAGATGAAAATTAACAAATTGCCATCTCCCTAAAAATTTTCGGTATAGATTTGGATTTCCTCTTTCCTAGCCATGATTGCAATCACAACCGTGATTGTACAAATGAACATAATTATTATTCTAGCTACAACCGTGATTGTACAAATGAACATAACTATTATTCTAGCTCAAATCTCCCTTGATTCTAATGAAATGTGAACTCAAAACTCTTTTGAACTCTCGTACCTTCCCTCTGGATGAATTCCCCTATCTAATTTCTTATAACCTCATGGCTACAATAGTTGGAAGTTGAAATTAGAGTTCTACGCCACTGACACCTTCATGGCCATGATTCTGTTACACCTCGAGAGCCACCGGGGCCCACATCGAGAATCCCGGCCTCAGCATACGACAATACGTACCTGACTTGCTAGTAAGAAACCTAAGAATGTACATAATAGCAAATATAATATGCATAACAACAGGTTGATCCGGCCAGAAACATCCAAAATACAACACCAAATACATGATCGATGCAGTAGTCAATAGAGTCAACAATAACACGACTGGCACAGCGGTCAATAACTCTCACAATGACATATACATAATACAACACAACTGGTAAACATGCAGCTCAAACCCACCCAGACTAGTGGTCACCAAATCTATCTATTTATCACGTTCTAGATGGAGCCGCGTTTGAACTAGAGGCAAGACAAAGGGAGTTAGTCAAAGGCTAAGTAGGGATTAGTAATATTAATGGTGCATGATCAAAGTACAGAGTTTACTATAAAATAGCAATAACTCTACATGTCTCATATAGCATATAATCAGTCTAAAATATGCATCAATATAGTGTCATCACACATTATAAAATCTGAGAGATGATAAAGCATGGTCCAAGACCCGCAACTCAGTGATAGAGTGGTCCCTACTGATAGCTCCCTGAATAGTAGAGACAAATGTTCATCAACAGTCCGCTAGTGTAGCATCCTACACTCATTCGACCCATCGTGCCGAAGCGATTATTGAGTTGATAACACATCCGAGACCTCAAGCCTAAGATCCACTGACTCTCTTAGTCTGGCACTAGTACCCCATCTATTAACCAGGCCCCACACAGTGTCTCATAAAATAACACACATAATCCAAGGTATAGTATAATGTCTATCGCTTAACACCCGACCCTCAATATACATATATCATCATAACAACTATAGACTAGCATACAAATCCTAAATACACATACCATGCCATATGCACTCATATCATGTCAATAGGAATAAACACTGAGTAGAAAGGAACTAGAAGGTAATCAATAGTATTAACAACAATAAAGATGTGTTGCCAACTACACATGCGGTTGGCACTGTATCAAAGGAAGCAAGGTAGGATCCCTACCTCAACCAGTAGACGTATACAAGATCTAACTAATAATCACATGAATCAATCAGCATGTCCTTGCAGATTAATCATCATGTAAGTCAATGTATCCCATTTTAACTCATTTTACTATTATCATTTAAATTAGATTAATCAAGGTCATTAAGTTATTCTATCTAGATCTAGGTTATCTAGTAGATGTTCGTTTAACATGTAAGCAGTAGTTTCATATCCATTTGCATGCGTTTGTATGAATGTACGAAGTAAGCTTCGAGTACTTGTTGTGTCCGCAAGTGCACGAATACTTTAAAGTAATAAAAAGATATCGAACCATATAGACATATGTGTTAAGTACCGAATAGTTGTTTTCTCACTAGCTAAGCAAACCGAATATGATGTAAGCAAATGATCGAAAAGTATACGAAGAGTCAGAGAGAAAAGCTGGGACTAAGGTTTCATCCACCTTAATTTCTATTACTAGAAGGAAATAAGCGCATCGTCAGTCCACTCTTATTATGATAAAGATATAATTTACTTTATAAAGAAATCATCTCGCTTTCGCGCAGACAATTTACAAAGAATCAATCTTCACTTTCGCATAAGATTAATTCAATGCTAAAGATAAGTAAATCATTGACAAAGAAATCAAAGATCACTTTCATGCATCCAATCTCTATGTCAATCATCTCAACTGAAAACTAAATACTTTCATACTTTAGCTCCACAGGTTCTACTTAAGGTTCTCCAACGATACGAAACTTAATTTCTTACAATATCTTCATGTTTATTTCAATAATTCTTCCTAGATCAGATTATCAACAAGGCAATAAACTTCTAAAATCTAGAAATAAGAACAAACCTAATTTCTTACGATGAGTTCCTAAATCTCAATTTTAGGGTTCCAAGTTCTCACAAGTAACTTTTCAGTCCATATCGCAAAAACTCCAATACATACTGATAAAATAAAACTAGAAAGAATTAAAGGCAATCATCACATAAGTAGAATTATCATAACAAAAGTTCCCTGACGAATCAAGGATCATCTAGTCATTATGAACTAAGGGGATTACATCCTCTGTCCCAAAATAAAGTTACGCTACCATGGAGCTAAAAATACAATAGAAATTCATTAAAAAAATCAGATTTCGACAAAGGGAGAATAGAAAAGTTACTGATTTCACGGGGGTGTAAAAATTTACACAGCCCCATGATTTTTGTTTTGGATGAACAGTACTGCTATAGTAATGCTACAGTAATAGCTGCTACAGTAAAATCACGAAACACTATTTCGCCGAAACTTCTTTCTTTAATTTCTCCCTCGATCGAACTCCTTTCGATCTAAAATTTTCGGTGTATCCTCTACTCCCTTGGGCAAAGCTCTCCTGTAAATTTCGCGACCTGAGGTGACCTCTACGCCTCTCGGTGAGAGGCCGAGCCCTAGGGATGCCTCTCTTGATTTCTCCCTCGATTGGTGATGAAATTCGATCCTCCTTATCCTTAAATCTTCTCCTCGATTTATAGAACACTCTCGTTTTTACAATTTTTGAATTAGTGCCCTGGATCTCCTGAAATTGGCTTAAAAAATTTTGAAAATAGGAAGCAGCAGAAGACTCATTCAGATTTATAATTACGGCCCGTAATTTTGATTACAGCGCTACCGTAATTTGTTATGTGGAAAATTTCCATAAAATTACAGCCCGTAAAAAATATTACGGCAGTACCGTAATTTCTTCTGTGTATTTCTAGGCATAAATTACGGCCTGTAAAAATCATTACGGTAATGGTGTAATCTGGGCAGAAAATTACACCCGTAAAATTAATTACGGCAGGGGTGTAATTTTCTGACTATCTCCGATTAGTATAAAAATTGACAGGCAGCTTTGTCTCGACATCTGGAATTCATTCGTGCACTCAGATCTCTCAAAATCCATCATAATTAGGCACTTTTTACCTAAAAATTATCAAAAATAAGAAAAGGTGTAGATTCCGCAATATTTGACAAATAAGGCTTAAAAACAAGCAAAAGAGCATGAATATAACACAAAAGACCAATCAAATAACACAAAATATACTATGAATTTTTGTGTCATTAGTACTAACCTAACCTGTAGCCACATGCGGATGTAAATACCGTAGAATCTTCGGAAAACCAAAGAACCGCCATGTACATGCAAACTAAGGCGTCGGCTCACACTATGGAGCTTGCTTGAACAATGTTGCCAGAATAGTACCTTCTGAGGTTCATGAGCATGCCTACAGTCAGGGGAATAGACTCGCCTGCTCGTTGGAACTCGGTGGCGAGTGTAGAAGTTCGCCCGAATAAAACAGCGCTGCCGAAATTGATCGTTCGATGCGCCCACGTTTAAGCATTAGTCGCTGGACAAAATGGTGAGGGAAGGTAGTGGATCGGGGCCGAAAGACATCATCGAAGTCGGGAGGAAGGTGTCGTCGACATCGAAAGAGAAGTCTGTGTTTAACATGTTCGATGCCAAGCGAAAGTCACAAGCGGAGGGAAAGGAAATGATGCTGGAATCATTTGCTGGAGGAGGGCATGGTCTTGTCGATGTCGGATCTCGGTAGAGCTCATCGGAGCATGCTAGATGCGAGGAGATGAGGGAAGAGGCCCAATTGATGAGAGGAGCAACGCAAGTGTTCGTTCGGTGAGGAAGATGAGTGCTGGGGAAGAAAAAGGAAGAAAGCAGCGTCGTTCACGAGCGAACAAAGAGAGACGTCATGCGTGCATAGTAATAGAGAGGAGACGAATAAGGCAACACTATTTTGTCAAATTGATAGGTCGTACCGCAAGTGCACGGTTCTATCGCGTAATAAAAAAGTATCAATCCCATAGGGACTAGGGGGTCAAGTACTAACTAATCAGTTTATTGAAAGCTAGACGATCAAATAGTGATGAGATGTGTAATCTAATTGCAAGAAAGTAAAATTGAACAAATCAGGAGCAAATGGAGGTGTGAAAATATTGAGAGAAAATTGTGGTTTTGGGTTTCACCACACTGAAGAATAATGGAAAGATGATGCTAAAGGTTTTAATTTGTTTATTCTATACTCTTAAGAAAATTCTTCCTAGGGTACAGATCGTCCCCTCTTAGGCTACGATCTGGTATCTAACTTAGCCCAATTCTCCTACTTTCGTGGCTTACTAGGCTAAGTAGATCCAATGAGCTTTGTGAAGAATTATTTAATTCCTCGAGTAGGTTTGACCTACTTTCGTGGTCGAAAATACAAGTCCAATCTAAGGGGTTTTGACGTTGTGGTTCACCTCTCAGTCCATCCCACAACATCTGAAACATACGTATGCATGACCAGTACATAAATAAGAAATAATTACAACTTAGAGTGAATAATAACAATAGAAAATAGAATCAAAGCACTTAGTTAATCATCATAAAGTTCCAACATTCTTAGAGCGGGCTACGCTCAAACCCTGAAATATGCTTATGCTAGAGCGTTCATCATTTAATACATCAAATCTCTCATAGAAAAGCAATACAAACCAAGGGAGGGGCTAGATTTATGATAGGAGAGGGTGGAGCACGATCTTCAGCGTCAAAACGGGAAAGAAATCGCTCCGGAACAGCCTCTGCCGTTAAGGTTTTCACCAAAACCCTAGTTGTCGCCCTTCACACGAATTCTCTTGATTGGCTTCATGAAACAGCCTCATTCTTGTCCCAAAACGTCCGTATCTAAGTTAGAAAGGTCCCCTCCAATTTCCCCAAATTTCGCTCCAAGAATAGCAAGAATCGAGTGAAAAACCGAATGGGTATCGTGAATTGCGAAAATGTTTACGGCTGTGTATGGATGCACGGGCATGCCCGTGAACATTTTGACGAAATCTGAAAAACTCTTCATGGCCATGCATGCATGCATGGGCATGCATGTAAACATTTTGGCAAAGTCTAAAAAGTTTTCCCGAAATCTTCACGGCCATGCATATCTTCACACCCTAGGTCGTGATCTCTATATAGTGCTCTATTTTAGCTGAAATTTGACATGTGGCTTTGTTTCAACATAAGGAGTTGTCACATATTTTCAATTCCTCCAAATTCCATTGGTTTGGGGTGATAATCCCTATATTTCAATAAAATCAAGGAGAAGTGAAGATTCTGAATAATATGAAGCATTTAACTGTATAAATAAGATTAAACTATTATTTCTAACCTAAAATCATATGAAAACTAAGCCACATTATGTTATATAAATGTGTGATATCAAAAATCAAGATTAATATATATTCTATCTCTCACAACTCACTGGTGTAATAATTAGTGATATTAGAGTGGCACGTCAGAAGCGTGGTGGGCCCTTAACCAATAGGTCACAAGATTGAAACTTGCATCGAAATATCTACATTTGGTGAATATCTACATATATTTTGTCTATGAAAGGATATGTGAATATCTATATGTCATTTGATAAGTATTTAGCCTACGAAGAATATATGAATATTTATCCATTTTGATATTATGAAGAACATGTGAATATTTATCTATTTTGTGGAAGCTACCACTAGCTAAGCTTTGTAATTTATAACAGTAATATAGTAAAGATGGCTACAGAATGTCATTAACTTGGTAAAAATAGAATTGTTATATAGGTTGAGTCATTTGAGAGAAAGTTTCAGTTTAGTGAATAACCTATGTGTCTTGTGTGTTCAAAGTCAGAATCACAAATATAGTTCCAACCATCCATCAGATCTAAATTCAAGTCTCTCTTTCCCTTTATGGCCAACAACTATTCTTTTTCTTAGACTGAGCATTGGTTCAGTAAAAATCCAATTTACTAAATTTATTAAATTTACCGCATATATCGATAAATTCGGTTCGGTAAACTATTTTTTTATTTCAGTTTCGGTAGCGATTTATAATTTTTCAGTTCGGTAAAACTGAATTTACCGATATAATTAATATTTATTAATTTATATTAAGTTGGGCCAGCGGCCAGCCCACTCTACCTGGTACCTTATTAGGCCAGCCCCAAACCCACTCTACGTCTCTACCCACACCATGTGGGCACATCTCCTCTCTCCACCCTTTATATTTATTCTAAAACAAATATAAATATAAATCTAAATATTATATTTATATTTATTCTAAAACAAAAGTACAAAACCCTACTCCACATGGGCACATCTCCACTCTCCACTGTTTACAGCTTTACTTGATTACGACTTTACCTAATTACCTTTACTCTTTTAGTCTTGGGTTCTCGGCGGCTGCTGGCTTACTCGATTGATGATTAGGGATTTTGAGGAAACAACTGCTGCTCTTGTTCTCCGCCGACAGCGCCGAGGTTGCTGAGTGGTGAGTTTTGACTGTCGTCGAGGTTTCCGAGTGGCAAGTGTCAAGTGTCGAGTGTCGACTGTCGATTGTCGCCAAGTCCACTGACTGCCATCGTCCGCTCTAAGCAACTAAGCCTAGCCCTAGTATTTGGTAATTTCCATTCTGCAATCCTCTTCAATTAGTATATTTGTATGAATTATTTTACAATTTGTTTAGCTCTAACTCTCTAAGTAGATTTCCTAGTATTATGCAATCTCTACAGTAAGTCAGAAACTATTATTATTTAGATTAAGTAGATTTATAATTTATTTTGTATGAATTATTTTACCAACTAGTATATTTGTCATTTACATTTCATGCATCCTTTTTATATTTGCCTAAGTATAAGTGTATAACTATAGTAGATATACTTTATAAAACTTTGAAAATGTAATAATATTGAAATGCATTAGTATAATTTTTAATTAGATATTTCGATATGTCATATACTAAGCTAATCTATTCATGTGTTGAATTCTACGAGAGAGAGAGAGCTTCAAGAGAACACTTTTGGTTTTATACAAAATGGCTTCTTCATCTTTATCTTCAAATGTAAGTTTTTAATCATTTTAAATTTAAATATTATTCCTATTTTAGAGTGTTATATTTGTAATTATATTTATATTGTAGATGCAAGAAGAAGATATAGAAACACAAGACACACAAGTCACACAACCAATGAATCAAACACTAAGGGACACAACAAAAAAATCTGAAAAAAAAAAGTGAAAACAAGATCTGAGGTATGGGACCATTTTATCAAGCAATTTAATATAGAAGGTTTAAGTATTGGCAAATGCAAATATTGTGAAAGAGAAATTAAAGCTAATCCAAGAAGTAATGGTACATCCGAGCTTAGAAATCATATCAAAATATGCAAGAAGTACTTATTTAGTATAAGCCAACAAACAGAAATTAATTTCAATGTGGTGGTTGACAAAGCAAGTACTAGTACTATAGTTTGGAAATTTGACCAGGAACTTATTAGGAATGCATTGGCTAGAATGATTATTGTTGGTGAACTCCCTTTTAAGTTTGTTGAGAGTGAAGGCTTTAAACATTTTCTCTCAGTTGCATGCCCTAGATTTAAGATTCCATTAAGATGTACTATTTCACATGATTGTTTGAAGCTTTACATAAATGAGAAATTGGAGCTTAAGAAAGTATTTCAAAATTCTGCTCAAAGAGTTTGTTTAACAACTAACATGTGGACCTCATTGCAAAGGATCAATTATATGTGTTTGACAACCCACTATATTAATGATCAGTGGACATTGCATAAGAAAATTCTAAATTTTTGTACAGTTAATGATCACACTGGTAGAGGTTTAGGCATGGCTATCAAGATGTGCCTTCTTAACTAGGAGATAGATAAGGTTTTTGCTATAACAGTTGATAATGCTTCAAATAATAATATTTCTATTAATTATTTGAGGGATAAATTCAACAACAGGGGTTCTAGTATTGCAGAAGGAAAATACATTCATATGAGGTGTGTTGCTCACATAACAAATCTTATTGTTAACGATGGGTTGAAAGAGATGAGTATATCAATCTCAAAAATTCAGCAATCTATTCGCTATGTCAAACAATCTCCATCTAGATTGAAGAGATTTAAAGAATGTGTTGAGATTGAAAAATTCAATCCAAAAGCTTGTTACTTAGATGTTAGCACTAGATGGAATTCAACATATCTTATGTTAGATGCTGCGCAAAAATTTGAAAGAGCCTTTGACAGATTCAAAGTGGTTGATCCTAGCTTTTGCCATGAACTTATAATAGAGGATGGGAATGATGGTGTGCCCAATAATAGAGATTGGGATGATGCTAGGAGAGCAATTCCGTTTTTAGAAAACTTTTATGTTCTTACACTCAAAGTTTCTAGTAGCTTGCATATAACTTCTAATATTTTATTTGATGAAATTACAATTGTTGATACAATTTTGAGTAAGTTGCAAAAATGTGATGACTTAGATTTAAGCATGATGGCCCACGCTATGAGAGAGAAGTATGAGAAGTATTAGGGAGATACTTTAAAGACAAACAAATTGATTTATATTGCTACTGCACTTGATCCACGCCTTAGGTTTAAATATATTGAATCTAAGCTTTATACTTTGTATGAGCATCAAAAGGGTATGGCTGTGGCTAGGGAAGTAAAAGTTGTAATGTTTGAGATTTTCAATAAATATAAGCATTTTAATGCTTTCCAAAAAACCTCTCAATCAACTAATAGTTCACAAGCTGAACTTACTAGTGTTGATGACTCAAGTGTGAGTGAAAGTTATCGAGATGCAGAAATAAGATTGAAGAGAGAAAAGCTAAAAAGGTGTAGGTCAGATTTTGGAGGGGCAGATTCAAGCACTAAATTGGATAAATATATAAGTGAAGAAGTTAATGATGATTATGAAGATTTTGATATATTATCATGGTGGAAAGTAAATAGCCCTAAATTTCCTATACTATCACAAATGGCTACAGATGTGCTTATTGTCCCTATTTCTACTGTTGCTTCAGAATCAATATTTAATATTGGAAATCAAGTTCTTGATCCATTCTGGAGTTCTTTGTCTCCTAAAGTAGTAGAAGCTCTAATATGTGCCTAAGATTGGATTCGAAGATCACACCATCCAATTAATATTGAATAAATCAGTAAATTTGAATCGGGTAAAATTTTTATTTTACTCAACATAGCATGATGGCAATGTTGACTGTGAGATCTAATCTCTTTCTCATTTTGTTAAGCACTTGTAAGAAATAAATTATTTTAAAATAGCATTCTTATTATATTTCTTTTCAATTTTACAATTATAAGATACATATGACTGCTTAGTGATTAACTTGCTTTTGAAGGAAGAAGGGCTGGTTCACTTGGAAACATGGCATGATGGACGCTTATTGAAGGAAGAAGGGCTGGTTCGCTGGGCTACTGTTAGCTACTTAGCGCTATGAATTTTGATTTTACATGTTGATAGCTTTACGAAAACAAGTGTGGACTTTGCGTCATTGTGTGTGGCTCAAGCTTCCGTGGACCTAAGGTATTGTATTATTTTGTGTTGTGGACTTGAGGATTGAGGTATTGTATTATTTTGTGTTGTGGCTCAGGCTCTTATAACTTAGGCCATTTGGGTAATTTGTGTTATATCTGTTGTTGTAACTTGTCTTGTAGTGAATTGTGAAGCTAGAAGTTACTTGTAACTTGGGTAGTATGTTATTTTGAAGAAAAAATGACTTTTAGTGAAAAAATGCTTTGATTTATATCCTAGTTAAATAAAAATAATATTATTTTACAGAAGGTGTTAGGATAATATCTCATAAATTAAAATAAAAAGTCTTACTAAAATACTTTTCAATATTAAAAATTCTACTTCATTGAAGGGAATATGAATTGGTCTAAATTCGACATTCCTACAGGAAACCTAACCTCCACAATAGATAAATCCTAAAAAGAGATTTAATGAGTAATAATAAGCTAACTAAATGACTAATGGAGTACACCATAATAATTGTATAGTATATTTTGTGCACTAGAGTTATTATTATTGCTTAAATTTCTTTATTCCTAAATTAATTGTAGTACTCTTATATAAAGAAATAAAGAGTTTTTAATTTTGAATGAGACTTGAAGGTAAGTGCCTCTACACACATTCTTTTATGGTCTCTTCTATATAAGAGTATACATATATAGTGGCGACTAAAAATTGGGTGCTTAGAAACTCATGAAAAATCAACATACATGCACATAGTCATAAATGTGCACCCTGGATAGTGGTTCTCTATATCACTTATGCTCTATTTAAGTATATTGAGCAATGCTCTCATCTTACCACATGATATAATAATAAGCAGTAACCTTATTTAAATTTAATTTATTTTTTTTAGAAAAAATTTAATTTTAGGGGATGGTTTGTGTTGTATCTTGAGAATTTAAAATTTTTATTACTTTAAATTTTTATTGAATTTGATTTAATCTCTTAAAGGAGATAGTTTTAATTAATTATTTTATTTTATTTAATAAAGGGGTACAAAGAAGGGTGTTGTCACCCTATACATAGAGGGCCCTCTTCTAACTCGAACATGGATAAAAATATATCAAGCAGGGAGAGAATGATGAATGATGGCTTCCTTTTTCCTCTCACTTTATTCTTGAGGCCCCTACCTCAAGTTTTTTTTTTTTTTCTTTTATACTATTCTAAGTTGAAAAAGGCTATAGACAAACTGGGTATCCTGGGGCAAAAAACTATATTTAAGTTGTGCGAAAGCTAGATGTTTGCGTTATGATCGCCTTTGCATTCTTTGTTTCTACCTTTTTTTTTTATTTAGTGATGCATGATGTTTAATTTGGATTATTAGTTTGATAAATTTAGCTTTTTTACCCCAATTGGCTACAAGGAATGCATATATATATAGTTTGAGATAATTTATGAGGTAATTTGATCAGTCATTTTAAAATATAATTTTCGTCCTCTTTCGGTTGAAGGGGTTGTTTGATTCATATTAGTGTTTGTCTCTGTGGTCAAAGTGCCAAAACTAGAGCATCTCCAAGTGTTGAGTGCAATAGCCAATCAAAATCTGTCGTCCTGGATGCCCTAGCCGCCCATGTACATAAAATCATGGAGAAGAAAAGCTTGTTCCTGGTCTTGTCTTCTGAATAATGATCTCTCGGTGTGTCGATCGATGGCACCTGGCTACCAAATTAGCGGCTGTAATATGATGGAGAAGAAAAGCTTGCATTTTTCTTGTCTGAAAAAGAAAACATAATGTGAACTTGATGTAAAAGATTAGAGGCTGTAATATGCAACTTGCCAGAAGTGGGAGTGGGAGACTAATATGCTCCTGCAGAGATGACCTGCTCGTCGATACGTTTAATGTGGCAAAGCCAAATTTTATTTTGTAAGAGGTAATAATAAAGTTTTGAGATCTAGTCAAACGCATCCTTTATGTAATTTCCATCTACTAAAGAACACGCACCATAGATTTAGAAAGGCAATTTATTCACCAACACATGGAATTAAAGAACATATGAATTTTACAATTCAATCGATACATTGTTGTAAGCATCATAGTTCCCATGCTCGATCTTCATGCTTGCAATATTCCCATCACTGTGACTTCACAGACCCCAATAGGCAGCCAGGAGAACTGGCAGAGTGACTGTAGCACGACGGCTGTGACGGTGGCACCTGCAGCAAACAGCCAGCCGAGTTAACTAACCCCTGGCGATCTTCGACTTCCCGACCAGTCACACAGCCTTCGTTGATGGTCTTGAATTCCGCCGCGCAGGCGCTGAAACCCCGCCCGAGGGCGAGGCCAGCCGCCCACGAAGCAGCGAAAGTACAGCTTCACGTATGCCGGAATTAAGATCCATGCACGGAATGTTTATCCCGACCTAAGACAAGCCAGCGCATGCACCTCCATCGATCTCTTAATTAAATTATTCACGATGGTTGGGTTTTTTTTAATTAAAAAGAATTAAATGACTGGCAAATCGTCCAACTTAATTAACCCCTCAACTCCATTCAAGAAAAGTGAGTGCATATATCATAAACTTATAATAAAACAAAACTCAAACGCTACAATTCAAGCACACATCCATTACGCAATTAACGATGATCAGAAATGACCAGGAATGGGAGGACAATAACTAACTTCACTACTATCGCCGCCTCCCTGAATGGGGCCAGTGGTGCAGCTCGACGGCCGAGAAGACCGGGTGCCCTTCGCCTGCTGCTGCACCTCCTTGTAATCAGCCAGTGCAATCCTTCCGTAGTGCCTCTTCTCCTCCAAAGGCCTCGCTGCTGCCTCACCAACATGCAGCTGCAAGCTCCATGAGCTCACCAGCACAAGCAGCAGCACAAGCTTGAGGTAATTACAAGCCATCTAATTGCTTGCTTATAACTCCTAATTAACTACGTAGGATTTATTTAACTTACAATAAGGGAGACGGATATATATAGCTAGTTTGAGGTAATTGGAGCAAACGTTTTAAAATACAATTTCCACGATCTTTCTCTTTCGGTTGAAAGAGATGTTTGATTCATACTGCAAGAGCTCTCAGTGCTGAGAGCCAATCAAAATCGAGTGTCCTGCATGACCTAGCCGCCCATGCATATAAAACAATGGAGAAGAAGAAGCTCGTGTCCCAGCTTACTCCTCGACTTGTGTTTTTGAATAATTAATCTCTTGGTATATCGATCTTGGCAAAATTCAAAAGGGAGATGATCTTTTTCACACACATAGGGATAAGGGGGGTCTTTTGTTCTAGTTTTATATATGATTTTTTTTTTTAAAAAAAAAAATTACTATGTCGATCTGTGTGTTTAGTTTGATATTAATTTTTTTTAACAATATACTTAATTTAAGCAATTAATATTGTCGTAAGTGGCTTAATTTATGTAATTAGCATCGCTATAATTGTTGTAAATAACAGTATATTTTCACAAGATTAACGAGTAATAAGATCGTTAAAATGTCATGTGAAAAACAACTCTTGATAGAGAATAATGTCTTTTCACATTCATGAAAAACAACTCATGTGAAAAACAACTCTTGATAGATCGTTAAAATGCCAAAAAAAAAATCCATATAAGTCAATCACAAGCATAATGTCTTTTCACATTCATGAAATAGAGAATAACTTTTTCTTTTATTAAAAAAAATCAACCGAATTAAACATGAAGTTGTAAGAGAAAAAAAAAATCAAGATCTTATAATTGAAAGGGACAATAATTATTTCAAAGTAGCCTAGTTAAAGTTCACGCTGATCAAACATGGATAACTTACTATAAATATCTCAAAAAATGATCAAGCAATAATAAGATTAATATAAATTCTTTTTTTTAATTATTTGGTAGTAATTTCTTAGATTAATTTATGTTTTTTACATGTGTGGAGACATAAGGAGTAGAAAAATGATTTGTGACACCAAATTAGTTCTTCTTCCTAATGAATCTAAACGTCAACTTTATGAAGGTGGCTAGAAATTCCCCTCTATAAGACTTGTTCTGTAGTAGGGCTTCACCATCAAACGAGAGAAGTAGGGGTCAATATGAGATCCCCACCACTAATAAACCTCAAAAGTAAAGCGAATGTCTGTGTCCAGATTTCCCATTGAATAATATTAGTTTTTGCGCTTTAATTTCAAGTGCCAGGCATAAACAATATGTGAATAGGATTTTTGTGGTGAGTGGTTGACCGAGCTTTATTTAGCGTTATATCGTAGTTGATTTGCTCACTTTCATCTACTTTGACAGCACAGCAAGTGTTGACTTCTCTTTATCCAACATACTTTTTGTTGGCAATTCCACAGCAAAGTCAATCGAAGTCAACCCCCACGTGTGCCGATTTAAAATTTTGCGAGTACTACGTTTGAAGTGGATCGAATTCGATTAATGTGAAAGAAGATGAAGAAAAAAACATCCAGCATGATTGAGAGATACAAGTGTGGACAAATGAATTCAGAGGTTAGGTAACGACACATAATTAAGAAAGTCAAACCATCTCACTAGTGTAAATCATTTTTATGGTTCAAAGTTTCTATATGTTCGTTTATTCTAAACTGATCTTACTGAGGCTATATTGACTATTTTAGATTAGGGAATTCATCTAGAAATATCGAAATTTTATATTATTTATAAAAAATATTCCAAGCAAAATGTGATTCACGGTTTACCTTTAGGAAAAGATGAAAGGGGAAGTTTGGTCGGCTTGCTTTCAAGAGTTAATGATATTATTGTGAGAGAGATATGGTGTGCTCTAATTGAGACAATATGCATGCAAATTAAACTATATGAACCGCTCTTATGAAATTGAAGAAGTTGAATTGCAAATATAATGTTTTTATTTATAAATTTTCTTAAATTTATTGAAAATAATTTTCTTTTACTTATCTATTTTTAATTATCTAACTTCTGTTATAAGATAAATTAATTATATGTAATTAAAAATTCTCCTCTAGAGAATTATCCTTATAATGTTAGAGAAGTTTTGGGGTGAGTTCTTATAAGCTCTTCATCGAGAAACCAAACTTTTTCACTATTTGTGTATATGACAAGGTAAAATTGTTGTACTTCATTGGGAGTGAGTCAAGTTTGATACTCAAGAATGGCCTCAATCTCTTGCTCACAGGTAACATCAAAATCTTGGATGGGGAGAGACTCTTTATATCTAATGAGATCCTATACAATGACAATGGTAGGGATCCTTAGCTCCAATGGGAGATCATAAAGTAGGCATTGTCAATAACTTTGCCTATTATGGTGAATGGGCCAATCCATTTCGCATCCAACTTTTACTGGATACCTTGCTCCTTGCACACTCATAATGTTACACAATCACCTACAATTAATCTCCCTTTCTTGGCCATACTTATTGGTAAACTTGTGATAAGCGACTCTAGTGCTACTAAAATGGCTTATAATAACAAAGTCATAATGTTCAATTTCACCAAGGGACTCTAAAGGCAAAGCATTATTGACTTCAATTTTTCTAAAAGGTTCAATTTGTTTGGTGATTCTAAGGGTGGTTCTAGAGGATTAGTAGCTGGTCTTATTGTTGGACTAATGCATGGTTCAAAATCTAAAGGATGTTGAGCCAGGTCTTCTATGTCACGATGTTGAAGTTGGTCTAAAGGTTGATCAATGTTTTCTAGATTAGCATATGGGAGTTCAATTCCTCCTAGGTATGTTGGTTTAACATCGAAGTCTAGTTTAAGCTCTAAATTAGGAGGCTTATACTCAAATTGATCTATGATGGTCTAAGTTTTCCTTAAGCAAGCTAAGAGATTCTGACTCAAGTTGATTAAATTCATTTGAATCTAATGATCTTGTACCAAGTGAAGGACTCACTAAAGTTGGGTGTTATTAGGGTCTTGAGTCTTAATTAAGTGTGTGATTGCTTTAGGAGATTTTATGTTTCCCTCAATGGTTGAGGCTTTCAATTCTTTAGACAAAGAAGACTTAAAGGCTGATCTTTTGGCTATTTGTGTTCAAATATGTAGTTATTTGCCCTACTATGATGAACCACATTCATATCGTAAAGCCATGGTCAACCAAGAAGAATATGAGTAACATCTATAGTGACAACATTGCACCATATATGTCCTTGGTAAGTGGCAAAAGCTAAGAGAACTTGACACCTATGGATTATGGGTACACTAGGTTGATTTATCTAAGTAATGTGGGTGGTCTTCTAGGTTAAGAACAAATTTTGTCACAACTATGTGTGAAACAACAATAAGGCTATTATCACCACTATTAAGGCTTAATGAGGACATACCTTATGACTCTTAAGGTGTTTACATTAGCTTCTTCTTCACTATTATAATTCTCCTCATAGTCTAGGTAGATTGAATCATCTTGTTCTAACTCAGGTTCCTTAAGCATTTCATCTTCTCTTATGGATGTCTTGCATTTATATAGGATTTTTAGCATGTTTTGACTAGAAAATTGAATCCCTTCTCATCACTTTTACAATAATTCATACTTAATTACTTGCATTTGTTCAGGATCTTCACTTCTGCTTATTTTTGTGACATTTTAAAGAAAATAGCTAAAATCTAATGAAATTTAGAAGATCTAATATTGCAGGAGGATTTTGGACATTAAAATGAAGCTATCCAACAAATTTCATACAAATTAGAGCTCCCAATAAGAATCACGCCCCACTTATGAAATAAATCACAACCATGATCTTCAAACAAACACATAAAGAATCATGGTAGGTTGTGACAAAATCATAATTGTGTAGTTTTTTTGACTAGAAGTTGCAAGAATCCCACAAAAAGAATCATGACCTATCTATGATCTCCGTCACAGCCATGATTCTCTTGGGTTGACTTCATAGAAGTGCATAGAAAGAATCATGGCTAGCTAGTAAAAATAATTACGACTGTGACAGTCTTGGGCCAAATTTGCAAAAGCACATAGAAAGAATCATGACCTACCTATGATCTTGGTCATGACCATAATTTTATCCACCTAACTCGATTTCTCTTTGATCTTTTTTTTGTTTTAACTCATTTTTGAAATAGTAAATGGGGGAAACTATTACATAAGCTTTATAATCAAGTTAGGGAGGTTTAGGAAGGATTTAAAGGATCTTTTTATCAAGTTTTGTGTGGCATTTTTGGAGTAGGCAATGGCTAGGGCAACTAGGTGGCGACCGGAGCAAAGAGATGTGTTTAGAGGCCAAAAAAATCATTGTGTACTTACCATTTTCATGAGGGAGTTACAAATTCTTCTCTTCCAAATGTCTTTTTGTAATTATTTTTCCATTGTAATAGTATTTTAAGAGATCTCTTTGTGTCTCTTTGTAATTATTTTGCCATTGTAATAGTATTTTAAGAGACGTCTTTGTGCAAATCATGTATACAATAGTGTATTTTTTAGGACGAGAGCATAGCTTGTTGGTTGTTTTACTGGTCAAAATGTTGATTCTCTTGTGTTTATTTACTTCTATTATTGTTAATTTGATTATAGTTGCATTTATTGGGCAAGGTTTACATGATTTTGGGCCATGCAAGAAGGATTAAAAGGTGATTAGATTTACTTTGAGAGAATAAGTCGTGAAAATTAAAGATTAACTAAAATAGGTACTAAATTGTGCTAGGAGACAATCCATATATTCAAATAAACTCCTTTTAATACAATAAGTTTGTTTCAGTGAGAATTAATTTGCTTAGTTGCAAAATAGTGAAACCTGAAGTCCTGATTTGTTATGTACGATTTTGAGTTGGAGCATTTCCAATATTGAAGTTTCTATTTCTTGCCCGATTTAGTGGATAGAAAATGAACTCTAGATCTTAAGTGTAGATGTCTTAACATGTTCTTAATTTCTAATATGATCTTTTGTCAAAATATATTTATGGTCAAATCATTGTTTACTATTATCTAGAATTGTGTTATCGAATCAATTTGATGTTTGTTAGTCTAAAAGTTTAGGTAAAATTAAATTTCAGTACTAGATAAAAATATCATGCAAGACTATTGATCCAAAAATTTGAATTAATAAAAAAAAGTAAGAATGGTAGAACTTAGAGGTGTATTAAAGCTTATCCGTATGTGATAATTTAGGATACAACTGGGACTCTTCTCTTACCAGACACGACTATGGAGAATTGATTAGACATCCTTTTAGCACCCAACAATAAAAAATTAAAATTGAAAGAGGAAAAGAGAAAATAGGAGAAAACTCAGTAATTTTTGGGATATCTTTAAGTTGAGCTTTCAATGTTTTTTTATAAGCGAGACCTAATGACTAAAAATTAATTCTAGAAGCCCAGAATTAATTTTGAAATGGCTAAAATTATTGCACATTAATACACAATGAGTCCTAACTATCGACAATATGATAATATTTGATGGCTCATAATAGTTACACATTAAAATATGAAATTAATTTGTGAAGTTTTAATTTTTTTTTCTATACCAAAATTTTCAATAGTATCAGTGAAAATTGAGATTAATTGCTTATTTCCATTAGTTCAAGAATTGTTGTGTTGGAAAACTCATGTTAGTTAAACAAAACACTGATTTCCTTGTTAAACTGATCTGGAATACTTCATATTGCCATTCTATATGCAATATTCTTAAACTTTGCATGCTTATAGGCTCAGATTATTGCATACTTATTGCGCATAGATCAGTTAGTTTATTGCATACTTACCCAACTTTTAGGCTCAGATAGCCCTTATAAACTTATAGTAGATTGCTCTACAAATTTCATATCTAAGAATGGTATATAAGGAAACATCATGATTTCTTCTGTAGTTGTACCTGCATGTTTTGGTCCTTAAAGAATGTTAAGAGTTAAAAAGTTTGTTGATTATATATTATGAAAATTCTTTGGCATTGAGATTAATTGGGGTACCACTTAACCTAAATCTTAAGCTAGTAGGAAAGTGTGCAATTTATATATTTATAATCTAAAACTTGTCCTCGCAATTAAATTGCTAGCTTTGAATCATGGAGTATTTTCAAATGCGCAAGGTATTTGCAATAATTCTCTTTTGTCCTTTGATATAAGAGGGAAAAAGAAAATATTATCGTTGATGCGTTGACTCTAACCAACTTTTATTATCAGCATAACTTTTTTGACGATTCTGAGCAACTTTTAATTTATCTTTTATCACATGTATCTTATCTATTGCTTCTTGCACTTTATCTAGTTTTAAGATCTTTCTATCACGAAATAGGTGTTCTACACTTCCATATAAGGCTTTATAAGGTGTCATTTTAATGCTTAAGTGAAAACTATTATTATAAGTGAATTCAAAGAGAGAGATCATCATCCCATTCACTTTTCTACTCCATAACATTAGCTCTAAACGAGTCTTCAAGTGTTGTTTGTATAGTTCTTTTTGATTGACTGTTTGAGAATGTAATTTGTACTAAACTTTAGGTTGCCACATCGCACAGAATGTAAGTTCTATGAAAAGAGATTTCAAAAAAGCGTCTCTAGGAATAAAACAGTGCGACATTCATAATCTCAGAGCAGTAGAACATTGGTTCAATTATTTAATGAGTTGGTCTTTTTGATGAAATCATATCAGATGAGGAGGATGCTAAAGTTGAATGAAATTCATAGATCAGTGCGTTGGTTATTGTAGCAAGTGGTTTAGTGGGAAAGAAGTTTTTAGGAAGCCTTTGCTCTTAATAACAAACGAGCTTCTACCTTGATAGAATTGATTGTGTTAGGTAATGCCTGAAGTTGCATGATCTTTGGACATTCGTTACTTATCGGAACACAATGTTGTTATCAACAGAAATGCTTCACTAGTTTCCATTTTCATAATTATATTTCTTTTATAAGCAAAATAATAGCATCACACTACCTTTAATTTTCATGTTGTAATTTGAATTGTTTTTTACTAGAAATATTTTTAGATTTAGGTCATATTCTGCGTAGGAGTTGATTATTAAATTATTTATTTAATTATAGCAGGTTAGTATTTTTTTTAATAAATACTCAAGTTGGGTACTGCAAAAACTCATTTAACCCGCAGGTACCTATTTAAATTTAAGAATTTAATTACTTATTTTTATGTACTTGGGTACCCGAGGGTCCCTGTGTAACTACTCGGCTCGGGGTTGGGTTATATAATAAGACACCGGACCCGAGTTTGTGTAGCGGGTGATGTTATTCAGGTCAGGTTTGGGTAGTGGAGGAAAATATAGGTACCCGATTCATTGTCACCCCCATGTGCAAGGATGTGGTGAATCAAGTTTCAGGTGACATGGTCAACAATAGTAGACTTGACTTCTCAACCCTCATTTTCATGTCTCTTGTTATTTTTTTTTTCATTTTCACCTAATTTTGTCTCTTGTTATTATTCTTTTTCATTTCCACCTAATTTAGTAAATACATTTTCACAATTCCTCTTATATTTTCCTCATATATTATTCAAGTTCCTAAAATATTTAGATTACTATAACAATGATATATATTTCATAAAGATTTGATATACTAATATGAATTTTATTCCCATGTATGATTATTTCTCAAATTATAATGAAAACTATATTTTAAGGGTATTATTCATAGTGTGGGCAAAAGCCCCACTGAATTGGAACATCTCCCTTTATATACATATGTTTAAAATATTATATACATATATATATACTAATGTTTGCTCCCACTCATCATTAATATTATGCTGTTTGCCCCCTCTTAATGTCCCGTTTGCCCTTTCTTACTCTTATTTTTATTATATTATACTTATGTATTTATATTATTATATTATTTTTTTATATTGCTCACACGTACCCTTGGGTCCTAGATCCCCACTGGTATTATTATATCGTATTTCTATGGAAGCTCCTGGCCGCCTGCTATTCCTGCCGTGCGCATCCCCTTTAGCCTTGGATTGCAGATTTAAAGTGCTGATGGCTTAGAGGTTTTAATTTATTGACGCTCTTTTCTGAAAAGGTTTCTTAATCAAAATCTTAGTTGCTGCCCTCTCAAGTTTAGTTTTCCACCCCTCTTTCGTTGTCTACTGTTGTTGTGGATATTTTTGGTAAATCTTGGATTGGCGATGAACAACTGAGAATGAGATCTTCAACTGGGGATTAGTATCATGTGAAAATTGTAATAAAATGTTTCTGATTCTTCTATTTGCTCAAGAAAATGTATCGATTCCAAATCTGCCATGTGTTGAGAATTTGATGTGATTACAATTCTTGTGCTATGGAAAGTTCTGTTGTTAGAAGGATTCGTTAAATCTCCTGGACAAAATTTCTTTTGCATGCCATAAATAATTGCTTGTACTCATGACTTTGATTTCAAGAATTATTGTCCCGTGGACTTCCTTTCAATGAACAAGTACTGATCTCCTCTATTAAAGAATTTGATAAATTTCCTTTCACGTTGTCAATTTTATTTATTTATTTTTAACTTAACAGTGACCCTAGCGCCACATTGATTTCAGTTCTGTTTATGACTAGGCCTTTGCAATAAGTGATTCGTAAAAGAGGGTTCCGTTGACACTAGGCATCTAATTAATATTCGCTTTTAGTAGTCCATCATATCTCCTTTTTTTTGTTGTTCTTCTGTTTGGGTTTTGGAATCCAATTCTGCACCGCCCATGGAAGAAATCACGTATAGTATCTGACGTAAACGCAGGGAGGTTGTTGTGACTGAGCAGGTGATGCAGAAAAACAAAACGGAACAAATGTTGAAGCGGAGGAGAAGAAGGAGAAGGCGATGAATAAATTCCAGATCAAAACTCGGTAGCGACCAAGAACAATGCTGAAAGTCACGATGAAAGAAAACCGGAAACGATTCTGACTTGAGCAACAATGGTAAAGTGCAGAAAACCAGCAAACCACAGGAATGAATCGCACAAAAGCCTCAGATGGGTAGACTCACCAGGTAGAAGGAGTCAGATCTTTGTCCACACCAGAGCAGGTTTCCTTCTCCATCGCGCAGTCCATCAGCGACTTCACAATCAGCTTATATTACATTCCAAGAACAGAGAGTAGAAGGCGGAGACATTCCCTCCGGATTGCCTTCGATATAACAGTAATAAAATGCAGGAAATAATGCTGCCAAGGCTGAATTCCACAGTGTAGGAAGTCAGCCTGGGAAGAAAAGGGAAGCTGCTGCCTAGCGACAACACTAGTAGCGACTTTGCTCAAACCAAACCTTCTATAGACGAGAAGGTTGATCAGAGGAACAGAGCTGCAGGGATGGACAATTCACCTCCAACCAAGAAACCAAGACACCAAGAAAACCAAGCTGGGACAATTCACCAGCGCAACGCAAGAGAAAACTGAAAAAAAAACTGTAGAAATCATATTCAGACTATGTCCCTTTACAGCGTTTGAAGGCTCTTATTTATAGAGCAAAACAAGAATCTTGATTAGTTACAAAGAGAAACTAATCAAGGATTAAAGAGAGGATTGGGGACCAAATGAGATCTGGAAGTTACGATTCGATCTGGCGTGAGCTGGCGAGCGCTTGGGCTGGCGCTTGGGCTGACGGGGAAGCTTGGGCTGGAGAGGATGCATGGGTTTGCAGGTGCACTTGGGCTGGGCAAAGCTTCTGATCGGGCTGACAGAGAGCAGAGGTATCGCTTGGGCAGCTTTCGGTGTCGCTTAGATCGCCGGAAATTGTTGACAGGTGGTGCGTCTCCGTCAGGTGGTGCGTCTCCATCAACCCTCCCCGGGTGGGAGGAATTCTCCTCTGGAGAAGAGGATTGCTGGTAGTCGTCGAGCTGCCTTGGAGCAAGTAGCTGCGCTTCGTCTTCGGTTAACCAGGCATCTTCAATTGCATGCTGGTCATTCCATCGGGTTAAGTGGCGTTGCTTAGGACCTTCTTTTGTTAACACCGTTTGTTCATCAAGGATTTGTTCTGGCTGGGAATCTGGAGGTGATTCTTCGACAAGTAGGGGTGGATAATAAGGTAGGAGATCTTGAATGTTAAAGGTGGTACTGATCCCCATGGTGGCAGGAATGTCTAATGTATATGCGTTGTCTCCGATTTTCTGCACGATAGTGTACGGTCCCATGCTCTTGGCGTGTAACTTCGAATTGGCTCCCATTTCAAGCCTTTCAGGCCTGATTCTCACCATTACTTTCTCTCCCTCACTATAAGTACATGGCCTACGACGCAAGTTAGCTGCAGCTTGATATCTATTGTTGCTCAAGTAGATCTTCCAACGAATTTCATTATGCAATTCAGCAAGGTGTTGTGCAAAAGAGAGAGCAGATTCAGAAGGGCGTTGTATGGCAGAGGTCGGGTGTAGGTCAAGGGGTTTTCTGGGTTGGTGACCTAGTATTATTTGGAAAGGACTGAGCCCTGTAGATCTGTTGATAGCACTATTATAGGCAAATTCAGCGATAGGTAAGACAACATCCCAACTACTTCGATGTTCAGCCACGAGACAGCGCAAGAGATTCCCTAGGCTTCGATTTACTACCTCGGTCTGCCCATCCGTCTGAGGATGGAAAGCCGAAGAGAACCTTAGTTTCGTTCCAAGCGCGGCCCATAAAGTTTTCCAAAAATAGCTTACAAATCGAGTGTCCCTATCCGATACAATGGACTTGGGTAAGCCATGCAACCTAACCACTTCCTTTACAAAAATCTTGGCAACATGGGAGGCGTCAAAAGGTCTTAGAACAGGCTATAAAATGGGCCATCTTTGAGAATCGGTCGACTACGACGAAAACAGAGTCATGTTTGGGTGCAGTTCGGGGTAGTCCTAAGGCGAAATCCATGCTAATGTCCTCCCATGGTTTCATAGGAATCGGCAATGGAGTGTATAGGCCTGTGTTTGGTTTACGCGTCTTGGCCGTTTGACAAACCCCACAATGTCGTACAATGCGCGCAACATCTTTTCTCAAGTAGGGCCAAAAAAATCGTTCCTCAGCTAAGACAAAAGTTTTATCACGGCCATGGTGTCCAGCAGCGCCTCCGGCGTGGACTTCTAAGAGAAGGTGTTCTCTTAAAGAAGTCTGCGGGATGCACAAGCGCAGGCCAAAGAAAAGGTACCCATCTTTAACTATGAAAAGATTTCCAACGAGTGGTCCACTAGCAAGCTGGTTATATACTATGGAAAAGTCAGGACACGTTTGGTAATCTTCTTTGATGTGATCAAAAGTGGTGATCTGGGATTGGAGGACGCTTAACAGGTGTCGCACTCGGCTAAGGGCGTCTGTGTCTTTGTTTTCTCGACCGGTTTTGTGTTTTAGTACAAAGGTGTATTGTTGTAAAAACTCTACCCATTTTGCATGTCTAGCGCTAAGCTTTTTTTGGGTACTAAGAAAAGAAAGGGCCTGATGATCGCTGAATAAAACAAACTCAGCATGCAAAAGGTAATGCCGCCAATAACGGAGGGCCTGGATAAGGGCGTAGAATTCCTTATCATAAGTCGAGTACCTTTGCCTAGCTTCGTTAAGTTTTTCGCTATAAAAGGCAATCGGATGTCCCTCTTGACTCAAAGTTCCACCTATTCCAACTCCAGAAGCATCGCATGTGACTTCAAAGACTTTTGCAAAGTCTGGAAGTCGAAGGACAGGGGCACAGGTTTGTCTTTGATTTCTCGAAACGCGCGTCTAGCAGCAGTGGTCCAACTGAATTCGTTTTTGCGAATACAGTTAGTGAGTGGGGCCGCAAGAGTGCTGAATCCTTGGATGAAACGGCGATAAAATGTGGCTAGACCGTGAAAACTCCTAACCTCCGTAAGTGTTTGAGGTTCTGGCCAATTGACAATGGCTTGGACCTTAGCAGGGTCAGCACTGAGTCCTTGTGCAGACACGATAAAACCAAGGAAAGCCACTTGGGATGCTAGAAAGGAGCACTTGTTAAGATTGAGGTATAGCTTTTCTTGCTTTAGTAGTCCTAGGGTGAGTCGCAAGTGGTCAAGATGCTCAGATTCGTTGCGACTGTATATGAGGACATCGTCAAAGTAGACGACTAAGAATTTCCCTAAGTAGGGCCTTAAGACTTGGGTCATCACACGCATGAAAGTGGAGGGAGCATTAGTGAGTCCGAATGGCATGACTAACCATTCGTATAGTCCTTCCTTAGATTTAAATGCAGTTTTCCATTCGTCCCCTTCACGAATGCGAATTTGGTGATACCCACTACGAAGGTCCAACTTAGAAAAGTATTGAGATCCAGCGATGAGATCTAGCATGTCGTCTAAGCGAGGTATAGGGAACCTATACTTAACAGTGATTTTATTGACCGCTCGGCAATCAATGCACATTCGCCAAGATCCATCTTTTTTTGGGGTGAGAAGCGCCGGAACGGCACACGGACTTAGGCTTTCACGAATGAAGCCCTTAGCAAGAAGGTCATCTATTTGTCTTTGGAGCTCTAGATGTTCGCTTGGGTTGAGCCGATGGTGGGGCAAGTTTGGTATGGACGTTCCAGGGAAGAAATCAATGGCGTGCTGAATACTACGCATGGGAGGTAGACCTTTGGGGAGGTCACTTGGGGCTATGTCTTGAAACTCGGCTATTAAGTCTTTAACAGCCTTAGGGAGTACATGGTCCAATTCTTCCCTTCTCTCATTAACTTCCTTAACGAGAAGAACAAAAAGGGCACGAACTTCTTGGGATTCAGAAAGGAAAGCTTGTGGCCGGAGAATGCTCAACGGCCGAGAGGAAGGTGTATCTTTAATGATTCCCTTTGGGTTGGGAACGCGCAGCTCTTTTGGGGGAGCTGGGTTAAGCCGAATTCGTTTTCCCTCAAACTCAAAAAGATATGTGTTAGACCTTCCATAGTGTGTGACGTTAAGGTCATACAACCATGGGCGACCTAATAGGATATGTGATACATCCATTGAGATAACATCACACCAAATGCTATCTTGGTACTCTCCTAATTTAAGAGGTACAAGGCTGCGATGGGTAACGGCAAGGCTATAAGCGTCAACCCAAGCTATAGAGTAGGGATTTGAATGCGGTTCTAAGGTTAGTCCGAACTTGGTCACAGCTGATCGAGAAACAACGTTAAGACTGCTTCCACTATCGATAACGATTTTGCATGAATGTCCATTGCACTTAGTGTAGGTATAGAAGATACTGGTACGTTTCCAATCTTCTGTTGGCTTAGGGTAGAGGTGGCCAACAGGCCGGGCTGGCCCACGGCCTGCACGGCCCGGCATGACACAGGCCGGGCATGGCACGGCCCGTGGCCCGGCTCGAGTCGTGCTGGGCCGAAGGTTCGCGGCCCGTGGGCCGGGCCAGGCACGGCCCATAGGCGTGCCGGGCCAGGCACGGCACGGACCCGTGCTCGGCACGGCCTGCGGGCCAGGCCTGGCACGGGCACGACACGAATAGTTTGGGCGGCAACGTTCGAAAATTTGAATTGAGCATGCGTTTTTACCCAAATAGCCCTATAACGGTTTGAAAAAATTTAAAAGTTAGGGATATAATTGTCTTTATGTTATAAAATTACCATTTTAGCCCTTTTAATAATTAAAAATAGGGGATAAATATGTAAATTTACACCCAATTCATCCCTATAAATTGACCCCCCCCAACCCTCTCATTTCTTCACACAAGTTTCCAATTAACTTTGGATTACTTTCTCATTCTCTCTTAATACTTTCTTAATCTCTTTTCTAAGTCTTGAGTTTCAATTAGCCATCAAGATTTCAAAGCTCCCTTGGTCTAGTCACGTGGAGAAGATCAAGTAAGTAGTAAATTAATTTACTTTTAGTCTTTTATAATGTAATTGTATTTAAATTTAAATTATTCTAATATAATTTTTTTTCATAATTATGATTAAATTAAGGTTGTTGAAGGCTGAAACCTCAACTTCTTAGTTCTTACTTACTAAGCGATCTTCAAACACGTGATAAGGTAATTTTTTAATGTATAATTTATTATTAGTAAGTATTTAATTTTATTTTATAAATTTTTTTGGCTAACTTTTAATATTATATGTAGAATTAATGGCGGGATTTAACAATACATGGGATCTTTTGCCATGGGAGATTGAGGCATTAGAGCAGGAGCTAATGGGGACAACTAACCCCGTTATGCCACCCGATCAAGATCAAGACGCCAACCCTCCGCCTTATGACCCAAATCAACAACAGCAAGATCATGTTGAATTTGAGCCTACTAACATTATGCAGGGAGAGAAGGGATGCAGTGGAAACTCTCACGAGTCTACTGTGTCGGGCTCCAGAAAACGCACGAGCGACGTTTGGAAGAGCTTCGATGTGGTGATGATTAACGGCGAAGAAAGAGCCAACTGCAAGAAGTGCAAAAAAGTTATTACTTGCAAATCATCGGGTGGAACTGGTCATTTGTCTCGCCACATCAAAAGCCATCAAACTCAAATCGATCGTGCACAGGCTACTCTCAACCTTTCCTCTAGTTCTTTTGAAGTTTTTAATTATTCTAATGAAGTTCTTAGAAAAGAATTAGCTAAATTTATTGTTTGGGATGAACAACCATTTTCTTTAGCAGAAAATTATAAATTTGAAAAATTTATACATAAATCACTACAACCTAAATATAAAAAAGTAAGTAGACAAACCATGCGTAGGGATGCTATAAAAATTTTTTCTGAATATAAAACTAATCTTTTACAAGCTTTAATTACATTAACTTCTTGTATTTCTTTAACATCTGATATTTGGACCAGTAATCATTCTGATCAGTCATACATGTGTATTACGGCACATTGGATAGATAGTGAATTTTTTATACAAAAAAGAATTATTGCATTTAAAATTTTTGAATATCCTCATACTGCAAATGCTATAGTTAGACAATTTCATAGCATTTTACATTCATATAATATAATTAATAAAATTTTTTTAATTAGTTTTGATAATGCAAGTAATAATGATAGTGTAATTGATAAATTAAAAAGATTGTTAAATCCAATATTTAATGGTGTTTTTTTTCATATACGATGTGCATGCCATATTCTAAACTTATGTGTTCAAGATGGAATAAGAGAAGTGGATGAACATGTAACTAAATTAAGAAATGCTGTTAGATTTGTTACTTCTTCTACTTCTAGAAATCAAGATTTTAGACAAATATGTAAATCTTATGGTTTGTCATATAAAAAATTTAAACTTGATATTAAAACACGATGTAATTCTACTTATGATATGCTAACAACATGTTTTCCATTTAAGGATCCTCTTACATTATTTTATAATGAAAGAATGCCTAATGGAAATATTGAAGAAAATGATTGGGATAAAGAAAAGTTACTACATAATATTTTAGAAATTTTTTATAATGCTAGCACTCATTTATTTGGTGTTTATTATCCTACATCATGTTTAATTTTAGAACATTTAGTTTTAATTAGTGAAATTTTTTCTCAATATAGACATGATGAAAATGTTTTTCAAGTAATTTTTAAAATGGAAACAAAATTTTAAAAATATTGGAAAAATATATCTCCTTTATATTGTTTAGCTTCAATTATGGATCCTAGATTAAAATTAGAAGGTGTTCATATTTTATTAGATGAATATTATAAAAATATGGAACTTGAAGGAGTAGATGAGAAAAAAAATGAAGTTTCTACCATATTAGATGAAATGTATAATGTTTATAATTTAAAATTTGGAAATACAATGAATCCAACATCCTCTCAAACTAATGTATCTACTAGTAGTAAAAATATTACAGGAAGAATACACTCAATTTTAAATAGAAAAGGAACATCAACATGTCGATCTAGTAATTTTAATGAATTAACATTTTTTTAGAAAATAATCATACATCTTTACTCACAGAAGAACAAATAGATAATTTTGATATTTTATCATGGTGGAGATCACAAGGAAAATCATATCCTGTGGTTTCTGCCATGGAACGTGATCTACTAACTCCTCCGGTGTCTACTGTAGCATCGGAGTCTTGTTTTAGTGCAGGCGGCAGGGTGCTGGACGAGAAGCGAAGCCGAATGAACGAAGAAAGCGTGGAAATGTGTATTTGTCTTAAAGATTGGCTAGATGCTGAAGATCGTCTTCAAGATAAAGGTGGTCATTCAACTTCATCGGATGATGATGAACAAAGTCTTGGAAGTGCAAGCGGAAGCAACAATGGATAAACGTTGTAATAAATAATTATAAAAAAAGTTGTAAAAAAGTTGTAGAAAGAGTTGTAAAAAGAGTTGTAAAAAGAGTTGTAAAAAGAGTTGTAAAAAGAGAACTACGTAGACCTGATTCCTCCTTTGAGTGGGGTACGTAGGCAGCCTGTAATGGGTCCGGTCTAAAATATATAAAATTTTAACATTTTTTCAAA
The DNA here is from genome assembly GCA_027563935.2 of Costus lasius. Taxonomy (NCBI): domain Eukaryota; kingdom Viridiplantae; phylum Streptophyta; class Magnoliopsida; order Zingiberales; family Costaceae; genus Costus; species Costus lasius. Next base: position 24,691,922 of record CM050451.1, on the reverse strand, counting down.
AATTTGTGCAATATACATTCTCAATTTCTCAATTTTTTTTATTTTTTCATATTTTATATATTTTAATTAATTAATAATTTACTTATTAACTTAATTTAGTTTTTTTTAAATTTGGCACGCGGGCCAAAGTCAGCCCGTGGGCCAACTTTGGCCCATGGCCACAATCGGGCCGGGCCCAACACGGCACGTGTCCCTCATTTGGCCCGTTGGGCCGTATTCGGCCCGCGTGCCGAAGTCAGCCTGCGGGCCGGATCCGTGCTCACTCTCTGACGGAACCGTGCCTGGGCCGGCACGCATAATCGGGCCGTGGGCCGTGCCGGGCCTAGCGGTTTTCCTGCCGTGCCGTGCCTGGCACGGCACGATTTGAAATGGGCCGTGCTTGGCACGGCCCGTTTGGAACCGGGCCGGCCCGGGCACGGCCCATGGCCACCTCTAGCTTAGGGTGTACTAAAGTGCATCGCACAACGGCTAGAGCTAGGGTTGACTCTTCTTCTTCATTAGAGTAGTGTTCGGGGTCAACCTCGTTGACATTTGGGTCATCCTTAGTGGGTTCGGGCTCATAGGACTCAGGTTGGGGCTCATCTATACGTAAAAGGGATGTTCCCTCACTAACATGTAGTGTACGATGGGGACATTCTCGAATCATATGCCCCGGTTGGTGACAATGATGACAAGTAGGCCGATTAGACCCTGTGTGGGCTGGCGACTTTCCTTTGTCTTGGACGGGTGAGTGAACTCTCTCATGGGCAGCTGGCCTGTTGATGGTTCTAGGGTTGGCAGCATTCCTATGGTGTGCAAAGGAATGGTCGGCTGGTTTGGGAACATAGGAGGGACGTGCGTAGGCTTTCTTGAGATCTTGTTCGATCTCACAAGCACGTTGAAAGACAAGGTCCAAAGAGTCATTGATTCCGGTCGTTAGTGAACGACGAATTTCAGGACGCAACCCATTTTTAAAGCGAGCCAAGGTAAAACTAGGGTCTTCATCTAAGTCGCATCGGATCAATAATTCATCAAACCGAGCCATGTACTCGGCGACAGAACTGGCCCCTTGGGAAAGACTACTTAATTGATCAAGTAATCGTTGGCGATAAGATGGGGGAACATATTTGTCCTGAAGGCGGGCTTTCATGTCTTCCCAACTAGCTATGGGTAGCAGATAGTTTCGTTCACGTTGGCGTTCAATGTTGAGCCAATGAAGCTTCGCAGGTCCTAGCAAAAGGAGACGTGCGAAGTTCACACGCAGGTTTTCGGGCATATGGCTCCAATCAAAGTAGTGATCAGTAGCGGTTGTCCAATCTAGGAACACTCGAGGGTCTAAACTACCATCGAAATGGGGTGGAGAAATTTTCACGAGACGTCGGACATCATCGTCCTCTCGTGAACGCAAGTGAGCTGCACAAGGCCGCGGGTGGCCTAGATCCCAGGCTATTTCTTCCTCACGGAAATCAACACGCCTAGCAGGATTCCGACGATAAGGCTCTCTATGGGCTGTGTCTGGATGAAACGGAGGTGGTTCTTCAGTTGCCAGCCTTAATGGCGGCAGAGGAGGAGTTCCTCGGATCCCAGGTTGACCCTCTAACTGTTCTAGGCGAGCATCAGTTCGCTGAACTGCTGCTTCTAACGCTTCTATTCGCTCTATTAATCGCGATCAACACATTTGAGAGCTCAGTGGTTTCCTCATTTTGGGTTTGTTCAGTGGGATTAGGAAGCTGGTAGCTTACTCCAGATCTAGTTGTCACGGAGACAGTGCGATTTCAGGAAAACAATGAATCCGATGAAAATATGCAGTGTGTGTGGTTCAGCCTAATGGATCAGATGCTCTGATACTAGATTGATGTAAACACAGGGAGGTTGTTGTGACTGAGCAGGTGATGCAGAAAAACAAAATGGAACAAATGTTGAAGCGGAGGAGAAGAGGGAGAAGGCGATGAATAAATTCCAGATCAAAACTCGATAGCGACCAAGAACAATGCTGAAAGTCACGATGAAAGAAAACCGGAAACGATTCTGACTTGAGCAACAATGGTAAAGTGCAGAAAACCAGCAAACCACAGGAATGAATCGTACAAAAGCCTCAGATGGGTAGCTCACCAGGTAGAAGGAGTCAGATATTTGTCCACACCAGGGCAGGTTTCCTTCTCCATCACGCAGTCCATCAGCGACTTCACAATCAGCTTATATTACATTCCAAGAACATAGAGTAGAAGGCTGAGACCTTCCCTCCGGATTGCCTTCGATATAACAGTAATAAAATGCAGGAAATAATGCTGCCAAGGCTGAATTCCACAGTGCAGGAAGTCAGCCTGGGAAGAAAAGGGAAGCTGCTGCCTAGCGACAACACTAGTAGCGACTTTGCTCAAACCAAACCTTCTATAGACGAGAAGGTTGATCAGAGGAACAGAGCTGCAGGGAGGGACAATTCACCTCCAACCAAGAAACCAAGACACCAAGAAAACCAAGCTGGGACAATTCACCAGCGCAATGCAAGAGAAAACTGAAAAAAAAACTGTAGAAATCATATTCAGACTATGTCCCTTTACAGCGTTTGAAGGCTCTTATTTATAGAGCAAAACAAGAATCTTGATTAGTTACAAAGAGAAACTAATCAAGGATTAAAGAGAGGATTGGGGACCAAATGAGATCTGGAAGTTACGATTCGATCTGGCGTGAGCTGGCGAGCGCTTGGGCTGGCGCTTGGGCTGACGGGGAAGCTTGGGCTGGAGAGGATGCATGGGTTTGCAGGTGCACTTGGGCTGGGCGAAGCTTCTGATCGGGCTGGACTTCTGGTCGGGCTGACAGAGAGCAGAGGTATCGCTTGGGCAGCTTTCGGTGTCGCTTAGATCGCCGGAGATTGTTGACAGGTGGTGCGTCTCCATCAGTATCACAATGCAAAATTTATGCTTGGGTTTAGTTATTTCTGTAATAGGCCAAACAATTGAAGAGAAGGAATCCTTCAGGCTAGATCAATTCGTTTGATGAACTTGCATCGTTATATTAATCCTATTTCAGATGGCAAATTCATGAATGCCAGTTTATCTGTTTGTTTGTTTTTTTTTTACGTGGGCAAATAACATCTTTCTCTTTTTTTTTTTTTTATGGACGGTTGCTTGTTTTAGTATATTTTAATGCGAACAAGGCAAGCATTAACCAGCGACTTTGGTGATTACTATAAATGGTGGATTCCAGTGACCAGATGTGTACCAAAAATGAGATCCACGAGCTCGGATTGCAGAATTTTTTCGTCATTTTATATTTGGTTTAGACAAAATATATATTGCTTGGATGGATGTCGCTGTTGAGGTGGTGGGTCCGAGGCGGTTCGCTCGATGCTTCCTTTCTCCGGCCTCGCCAGCCACTGGATTCTTCTCCTCTTTCCCGTTCCCCCGATCGCGCGATCCATCTCGCCTTGTTCACCTTGCTCCTTCGTCGATCTCCATTCTGCAGTTTATGACTAATAGAGCCGAATCCAATCACGAAGAAGAAGCATCGGAATCAGCATTAGTAGCAAGAACACAAATAGTCGAGGAGGAGGAGGAGGACGACGACGACGACAAGGAGCCCGATGGATTCGGCTCGCGCCTGGAGGCTGAGGCGGAGTCGCTTGGAGAAGGGCGAGAAGAAGAAGTACTACATAAGAGGAGGAAGAAAAAGAAGAAGAAGAAGGATAGGGAGAAGCTGAAACAACTGCTCCTGGTCCCAGTTCGCAAGTTCGAGAAACTCTTTGTCGAGAAGCAGCAGAAGAGGAGGAAGGCGAGGCCTTCCGTTCCCTTCCCTTATGCTTACGACGATCCCGCTGCTGGCAAGGGCTGCTTCGTCTGTTGTGCCCGACCGCCCCCAATCCCGGACGAGTTGCCCTTCGGGGTTAACCCTGAGGCCGCAGCCAAGCCCTCCGTCCCCTCGTATCATAGCTTCTTGAAGACTCTGTTGGAAACCAACGATTTTTACTCCAAGGAGTGCAACGTCCATTGCGACATCCGGCGTCAAAACCGGCCTGAAGATGAGGATTGATTTGCACCTTTTCGTGGTGAATCATTTATTGTACAAGATTGCCGCTTGGAAATTTTAGGTAAGCGGATTGGTGTAAGTGACCCTTCTGCTGATCAGGTTGACTGCGAATCGGCTTCTCACTTGATTGCGAAGGCGCTGGTATTATTTGAGATTTTACATCTAGGATATTTTTTAGAGAATAAATTCTTTTCTTTTCTGTGGTAACTTCTAGAACGCCCATTCTTTTTTACTTTTTTGGATTTTTATGCGGTTGCAATTTTTTTTTCTTTTTTCTCTCTTGTTATAATTATCTCTTACCACACCCCATTTCCTGAAGGCTGAATGTACCAAACAAAAGTTACCATCCTGTTCTTCATTACTTGAAATAGCTGACAAACTAATAACAATCGTTTACAGTCTTTAGGGCAGATGACGTATCCCTTCCTTTTTTCTCTCCTTTGTTTTTCTCCTTACTTGGTAGATGTTCTAAGGTGGAAGGGTATGTGGCCGGCAAGATTTACTCAGTTTATTGCTCGAAATAGTAGAAAATAAGTCTACTTGATGATATTTGGTTACATTTTCAGGGCATGGGTATATATGTGAATACACTTTCTTATTTCAGTTATATTTTGAAGGAACAATTCGTGACCAGAAATATCTTCATGGCGAAGAAAGTGCTAGGCGTGTCATATGTATATTTGTTAGGCAGGAAAAAGTATAAAAGTAAAAGAATACATAATCTATGCACTCTTATATTATGACTGACAAACTTGACAAGAAGATCGAAATATGAATTTACTAAAGATAACATGTTTGGCTAGTAATGTGAAATGTCACTAAGAAATCTTCATAGGGTACAAGCTAGGAATTTCAACTCCCACTGACTACAATAATTGTAGCTTCAGATGAATTATCATTGTCTGCAATGTGCTTTTCCATGAGGTAAAACATTTCGGTGCAGTAAAAACTCACAAGCTATAGTTTTCTTTTCCTCTAAGACACATTGAAAGAAACGTTTTTTTAGTTTGCATTAATGTTTTTAATATTGTGAAAATCCATGTTGCAACTATAGTTTGTCATCATATTTTACTATTCCTTGTTTTTGAGTTCTCATTTGATTATTTTTTTATATATATCATTTTTCTCATTCCAAAGATCATATGGAAAATCTGTTATATCGCATAACACTGTAGAGGCTTGCATTTCATGTAGGAATTTAACATAAGCTAGAAGTAGGAACCTAAGAGTAGGTTTCATTTATATGGTTGGAGAAGTGAGCCATGATGCATGTAGATAGGAACAAGTTGCATTAAGTGATTATATGAAAGAAATGTGATCTATAATTAGAGATGAAAAGAGAAGTTAAGTTAGCAATTTTTGCATAACTTAATACTCTGTTTAATTATTCTCTAGGTTGTGAATTCCCTCTTATATTGAATGAATACTTTGGTAATCTTGAGGATGTTAGGTCTCTTTTATATTGAGGTTGGTAATTCCCTCCTATATTGAATTACCTTTCATCTATCATCTATCATATGATACGCCCTGGATCTGAACCAATGTTTGCAACAAAATCACATAGTATGATTAGCTATTCCTGTTAAACGTATCAGCTTCTTTGGTTTTATGATGATTGTATGATAAACATTCTGTACAACAGTAATTGAATATGTTCTTGCTTTTCATCCAAAGAAGACAACTACAGCTATGTCTTCCAGTTTCCTGATGCTATCAAAACAGGGCCTGGCTTTATGTTTGCTATGACAATACTAAAGCCAACTGTTCCATGGTTCAAGAAAACCATCTTTTTATACTTTCTCGATATTGCACTGATTATATATGTAAGCATTTCTGGTTTCTACTCCACAAATTTCATTATTGTTTGTTTATTTTAAGAATTGCTGAGACATCATTCCTGCTGCTGACGATTGTTATATTGTTCAATGGACGTTGGGAACTGGTGATCTTTCTGCACAGAAAACACTGAACCTGAGTATTAGCTTTGCTATTGTGTGCATGTAGATGAAGAAATTGAAGCATTTTTGTATTTCTCATTGTACTGGAAAAAGCTTCTTCAATTTTATGACACACCCTTCTACTATTGTAAGTTTGCACTTTATGTGTTTTATAGAGTATATTGCAAGGCAAGAATCAGAAGCATTGCCCCAAAGCTCTTAACTTTTTATTATTGAGATATTGCGTTCTTATTATACAAGTTCCCTTTGTTTCATCTTCACTATTTAGCTTTGCCATTTACTTTGTGCCATGAATTATTTATGATTGTCAAAGTTGGCATTAACATTGAAACACTTGTTTCTGAAAGGGCCCTATAAAGTGTGTGAAATGCCATTATGACTCCTATTCCTATCATGGGTATATTTGTTTTGAATCCTACTTCATTTTATAATATCTGGTTCAAAGTAAACACAATTTCCTGCATCTGTTCAGTCTTGTAAAGCTAAAATTTGAAGCAATGACAGATTTACATATGCTCCAAAAGAATTCATGTTGATCCAAATACACATAATCGCCTACGCTAGACCAAGGGAAAAGAAAATCAAGTATAGCTTTTCATAAACTTGGTAATTTTTCCTTCTCAGTAGAACTGGGGAACGGAATATGCATGACACACATTTGTGCTATTACAGATGTCAAATTGCATAATTCCCTTTCCAGGTGAACAGCACATATGTTTGTAGTGCTTCTTGCTGCCATTAGGTCAGATGCTTTCTTCGTTTTTTCTCTTTGATAACCCAGGTTTCAGGATGTTGTGCTTGTTGATGGATTGTTTTATTTACAATCAGAGGGTACAAAGGTAACTTTAATTGTTCCTATTATTCTGTGTATTATTTCTAATTTACTTTTCAGATTTCTTTTATACCCCTAAAGTAGTATAAGAATTACTCAGAATCACATTCTGATGTCAAATTAACATTAGCAGGTGGAGCCACAAGGTATTGTAGACGAGTAGATGAACAGAAAACCTAAATCTATGATAAAGACAATATCTTTGAAGCACTCTGTAGTTGTGGCTGTTAATCCATCAGAATATATATATATGCTGCAATTGTATGTAGTTTAAGAAATTGTTGCAACTGAAATCAGAATAGTTGGACGCCAGGTATCTTATAGATTAGCGCCCTTCATGTACCCCTTCATGTACCCGGACTGGGTGATAATATCATTGGTTCATTTGCGCCAATGGAAAGATAAAGCTCTCTGTGTGCTTTGCAACTCGGGTTTATTTTGTCAGCCCCAAGCATCTTGTTCTTGCTTTTCAGACTTCAAAAGGAAGCTTTGACAGTTTTGCACCCACTGGTTCTCCACCTGAAAGAATGGAGGATATCAGTCATAAAGTATGCACATTCTCCTCTATGAAGTCTTGCTCTTGAATTTATGCTTTTCTTTAACTTTAAATAAAACATTACAATTACATCCTATATTAGGATGTGCATATATTAATCTTAGGTTATGAGCAATAAATATGTAGAGACACCAATCGATATAACACTGAAGCAGGAATAAGTTGTTCTTATAGTGATGTTTAATTGCAGGACCTACTAAAGTGCATTTTGCATTTGAACCGAGGTATGACATACTAGTTTGTTTCAGTAAACTGGTCATGCACTCTATTAGACTGTACCAACATTCAAAACAATCCGTTCAACTTGGTCCATCTCATACTATATTTTTCTCAAAAATAATACATTATAATATAATTTTATGTTTTGATTTATTTTAACCTAAATTTAAACAATCTCAAAGTGCTTAAATAAGAAAATAATATGAAAAATAAGTATATATGATAATTTTATCATACATACCTTATAGGCCTAATATGGTAGGAGCTCCTAGTTAATATGCATAAGCTTTTCTATTAAGTCATCAAGTAGGAACCTTTATTACATCGAAAATAAATGTTGATTATCTGAATATACAACTTATTGCATTGAGTTAACTCTATCTTATAGTTTTCGTAGTACCCACATTTAGGAGTCCTTTAAAGACATTGGTACTCGTATGTTAAAATCCACATGCTCATTAAACTAATGTGGGTCACTATCTTGTATGGGACATATATCATCCCAAATAAAATTAGGATTGGCACAAGAATTAGAACAAGGTATAAATACATAGACACTCCTTTGAATCATATTCTTCATAACTTGAATAAAACCATAATGAGCCACTCTCTTCATCTAATGGTAGAGTAGATTTTTTTTTTTTTTCATTGTCCTCTAAAACATAGGTTTTGGTATAATAGAGTTGAACATTTGTCTCTTCTCTTGTATTAAAGTGTCATGCTGCCTACCTTTAGATCTACTTTAGCGATTGATCCCGTCCCAAGTGCATGGTTTCATCAAAATAATAAAATATAGATGCATTCAAATGAGACTCTAGATGCAAAATAGTAACAAATTAAGATCTCACTAGTTGGATGAATTGATTGAATAAAATCAATTTAAAGAAAAGCAATTGTTGAACCATAAAATTTCATAACAGGATATAAAGTCAAAATTTATTTTGACCCATAGATAAAATCAGAAAAGATTAATGCTCCCATGCCTTTGCTATTTTATCGTGATCTACCTTCAAGCGCCCCAGGTTTCTAGCTATTGGATAGAATGACCCCAAATAGAAAAAAAAAAGAAATAACTTATATTTATTCTGGCCTATTGAGCATATGTGCCAAATCATTGCATGCATGCACAATAAGGAGACAAAATTAGCTTTGACCTCGAATAGAATTACACATCAGAAAAAGGGATGGAAAATTTGGCGTGCACCAGGTGCAAAAAATAGGAGGGAATATAGAAATAAAAAGCCAAGGAAAAGAAAGAAAGTAGAGCCAAAAAATCGTTAATGAAGAAAGTCTCAACTAAACAATTACAACAAATAAGGCAACACATTCGTAGCTGTTAATAAAAATCGAGGAAGAGACGCTGCGCGGCACAAACAAAAATAGAAGGAATAGAAGGAAGCTTTACCGCTAGATGAGCCTTGACTGGGAATAAAAAAGGAAAATTGAATAAGGAGGATGATGGCTGATAAAGTAATAGCGTAAGGCATAAAAAAAATCAATCAAGTAAAGGAGGAGAGTGATTGAAGCTAAAGGAAGGAAGCGATTTAAGACAGCACATTCACAGCCGTTAACAAAAAAAAAAATAAGAGAATCAATGCAGCGGAAAATCAAATTTTTGAGGAGAGACGTGGCTGACAAAAAAGGAAACAGGAGGCGTTTACAGCAACAGAAAAAATGGAAAATAAAGGAAATAAGTTGAAGAGAAGCGTGGCTGGAAGCTTATATAAAGAGGAGAAGAGGAGAGAAAAATAGACTGTGCCAAGAGAACTGACTGCACCGAGAGGTTTGCAACAAAAACTGCCAACAAACTCAAAAGAAACGCTGCTGCTGCTGGATCAAAAGGAGTAGGAACACATGATAGTTATTTGCATCTCAAGAGTGATGTGTGAGGACAAAATGAAAGTAAAAAAAAAGGAATGATACGAGGGAAACTGGGAGGCGCTAAAAAAAGAATGATGCAAAGAGATAAAAGAACAAGTGGATAAAAAGGGAGGTCTTAGCCGGAGGAAGGTTCTGTCAAAAGATGAATAAGAAAAGGATAATGCTGCGCTCTCAAAAGAAAAAAAAAAAAAAAAAAAAGAAGAAGAAGGAGAAGAACAGAAATGTCACGTAAAAGAAGAGGGAGAGGATAACACAGAGGTTAACACAGGAATAAAAAAAAAAAAGAAGAAGAAAGGAAGAAGGGAGGAGTAACACGAGAGAAGAAGAAAGAAAGGCAGTGTCATATGGAGAGAAAGAAGAAGAGTTTGAAGAAAGAGATGCATATCACGGCTGAACCGAAAAAGACACAGATGCGATAAGTGTCTTTTTTTTTAGAGTAAAAAAAGAGGAATCATATGGAGAAAAGGAAACAAAACAATTGAAGAACGAGGAATAAAAAACGGAGAGAATCTACGAGATAAAAAAAAGCTGACGAAGAATGAATACACGAGAAGAAGAAGTAATGAATACAAGAGAAGAAGCTGTACACAAAAAAAATCTCGTTAAAAAAAAACTGAGCATCGTCAAAATCTGTAGATACACAGGCTACATTGTTGTAAAGGAAGAAGAAGGAATGACGTTGCTATAAGTCTGCTTGGCTAAAGAAGCCACTGAAATTGATGGTAGAAACTCAAGAAAATTAATGCTGAGATCAGTGAGTGTTATAAATCTGCTTGATGGTGAAAATTCAAGAAAGCTGACACTGAAATTAGCAAGTGCGAGTATCTCAAAGGAGAGTTGCAGAAGAGAGAAAGACAGTGAGAGGCAAACGAAAATCTATTTGTTACCGGATGGAGAAAGTCCAACTTATTTTATCCCTCGCAAAGTTTGGCAGCGTCCTTCGTCAGGATACTGCAAACACAAAAAAAAAATCTTAGAACAGCAAGAATAGAAAGAGATTCACTGCTATATTGAGAAGAGGAATCAGAGTAAAAAAAAAATCACTACAGCATGCTATTTCGTTTATAGAAAACCTTGCATTGTCGTGAAGGAGGAAGTTATGAAAAATCAGATGAGAAGTGGAAATCACTCAGATGTAAAAACCTGCCCACGATGAAACTCGATTGTAAGAGTCTGCTAGAGAAAACGTGGAATTTACTATCACCGTCACCCCTCCCTTGCCCGATATTTCCATTAAAAGCAGCTTTGAAATTCAATGTTACGATTCCCCAGGGAGCAGCTTGCGGTCGCCTTCGAAGAAGCTCAGCATCGTCGGAGCTCCACACCGGCGCCATCACGTCCGCAAGCGTCGATACCCTTCACAACAAATCGCTGACACCATCAGCATCAATCGCCGCCGCCTGGGACACGTCACAACAACCGCCTCTGCTTCTAGTCGCCTGATCAAGCTCCACTCTAATTCCACACAACCATCTCCCTGCCGCCTCCTTTCTTCCGGCTTGGACGAATGCCTCCCGCCATCCGCTGACATCATCACTATTCGGCTGAAAGTCGTCATCGCTTGATCCCTCTTCCGCTTGTACCCAGCAGTCGTCGATGCCCTCTTCGGCAAATCCCAGCTTTCTCAGATATCACCGCCGCCATATGGCTGGAGTCGTCGCCGCATAACGCCTCCACCCTCGCCTAAGTGACCCCATCTTTCCAGACCCCGCCGGTGCCGAGGCTTCACTGTTTATCATCTTCTCCTCTGTCACCGTTGATCGATGCCATCGTTAGCTTCACCTGAAATCATTCCCTCTGTCGCCGTTGAATGCCATCTAGTCAACAATCAATGTTTTCAGCTGTGGACAGACGCCGGGACTCCGATACTCACCGGAGAGAACAGCTTTCCCCTCTCCTTTGATGGGCTCCGTTCAACAGCCCTATTATTCCTCCTCGCAAACATCTCGCCGAAGACAGCGGAATCGCACATAGTGAAGAGTGACTTTACTCTTATGCAAAAAAATAAAAATGATATAGGGCCTGTTTGGGGTGGCTGGAGCTTCTGGCTGGTGGCTGGTTTGAGTAGAACTGATCTGAGTAGAGCTGGTCTGAAAAGTTGAGGCTATTTGGGTGCATTAGCTGGTTTGATAAGCAACTGTGAGCTGCTGTGCTGTGCTGTTCAGTTCTATTAAGAAAATTTGTTTTAAGTTATTTATAAAATTTAAAATTACTTTACACAACAATAAATAATTTTATCGAGGGTGTGTGCACATAAACCTAACGAATTAGTTCTGCAGAACAGACATGAGTTCAGGACTTCGATTTTGATTATCTAGTGAAGTTTTATCGAGGGTTCTAGTGTTTGTAGACTTTTACAAGTACAGGAACAATGCAACAAAATGGAAATTAATAGAACATGTAGACCACCCGTTTGATTATGTAGACCATCAGTAACATGTAACAATTTGCCTATCAATATCAATACCAAAACATGTAACCAATTTATTTCAGTCATATATAGATGAAGTAACTTTGAGATGTAACCTGGGTAAGCTCAGCTACCGAAATAAAACAAGAGATGACCACTAATTTGACAAAACACTAGTTATCATGGTGCTTTGAATTGAATAGATACATGTGTGAGTATGGTTTTTGGAGGGGCAGCTCTGATGCGAAGATGGAACCAAAGCAAAATCTACAATCTTTATATTGTTCCTTCTCTTTGTTTGAAATCCTACAATGAGCGTGTACATATAAGATAGATATATACATTGTACATATAAGAAAAGAAATTAATTCGATTAGGAGAAACCTAGAATAGGCGTAGATGATAGATCCAAACAAATCAAAGCGTGTACCTCACCTATGAAACCTGTAACAGCGATGAGGGAATCTAAGAGGCAACAAATTAGAACCGAAGGAAATAAAAATATTATGCACGCATAATGTTGGGGTATGCCCTTAAGGCTAATGTTTGAGGCCTTGGGATTGTATCAGTATCATGTAATAAACTCTTATGTTTATAAAGGCATGGTTGTTATTCAGTTTGTTACATTATCTGCTGCAATAAGTGTACTTCTGAATAATGTCTCAAAGCTGTTCAGCTGGGCTGACATGCTGTGAAGTCCTTAGTCGAGATATCTTGGTGAACATGAGACAGCCTTGATATGATTGAGACTAATATGTGCTCTAATCTTATAGGATGCTTCGAGCATGGAATAAGATGTAGACTCATGGGTACATTGGATGTACTGGACAGACCCTACTAGGATATTCAATTGCTTGTCACAATGTGAATAATCCTTGAATGTAACAAGTGGCACATTTCCTCTGACTTGAGATCACTTGTGTTTCTAAATGATGATTGTCATTGTTTTGAGGTAGTTCAATATCATTTGAAACATAATGGTTATAGACTATCTTGGATGGTGAGCTTGAGTCAGGTTAGGGCATTAGTGATAGACAAAGGATTGCCGTCTCTATAATTGGAGTGTGGTGTTCTAAAGGGGCCCCCTGGATGAGATGATTGAGAAAGTGTATGGCCATACTCAGGTGACTGTGTTCATCTGTTCTAATCATGCTCATCATATTGGAGCTACAAGCTTGACACGCTTGTCCAATAAGAACATCCAGTGGCAAAGGAAATATGCATGCCTTGTGAATTGGATTCACACTTGTGCTGTAGTTTGGGTGTAGTCTTGGAAGACTCTTTCCTTTATATCGGGAGACAGTGATGTGTTGCTAGATACCCCTCACTGATCGTGATAACGTAAGTTGTCGTTACCGACATTTAGAGGAAACCCTTAGGGTCGCACAATTTGATGATATGGCTTACTTAAGTCAGATCGTGTGGACTGAATTGTTTGAGTTCAGTTTAAAGGGATTTACTCTCTGAATAAAAGTGAGATCTGGTCTAATCATGTTTGATTGATTAGGGCTTGAGATCGGTAAGCTTCGATCGAGAGAATAGATGCTAGATCGGTCAGATCAAGAGCATTAAGAGATCAACGGTCAGATCTTAGGCCTCAGTGGTTTATTATGATCTGGACTAATTGCTTGGTTTATTTGGTTGTTGAACCAAATCGATTTGAACCAGCTCATTGGATGAGCGCATGGTTCAGGTGGTGAGGCATTTGCGATTGGGGTAATGCATGGTCGCATGAACGTTTGGACTTTGCTATTTTTAGATAGCATGTTCTCAAACGTGTCCATGATCTCACGTCGCCTCTCTCTCGCCTCTTCACGCCTTTGTCGCCTCCTTGGTTTTCTTTGGAGAAGCATTCTCGTGTGAAAAAGCTAAGACGACAAGAGGAGAAATTTTTTCGCCAAGCAAGGAGATCATCTTCCCTCCCATTCGATCAAGACCTCTTGGAACCTTGCTAGCACAAGGAGCACCAAAAGAGAAAGCGACATCATCTTGTGTGTGACGATTTGGAGGAGACCTCTTTTGTTCTCTTGCTTCCAAGGCGACATCCTTCATATGGCTTCGGTATGAATTCCTTTTCTGTTGTTAAAGTTGATCATAATACATGCTATTCGATCTTAGGAAACCCTAGATTCCGCCCATGCAAGTTTTGTTTAGCGCATGTTTTAGGGTTTCGCCCCTTGTAGGGGACCTTCACATAAACCCGCCAAAAGAAAGGGTCACATGTAGACCTAACCAAAAACCTAAACGCTTCACAATGCACTTCGCCAATCTGAATTCGAAACGAAGGAGCTGATTAACAAAATTTTAACCGAAAACAAGGTGCATACTCACCGAAACGCGGACGCAGGAGTGGGTGGTGCGGAGTTCGATTCCGATCGCCGGACCTTTCCCCTTTCACCCAATGTCCGGAGAACGTGATCGATCAAAGGCAGGCTCAAGGGCGGAGAGAATAAGCAAGGATCAGTAACTAGGGTTTGCAAGAGAGGGGCAGAGGAGGGATCAGACGATTTTGAGGGTCAAGAATGTTCTCCGACTGCTTCCTGAGCCGAGCAAAATGGGGACGATAGGAGCGCTGGCGACGATCGGAGGCAAGGAGAAAATGCTGGACGAAGGAGTGCGTAGCAGAGGAAGGAGAAAAAGCTCGCGAGCTCATTGTAGCCTCGCAGAGCTTTTCAAGATCCAAAAGCTGGCCACGGACGGCTTCGGGTAAACAGTGGAGCTTCTCAGTTTTCAACTGAGAAGCTGGGCGCCAAACGGGACGGCTGCCGATTTTTGGCTGCCCGCAAACGCCAACGCGGGCGGGCAGCGGCCTCCAAACGGGCCCATAAAAGATTAGAAAGAAAAGATAATTAAAAATATATATATATGATGAAATGAAATAAAACGTGATACAAAATAACGACTCGGATTTAATTTGAGTCATGTCTAAACATTGGACTCCAAAAGAAAATTTTCAAAACATTCACATTTGAATATTGAAAACCCTAGCACATCGCAATGAAATATTGTTTGAGAGGTGCGTACGTCGACGTTTATCATCGGGGCATAACTCCTCAACATGTCATTGTGCTCGTTAAGGTTGAAGTATTATAAAATAAAAAATAAAAAAAAGAAAAAAAATTAAATTATCCAACAAGTCGTAAGACCAGATAATTTTCTCCAAATATCCAACAAGTCGCAAGACCGGATATTTTCCAAATCAAATTATCCAACAAGTCGTAAGACCGGATAATTTTCCTAAATTAAATATCCAACAAGTCGTGAAACCGGATGATTTTTCCTCAAAGTTTAAACATCCAACAAGTCGCAAGACTGGATATTTTTCAAATCGAATTATCCAATATATCGCAAGGCCGGATAATTTTTCAAATCAAATTATCCAACACGCCGCAAGACCGAGTAATTTCCAAAATCAAATTATCCAACACGCTGTAAGGCCGGGTAATTTTTAAAATTAAATTATCCAACAAGCCGCAAGGCCGAGTAATTTTTAAAAATTAAATTATCCAACACGCCGCATGGCCGGATAATTGTCCAAGTCAAATATCCAACAAATCGCAAGACCAGATATTTTCAAATTAAATTATCCAACACGCTGTAAGGCCGGATAATTGTCTAAATCAAACATCCAGCACGCTGTCCAGGCCGGATGATCTTCCAAATCCAAATATCCAATCTGCCTTAACGCATTACGATGGAATATTGTTTGGGAGGTGCGTATGTTGATGTTTACCATCGGGGCGTAGCTCCTCAATATGACATTGTGCTGCCGAGGCCGGATATTATCCAAAGTCCAAATGCCTAATAAACCGTTGCAAGACTAAATATTTAACAAATACAAAGCTGCCCAAATTGATAGAGATTCTTTACTTTCATTGCTTATGTTTTTTTCTATGTATTCTCAAAAAGTTTATGAACAAAATTGTTTAGTCTTGTACTTTACTTCATAATATAGATCTCTTAATCAAAGGTTCCCTGACTTCAGGGGTAATTAAAAATGAGTGCTTGTGCTCATTGGAAGCCAGATCCCATTAAACAAAAAGCCTTATTAATTTAAGGTGAATTTAATAAAGGTCATATTACATTTCAATGTAACACTTTTTGACCCCACAGCAATTAATCACAAAATTCAAACTAGAGTTGCAAATATGTGAATAGCTTGGAACTAGGGTTTTACCTCATTGATTTTAAATATTTATACAAGCAAATTATTCTATCAAACCAATTCAACAAGTTAAAAGGAATTTGTCCTAAAGTAGTTCTCTCTTAGTAGCTCGACCTAATATTAACTTAATAAACACTCTTGTAGTATATAGAATTAAATTAAGTTCTTTGATAATTTTAAACTCTATGTAATTTTAACCACTCTCATAGGCTAAATTTACAAGTTCAATTATAGGTTTTCTGATATTGTAAAACCACCTCTCAATGTATCTTACTCTATTTAGAACATGCAATTATTTGGCCAAATAAAAATGTATGCATTAACTCCATAATTAAATTAACTTAAATTGAATTGCATATAAGAAAGGTCATGCAAGTTTGTAATACAAGAAAATCGATAGGTTACTCCTCATATTATGAAAAGAAATTAAGCTACAATATTCATTTCAATCATATACAAACTCTTCATAATTGTAAACATTAAATAAATAGTAATTTAACCAACTCCCTTGAAGAATTGTTATCAAATCACTCTAAGCTTTCTATGCAGTTTATTATTAACGGCAATAATGATGATCATGAGCTATGATTATATCTACTTGAAGACATTGCCCATGACTTTTCGTTTGCTCTCGCTATCGTCTAGAGAAATGTAGCATGCTTGATCTCCTTGAAATCCCTCTCTGAACTCTGATTAAACTACACAATGAACTTCCCCTATTCCTTCCCTCTTGATTGAATGCTCACTCGGTCAATTTCCTCTCAAAATCAAGCCTTAGAATATCTTGTCAAAGGTGGGATCTTTTCATTGCCTTCGTTTGTCTTCTCTCTCAAGGCTGTGTTTCCCTAAATGGAAAACTGAAAGGAAAGAATGAAAACACATTGAATTTAGTAATATTTTGCACCTAGATTCAATATGTTTTTCATTCTTTCTTTCTAGTTTTTTATCCAAGGAAACACAGTTTTAGGGTTACGCCACCTCTTATCAATCTCTTATGAACCTCCCGCTTCTTTGATCTGTTCTTCCCCTTTGAGAAAAATCCAAAAGATTTGTAAAAAATTCGATGAAGAGGACATAGTGGAAGTTGTCACACCCCTAAATGGTAATCAATTATTCAAAAATGATATAATAAAAAAATTTTGGCATGATGTATCCAGGATCCATAAGTGATAACCTGTTCAACCATCATTTATATAGGAGGTAACAACAACTCAACAACTTAAATCACATGTCAAAATTCAAATTCCATCCTAGTAAGCACAATACTTAGAGATCAAGAAACCATACATCTTAGATCATAAAAGCCATGCATCATGTGTCCAAAACCATACTTTCATTCCATACATGTCATTCCATTACAATCACTAACACAACATCATATATGAGTATTTAAAACACAAAGTATCTTTGTCATATACACGTCATGGATCTTCTCATACTCAGCTTACAAACACTTCAACTACATGGATCACACAGGTGTACAAGTGCAACACAAAACTATAACTCATGTGATTCATTGAAACCTTCCAAATAGCTCGTAGCCCAAAGCTAACCGGTAAAGAGGTTAGAAATGCAAGGATTGAGCAAGAATGCTCAGCAAGTACATGACATGCCAAATAAGATAAGTCTCCACAAGGTTCCATAAGTAACATCAAATGGAAACATATTAGTGCCATGGTAAGCAATAGTGATATGGTAAGCATAATGACATGGTAGGCAATAGTGACATGATAAGCATAATACCATGGTAAGCATATCAAAGAGGCATATAATTCCATGGTAAACAATAGTGACAACAAATATAACTCAACTCAAAGTATCATAGAGTCACATAGCACATAGCATAGTGGGAGATCACATATAACATAATCTTCCATGTCTAGAAGCATATTCCACCCTCGTTAGGGTGAAACCAAACATATATGCCGGCTGGAGCAATAATGGCTCCCCAAATCAGAGATAGTGGGATTCAAGAGGTGGCCCCATTATTGCTAATGTGGCACTTTGTTCCATGTAGCACTTTGTTCCACAACTATCAATCTCTTCCCATTTCTAGGCTCATAATGGAGTTGTCATGACTCCTCATATCAGAGATAGTGGGATTCAAGAGGTGACCCCCATTATTTTTAATGTGGCACTTTATTCCACAACTATCAATCTCTTCCCATTTCTGGGCTCATAATAGCATTCCCACTAGCATGCATATACATAAACAACAGAAGGCATACCAAAAGGGTTTATAGATGTGTATCAAACCCTCAAAGGTGTGAACCTGCATATGAACTTCATACAAAGCCTGAGATGTTCAATTCTAAATGGAAGAGACATCTAGAGCAAAGTATACATAGGTATGGTCATGAAACCCAAAATCAGAAATCAGAAGCTTGATTACCATGAACTTTTCACTCTTCATAAGATACCATTTGGTGTGATATCGATGCCAAAACAAAGGGTTTCGAGTATACTTTACAAAACAACAAATTTGACTCAATTTGGAGCTCAATACAAAAAGTTATGAGCTATAGAGTAGCAAGAGGTCAAAATCTGGACAAGTAGAGTTCTGGATTTCTAGGGTTAGGTAGAAATTCGATGATAAATTCATTTTTGATCCAAATCATGCAAATAAAGGCTCCAGGTGTAGATTATGAAGTGTACTAGATATACAAATAAGAATTTGATATCACTCATATCACAAAAGTTGGACATATAGAGCACTTACTAGATAAAGGTCCAACTATAAAAACAGAGTTACTGGGTCGGATTCAACAGAAGTTACAGAGTCGATACTCTTATCTCATGTATTGTGAATATGACTCAAAAGAAAGATAATTGAGTCTCCTTTACAAGGAATCTGATTTTAGGCAATTTGGATCAGCGAGTTAAAAGTTATACTAATTTGAACGCAGAAAGGTCGGATTGACTACACATAAGGATGCATAGCCATTGAACATAGAATTGATTCCTCTTCCAAAGGCCGACTTTACCAAAATTAATAGAAATCAGAACCAAATTGAAGTCATTCATGAAGAGCAAGATCATGTCACATAAAATTGAAGTCAAAGGCAAGCAAGTACAAAGGAAGATTAAGAACTTGCCTAATATGCCCAAAATCAAGTTCTCTTGGAGTTCTCCCTTTTTCTTCCTCTTCCTTGCCGTATACTTCCTTTCTCCCAAACTTGGAATGAAGCAAAAAGGAAGGAATGGCAAAATTTTCCATCTTTATCTCCTCATACATGAGGAGATGAGGTGGAGGCATAAGGCAAAGTCAAGGTTAATGAGGTGGCAAGGTAAGTTCACGTAAGCCCCCCTAGTTGAGTTAAATTTCTCTTATGCCATTATGTTATCTTTTCCATTTCTCCTCTTAGTACAAGTAGAATTTCTTCACCTCTTCCTCTCCACTTCACTTCTTAAAGCTCTTTCAAGGTAAGCATCAATTAGGAAAGCACTACAACAAGAAGATAATCTTACATGACATTTGCTACAAAAAGCATAATGACCATTGTATATTTGATTTTGTTTTTATCTAATTTTGCCTTTAGAAGTATTCGTGGAAAAGGAATGAGAGTTTATAGGCTAGGGGCGATATATATTCAGGTTCAAAATTTTCTTGGTTTTTAGGATGTTCACGGCCTGCAACTAGGTCCATGGGTGGTGGAGTCTCTTATTTTGAATTTTCTGTTGCTTCATTATTTTTTTCATGTACCATGTTTTTCTTGATTTTCTTTGATTCTACCCTTACATTCTTCTAATTGTTTTCCATTTCTTATCACTATTATATTACAATATTCCCTAGGGTTTATTTCTAGTTTTTCTAGTAACTTACCTATTGTCTATAGGATGTGCTATCTTGTTGAACAATTTGATTTTCTAACATCTTATTCTAAGTAGCTAAAGCATCAAATTTGGAGTTCGATGTTTTAACAACTCTATTTACTTCTGTATTTTGTTTAGTCTGAGTTGCAACAAAATTTTCAAGTAAAGATTTTAGATTTGACTTTTTTGGTTGATTAATGTTATGATGTCACTTGGTATCTATCGAAAGTGTTTACCAAAATAGTAAAAGAAATTGTTCCCATAAAGATATGTATCAATTATTGAAGGATCATTTAATCAATAGCTAGACAATTGAAATATAATCTTGATTGCAAAGTAATTAAATCGAACTAAATTAGCAAGTCGAATTTATCACCAAACAAGAGTTACAAACGAAATGCACTTTCAAGAAAATATAGGACGTTAAGGTTCATCACATTGATGGATCTAAATTTGAACAAAAAAATATCAAAGTAGATGATTAGAAAAGTTCAAGGATATTATTCATGGGTACAGGTTATTCCCTTTTAGCAGTACAACCTAGTATCTATTCAGACTGGTCTTCTACTTTCGTTGCTTACCGAACTAATAGACCCAATGAGCATAGGGATAATATATAAGATCCTCATGCAAATTTTAACTACTTTCGTGATAGAAAATAGCAAGTTTGATCGAAGCAAATATAATGTTGTAATTCACATTTCAGCACTTTTTGTGACATTTAAAATATGTAAAAGCTCAGCCACAATGAATATAAACAAATAATAGCAGCAAAGATCGAATAAATGAAAAGAGATCACATAAACTTTGATATTAAATGTTTAAATAGAAGATATGTATAAAGGACTACACCCCTAGTCCTGAATAAAAGTCTTAAGAAGCTATAATAGTTCTATTCAACACAAAATTCTCGAGTATGGTTTCTAAAATACAATCAAAACGAAGGAAATATAGGGATAAAAGAATAATTCTCCCCTTTTATCCTCCTTTTTTGCTTCAGGAAAACATCCTTTCAACTTCCTCACGAAATCCCCTAAGAGATCGTCCAATTTTTGGGAAAAATTAGGGACTTTTTGTGTCTAGCAAACGCTATCCTAGCCATGATGTCCATCATGGCCTAGTCGTGATGTCTTATGTAGAGTGCTAGAAAGTCAATCATGAATGTGACACTCGTCATGGGCAAACTGTGAAGTGTTATGTGGAAAATGAAAAAATGGATCATGGTTATGATGTTGGTTATAGCTTGGTTGTGAACCTTTCTATGAAAAACTAGCATAGCAATCATGACCATGCAGTCAGTCACGGTTTGGCAGTGATCTATGGTCAAATCTTCAAATTTCAGTTCAAGCACGTCATGGCTGTGATCTTCATCAAGGTTCAGCCGTTATGAGATCCTTTGTCACTTACTCACCATTGTTGTGATGTACGTCAGGGGCTAGCCATGATGGAAATAGAAAAGTCTATTTCACACCAAATTTATTGTGTTGGTTCATCTTTTCATCGTAAATCACTCAGTGACCTCAAAATCATCAAATAAGCTTCAAATTTGAGTGATTTCACTCGAATTTCTACCAAAATAAGAAAAAAAATGTGAATATTCAAAACAAAACAAGTAAATAAGTCTAAATTGAGTATAAAGGCAATAGAATTTGCTTTTATTTGAGATAAAAATATATCAGAAAATGGTATGAAAATGCAAGGCAT
Organism: Costus lasius; assembly: GCA_027563935.2. Classification (NCBI taxonomy): domain Eukaryota; kingdom Viridiplantae; phylum Streptophyta; class Magnoliopsida; order Zingiberales; family Costaceae; genus Costus; species Costus lasius. The sequence goes on along the minus strand of CM050451.1, from coordinate 24,670,379 downwards.
CAATTAAATTGTCAAGGTTGATATCTTGAATGTCTAGAATCTACATGGGTGCCAATGTTTTGATTATTTTTCTAGGACAAGTTAGTGTGGTTCTTCCATCCAAGGTTATATGTACTAGAGTATGAGTCATTATATTTGTCTTTAGTTAAAAATACTCATAGTATTAATTTGTTTAGAATTTTGATCAATAGATGAATTAGACACAGCATGGTAATCATCAACACAATGCCCATAATTCCACAAATATCACAAGAAATTGCATTCACATATTTCATAGTAAATGAGTCAAATTTATTGGAGAGAATATCTACCTCCAATGCTATTCTCACATTTCCCTTGTTGTTGTGGTTTATGTATTGCATCTCTTTCTATATTGGTTGTGGTATAAAAACCATTTCCTTGATCAACCCTAGTGCTCTATTAATTCCTTTTTTCATCAACGCTCCACCTATTGCTGCATTCACAAGTAATCTAGTATTATAATTAAGGCCATTATAAAATATATGTACTAATACCCATTTTTCCAATGCATAGTGTGGATACATTGTTTGACGCTCCATAAATCTTTCCCAGACTTAGTATAATGATTTACCATCTTTCTACATAAAGCTTGTGATCTGGTTTCTAAGCTAAACTATTTTGCTAGGTGGGAAGTATTTGGAAAGGAAAGTTTGTGATAGTTGATCCCATGTATTAAAATATCCTAGTGGTTAAGAGTGAAGCCATGCTCGTCCTCTGTCTCTAAGAGGAAAAAAAAGAAACAATTGCATTTTCAGGGCATCACTAGAAACACCATACATCTAAATTGTATCATAATATTCTAAGAAAATAAAGATATGTATATTTGAATCCTCAAGTGGAGATCCTCCAAATTATTTCTACTGTATCATGGATAGGAGGAATCTCAAAGTTGTTTACTTCAATAGGTGGTGATGTGATTCAAACCCTGCAAATTAGGCATAGGATAATCCCTTAAAGATATATGATCATCCATCTTTTGTTGTTCTAGTTATTGTTTATTTCCTTTAAATTTTATCCTTCTATGAAGATGGAAATTCCTTTTAATCTTGGGATCCTCAAGTAAAAGTTATCCCAATCAAAGCGCCTTGTGCATAAACCAAGTTAAATGTGTGATAAATTAATATTCAATAAACAATTACACAAATCTAAAATAATTTAGTGTTTCAAAAAAATTTAGACAGAAAAATTTCAGTGTCGTCGGTAGTGAAAATAGTCATTTGTCCTGACTTGATGAAGTTTCAGAAAATTGACAAAAAAATCACTATATGTAGTTAATTCAGAGAGATAAAAGTTATGTAATTTTTTTTAGATTTTTAAAATGATAGAAAATTGGTTTTACTATTTTTATCACAAGCGATATAAATATTCACTAGCCATGAATTCACAGAAACCCTAATTTTGTTTAAACAAAAAATACAAAAACTAAATTAATAGAAAAAGAGAAAACTACAACAAAAGAAAAAAAAATGCCTTGTTTAGTAATTCAAAATTTTATTTACATTAACAATGATAAATCTGTGGTAGGTGCCCAAAACTTGATGTAACCACAAATGCATAGTTTAATTGAAGTAATAGAATATAGATATCATTTCTACGAGGATCTAGAAGCTAAATGCCAACAAATTAAGATCTCACTAACTAGACAAACTAATGTGAATAAAATCAATTTAAAGAAAAGCAATTAATCACGAAATTCAAACTAGACTTGCAAGTATGTGAAGAGCTCAAAACTATGGTTTTGCTGCATTGATTTCAAAAAATTAAAATGAGCAAATTATTTTATTAAACCAATTCAATAAGTTAAAGAGATTGGTCCTAAAGTATATATCGTTCACTCTTAGTAGCTCGACATGATATTAACTTAATAATCATTCTTATATTCTATCAAATTAAATTAAGTTTTGTGATAATTTTAACCCCTCAAGTAATTTTTGCCACTCTCATAGATTAAATTTACAAGTTTAATTATGAGTTTTCTAATATTGTAAAACTACCTCTCCGTGTGACTTGTTCTATCCAGAACATGCAATTATTTGCCTGGAATAAAAATATAAGAGTTAACACTTTATAATTAAATTAACTTAAATTGAATTGCATATAAGAAAAATCATGCAAGTTTATAATACAAGAAAATCAACGGGTTAATCCCCATGTTCTAAAAAGAGATTAAGCTATATTTCTTACTTTAGTCATGCACAAACTCTTCATAATTATAAACAACAAAATAAATAGTAATTTTAATAACTCTCCCCTAAGAATTGCTACCAAAATCACTTTAAACCTTATGCATAGTTTGTTGTTCATGGGCAGTGTCACACCTCTAGAAATAATCATGGTAATAATAATAATGTCCTGGTTTAACACAATGCAATATCCTAAGATCAAAACAATCAAATCAGATTGAATAAACTCATGTACCACCCATTGATAGGCAGTGATAATCGTCACGGGCTATGTCTAGTCTCGTCGATGTGTAGAGGATTAAGGCATGCTTGATCTCCTCTAAATTCCTCTCATAACTCCGATTAAACCGCACAATAATCTTCTCCTCTTTCTTCCCTCTCGATTGAATGCTCACTTGGTCGATTTCCTATCAGAATTGAACCTTAGAATATCTTGTTGAAGGTGGGATCTTTTCACTGCCACCCTCATTCGTCATCTCTCTTAAGGTTGTGTTGCCTCTTATAAATCTCTTAGGAAGCTCCCCCTTCTTTGATTTGCTTTTTTTGCTTCAAAAAAAAACCCAAAAGATTTACAAAAAATTTAGAGAAGAGGACTTGGCAGAGGCTGCTTGGACTGGGTTGCAAGTGGATCTAAAATTTGAATTGCAACCCCTTCTTAATGTGTGGATTCATGTCTTTGCTTGAATTGCAGCCCCCTCTTAATGTGTGGATTCATGTCCTTGCTTTAATTTCTCCAACAACCTTTAATTTTTGATAGATTTTACCTAAAAATACACAAAAAAAGAAAAAGAATTGTAGATTCTATATCAAAAAGCTTTTTAAAGCAAATATAGAAGCAAAAAAGCATTGAAAATGGCTTAAATTACTAACAAGACACAATAAAATTTAGGTATAAATTTAATTCATTAGCGACCATCATGGTCTTTAGAAATACATATGTCTTACCATCACCACCAGTAGCACCCCTATATCTATTCTTGCACTATTTGTCTCTTTTGCTTGAATCATTTTGTACCTCTTTACATAGACATATATATAATGGAGAAGATGTTTCTTTAGACCCTCCTATCTTTTTGCTCATCAATAGCAAACGATAGGTCCCTTGGAGCTTCCTCTTTTTAGTTACTAAAGTTTTTCTTTTTAATATTTGCCTTAATGGTTGAGCTTGTTATTGGTCTCGTTGCAGGTGTGATAGTTGGATTCAACTCAATCAAAGCAACATACCTTGTTCCAATTGATCATTCATGTCATTATCTCTTTATGATAATGTCCCTTGGCAGATTTGACCATTCATCTCTCTCTCTTATCTATGTCATTATCTCTTTGTGATAATATCCCCTAGTAGGATTATGATCTATTATTGTTGATCAGTAATCCATCATTAGTTTAGCATTATTCTAGATAAATAAAGTATTCAAAGGGGTCCAATATAACTTTTGAATATCATTGTCTTTTTCCTCTTGTAGACTGTTATGTTTGAGTCGAATAATTCACTAAACAAACACTAATGTTGTGAGTCATTGATATGATAGTCTATTATGAACCTTTGTATGAATCAACGACGAGATAAGCCAATTACATTCGCATGCACTTGATGATACACCCTATGAGAGGGCACAAGTTGACACATTTTGTAAGTTCTAGGCTTTTACTTTAAATTGTAGCCACTATTCACCTACAAATTTAAAATATATCATAATTAGACAATTTGATTTATTACAAGAGCAAATTAAAATCCATACTGGGAACAATCTTATAGTGCAAATATAATGTAATAGAATCTCTAACACTGTGTTTACTTGGATGGATGGAAAGTACAAAGGAAATGAAAGAATGAATGAAAGAAAGGAAAAATAGATGGATGAAATATGTTATAGGTTTTCCTTCCTTGTGTTTACTTGGAAGGAAAGAAAGTTTGAAGGATTGATATATACACTCTAATTTTTTATTTTTAGCCCAATATTATATATATACTATTAATATCAAATAATTATTAAATACTAAATATTAAATACGAGCAACAATAGTGAGGATAAGTAGTGGCGGTAAGAACGAGCAATGGCAGTAAGAACGAGCAGTGGCGGTGTGCTCGAGCAGTGGCGACGAGCTCTAGCAGTGACAACAAGGACGAGTAGTCAAGAAAAGCTCATAGTGAGTGAGGATGAGCAACAATGCAGTGAAAAATAAGATGTGAAATTAGTAAAGTTAAGATGAAGTTTTAGCTTTCCGCCCGATTCGGGCGGAAAGCAAATGGAGGGATTAATGTCCATCTTTCCCTTTTACTTTCCCTCTTAAACTATCCATCCGCCTAAGTAAACAAGCTTATACTTCTTTCCTTCCTACTTTCTTTCCTTTCCTTTTAGCTTTCCCACCAAGTAAACAAGCCCTAAATGTCATTTTGTCTTCTCTATATATTTCCCATATCAACTTTTCTAAGAATTACATATAAAGGCTCGACAATCATATATATCACTTATGTTATCATGAAAGCATGTATTAAAAATGATGTGCTCCACTTCCCTACCCTCTTGTACAGTTAAATAAGAATGCGTACCATTCTTTTTTTACAAATAATGTCTTCAAACTAGTCTCATTCACAAGTAAAGACTTCAAGACAATAAAGTGCATTACAAACCATATAGGCTTAGGTTGTAGTATCTCATCTTTTAAAAATTACTACATCATACGATGCATGTGGTGATGGTTGTATGTGAATCAGGTCATTGTATTTTTAGCCTTATTGATTTTATCATCTTCTTCATCAGTAGTTGATGTAGTGAGTTGCATAAGCAGTTCAAATAATGTGAGAACTTTCAATTTGAATTAACTCACCAACTTGTTTGAAGTTGCTCCTATTGTTTGTCTTTAGTTGGACAATGTACTTTGGTATAATCTCTTCGATGACAATCTTCGAAAGCCAACAAATGCAATGAGCATCATAATACTCAACTAATGCATTACAATAAGTAAGAAAATTAATTATACTCATTCATGCGGGCCTTGTTCAAACATCACACACAAAAATAACCTCAAAGTCTTTCAATTTCCTCTTCATGCTCTTGATCCAAGTGCAGTATTCTTTTGCTTCTTCATTAAGATATAACCTATCTCACATTAGATAGGTGGTTGAATTCCTGATATGATGAAGTGTCTAATATATCTCAATCAATGTCATACTCCTTTGACTTTTTGTAAGAATTATCTATTTGAGTATGCTTACATGCTTGTAATAGTAATGGCTTTGGGTCCACTAGTTTGTCGACCTAATCTTTAAAAAAGTCAGTGATCCCATGTTTACTTGTACAGGTTTCCAATACCACCATGAATACTTATGTTTTGATCATTTGATGTATGATGAAAGTAGATCTTGTCACACTTCCGCTACTATTGCTACTCCCACTACCACCTCAAACTAAGGTTATTTCATGAATTGCATAGGAGCTAATCGAATATCCTCCTTAAAAGCATATTGATGACTCATATTTATATATGGTTTCTAGTGCCTTTTGCTTGTATAATTGAATCATAATTTAAAACCTTTTCATTATATTTGGTTTAATTATCTACTTTTGTTTGAAATTTATAGTTTTTCTTGTTTTTTATAAAATTTTAGGAAAAAGTCTCAATTGATGGATTTTGAGAGATTTGATGTCATAGAACAATTCTATATTGATGACATGAAATTACATGTCAAATTTCATGCTAATAAGAGCTTCCAAGAAAATCACTCCCTACCCGTGACATGTTCATAGTTAGGACAATGATCACAGCCAAACCATGAAAAATGGTGATGACTGTGATTTTCTCGACCAACAATTTTCATAGAAAAGTATAAAAATTGTCACGACCTGGCTATGACTGTTACACCATGATAAAATAATCAAAGTATAACAACACACATGATACAAAAACATGTGACTTAATAAAATAAGTCTATCTATTACAACAATCTATTTTGTTTATAATAATTTCCATCATATTATATAAAAATAAAATTTACATCAATGCATTTCCCTTCTAATACATCATACTTTCAAATACATAACTCATCATTTATCTAAACATCCAACATAGGAGATCGATCATCTTTACCTTGAGCTGGCTGTCCTAGTCCAGACCAGTATCAATAATATATTAGCAAATCACTCACAGGTCAATAACAATGCTAAGTAAGCCTCTCCCCAGCAAAATATTAGCAAATCACTCACAGGTCAATAACAATGCTAAGTAAGCCTCTCCCAACAAAAGGGTAGTCTTTTTAGGTTAGAAGAGAGGAGGCCGATGATGACACGCATTTATATAGTATTTTTAGCATACTTTTACCATCAATTATCTCTCTTTTCTATCATATTTTTTATTCATTTTGGCTTAAAATCTTTTGTTTGTTCGGAATCTTCATCTTTCTTCACTTTTGTCATATTTCTGGTGAAAACGACCAAATTTTGAAAGATCTGAGTGCACGAATAGATTCCAGACGCCGAGACAAAGTCACCTGCCAAATTTCATGAGAATCGGAGCAAATTTAGAAAATACGGCCCCACATGAAATATTTTATGGCCGTATTTTCTGAACATATAGAAGGTTTTATGGGCCGGCCATGAAATATTTCACGGCCGTAATTCTAAAATTCCAGATTTTCACAGAGAGTTTTACGGTTTGCCGGTGAAAATAATCACGGCCGTAATTCCTGCCCGTGAAAATTTTCACGGCCGTATTTTTATCAAGGCTCGTAACTAGTATTGAACAGAATGTTTCACGGCTCCCCCTGAAAATAATTGCGGCCGTAATTTCGTTCGCCAGTTTCGGTTTTGACTTCGTTTCTCATCCAATTCGATCCGTTTTTGAGCCAAATTTTGGGGGAAACCTAATACAAGGATGGGGAACTATTTAAGAAAGCTTTAGGCTGAGTTTGAGGACTTTTTGGTAAATTTTCATGGCAAAATCGAAGAAGAGGCGAGATCTAGGGCATAGAGCGGTGACCGGCGATTCCACACAGAAAAGGTTTCGATTTTAAGGATTGTTTGCGACGATCTTCATCAGGAAACATTGATCCTTGTCTTCCTTCGTCTTTTTCGTGTTATTTTGCGAATTTGTAATCAAAACATGGAATTTATACTGTGAACGTGTTTAACATGTCAGCGTAAACTTTTATTCAGAATTGAGGGCGTAACCCTCTTGTTTTCATGACTTGATAGTTTTATACATCTTATGAAGTTATTTATTCATGTTAGATTCAATTATTGTTGCATTAATCACATGATAATTACTGGCCATGATTCTCATGTTTTAGACATCTCAAGAAGTACTGAGAAGTGAATTGAGACGTCGGATCTACAATATTTGGACAAGTAGATTTGAACACGAGAGTAGTTCGATTTGACTTAAGGGATCTTCAGATTTATCAAGAGCCCATTGGGTTTGTCTTGAGTTAATAACCACGAGAGTAGGGGATTAATTCAGATAAACACCGGATTGTACTACTGAGAGGGGGCAATCTGTACATGCAGATAAATCCCCTTCAACATAGTAAATCCTTCTTAAGAAACCTTTAATTTTAATTAGTCATGAAATATAGAGTGGTGAACCCTAAATCCTGATTTTTTTCTATAAATTGATTACAACGAAAGCCTGCTCATTGTTTTCTTCTGTTTTAGTAGAGATAAGAATCATTCTCTTTTAATTAGTCTAGCTAACAATTCTAAGTAAGAATCAGTACTTAGCCATTGGTCCCTATGGGATCGATATTTTATTACTTCGATTTATCCGTGCACTTGCGGATCACATCAGCCGACAAATTGAAGTACAAGTAATATCAAAACTAAATGATACATAAATATTTATGTATAACAAAACAGTAGCTAAACAATGAAACTATAACTAGAATAACATGGTGGATCAAGAAATTGATAATAAAATGCTAGGCATGAACTAATAAGGGAATAAGCATGAATGACTCATCTATAATATATGCCAAGTATGAATAGCTAAAGAATTGAAACTATATAGGATCATTTGTAACTGTAAACAATTGCTAACTTAATTATAACTAGATGTTGTAACTATACTAGGGGTTGTAACCTATAATTGGATGTTGTAAACTATAAGTAGATACTATAAACTATAACTGGATAATGTAAATTATAACTAGATAATGTAAAATGTAACTGGTTACTATTAACTAGTAACATGTAACATGAACTAATGCCAAACATATATATGTTAGCATTAGGGAAAAAGATCCACTCCAAGGGAGTACTCTTCCATGCTTACACCAAAGAGAAGAGGGAGGTGCAAAGAGGAGGCGGTGGCTTGAGCAAGCAAGGAGAGGGGCAAGGAGGTAGTGATGACATAAATTTTTATAGTATTTTTCATGCATATTTATTATAAATTTGTGCTATATTTTCCTCTAATTATATGGTATTTTATATGAAATTATTAGATTTTGCAGAAAATCTTTTTCTCTCTATCTTTTTGACTTTTAAGGTAAAATAGGCCCAAATTCAAGTAAAATGTAGAGATTTCATCAAAAATAATATTCTAAAACACAAAAAGGGACATTCACCAAAGATTTGTAATCCAAATCTGAACAAAAGTTATTGCCGCAATGATTACAACCACTAGTGATGATTCTAAGACGATGATAAATTTTTCAAAAAGTAAGGTTCGAATAATACTTTCCTAGGAGAGAAGAAGCCAACCCATAAATTTTAAGTCATTCTGAGCCAAGTTGACAATCATAGCCCGTGATTACAATCACAATATGTGATTATATTTTGAAGATGAGTTCAATTCTAGCAGACGATATAGGGGTATTTCTCACTCGATTTATCCTTTGACAGTCTATAAGAAGATCTCCAAGCGTAGGGCTTCGGAATAGCACAAGGCAACAATTCAACCAGTTTAGGGTATCTCTCATCGCTTCCTTGCACAGAATAAAAAATGAGAAGGCAACAACGATACAGAAATGTAATTTTGACTTCAAACACTTGAAGCCGTGAGGTTACGAGAAATTGGATAGTGAAATTCATCTAGAGGGAAGGGACAACAGTTAAAAAGAGTTCTACGTTCAAATTTTATCGAAATCCATTGAGAATTAGAGGAGATCTAAGCTAGAATAACATCAGCCGCGAGTAGGGAAGAAGTTAAGTTCAACATTACAATCACGGTCATGATTGCAATCACAAGTAGGAGAGAGAAATCTGTATTATAGCAATTTTTCATCAGGGAGTTATAAATTTTATTATTTTACTCTTTTCTAAACTGATTGTAAACATTAACTTGAAGTTTAAGTTTGATTTCATGACAATCCTTATGTTATGTGCTGTGCACGTAATGACAAAAAAGAGAAAAGGTAAAAGAGAACAAGACAAATCTAATCAAATCTAATCGGGTTACTGTAGCGTGTGGGCGCACAGTAAAATTGAAATTGATTACTTGTTGTGCCCGTGATTCACCCGAATGCTTTCTCTCTCCATTTAATCCCTCGCCTCGACCCTCGTGCTCATGCAAACATGGCCCTGTCTCTCAGTAGCATGCAACGAACGACGCTGAGCTTCTCCCCTCTCGCATTTCATCTTCGTCGTTTCTTCTTCCAGTGATCTCGTCGAAGCTACCTTCCAGCGAACTTCGAACCACAAGCGACGAGCTCCTGTGGTTACGGTGTAGCTTCCACCCCCATCTCCCTCCTCCTCTGCCCCTCCGGCCGGCATGACGCGCTGGAAATGAGTTTGCCGAGACCCTAACTCCGGCGACTCTATTTTCTCTCTAAACAACTTTGACGCTCGCCTTGTTGCTTCAGAAAGGTCGGCGATGTGGAGCTGGTGGCTCTCAGCCAATTCCAACGAGATTTTGATGCATTCCGGTGAGTTTTTGGCAGAACTCTAGAGAAGGTCTAGCGAGGTCCGCCGACCCTCTTTTCTGGCTTCTAACGAAGTTTGTGGCGTGGCTATTTTTTGTTGGAACAAGTGGCCACCGGCGTCGGGGAAGATACACTACTCCCGACGCCTTCGTTTAACCCAACTGGTGGTACGTCCACACGTGTTGTGGGCTAGGATAGTGTCTAACCCACTTTGTACATAGTTGTGCAACGAACCCTGCATGCATAACGTAATGAACTGGTTATACAAATGCATGCTTAGGATACGGTAATAACTCCTCATACATTGTTGATGAACAAACTGCTTGAACGATCATAATAGACCCGCAAATACAGTTAAAGAAAAAGTAAGAAAATAAATTAAAATGGATAAATAATTATATTGGTAAGTACAAGGACTAAAATGGAAAACTGATACGTATTACACTGTATCCCAGTGTAGAGACTGTAGATTCGGATGTGCGAAATATATTTTTGATTCGCATGTGAGATTAGTCAGACCTACATTCGCAGGTAGGGATCTTTTTCCTATACTATAATCAAGGTGCCTACCGCTTGGTTAGGAGGCATCTTACGATTAGGCGTTACTGCTTAGTTAGGGACGCCTTATTGATTTACTCTTTTGCTATTATTTCCATTGAACTGTTATTCCTTTGTGCATGATGTGAATGATTAATTAGACCTTGTGGCATAATATATTCTTATCTCGGATTACTGGGATTTACGTTATTCACATCGCATGTGTGCTCTCTAGCATAGTACACTATTATTATGCGTGCTCTCTAGCATAGTACATTGTTGTTCGGGCCGTACTAGTGGCACTGGAGTGCCAATTAGATGTGTTTTGGGGCCAAAACCATATAGTGCTATGGAGGATGACCTTGTAGGCTATATTGTTATCTGCATACAGTGTGCTATGCATAGGTATGATAGGGTACTAGACATAGTTCCAGCAGACTATTGACGAGTAGTCATTTCCAGTGGGTGAGCTAGCACTAGGGACCACTTAGATATAAGTGTTTGTCTATAGGGGATGACTCGGCCCTCAACTCAGTATTATTTGGTGTATTGATATATATATTTATGATACTTGTTCATGCTTTACAAGTACATGTTTGGGGCACTTGATAGGCTTCGTTATATGTATGTTTGGCACATTTTCCATTAGTATTGTTGCACCATGTACTTAATCCCTACTTAGCCCTTCTAGCAAACAACCCCTGCATGTGTTGATTTTGTTTCAGGTCCTGATACGGGTCCATTGCAGATGGATCAAGCGTAGACAGATAGTGGAAGTGGACTCCTCGGGTTTTAGTATCTGTATGTGTGTATTTATTCAGATATTTTGGCCATGTGGCCTGTATGTTGTACCCATCGATTAGGACGGAGACTATTATATTTGTGTATTGATGTATCACTGTTGTTATCCATGTGTTGGATTTTATTGTTTGATTATGGGCTATTGTATACAGTGTTGGGCCGGGATGGATCAGCAGGCCCAAATTATCATGTCTCGTTAGTAGGCCGTCGATTGGGGCCCAGTGGCCATCAGGACGTGACACCTTATGGCTTAAATTTGCAATTCAGGCTATGGGGAGTAGCTGATGTAGCTACAATAGGAGGGTTAATCCTTAGTTCCGTACTCTACGGTGTTTACACAATGCGTAGAAAACGAGAGAGGGTCTTGAGACACGGGAAGTAAAAACACTCAGAAAGTGCAGCAAGAAAACACAAAGAAATCAGCGGCAAAATCATTTCGGAGCAACACTAATGCAAGAGAAAACCACGGCACTCAAGTCTACGAAATTTGCTCACTAACCTCTCAATAATTTTAAGCGCAGCATGTTCTTAAGGGGTTCAGCGGATCGACAGGGCTTAGCTCATGTGCCTATGAGCCTGAAGACACACCGAAGAGCAAAAAATCATTCCACACCTCTGATGTATGGATACTCGTGGGTGAAGGAGGATGAAGATGAAAACATAGTAGAAAGATAGTAAAATTCAGAAATAGGTGAACCTGACTGATGACACCAAAATATATAGTATATTTTGTATCATTCTAGGTATCTTTTCATGCTAAATTGAAGATCTTTTACTTGTTTTTATACTGAATTCATCAAATATTGCAAAGTCTACTTCTATTTTGGTTTTTCATAATTTTCAGGAAAAAAGGCACTATTTTGGGCGTTTTTAGGCAAAATCAAATACATGGAAGAGTTACCATCATCAAGAAGAAGATACATGACAAATTTCACGCAAAACGGAGCAACCTACCAAAATACGGCAGTGCCGTAAAGCATTTTACAGTACCGTATTTTCGCGGCTACCGTATTATCAAGAACACAGCCGTATTTTGGTGATTTTCTGTACAGAAGATTTTGTCGAAATTAGAGCACCACCGTAAGGAATTACACCGCCGTATTTTCCAGCTCTTCAGACCAGAGTGATCAACCGATTTTACGGCACCGCCGTAAAGGAGTTTACGGTGCTATATTTTGTGAAGACCTCAGATCAGAGAACTCGATTGAAATTACGGCAGTGCCGTAAAGTATTTTACAGTACTGTATTTCCCATCGTTTCCATAACAGAACACTCAAGCTATTTTACGGCAGTGCCGTGAACTATTACACTGCTGTAATTCCCAGTCAAAAATGAGATTTTTACGCGGCCGAAATTTGTTCAGGCTATAACGTTTGATCCAGAACTCAAAATTAGGATCCGAAAGTTGCTGTGGACTCATCTTTAAGAGGGGAAGGCGTAAGAAGTGGAAGAAAGAATTTTTATCCAGTATCGAGAGAGCAATCAACAGGGAGGTGGCTAGGGTTTGTCCTTGTGCCGAGAGGCTTAGAGGGCACCTCAGGCCATGATTTTCACACAGAAGCTTTGCCTAGAGGAGAGGAATACACGACAGAAGTTTCAGAGTGTTTGGAGTCCGATCGGAGGAGGAATCAATGAAACAGCGGTGACAGCGCTGTTCATCAAAGCAAATTACGGCTGTAAAGGATTTTACAGCCGTGTTGTAACATTGTTTCTCCTTTCTTTTTGTTTTATGATCACTCTAAGACTATGATGTATTGTATCTCTTTCTCCATGCAAGCTTAATACTCTTTTGGGACATGAGGTGTAATCCCCTTGATTTTTAATGATTAGATAATCTTCTTTTTCGTCATGATAACTTTGCCATGATAATTTTGCTCATGTGATAATTGTGCTTAGACTCTCTATAAGTCCATGTTGCTAATTATGTTTTTAGAGTTTTTGCAATGAGACTGAAAGGTGATTTGCTTGAGAACTTGGACCCCTAGAATTGCATGTTAGGATCCCTTCCTTAGGTTAGATCCAATTTGATCTATTCTAGTAGATTAATTGCCATGATAGTAATATGAATTTATGGATCGAGTCTATTTATCAAACGTGGAGATCTTGCACGAAAGTGAGGATCGGAACGTTGGAGATCCATGAGCAAAACTAGTGTTGAGGCTCGGATGCATGAAAGTGATCCTTGAGCTTCCGCTAGAGATTATCAACCTAGAATTCGGATGCACGAAAGTGATCTTGAGTTCTTTGATTGATGATTTACTTATCTACAGCATTGAGAATAGATCTTGCACGAAAGTGAGGATCGGTTATCTGCATGATTGTCTGCACGAAAGTGAGACAATACCTTTATCAAGTAAATTATGTCTTTGTCATGGTAGAATTAGACTGACGACCCTTTTATTTATGTCTAGTCATTAGAATCAAGGAGGATGAAACCCTAAGTGCCAATTTATCTCTCTGATTATCTGAGTTCGTGTGTTTTCCATTATTACTTTGCACTAGAATCAGTTCGCTTAGCTAGTAAGAATACAACTATTTGGTACTTAACAATAAGGTCCCTGTGGATTTGATACTTTTCTTTATTACTTCGATAGTTCCGTGCACTTGCGGAAGCCTATCAAGTTTTTGGCGCCGTTGCCGGGGATTAGTCCAAGGTACACGCGTGCCAGACTTGTAGTGTTCCCTTTCAGGCTATCAAGTTTTTGGCGCCGTTGTCGGGGACCTTAGTTTCGTTAATATCAAAATAGTTGTTTGTATTGCTAGACTAAGTATTTTTGTTTTAGATTTAACTTTATTTTTTCTTTTTGCAGGTTTTAGATTTTCACAGTTTTGACAGAACTGTGATATCTGAAGATTTGTGAATTTTCTTGTGTTTTAAATTTTCTATTTTTTTGTATATTCTGAAAAATAAAAAAAAATTTTGATTGATTGGTGTTGGATTATCTTTCTGTTCTTGATAGATTTGATAAATATGTCTTTTCATCACAATTCGTGGGCAACTGAAAGAGGTCAGGTATACATGCAACAAGGTGAGCATAAAGATTATTCATAGATGTCTATTGCAGAATTAGCTAAATTACACTCTTATTCTGTTACATGTAATATTTGCAAGTCTTCTAATCATTATGCTTATGAATGCAAATTTAACATGCCTCAAAATTCTAATTCTTCATGTTATCAAGATGATTCATGGTGCACTGCTGGAGATGAGATAGATTATTTGGTTCATAAATTAAACACTTCTAATAAGCACCCTGTTATGAAATCTTGTTCTCCTAGTAGCTGTGTTATTTGTGGATATCCTGATCATTGTTCCTCTGATTGCCCAATTTTAAATCCCAATTTATCATGGCAAGAAAGAGATCATTATTATTCTAGTTGGGAAAATCAAACTTCTTCTTATGATGATTGCACTGATCATGTTTCTGTGCCATGCTTTGAGGATACTGAAATGTCTGAGCTAAAATCCATGTTTGAAAAAATTATGGCTAAACAAAACCGAATGCTGAGCAATCAAAGTAAGCAAATTGAGGATTTTAAGGGTTCAGTTAATCAAATTTCTTATCAAGAAGAATCTTTGACTGCTAATACTCAAGAGCTAA
Source organism: Costus lasius (assembly GCA_027563935.2). Taxonomy (NCBI): domain Eukaryota; kingdom Viridiplantae; phylum Streptophyta; class Magnoliopsida; order Zingiberales; family Costaceae; genus Costus; species Costus lasius. Next base: position 24,655,377 of record CM050451.1, on the reverse strand, counting down.
ATTCTTATGTGCACTCGGGATGTGATATGTGTGGATATTTTGATCATTATACGTCTGATTGTCCATTTTTAAATCCTAATTTATCAATTAAAGAATCTTATGAATTGTATTCCAGATGGGAAAATCATCAATCTTTGACTGTTAATACTGAATTGCTAGAAACCCAGATTACACAGCATGATTGTTTATTTGAGTTTGATACTGAAAAACTTGATTTAGAAAACTCCCCCTGTGAACATGATTGTTTTGAGATTAAGCCTTATGTGAATATTAATAAATATCATTCTGATCTTGATAATTTTGATATTGATTTACCTGATAATTTATTCGAGGAAAAGGTTGAGAAAATTGAAATTGAAGAACCTTCTTTTGATGATAATTCTGATTTTGATAATATCTTGTTTATTGTTAAATCTGATGAGCATGATGAAGGTTCAAAAGTTATAAACATTGATGACCCCCACTTTGATTTTGGTGATATTTTTGAAATTAATGATAAATCTCTTGTGGTCAACTCTGATTCTATTAATTCTTTTTCATATGATTCTGATTTTGACTCTTCTGATAATGAATTATTTGTGGGGAAGCATGAGAAAATCGATTTTGTAGAGTCTCATCTTGATTTTGTTGATAATTTTGATATTGATAGATTATTTGATGACAAACATGAGGAATTTGAAAAGGATTTGAATGAATCTCACCTTGATGTTTTGCCCAAAGCTATTGTTAAAAATTCCGATCTATTTGAAAATTTGTGCTTTATCGAGGAATCTAATGAAAGACATAACTATTATTATGATGATCCAGTGCTTGAATATTTTGATAAAAGTCCTATTGTGATTGAAAAGATTAAGTTGAAGAAAGGACTGATGATTTTACTCTCTGATAAATTTAGGAAGATCATTGAATATCCTTCATGTGAAGATTTTGATTTTAATTTCTGCATACTTGAGAAAGCCACATTGATCATGATTTGTATTGAATTTTGGATATTTGGATTAGTGGCTAAACTTTTAGGAAGAAGAAAATGCAGAAAATTATATGCTTTATACTTTGGAACCGATTCACCTGCTTCACCATGATATTGATTTTTGGTCAAGCTATGGACCTAAAATTAGCGCTTCTTGGGAGGCAACTCAAGCACTTTTATCTTAGTTTAGTTTCTTTTATTTTAATTTATTTTTAGAATTAATTTTGCTTTTATTTTTGCAGGAAAATCAAATTTTGCGCAAATACGGCACTGCTGTAATCTAGTTTACGCCTGTAATCTGCTCTGATTTCTTTTCCGAGAGTTTTTAGTATTTTACGGCGGTACCGTATTTCTTTTACGGTACCGTATTTTCTGACCGTTTTTTACTTTATGTGCCGTAATCTTGAGTGTTTTCTTTTCAAAAATTTTTTAAAAAATACGGCAGTACCGTAAGGAATTTCACGGTACCGTATTTCCTGATTATTTCTTACCCGAGAGTTCTTTGCAAATTACGGTACTACCGTAAATCATATTATGGTACCGTATTTCAAAATTACTTCCAGTTATTGAGTAGGTGTCTTCTCGCATTGATTTTAAGAAACTAGGTTACGAAAATTTTTGATTTTTGGCACGACATGGAAGTACTGATCTTTGTCTATTATTTGAATATTTTTGCTGAATTTTAAAGTCCATGGATTGTCCTAGAACACATAGCAACTTTTTGATTCTTATTAGATTTTGTGCAGTTTTTCATTTTGTAATCTAAGTAACCTTCTTTCTGCTGATACCCTAAATTCATGGTAGATTTTGACCCTTTATTTTTCACATGCCTGGAAAGATCAAGTTTTATTCTACTTCATGGTTTTGTCTATTTTCTTTTTGGATCATTAAATCTTATTTTTGGGTATGAATACTTTTCATAAAAAATTCAAAAACTACTTGATTTGCTTTCTACCTGTCATAGCTTCTTCTCTAGATTTGCAGCACCTCTAGCTACCACTGCATCTGCCTCTGACATCACTGTTTCCAGCCGTTGACACTGGATCATACCACCAGCAGATTCTTATTTCTTTTACTGCCTCTTATTCCATGATATGATTTTATTTTTTGCAGCAGAATCTTTATTATTGACTCTGATATTTTTCATCTATGCAAGATTATCTTCCATAGCCTGACGATCTCACCTCCAGGACTGTATTCTCTAGCAGGCCACTAGAGATTACTCACCCTTATGTCGGCACCATCACCATCATTGCTAGCAGCTTTTCAGCTATCATGTTCCACCAGCACTCTTCTAGACCCTCGATGATATCTCTGATTCTTTCTTTGAGAAAATTATTTTTAAAATTAATTTTTTTAGACTGTTTTTGATCTGAGCCTTATGTACCTTAAATTTTGCAAAAAATTTTTAAAAGGCACATCTTTGGACCCAGCTGCATTGGCCTGACAATGATTGAGCATGATCTATATGGTTTTGTGAGTATCACTTGCACTCTCTTATTAATGACTATTCCTTATAGTGGATCTTTGACTTTATCATGTTTATACTACTCATTGGTTTTCTCTTGAAAAATGATTTTATGGATATATGGAACTCACTGTTTTGATGATGATATTATTCAAACTTATTGTTAAGATTGATGAAAGCATATGATCCACTTTCTACTATATGATGTTATGATTTATTGATAAAATATCTTCCTTGATGATGTGAGTATTTATACTAGTGATTAGAGAAAAACCCTATCATGTTAGATTTATTTCTTCAATGTATATCTATTTTTGAAATTTGACATTGGTTGATGCATGAAATTTTGGGTAGATGTGTTATTTGATGAATAAGATCTAAAGGTGAAACTACTCCTTTAAATAAAATGAGCTTATGAGTATGATTTGTGAATTGATATCAATTGATCAACCTAGTAGATGTTTAGTCTATTTTGCTATTTGTTGGGAAGGAAGAATCCAAGATCCATAAAAATAGTGAGAGACTCCCCTACTTGGCACTATGTAAAATTGATAGTGGTACCTAAGACATGGGTTGAAGTCTATGCATGAAAAAATAATAAGAGTGAAAAAATAATAAGACTCCTCTACTTGGCACTGGTAAAATTGATAGTGGTACCGAAGACAAGAGTTAAAGTCAAAAAAATAAAAAGTGTATATCTAAGTGGGTACATACCATCTTCACAAAAACAAACAAAATACATAAAAAAAGGAAAAAAATTCATGTGTGGAAAAAGATCTTGGAAACCTAATTCCTGTAAACAAAAGCATGATAGATTTGAACTGAAAACTAGGTGAAATCATGAGATTGAAAATTCTATTTACTATACAAGTTGCAAAGTTTTATTTGATTGAATTGTGGATCTAGAGGGTTGAGTTCTAAAGATGATATGTTTATTTGAAGTTTTGTAAATCAATTGATGTAATTTTTCATTGATGATTGTATTTTTGAAATTTATTAAGCATGAAAAGGTTATTCTTTTAATCAAATTTTGATTTTTGCTTGAGGACAAGCAAAATTTGAGCCTTATGTGTTTGATGACACCAAAATATATAGTATATTTTGTATCATTCTAGGTATCTTTTCATGCTAAATTGAAGATCTTTTGCTTGTTTTTATGCTGAATTCATCAAATATTGCAAAGTCTACTTTTATTTTAGTTTTTAATAATTTTCAGGCAAAAAGGCACTATTTTGGGCGTTTTTAGGCAAAATCAAATACATGGAAGAGTTACCATCATCAAGAAGAAGATACATGACAAATTTCACGCAAAACGGAGCAACCTACCAAAATACGGGAGTGCCGTAAAGCATTTTACAGTACCGTATTTTCGCGGCTACCGTATTATCAAGAACACGGCCGTATTTTGGTGATTTTCTGAACAGAAGATTTTGTCGAAATTACGGCACCACCGTAAGGAATTACACAGCCGTATTTTCCAGCGCTTCAGACCAGAGTGATCAACCGATTTTACGGCACCGCCGTAAAGGAGTTTACGGTGCCGTATTTTGTGAAGACCTCAGATCAGAGAACTCGACTGAAATTACGGCAGTGCCGTAAAGCATTTTACGGTACTGTATTTCCCATCGTTTCCATAACAGAACACTCAAGCTATTTTACGGCAGTGCCGTGAACTATTACACTGCTGTAATTCCCAGTCAAAAACGAGATTTTTACGCGGCTGAAATTTGTTCAGGCTATAACGTTTGATCCAGAACTCCAAATTAGGATACAAAAGTTGCTGCAGACTCATCTTTAAGAGGGGAAGGCGTAAGAAGTGGAAGAAAGAACTTTTATCCAGTATCGAGAGAGCAATCAACAGGGAGGCGGCTAGGTTTTGTCCTTGCGCCGAGAGGCGTAGAGGGCACATCAGGCCTTGATTTTCACGCAGAAGCTTTGCCTAGAGGAGAGGAAGACACCACAGAAGTTTCAGAGTGTTTGGAGTCCGATCGGAGGAGGAATCAACGAAACAACGGTGACAGCGCTGTTCATCAAAGCAAATTACGGCTGTAAAGGATTTTACAGCCGTGTTGTAACATTGTTTCTCCTTTCTTTTTGTTTTCTGATCACTCTAAGACTATGATTTATTGTATCTCTTTCTCCATGCAAGCTTAATACTCTTTTGGGACATGGGGTGTAATCCCCTTGATTTTTAATGATTAGATAATCTTCTTTTTGGTCATGATAACTTTGCCATGATAATTTTGCTCATCTGATAATTGTGCTTAGACTCTCTATAAGTCCATGTTACTAATTATGTTTTTAGAGTTTTCGCAATGAGACTGAAAGATGATTTGCTTGAGAACTTGGACCCCTAGAATTGCATGTTAGGATCCCTTCCTTAGGTTAGATCCAATTTGATATGTTCTAGTAGATTAATTGCCATGATAGTAATATGAATTTATGGATCGAGTCTATTTATCAAACGTGGAGATCTTGCACGAAAGTAAGGATCAGAACGTTGGAGATCCATGAGTAAAACTAGTGTTGAGGCTCGGATGCACGAAAGTGATCCTTGAGCTTCCGCTAGAGATTATCAACCTAGAATTCGGATGCACGAAAGTGATCTTGAGTTCTTTGATTGACGATTTACTTATCTACAACATTGAGAATAGATCTTGCATGAAAGTGAGGATCGGTTATCTGCATGATTGTCTGCATGAAAGTGAGACAATACCTTTATCAAGTAAATTATGTCTTTGTCATGGTAGAATTAGACTAACAACCCTTTTATTTATGTCTAGTCATTAGAATCAAGGAGGATGAAACCCTAAGTCCCAATTTATCTCTCTGATTATCTGAGTTCGTGTGTTTTCCATTATTACTTTGCACTAGAATCGGTTCGCTTAGCTAGTAAGAATACCACTATTTGGTACTTAACAGTAAGGTCCCTATGGATTCGATACTTTTCTTTATTACTTCGATAGTTCCGTGCACTTGCGGAAGCCTATCAAGTTTTTGGCGCCGTTGCCGGGGATTAGTCCAAGGTACACACGTGCCAGACTTGTAGTGTTCCCTTTCGGGCTATCACTGACCCACCGGAGGTAGTGGGATTTACTTCTTATAACGCAGGAACTACAAGCTGGAACACTCTTCCGAGTCGAGGCACTGACCATGACTCTTACAGACTTCAGAATCAAGGCAATGACCGCGATCCACACAAGCTAGAGCGCTCTACTACCAAGAGAACTGAAACTAAATGCTAGCCCGCCCATCTCTTTTATAGGATAAGAGAGGGGGGATAAGACAAAAGAACAATCCTAACAACTACCTACTCTTGCAGCCTAGAAAGTAGTCAAGCTGCAACTAAGACAAAACAAAACAAACTCCTACCAACTAAAGTTTAAGCTGGCGCATGTCCTTGATTCTTTGTCGTACGGTTGCTGCGATGGCGGTTAGACGAGCTCGGAGCAAGCCGCGACAAAACAACAGAATTTAGAGATTGTGGGCTATTTCATCACGGTGGAGGCTTGATGTCGGACGGAGGCGTGTGAAAATGCAACTAAAAAAATTCAATTATTTATTTTTGTATTTTTCAGAAAAAACATCATATTCATGAAAGCAGCTAGAATTCTAGGGCAATAAAGATAATCGGTTATGAGAAGTAGCTATGCCTTGGAGAAAAATCCTTACATCAAAAATTCGAACCGATTAAACCAGCATGTAGGACAAAACTAGTTCTTTTGAATCACATAAAAGTCAAATGGGGAAGAGCTATCAGGCATGTATAATATTTGTAACAATATAGCTAGTCAGATCGGTAAATTAAGACTGCACATAAATGTTTCAGATTGCAAATGTTGCAATGCTTGCTAGGTTGAACTGGTGCTTCTTCTATGATACCAACTTATTCGAGAGGTAGAATGAATTGTATTCTTCAAATCAAGTAAAGGACAGGGGTTCTAGCATATCTATGCACCTTTAATACCTGAACAAAGAAGTCTAGTCAGATTATGGAATGAAACAAGTGCAGAAGTTGATCAGTCTTCAAATGGTGCTATTGTTTGCTGGCTGATCTGATGAATCCTGATTCAACCCAACTAATCTAGATGATGGAATAATGTTTGATCTTCCCAGTCATGCATGAATTGAAGATTTTCGTCAGCACTATTTCTTAAAATACCTGCAACAAAAACACTAATCAAATTAGTTTATAAGAACAATTGCTGAATTAATAAGGTATCAAAAGTTGCTAGGTCTCTTTGCTTGATCTGTTGAGTCTGGAATCGGCTCGACTGGTGCAAATGATAGAAGAAGTTATATTCTTCCTAATCGTGCCAGAGATTTATACTTTTGCTGCACCGATTGCTTAAAATACCTGCATGAACAAGGTTAAACAGATTAGCAAAGCAGGAAACTGGAGCAGGAAACATAAGGAAATCTGGAACAGGGGAGGTCGCGCGAGTGGAGCAGTGGTCATCGCCGGACAGCCGGTGGTGCCTGGACTCAAAACCTGCTTCAACTGGGAGTTGCAATGGTAGTGGAGACGACGTGGTCAAAATTTCGCGCTGAGCGGTGGCCGGTCGGAGGAGGACGACGGTGAAAGGTGGGACTAGGGCGGAAACTGGGCGGAAACAGGGGAACTCATCTATGTTTCGATTCCGGTGATCAGAACAGTGGATGGGCAGATTCCGGCGGCTTTTGCTTTGTCTGGGAGAGGAGGAGTGATGGCCGCAGTTTTGTGAGGATCCGACCGGTGGATCGTTAGTGGCGAACTCACAAACTTTCAAAAAAAATCTGAAACTGTTGCGGCCGGAGGGATGAACTTGGGAGGAAGAAGAGAATGGAGGAGATTAGAGAGGAGATGAGAGGAAGGGGCTCAGCCCTAGAAGGAGACGAGGGAGGAGAGCATCCGATAGAAGAGGAATTATACTAGAAAACTACTTCCTAAATTCAATTTCATCAAAATCTCTATCTTACAATGCTGCGATAAGAGATACATATATAGCTGAAGCTTGCAGGCAAGACACTGCTAGCGAGAGACGTTGTTACTTCCAATTTTGATCGGCAAAGAGGTTACGTTGGAGATTCCTTAAGAGGTGCACATAGACATTGAAGCTTCCTTCGTTGAAGATGAACATTGGCTAGCGATGAACGTGGGCTGGCCTTCCTTCTTTGTGCTGCTTGGCGTTGATGCAGCTCATTTGTTTGCGTACGTGGTGATTTATTCCTGATAAGCCTTGGGCCTCTTTTATTCCTCATAAGTGGGCTTGAATACCTTGGGCCTCTTTTGGAGTGGTTGAAGTAGTTCTTTTGTTATTGAGCTAGCTTTTTGAATGAGTCTTGCTAGCTTATTCGCGAGCCTCCAAGCCTTTGTCTATGGCAATCGTAAACTCCACTTGTACCTTCATGGCCGGTGGTCTCTGCCTCCATCAAGGCCTGCTCTTGGGCCATGTTGTTTAGGTGGTTGTGGTACCTGTCTTGGGCCGGGCCTTCGGTGGGGTGGGTGGCGAGGCCCATGGGTTGGAGGACCTCAGTATAGACTAATAGCGGGCTGATGACCCCCATGTAGCAGTCTGGTGGTTGACTTGAGCGTTGGGATCACTGAATTATCACCTTGCTGGGCTCCTTTGAGTCATCATGTGATGGGGGAATGTAGTACGGAGGGCGATGTACATCGAAACGGGGTTTCCGGGGTGGATCTGTGATGCGTCCACAAGTGCATAGATCTATCGAAGTAATAAAATAAGATATCGTTCCCAACAACGATCTGGTGGTCAAGTACGGATTACACGGTCGATTTATAGCTAGACGATTCAAATGGTGTTTTTGTTTGGAAGCTTCTAGTACAAGAAAATAAAAAGGTAGTTTTTAGGGTTTAAATCAATATGAAAAAAGTCAGGACTCGGGGTTTCACCACACTGACAAATATAAATTATAGCAAAATAAATTCTTTGAATAGAAAATTATAGTGTTGAAAGGGATTTTTCCTAAGGTACACATTACCTCCTCCCGAAGCATAATCTTGTATCTATTCATATCAATCCCCTACTCTTGTGACAATTAACATGAATAGACCCATTAAGTTCTGTGAAAAATCATGAAATCCTTCAAAAGAATCCAAACTACTCTCATGATTGAACTCGTAAGTTTGAAAATGATAGTTCTGACGTTGCAATTCACCTCCCGGTCCTTCTCGCAACGTCTAAGACGTAAACATACTTGATCAGAGTAAATCATGTAAATAAACATAATTCTAATTAATCAACTCTGTAAAATTCATGTCAAAGATTTAAACAATAAGTTTAATCCATAAATCATCAGTGAGCTACACCCCTAATCCCGAAAATACGTTTAAGCAAACATGTTCTTCAAAAACAGCATGTATATTGATGAACTCGACATAATCTCTCTAAAATAATGCAAAAAGACATTAGGAATCTTTCCCTTGATTTGGAGATGAAGATGAAGTGTCCAAATCCCTCCTTTGCGTGATCTTTCGCCGGAATTCTGCCTAGAAATCAATTTACACCCTAGCCGCCGCCTCTGTTCATGTTTGTGTGTAGAAGCCCCCTTAAACCCTCCAAAATCCTTCCTTTTATAGTTTAATCAGTGTAGAATCTATCTAGGAAGGTTTTTGCAAAGTTTGGTTCAATTCCGACTCGATTCGGGATCAAATCGAGTGAAAAACCGAAGGGGGCGGAAAAACTCACGGGCGGTGAACTGTTTACGGCCATGACCATGAGTTTTTTCTATTTATTGTACAGAGTGTATTCGTAGCCCGTGAATATATTTATGGCCACGGCTAGAAAAGTTACGTTTGACCTTCGTTTCATTCCAATTTGATGTGTGACCTCATAATTTCCTCGGGAACCGTGCTATGGCCTTAAAACTTATAAAATCCATCATTTTCATACCATTTTGCCTGCATTTTCATAAAAACCAAGAAAAGTGAAGATTCCATATAAAGTGAAGTAAAAACATTAAAAATTGGTATAAAATTATAAAATAAGCCAAAAATATCGTATAAAATACACGCAAAAATATGATGTAAATACAACTCATCAAAATACCCTAGACTTAAGGTTTTGCTTGTCCTCAAGCAATATTCTAATATATATGGAGAATGTAAAGATAAGGAGCATTCATTTGTTTTTCCCTTAATAATGTTCTTAATCCACAATTTAAGCAATCAATCTTTCAGAGCTCAAGTAACTTAAGAAAAATCATAATAGAGATAAATTCCCAAGAGTTTACAATCCAAGAAAGATAAAAATCATAATTCATGTCATAATATTCAATCTTCACACACTAAGTATCAAATACTCTCATCTTAATAAATCCACTTCACTTAACATATAAAATTTCTACATCAAGAATTTCAGTGATGTTAAAGATAAGAGACTTTTAATGCAATTTGGTCTTTAAACGGTTATGCGCCCTTTCCTGTTAGCATCATAACATTGTTTAAAGTATACCATGGTGCAGTATAATTTAACTCATAGTCTCAATCTTAAAGTCAGCAGAATTGTCCACTTGACCTACAGCTCCCTCTTTTTCTATGCTTTTTATTCTTTTCTCTTTTTTTTTTCTTTTATTCATTTTTTTCTGGAGAGAGCCGGTTAAGGGCGTGGTATTTAAATCGTTATCGATCTTTTTACATGAGGGATAAATATTTACTTTTAAGATTTTTCCTCTGTTACTTGATCACAACAAACTTAAAGTATATTAATTCATGGTATAATATAACTCATGACTTTAGATTCCTCAACCAGAGGAGTTGGAGTAAGTCTCAGTTAAAGAAATATCACTAATCTTCTCTTCATAAAAAGTTCTCCATCAAGCAAAATTAGATAAATTAAACTTCAAGTAAATTCTATTATGCACATATTCTCATGAACGTATAACAATTCATATATGTATTTTATCAATACCAGAATTGAATTTACTCAACAATTTAAGTCTACATGAAATTTCAAAAATTCCTTAAGTCATCAAATCAAATGCTCAAAATGTTTCCTAAGTTCAGAATTAAGGATAAAATAAATTTGATTATCCTTAACAATCATAAACATTCAAATTACATATCTATAAAGCTTTGAAGAAAAGCAAAATTCATGGGGACACCCTAGACTTAAATTGTGGCATAAACATAAACATTAAATCAATACATGACAATTTTCAGAAAAAATTTGCAAGAGTTCCCTTTAAAATATATAGTGATTCCCTATTCAATTATATTAACACATCAATCTACTTATGAGAAAAGACCAAAAAACTATTCTACATCCTAAATATTATTAATGATTTTGCAACAAACTGAACCAAGATAGTTTTCTTATCTAAAATCTGAATGAACAGTAACCGCAAGAAGGAACTCGTCCAAAAGTGAGAAGAGATCTAGTAAATCAATGAAATCTAGATTTAAAATTGACACAAAAGCCTGACAATATGATAGAGAAGCAAAATACTAGAGCAGAGCAAAGATTTCTCACAAATCATGAAGAAATCTGGCTGGAATTGAGCGGCCGCGATGAAGTCATGTTCCTGAGGGGGTCTGGCGTTTCTTCACGAAATCCGGTTGGAAACGGCTAGAAGATCGCCGGAAAGAACCGCCGGAGGTGTAGGAAGGTTGGAAATAAGGATTCGTCGCCTGAGGTGAAAGAAATCAGGTGGAAACTCGGATTCACGAGTGAAGGCATGAACCCTAACTTTCGCCCGTGATATGTGAAACTGAGTCTTCATGGCCCGTGAGTCGTTCACAGCTGTAGCCGTGAATATTTCTATGACTTAAGTCCCTTTTGCAAAATAAAACTCACGGCTCGTGAGTCATTCACGGCCATGACCATGAAAGTTTTTGTGAACTTTGGCCTTCTCGTGTTTCCTTCAAATGCAGCATTCATGTAAAAATTTCTAAAAATTTCCTGCACATAAAACAACTTATTAAAAGATTTTTGATCAATAAAAAATTCATCAAAACATGCTGCAACAATTTCTGAAAATCTAAAAAATCCAAAACTAAAATCAAGAATCACAAAAGTCAGAAATTTGGGTTGCTTCCCAAAAAGCGTTTGTTTAAGGTCATTAGCTTGACCATAGCTTCATGTCATAGAGAAGTTGGTGAATCAGTGGCATAGTAGAGAGCATATAATCTTCTGCTTTTGCTCCATCTCAAGAGTGTGCCCACCAAAGTATATATCCAGTTAAACAGGTGGATCCATGTCGTAGTGGCTAGTACATGCATACAAAAATAAAAATTAAAGTCATGCAAAGAATACCTAATAATTTTTATGCATTTATCCAAAAGTAATATCATGCATTCTTCCTTTAGATTTATATCAGCAATTGGAAGAAGACTGAAATTAAGATCAAAAAATTCATACCTTAGATTGCTCAAGAAGTTTTCAAATTTCACATTGGGTTTTTCACTTACCTCAATATCAATGTGATTAAGAATCTCATATGTTATCATCTTTTGGGTACCTGTGGTTGGATTTGAATCAAATAATAGTTCAGCTACCTGATCATCATTATCATCTTTATCATCTATCATACAAATTCCTAATAGATTTTTCTAGAGAAAAGGAATTGATGATTCATATGGTGATGGTGGTAGAATATACACAAGATCCTCTTCCTCCTCAATTTTTTTCTCTTCAATGCACAGAGTGTATTCACATCCCGTGAATATATTCACGGCTACAGTCATGAAAGTTGCATTTGACCTCCGTTTCACTCCAAATTTGATGTGCGACCTCATAATTTTCTTGGGAACCGTGCTATAGCCTTAAAACTCACAAAATCCATTATTTTCATGTCATTTTGCCTGCATTTTCATAAAAAATAAAAAAGTGAAGTTTCCATACAAAGTGATATAAAAATATTAAAAATTGGTATAAAATTATAAAATAAGACTAAAATATTATATAAAATATAGGCAAAAATATGATGTAAATGCATCTCATCAATCTACAGCTTCAGAGGTGTTTACGGCCTGGCCATGATGGCGTTCAGTTATGGCGTTCACAGTCGTGATCTGTTGCTTCAGAGGTTGTCGCGACATTCATGGCTGGGCCATGATCATGTTCACGCCCATGCTTTTGTCCATGCCTGGGATCCACGTTTTTCCAATTTTCCACTGAGGTGTTCACGGCCTCGCCATGATGGTACTCACGGCTGTGACCAGAATCTGGGTTGAATCCATGCCCGTGTTCCTCTTCACGCCTTGATCCGTCATAATTCGTCGAGGCATTCACGCTCGGGCTGTGATGGCGTTCACGGCCATGAGCGCGTTCGCGTCTAGAATCACCGGTTTTTTCATATTTCGCCATGGAGATCATGGCCTGCCCATGATCGCATTCACGCTCGTGCATCTGTTCACCGGATTGTGCCGAGATGATCATGGCTTTGCCATCTTGCCCGTGTTTAGACGCACGGCCATGCTTGTGTTCGTCAAAGTTCGCCACGACGTTCATGGCCTGCCCGTGCCTTGGCACACATCTGTGATTAGTCGTTCTAGAATTCACCGAGACGGTCACGCCCGTGATTATCTTCACAGCTTGCCTGTGATGGTCTCGCAATAAATTTGGGGAGGGGGGCGCTTTCTCGTCTAGTTCTTCCCCCACATCAGTGCTGGCTCCTCCTGTATCAATTCCTCCCCGTGTTAAAGAGTTCTCCTCTGGAGAACTAGGGGGAAGGGCTTATCAGTGTCCAATGGCTCCTCCAATGGACCATGGAAGGGAAGGATGTCTACCACATTAAAGACAGGGTTGATCCCCATGCTCTCGGGCAAGTCTAGGACATAGGCGTTGGAGCCAATCCGCTGCACCACCGCATAGGGCCTCATGAAATGTGGCTAAAGCTTAAAATGTGCCTGGTTGGGGACACACTTGGGGTGGATGCGCACTCTCACCAGCTCACCTATAGAAAAGTGATGTGGCCTATGGTGCTCGTTGGCCCTCATTGCATTGTGAGTGTTGCCCAAAAAGATATGATGCCAAATTTCCTCATGCAAGCTAGCTACATGCTGGGCAAAAGAGTACGCATTCTTAGAGAGGTGCGACTCCATGGGAAGATCATGCAAGTCAATGGGTTTATGCAGTTGATGGCCCAAGACAACTTGGAAGGGGCTAAGACCCATAGACCTATTAGCCGCAGTATTATATGCGAATTCTACCATGGGGAGGATGGTATCCCAAGACCTCGGGCGATCGCCAATGAGGCAATGAAGCAAATTACCCAAACTACGGTTAACCACCGCGGCTTGCCTATCAGTTTGAGGGTGGTAGGCTGTGGAGAATTTGAAGGTAGTGCCCAAGAGGGTCCAAAGTGAGCGCCAGAAGTGGCTCACAAATCGAGTGTCGCGATCGGACACGATGGTCAAAGGAAGACCATGGAGATGGACAATCTCCTTGACAAAGAGGTGTGCCCCGTGGGAGGCATCCGTGGTTCGTGAACAGGGTATGAAGTGGGCCATCTTTGAGAACTGATCTACGACCACGTAGATGGAGTCGAAGCAGGACGTGGTTCAGGGTAACCCAGGGACAAAGTCCATGATGAGGTCGCGCCAAGGACCTTCATCGACTGGCAAAGGGGTGTAAAGACCTGTGTTCAAGGGCCAGGGTTTGGCCAATTGGCATGTGCCACAGTGGAGTATGACACGTACCGCAAGTGCATGGTAATGTCATAATAATATAAAAGATTGTCAATCACATAGGGAACAAGGTTAATTACCAGGAAATCTAAGTTTCATAAGCTAAGCAATTCAAAACGTGGTAAAAAAGTAGTAAGTGAGCACAAGTAATCAATCGCAACTGTTGGGAAACCCCGGGGATATTTTTAAAAAATTTCATAGAAAGCACAACGGAAGAATAACCCTGAAACAGGCCAGTCCCAAAAACCCAGTAAAGATCGTCATGCGAGGGAGTTGACACGATGAGATGAGAAGGTACCTTGAAGCAATTTGAGACGATGTCGATGTAGGCGCCCAAGTGTGCGCCCTCTGCAGTCTCACAGATACAGATGCTTCGAGTCTTCTTCTTCCACGCTCAGTGCTAGCCTCAGGAAGAAGATCCACACCAAGGGAGTTTCTCTTGAACACTTGCGCCAATCACCAAGGTGGGGAAGCGCCAAGGGAAGAAGAGGAAGAAGATCTCTTTAGTCTTGATGGAAGAAGAGGAGAAAATCTCTAAGAACCCCAAGCTTTCGCCCCTCCACTTGTTTCCACGCCTCCAAGAGGAATTAGTGCCATCAGAGGGGCGGGCTAGGGTCTCTTTTATAAAGATCATGTGTGGCTTGGAGAAGAATTAGGAGAGCATGATTTTAAGAATTAATTAAATAAATCCTAATCCAATTAGGACTCTAATTAATTTAAATAAAATCAGCCCTATTAAATCTCCACAAAAATAGGACACTAATTAATTAATTAGCCCCCTATTTTATCTCAAATGATTAATTAAAAATCAACTTTAATTAATCACATTATATTAATTAAGGCATAGGCGCTAACCCTAGTCTAACTAGGGTTAAATTTGTGCTTACCTTTTCTTCTCCTTAAGCCCAATTAACTTATCAGTAAGCCCAACTATATAATGGGCCTAGCCCAAGGTCCGTTATGCATGTTAATCAACCCATTGGATCCAATCCAATTTAACCCAAGGTCAAACGAGGTTAACTATGGTTAATTTGGTTAATATGCCAAAAATGGAAGTTGACCCTAATAAGTTTCTTCCATCTCATCAGGCTCATTGGCGCTGATGAAATCTCCCAAATAGATCTGAACTATCCAATAATTCGATCTAATGACTATCCGATCAATACGAAAACTCGAGCATCACGGTGTGCGACCCTGTAGGTTCCTTTGACGATGACAGTGCTGACCTAAGGTCACCACAAGTAGTGAGTAGCACCTAGCAGTGCATCGCTGCTACCCATGTCGTCGGAATGGATATTAACATCGACATCCCCATCATCACAACTAGGCACTGATGTATTATAGTCCCTTTGCTAAACTGATATCCGATTGGACAAGTGTGTCACCACTTGTTTTAACCCAATCACATGGATATGACTAAATCAGGTTCCCACCTGGGTATGGCCATACACTTTTAGTCATAGAACCATAAGGGGCCCTGTGGATATCAAGCTTCCCTCAGGAAGGGGCAAATCCTCTATCTGTCAATTGATCTTCTCATATGGGTCGTGACATACTCAATGACAACCGTTATGACCTCCCAACTATGGCGAGATGTTAGGTTGTATCAAAGTATGTCCCTAACCACATAGAAGAGTCAATGACCTCAAGTCTAGGGATCAACACATCTCCTGTCACTTGTGAGGATAACTCATGACACCAAGTCATTGCCTCACAGCGGGTCGATCCAGTATATATCTACCACTGATATACCCATATGTCTGTGTTAGCGTTTTGTACCTAACCAGCCCATATACCAATCTCTCATGTACCATAGCTGTCCCATATCTACTAAGGTACTTGACTGGGGACAAAAAGTTTGAGCACAGATCCAATCTGTCTCCAGGGACATTATCACATAAGCACACATTCGCAGATGTAAACAAATGATGATAACGACAATGTCAGAATGATATATAAATATCAATGTTAAGTAGTACAATAATAGACCAATATTAGGTCTTAGGGCATATACACCAACAATCTCCCACTTGCACTAAGACCTAGAGGTTGAAGAATCTCAACCCCATATCTCTAGCGTGACCATCATGCTTCTGCTGCGCCAAAGCCTTGGTCAATGGGTCTGCCAGATTATTCTCTGTGTCAACTCTGCTAATCTTAACATCACCTCGATCAATGATCTCTCTGATGAGGTGAAATCTCCTGAGTATGTGTTTGGACCTTTGATGAGACCGTAGTTCCTTTGCCTGTGCAATTGCCCTATTGTTATCACAATAGAGCTCCATGGGATCCATAGTAGTTGGAACCACCTGAAGTTTAGAAACGAACTTCCTTATCCAAATAGCTTCTTTGGCTGCCTTAGAAGCGGCGACATACTTAGCCTCGGTCGTAGAATCTGCTTTGGTGGATTGCTTGAAGCTTTTCCAGCAAACAGCTCATCCATTCAATTTGAACACATAGCCGGCCTGCGATCTAAAGTCGTCTGGGTCTGACTGGAATGATGCATCTGTGTAGCCTTGAACACTGAGCTCTTCCTGTCCTCCATAGACCAAGAACAGATCCTTAGTTCTTCTTAGATACTTCAGGATGTTCTTTACAGCCACCCAGTGCTACAGACCTGGATTGGATTGGTATCGGCTGGTTATGCTCATAGCATAAGCCACATCTGGTCTAGTAAGGCCATGTCATCCCTCTCAGCCTGTGTGGTGGGACACTGGCTCTTTGAGAGAGTAAGGCCATGTCTCACTGGAAGATATCATTTCTTGGATTGCTCCAAGTTAAACCTCTCCAGGACCTTATCAATGTAGGTACTTTGACTAAGGGCCAGAAGCCTCTTGGATCTATCCCAGTAGATCCTTACGCCTAAAATATAGGCGGCCTCCCCTAAGTCCTTCATCTTTAAACATTTTCCTAACCATGTCTTTACAGAGTTAAGACTAGGGATATCATTTCCGATGAGTAGTATGTCATCAACACACAAGACCAGAAAAGTCACCAAGCTCCTACTGAATTTTCTGTACACACAGGCGTCATCTTCACTTTTGATAAAGCCATAGTCTCTCACAGCTTCATCAAATCGAAGATTCCAACTGCGAGATGCTCGCTTTAATCCATAAATGGATCTCTTTAGCCTACAGACCTTATTGGCATCTGTAGGATGGATGAAGCCATCAGGTTGTGTCATATACACATCCTCAGTCTGTTTCCCATTAAGGAACGCTGTCTTAACATCTATCTGCCATATCTCATAGTCATGATATGCAGCTATAGCAAGCAGAATCCGAATGGATTTGATCATGGCAAATGGCAAAAAAGTTTCATCATAGTCCACCCAGTGGACCTGTTTGAATCCTTTAGCCACAAGTCTTCCTTTATAGGTAACTATATTGTCATCCATGTCAGTCTTCCTCTTGAAGACCCATTTACACCCTATGGGTTTTACCCCATCAGGTAGCTCAACCAAATCCCATACTTGGTTAGCTGACATGGAATCCATCTCGGATCGCATGGCCTCAAGCCATCTCTCGAAGTCTGGTCCATTGACCGCCTCATCATAGGTCTTGGGTTCATCCTCAATGATGAAGATCCCATCGTGTTGGGTCGGCAGCGACCCATACCTCTCAGGTGCACGACGAATCCTCTCAGACCTACATGAGGCATGTGTCTGAGCCTCAGCATTAACTTCTTTCATGAGAAATTCTTTCTCTAGAAAGATAGCACCCTAAGCAACAAAAATTTTGTTCTCGGTGGGAACATAGAAGTAGTATCCTTTAGTTTCCTTAGGATACCCCACAAACACACATTTATCAGATCTAGATTCTAGCTTGCTAGAATCCTGACGTTTGACATAAGCCTCACATCCCCAGATTTTGATAAAAGAGAGGTTAGGGTGTCTCCCACTCCATACCTCATATGGTATCTTGGAGACACTCTTAGATGAAACGTTATTCAGTATAAGAGAAGCTGTCTCAAGTGCAAAACCCCAGAATGAGGGTGGTAGAGTTGCAGGACTCATCATGGATCAAACCATGTCCAACAAGGCTCGATTTCTCCTTTCAGACACACCATTCCATTGAGGTGTTCTAGGAGGAGTTAGTTGGGATAAGATCCCACACTCTCTCAGATAGTCAAAGAACTCACTGCTCAGGTACTCTCCACCACGATCTGATCGAAGAGTTTTAATGGATCTACCAAGCTGGTTCTCTACTTCATGTCTGAACTCCTTAAATTTCTTAAAGGATTCATATTTATGTCTCATCAGATAGACATAACCATATCTACTGAAATCATTAGTAAATGTGATGAAGTAGTTGTACCCTCCTCTGGTTTGTTTACTAAATGGCCCACACACATCACTGTGTATAAGATTCAATAAACCTCCTACCCTCTCACCTGTCTTGGTGAAGGGCGCCTTTGTCATTTTCCCTAATAAACAAGGCTCAGAAGTATCAAATTCCTCCAAGGAACTTGAATCTAACAACCCATTTGTATGGAGTTGTTGAATGCGATTCTTGTTTATATGGGCTAATCGACAATGCCATAGGAAAGCACCAATTGAACCACTTAGTTTGGTCCTCTTACTATTTATGTTACAAATAGAGCTATCCATGTCCAAGACATATAAACCATCGCATAATGTACCCTTCCCATAAAACATATTTGCAAATGAAAAAGAACAAGTTCCAATGCCAGTCCATGAAGTTGGATCCAACCAACTTGTCCTTCTCAAAAAGGGATCACAGTGTCAATCCGCTAGTGTTTATGGCCATTATTCTACAACAACCAAGAAACAACATATTAGTACTACTTCAAATCATTTAAACTGGACTTGTTTTAAATGATTATGGCTCCCACTATTTAATCGAATTGACAACCCATAAAGTCAATCAGGAAATCTGAGATTTCCTAGTGAGATGGGATCCTTATTTCACATGAGGCTTTGCGTCCCACAAGGGTGGGATGAGATGCACAAAGTGACCCATGCTTCTTAAGGTGGGCATGCCGGCCGATTGCACTTGTCAATTCCCCTTATTGAGACAGTCTAGGCATTTCATGTCCAGCGAGGGCTGGATACAGCATGAAACCCTAACCTCTTAATGATGCCTCTAGAGTTCCATTATGTGCCTAGCACATGTGAAAATCTAGTCAAGTCCATTCCTAACCGTTATGCCCAGGGCCAACGAGTTTCCTTGCGAAGGCATGCCCAGGGTAAAACTGGACTGGGGAAACCATTGTCACCACACACCTTCTAAAGATAAGTGGGTGTGTCCCACGAGGGTGGGAAACAGTGCACAACACCACTGATCGATAGCTTGATGAGGGCTACGCGTTAGAAGGCTACTAGACTTCATATATTTGATTGAGGGTTTTTGAGGTCTCATCCTCTTAGTTTTATCTTATGTCTAACATTACAGGCATGCAATCCTACAGTGAGAACATAAAGATAAAACATTGCAGGCATACTTTAGCAGATAAGGAAAGCAGTAAAAGGATGATGTGATCATGGCCCATTCAAGACATTGAACAAGCCCATGCCAAAAGGGGTTCAATTCTTGACCTAGGACTCAAGCCCCTAAAAACTAGACCTAGCCTAGCTGACCTCTAGCTTGATCTTCAAGGTTAGCTCCAAGGTCCACCACACCATGGTTTAGCTCTCAAACCCTAGAGGTAGTTCTAGGGAAACCCTAGAAGCACACCCCCATGGTTTGGCCAATGCCATGGGTCCTCCTCCAAGGAAGATGCACCACCTTTGTTGAAGCTTATTGCGCCATCAATTATGTAGGATGCTCCCCCTTAATCTTCATCTTGAATTTTACAAAATATAATGAAAAGAATGGCGGCACGCATGGCTCACAAGAATACATCGCAGGTATGCAATTGGGGCTTAACTAGTGATCACAACATCATGCACAAACAAGGTACTTACTCATGCAATTCTATATGCTCATGAAAAACCTAAAATCTGAAATTTTAGTTTCTTATAAAACATGTCTTTCTTCCTCTTCTTCTTATCACAGATCTTTTGATTATCTGAGATTATGTTTCATCATGATTTTATAGATCCTTTCAGCTGGCAATTTTGTCAGATCAAGAGACCCGGCCAGTCCGAAGACACAATGCCCATTCTACTTGACAAAATTGTGTGCGCCTTCGATCTTAAATCAATCAGAAAAATAATCATCCAATAATAAAAAAGAAATTGAATAGAGGATTGGAAGCAAAGATGTAATATCCATCCTTTTAGTACACTAATTATGAATATCTTGTGAGTTAGTTGTATAAATGAGAATTATAATGTTCATACTAGGAGTGTGATGTTTTGTATAAATTTGATAAGTGATGTTATTGCAACCCTAGAAGTATATAAGTATAGTGTTGAGGTTATTCTCAATTGTGAGTTTCTAAATTTATTTGATTTGAATCCTCGGAGATTGAATTATAAAACAAATATTCAATTACATGATTATTCTAGAGGTGCGACAAAAGACCTACAATTTTTCCTACTTAGCAAAATCGTGAGCATGGCATATGCAACTTGCGAAAAATTAGATATGGCATGTGAGCTTAGAAAAGCATGAAAAACATCGTTCGAGGCTCGCAAGTCCCTATGATACCACTGTTGGGAAACCCCAGGGATATTTTAAAAAATTTTCATAGAAAGCACAACAGAAGAATAACCCCGAAACAGGTCAGTCCCAAAAACCCAGTGAAGATCGTCATGCGAGGGAGTCAACACAATGAGATGAGAAGGTACCTTGAAGCAATTTGAGACGATGTCGATGTAGGAGCCCAAGTGTGCGCCCTCTGCAGTCTCACACACACGGATGCTTTGAGTCTTCTTCTTCCACGCTCGGTGCTAGCCTCGGGAAGAAGATCCACACCAAGGGAGTTCCTCTTGAACACTTGCGCCAATCACCAAGGTGGGGAAGCTCCAAGGGAAGAAGAGGAAGAAGATCTCTTTAGTCTTGATGGAAGAAGAGGAGAAAATCTCTAAGAACCCCAAGCTTTCGCCCCTCCACTTGTCTCCACGCCTCCAAGAGGAATTAGTGCCATGAGAGGGGCGGGCTAAGGTCTCTTTTATAGAGATCATGTGTGGCTTGGAGAAGAATTAGGAGAGCATAATTTTAGGAATTAATTAATTAAATCCTAATCCAATTAGGACTCTAATTAATTTAAATAAAATCAGCCCTATTAAATCTCCACAAAAATAGGACTCTAATTAATTAATTAGCCCCTATTTTATCTCAAATGATTAATTCAAAATCAACTTTAATTAATCACATTATATTAATTAAGGCATAGGCGCTAACCCTAGTCTAACTAGGGTTAAATATGCGCTTATCTTTTCTTCTCCTTAAGCCCAATTAACTTATCAGTAAGCCCAACTATATAATGGGCCTAGCCCAAGGTCCATTATGCATGTTAATCAACCCATTGGATCCAATCCAATTTAACCCAAGGTCAAACGAGGTTAACCATGGTTAATTTGGTTAATATGTCAAAAATGGAAGTTGGCTCTAATAAGTTTCTTCCATCTCATCAGGCCCATTAGCACTGATGAAATCTCCCAAATAGATCTGAACTATCCAATAATTCGATCTAAAGGCTATCCGATCAATACGAAAACTCGAGCATTAAGGTGTGCGACCCTGTAGGTTCCTTTGATGTTGGCAGTGCTGACCTAAGGTCACCACAAGCAGTGAGTGACACCTAGCAGTGCATCGCTACTACCCAAGTCATCGGAATGGATATTGACATCGACATCCCCATCATCGCAACTGGGCACTGATGTATTTTAGTCCCTTTGCCAAACTGATATCCGATTGGACAAGTGTGTCACCTCTTGTTTTAACCCAATCACATGGATATGACTAAATCAGGTTCTCACCTGGGTATGGCCATACACTTTCACTCATAGAACCATAAGGGGCCCTATGGATATCAAGTTTCCTTCAGGAAGGGGCAAATCCTCTATTTGTCAATTGACCTTCTCATATGGGTCATGACATACTCAATGACAATCATTATGACGTCCCAACTACGGTGAGATGTTAGGTTGTATCAAAGCATGTCCCTAACCATATAGAAGAGTCAATGACCTCATGTCTAGGGATCAACACATCTCCTGTCACTTGTGAGGATAACTCATGACACCAAGTCATTGCCTCACAGCGGGTCGATCCAGTATATCTACCACTAATATACCCATATGTCTGCGTTAGCATTTCGTACCTAACCAGCCCATATACCAGTCTCTCATGTACCATAGCTGTCCCATATCTACTAAGGTACTTGACTGGGGAGAAAAAGTTGTAGGACATATCCAATTTGTCTCCAGGGACATTATCACATAAGTACACATTCACAAATGTAAACAAATGATGATAACAACAATGCCAGAATGATATATAAATATCAATGTTAAGTAGTACAATAATGGACCAATATTAGGTCCTAGGGCATATACACCAACAGCAACTAAATGGAAGATGTCTATAGGAAAGGCATAGGGACTTTGGTATCAACCACGCTGATGAATGATACATCTACAAGTGCACGAAATTATCGAAGTAATAAAAAAGTTTATCGTTCCCAATGAGGATTTGGCAGTTAATTACCAACTTCTCAACTAGTTTGAATCTAGGCAAAATCAAGTGATGGGTTGCGTTGAACTCTAAGTACGAGCAATATCAGAAACATCGTTAAGGGGGTTTCAATTTCAGGAAGATCGGGATGTCAGGGCTTCACCACACTGACAAATACGAATCAAGTAAAGATAGCTCTTTGAATAGAAAATATTTATCATGAAAGGAACTTTTCCTAATGTACAGATTACCTCCTCCCGGAGTATAATCCGGTATCGAATTGCGTTAACTCCCTACTCTCGTGACAATTAACGTAACTAGACCCCTTAAGTTCTATGAAAGGCTTTGTATAACCTTCAAACGAATCCAAACTACCCCCGTGATTGAATTCGTAAGTTCGATTAAAATAGATCCGACGTTGCGATTCACCTCCTGGTACTTCTCGCAACGTCTAATACGCAATTATACGTAGCCAGTGTAAATTACGAACTAAACACAATTTCAATCAAATCATGACAAAATTATCATATAAAAGAGTGAGAATACAAATTAACTCGTAAATGTCAACGAGTTAAGCCCTTAATCCCGAAGTAAAGGTTTACTCGCTCATGTTCTTAAGAAACAACATGTTTGTATGATGAACAAGCATAAATCTTCTAAAATGGCAAGAAATTCACTAAGACAACAATTAAATTGGCTTCCCCTTGATCTGATGATGAAGAAGAGTTGATCAATCTTGTCTTTTGCGTGGAATCTCGCTAGAATCCGCTCGGAAATCAGAAATTCACCCCTAGTTGCTATCATCGATCATGTTCATCCCAAAAAGCTCCCTTAACCCTCAAAAAATTCGATTGTTTATAGCTTGACCGGTTCGGAACCCATGAAGGAACATTTCTGCAAAGTTTGGTTCAAATCCGGTTCGAATCAGGAAAGAATCGAGTAAAAAACTCGACGAGCGGACATTTTTACGGCCCATGATGACTTTACGGCCGTGACCGTAAAAGCTTATGTGTACAGCCCTTTGTACACAGAAAGTTTCACGGACCGTGATGGATTCACGGCTTTACCCATGAAAGTTTCTGTGCATTCCCATACTTAGCCGCATTTCACCCTTTACTCGAACTCCAAAATTACGGCCGATCCCATAATTACGACCAAGACCGTAAATATTGAAATCATTACTATTCTCGCTCTAAATTTCATGTGTAAGCTCGTGATCTCCTTGGGAATCGTGTTGTGGCTTCAAAACTCATAAAATCCATTATTTTCGTGCGTTTTTACCTGCATTTTCACCAAAACCAAGAAAAGAGAAGATTCTGTGCCAAGTGAAGTAAAAATACCAAAATTAGCACAAAATCATGCAAATAAGCTTAAAATATAGTATAAAATATAGGTAAAAATGTGGTGTAAATACAACGCATCAAAATACCTTAGACTTAGAATTTTGCTTGTCATCAAGCAATACATCGATATGTATAAATAATGTAAAGATAAGGGGCACTCAATTGTTCCTTCACCAATAAAGTTCTTAGTCTATATTTCAGGTTACCAACTTTTCATAACTTAATTAATTCAAGAGAGATCACAATAAAAATAAATCGTCAAGAATTTATAATCCAAGAAAGATAAAATTCACGATTCATATCATAACATTCATCCAACACGTTTCGAGTATCAAATACTTTCGAGCTTAATAAATCTTCTTTAATCAATAGACAGAGATTTACTTCAAGTCACTTGGTGAAACTGTAGATAAGAGATTTTTAATGCAATTTGGTCTTTAAACTGTTATGTGTCATAACATTGTTTAAAGTACACTGCTTAGAGCAGTATAATTTAACTCATGGTTTCGATCTTAACTCAGCGGAGTCATCACTTAGCCTACAACTTTTTCTTTTTCTCCATTTTTTTTATTTTATTCAGACTTCAACTCATGTCTTCGGTACCACTGCCAATTTTTTGCAGTGTCATGTAGAGGAGTCTTTTCTTCTCTCTCTCTCTCTTTTTTTTCTTCAAAAGAATAAAGCCTGCCAGTGATAACTCATAACCTCAGATTGTACAACTAGAGGAGTTGGAGGAAATCTCAAATTAAATATGCATATCACCAAATTTCTATCCATAAAAACTTTCTATCAGCGAAAGGAAGATAAAAACAATATGGTGTACTATGCATATGTCGGTTGAACATAGAGCATTCAATATATAAATTATATCAATACCAGAATCGAACTTACTCAACAATTTAAGTTTACATGAAATCTCAAAAAGTTTCCTAAGTCATCAAGTTGAATGCCCAAAAAGTTTTCTAAGTTCAAAATTGAGGATAAATACAATCTGGTGTACTCTTAAAAATCATAAACATTCAAAATTCATCTCAATAAAGCTTTGAAGAAATGGCAAGATATGAAAAACACCATAGACTTAAATTGTTGCATGTGTATACATTAAATCAATGAAGGGTTTCAGAAAAATTTTGCAAGAGTTCCGTTTGTAATATTGGCAAAACCCTATACAATTATATCAAAAGAATGAAACATGACTCAGAAAAATCCAGAAAATATATCAAATCTAGGGTGATTTACACGGTAAACAAGTTTCAAATACCAAATACAGTCACATTTCACTATCAAAATTTCAGTTTACCATTTCAAAGTTACTATTCATTTCTAATATCGAACATATATCAAATATCATCTAAAAATGTGTAAGATCATCAACACAGCACCATAAACCATCAGATAATATCCCAAACATATGGTGAACATCAAATATGTACAAAACCATCCAATCTATACCATGTTTAGCATCCTAAGGTCCAATACCATCATATATGTACAATGTCAACTCAAATATCAAATGTCAAATAAAACTCCAAAAAATGAATCACATAATATCAAGATACAACACACACATATAAAGAAAACATAAAATATCTGTGTGTGGTCATATTAGCATCAAGTCTACCAAATCCTGCTCGCAAATAGGATAATTGTGAGATATCATGGATAATATCAAAGAATAATGTTAAATGCATAAGAATGAAATATTTGTGTGTGGTCATAGAGTCTATTAGACTATCTCCGTGTGCTCGGAATCCTCCTCCTCATCTCTGATACTGATGACACGAAAATTCATAGTATATTTTGTGTCATTTGATTGGTCTTTTGTGTCATATGTATGCTCTTTTGCTTGTTTTTAAGCCTTATTTGTCAAATATTGTGGAATCTACACATTTTCTTATTTTTGATCATTTTCAAGTAAAAAGTGTCATATTTTCATGGATTTTGAAAGATCTGAGCACACGAATGGATTCCAGACGTCGAGACAAAGCTGCCCGTCAATTTTCATGCAAATTGGAGATAGCCAGAAAATTACACCCTTGCCGTAATTAATTTTACGGGTGTAATTTTCTGCCCAGATTACACCACTGCCATGACAATTTTTACAGGTCATAATTTCCTGCCCAGAATACACAGAAGCAAATTACGGCACTGCAGTAATATTTTTTATGGGCCGTAATTTCATAGAAATTTTTCACAGAACAAAATACGGTAGTGTCGTAATCAAAATTACAGGCTGTAATTATATTTTTGAACGAGTCTTCCACTGCCTCCAAAATCTGATTTTTTTTCAAACCCAATTTTGGGAGATCCAAGGCACCAATTCAAAAACTGTAAAAAGGGGATCGTTTTATAAGAGGAGGAGAAGATTTGAGGACAAGAATCATCAAATTTCATCACCAATCGAGAGAGAAATCAAAGAAGGAAGTTTCGGGTGAAATAGTGTTTTGTGATTTTACTGTAGCAGTGTACTATTCACAGTACTGTAGTAGGTTACTGTAGCAGTACGATAGCTGCCAAAATTTTCCAAAATTACGGTGGTGTAAAATCAGTAACTTCTATTCTTCCTCTTTCGAATTCTAATTTTTATCATGAATTTTTATTGTATTTTTAACTCCATGAAAGTGTAAACTTCTCTTTGGGACTTGGGGGTGTAATCCCCTTAATTTCATAATGACTAGATGATCCTTGATTCGTCAGGAAACTTTTGTTATGATAATTCTACTTTTGTGACGATTGTCTTTAATTTCTTCTAGTTTCATGTTATCAGCATGTATTGGAGTTTTTGCAATATGGACTGAAAAGTGACTTGCGAGAACTTGGAATCCTAAAATTGAGAATTAGGAACTTATCGTAAGAAATTAGGTTTGTTCTTGTTTCTAGATTTTAGAAGTCTATTGACTTGTTGATAATTTGACCTAGGAGACATTAATTAGTTAAACATGAAGATATTGTAAGAAATTAAGCATCAGATCATTGGAGAACCTGTAAATCTAAAGTACAAAAGTATTTAGTTTTCACTTGAGATGATTGACATAGAGATTGGATGCATGAAAGTGATCTTAAATCTCCTTGTCAATGATTTACTTATCTTTAGCATTGAATTAATCTTGTGTGAAAGTGAGGATTGATTCTTTGTAAATTGTCTGCGCGAAAGCGAGATGATTTCTTTATAAAGTAAATTATATCTTTATCATAATAAGAGTGGACTGATGATGTGTTTATTTCCTTCTAGTCATAGAAATTAAGGTGGATGAAACCCTAGTCCCAACTTTTCTCTCTATTATTTCGTGTGATTTCCGTTTGTAACTTACATCGTATTCAATTTGCTTAGCTAGTGAGAAAACAACTATTCGGTACTTAACACGTAGGTCTCTGTGGTTCAATATGTTTTTATTACTTCGAAGTATCCGTGCACTTGCGGACACAACAAGTACGTCATGTCGATGAAGATGGGAGACGCCGCCGCAATAGCTCCTCTATCGCGCGTAAAGACTCGAGTGTCCTCGACTGTCCCTGCTCAAGACGCGATATGTCGTCGCGCATCCTCCGCTGCTTGGCTCATATCTACTCTAGGGATGAATCTGGCGGCACTGAAGTAGACAGTTTGGCAGATGTAGATGGCCTATCAGTGGTGGACGGCTCGACTAGAGGTATGTGCTCTGAAATCAATGACGGTGAAGGAGGTGAAGCTGCCTCTCTAGGACCTCCCCCACATGTGGGATCCACGATCCAGTTCTGCTGAACACGAACCATAGTATGGTTCATATTCGGTAGCCTCATAGTAATATCTGTATGCCTGAACATTAGATGATACGAGCTCCCAAGCCTCGTAATCATCTTGATGGCGACGCAGGCATCCATATCTAGTCTGGGATTGCCCTTTGCCTCGTTCAACCCCGAGAGGTCAATACCGAGGGCAAGGGTAATGGTAGTGACCATACCTCCCATGACCAACACTCTTCTCCGCGCCCTAGCTGCCTTATGAATTTGCTTCATGAGGTAGAATGGGGTGCTGGCGCGGAATCCTGTCAACATGGCCCATAAATAGAATAACTCTGTGGATTTGACCATGCCGTCGCTCTCTACCCTTCCAAAAATGGTGTGCGCAAGTACTCGATGTACATATCTAAACACTAGGCTAGATAGTCGGGTGGCTCTGGCGGTCCTCGAATCAAATCCTCCCTCACTGCCCCATAGGGCCTAGTCCTCACTGACCTCCTCCGAGCCATAATATCAATCAAATCAAATTCTAATATGCAATTTTATCAAAGATTCGTGAATGCTATAGTACTCCCAATAACCGCCCATGAAAATCAATCCAGAAATCTATGATATCTACTTCCAAATCGATGCAAAGGGTAGGCAAATCACTACTGGTACTGAAAAGTAAACCTTGAGTAGAGTTTGCTCACGAATTTGTGCAGAAATCGTGTATGAATCGGTCGAAAATAGGTTCTGGGCGTGCTGAAGAGCGAGCGGCGCTTCCTCGCAAAATCCGGCCAAAATCCGGTGGAAGATTGCTGGAAAACAGTCGCTGGTAGTAGAGGAAGATCGGTGGATGGGTTTCGTCGCCGCAAGAAGAAGGAATCGTCGAAAATCGGTGATTTACGAGCGTGGGCGTAAACCCTATCTCGCTTGTTAAGTTTAAACCGTAAGAACTTACGGTCCGTAAATGCTTCACGGCTTTCGCCGTAATTTCTCTTTTATGTACAGTCCCAGTTATGTTTATAATCACGGCTGCGCGATATTCACAGGTCTGGCCGTGATTTTCGCCTTTTGACTTTGTTCTTGGCCATAAAATTTTTTTAAAATTCTTAGAAAATTCCTGCATGTAAAACAACGAATTTAGAGTGTTTTCCTATATAAAGATTCATCAAAACATGCTGATAAATTTGATTTAAAATTTAAAGATAATAAACTTAAAAGAAAATTGCTAAAATTAATAAAGTTCAGAGCCTCTGGGTTACCTCCCAGGTATCACTTATTTAAGGTCCTTAGCTTGACCAAAACAATGTTCATTGTCCTTCAGGTGGATAGGAGGCACAGTGGATAATAGGCAATTGTTCATCTCCACGCTTTTCCAAGTCACTACATGGGCTTAACTTTGAAGTTTGAGACAGTGCCCATGTTCCATCTTTCTTCTTCTTATCCCTTTTATGCTTCAAGAAATTTTCTAAGGGACATTCATCAATTTCAAAAATATTTCCATCATCGAAATTGTTCCCCTTCACTTTAGAGGATTGATGGGAACCTACAAAACAAAGCTTCTTAACTTTTGAAGAAAAATCATAAATCAATTTACTTTCACACATATTCAACGTTAATTTCTCATGCAACATGTCTATTACAGCTCCTATACTTGTCAAAAATGGTCTACCTAGAATAATAGGTGACTTAGTGTCTTCTTCCATATTAACAATCATAAAATCAGTCGCAATAGAAAATTTATCAACTTTAACAGACACATTTTCCAAAATTCCAATAGACTATTGAACATAACCATTAGCAAATTGAAGACAAATTTCAGTAGGCATAACTTCTCTGCTATCTACTTTTTCAATCATATATGAGGGCATCAAACTTACGCTTGCTTCCATGTCACATAAAGCATGTTTAATAAAGATCTTACCAACTTGGCAGGGAATTGAAATGACTCCAGGATCCTTTACCTTTGTTATTTCCACGAGCTTTCTTACCTAACTGCTTTTCATTTCAGTTTTACCATTGTCAAATTTTCTTTGAGCTACTCTCAATAACCTCTAGGGGAAAGGAACTAGTGGAACATATGCAGGCGGACCTACATATTTTTCATATTCTTCCTTCTCCTCGAATTTCTCTACTTCATGGAAAGCCTCCCCAGGTTTGTCCTCAAGATCTTCAATAGGTTCTTCAGGTACATCAATGCTTTTGCCATTCACAACAGTGACAGCATTGCAGTGTTCCCTGGGATTCATCTCAGGTTGTCCCGGAAGTTTTCATATGGGCTTGTTAGAAGTACCCGCCTACTGAGCTATCTGGCTCTCCAACATCTTGTTGTGGGTAGCCAAGGCATCCACATGAGATGTCAGATGCTTAATAGCATCAGTGACATCCTCATTATATTTCTTTTGTTGTACAACAAATCCTTCTAAGAGAGTTTCCAAGTTAGACTTCTGGGGCTGTCCATATTGTCTGGATTGAAAACCTGGTGGTGGCCTGTTATTCTATTGATTGTACTGTAGAGGAATTTGCCCTTGATTGCTGTTGTAAGATAGGTTGGGATGGTTCCTCCATCCTAGATTATAGGTTATAGAATACGGGTCATTCACTGGTCTTTGATTAAAATTTCCCAAGGCGTTGACTTGCTCCTGACTAGAGTCTTCTTGGGATGAGGCTATGAGTTGACAATCAGATGAATTATGCCCTGTAATGCCGCACACTTCACAAGAAATAACATTAACAGAAACTGAGTGAAAAGTGAAAGAATCTAATTTCCGCGCTAAAGAATCTACCTTTGCCGCTAGAGATGTTAAGGAATCGTTGCTATACTTACCAAGTTATGTGGAAATAGTACCTCGCTCATTGGACCAGTGGTTATGGTTCATAGCCATGTCCTCAAGCAAAGTAGTTGCCTCTTCCACTCCCTTGCTCATAATAGCCCCTCTAACACAGCGTCCACCATCAACTTGGTATTGTAGTCTAATCCATTATAGAAGATGTGGATTAGAACCCATTTCTCAAGTCCATGGTGTGGACACATACGCTGGAGCTCCTTAAAGCGATCTCATGCGTCATAAAGAGATTCTCCCTCACGTTGTCCAAAACCAGTAATCATGTTGCGCAATTAGGCTGTCTTCCTAGGTGGGAAGTATTTGTTCAGAAAAGCTCTGGAAAGCTCATCCCAAGTGGTAATAGATCCTGCTAGTAGTAAATATAACCAAGCTCTCGCATGGTCCCTGAGAGAAAATGGAAAAAGTCTTAGTCTTATTACATCAGAAGATACACCATTAACTTTAACAATATCGCAATATTCTAAAAACATAGCTAGATGGAGATTAGGGTCCTGATTTGGGGAACCCCCAAATTGATTTTGTTGGACCATCATTATCAGCACTGGCATGAGCTCAAAATTGTTCGTCTCTACATTGGGTCGAACTATGCTTGAATTGAAACCCTGTATATTTGGTACTGCAAAATCTCTCAAAGACTGGTTGTTTGCCGCCATTACACCTTCTTCAGAAGTCTTCTGAGTCTGAAACTGTAATCTCCTTCGAAGGCGAAATGTGCATTCAATCTCTGGGTCTTCTGAAAACAAAGTACTTGTATGTGAAACTCTGGGCATGCAACGTGTAAGCCAAAGTAGAAATAAATCAACAATAAATAAAACAAAAAGAAAATAAAATGCTAAAGCAAAAGAAAGAAAAATGCCTAGTTTCTAAACTTATCAATTAAGTCAATATTAACTAGTTGTAATCCCGGCAATGGCGCCAAAAACTTGATACGTCCGCAAGTGCACAGAATTATCTAAGTAATAAAAAAGTTATCATTCCCAACGAGGATTAGACAGTTAATTACCAACTTCTCAACTTGTTTGAATCTAGGCAAAATCAAGTGATGGGTTGTGTTGAACTCTAAGTACGAGCAATATCAGAAATAGCGTTAAGGGGGTTTCAATTTCAAGAAGATCGGGATGCCAGGGCTTCACCACACTAACAAATACGAATCAAGTAAAGATAGCTCTTTGAATAGAAAATATTTATCATGAAAGGAACTTTTTCTAATGTACAGATTACCTCCTCCCGGAGTATAATCTAGTAACGAATTGCGTTAACTCCCTACTCTCATGACAGTTAACGTAACTAGACCCCTTAAGTTCTATGATTGAATTCGTAAGTTCAATTAAAATAGATCGGACGTTGCGATTCACCTCCCGGTACTTCTCGCAACGTCTAATACACAATTATACGTGGCCAGTGTAAATTACGAACTAAACACAATTTCAATCAAATCATGACAAAATTATCATATAAAAGAGTGAGAATACAAATTAACTCGTAAATGTCAATGGGTTAAGCCCTTAATCCCGAAGTAAAGGTTTACTCGCTCATGTTCTTAAGAAATAGCATGTTTGTATGATGAACAAGCATAAATCTTCTAAAATGGCAAGAAATTCACTAAGACAACAATTAAATTGGTTTCCTCTCGATCTGATGATGAAGAAAAGTTGATCAATCTTGTCTTTTGCGTGGAATCTCGCCGGAATCCACTCGGAAATCAAAAATTTGCCCTAGTCGCCACCGCCGATCGTGTTCATCCCAAAATGCCCCCTTAACCCTCAAAAAATCTGATCTTTTATAGCTTGACTGGTTTGGAAGCCATGAAGGAACGTTTCTGCAAAGTTTGGTACAAATTCGGTTTGAATCAGGAAAGAATCGAGTGAAAAACTTGACGGGCGAACATTTTTACGGCCCGTGATGACTTTACGGCCGCGGCCATAAAAACTTCTGTGTGTACAGCCCTTTGTACACAGAAAGTTTCACGGACCGTGATGGATTCACGGCTTCACCCGTGAAAGTTTCTATGCATTCCCATACTTAGCCGCATTTCGCCCTTTACTCGAACGCCAAAATTACGGCCGACCCCATAATTATGGCCAAGACCGTAAATATTAAAATCTTTACTATTTTCGCTCCAAATTTAACATGTAAGCTCATGATCTCCTTGAGAATCATGTTGTGGCTTCAAAAATCATAAAATCCATCATTTTCGTGCGTTTTTACCTGCATTTTCAACAAAACCAAGAAAATTGAAGATTTTGTGCCAAGAGAAGTAAAAATACCAAAATTAGCATAAAATCATGCAAATAAGCTTAAAATATAGTATAAAATATTGGTAAAAATGTGGTGTAAATACAACGCATCAATGAATCTATCTGAATTAAAACTTATCTCTTATAAGAGTTCATAATCTTGCATAAGGAATCTTTTCACTAGTACAGGTTGCCCCCTTTCGGTCGGTACAACCTGGTATCTACCTAAAACAACCTCATACTCTCGCGGTAAGTCATTTTAGAAAAATCCATTGGGTTCTAAGAAAGATTATGTTACCCTCGAGTAAATCCTAACTACTCTTGTGTTAGGAGTTCGCAAGTTCTATTTAGGGAATTCGCCAACACGATCTTCCTCTTGGTCAGGATCGTGTCGACTAACAAACAATACTATGTGGCCAAAGCAATATCATGTAATAGCAACTACTAAGTAAAATATGCTCATATAAAATCTCAAAAATAGTAGAACAAGTTCAAATCTTATGATAGAAAACTTCAGCGGGCTTCAACCAAGTCCCAAATAGGGTTTTACGCTACAAGACTGATGAAAACACGCACAAATCTTTCCAATATATCACAAAAATTACAAGCAAATGTTTAGAAGAGAAAGGAGAAGATGAACCGAATGTAATCTCTAGAAATCATTCATTATACCTTAGAGATATCTTACATGCATTTTCTTGAGCAAGACTTAGTAGATTTGTTGCTGATGCAGTGTGCACATTATACTTTTTATGTTTTATTTGTGTATGCGCATTGTATTTTGATATTAAGTGGTATATCTACAGTTTAATTTGACATCTGACATTTTAGATAATATTGTATATACATGATGATATTGGATTTTAGAATGTTGTACATGGTCGGGTCATGATGGTATTGTACACATGGGTTGCTTATCATGTATCTATGATGGTTTGTGGTAGCTTGTGATGATATGGTGATGATTTGGTTGTTTCTTGAATAATTTTGATAAGAGTTTTGATATTTGAAATGAATAGTGATTCTGAAATGGTAAAATGTGATTTTAATAGTAAAACATGACAGTATTTAATGTTTGAAACTTGTTTACCGTGTAAATTGTTGATATTTAGGATGTGATATAGTTTCTAGATTTTTCTAGGTCATGTTTTCATCTTTTGATATAATTGTACAGGTTTTCGCTCACATTACAAAGGGAACTCTTGCAAAAAATTTTCTAAAATCTTTTATTCAATAATTTAATATTTGTACACATGCAACAATTTAAGTCTAGGGTGTCCCCACATATATTGCTTTTCCTTCAAAGCTTTATACATATGTATTTTGAATGTCTATGATTTTTAAGGAATATCAAATTTGTTTTATCTTTAATTTTGAATTTAGGAAACATTTTGAATAATTGATTTGATGACTTAGGGAACTCTTGAAATTTCATGTAGACTTAAATTGTTGAGTAAATTCAATCCTGGTATTGATAAAATGTATATGTGAATTGTTATATGTTCATACGACACGTGCATAGTATCTTTATAGTTGAAGTTTAATTTAATAACTTTATTTTGATAAAGAACTTTTTATGAATAGAAAATTAGTGATATTTCTTTAACTGAGACTTGCTCCAACTCCTCTGGTTGAGGAATCTAAAGTCATGAGTTATATTATACCATGAATTAGTATACTTTAAGTATGTTGCGATAAGTATCATGCCCTTGACCGGCTCTCTTTAGAAATAAAAAAAATGAATGAATAAAAGAATAAAAAGAGAGAAAGGAATCAAAGCATAGAAAAAGAGAGAGCTATAGGTCAAGTGGAAACTTCGCTGACTTTAAGATTGAGACTATGAGTTAAATTATATTGTTTTGTGGTATACTTTAAACAATGTTATAATTCTAACAGGAATGGACACATGATAGTTTAAAGACCAAATTGCATTAAAAGTCTCTTATCTTTAACATCACTGAACTTCTTGAAGTAGAAATTTTATCTGTAAAGTGAAGTGGATTTATTAAGATGAGAGTATTTGATACTTAGTATGTGAAGGTTGAATGTTTTGACATGAATTATGAATTTTATCCATCTTGGATTGTAAAGTCTTGAGAATTTATTTCTGTCATGTTATTTCTTAAATTTTTTAACTTCTAAAAGATTGATTGCCTAAATTGTGGACTAAGGACAATATTAAAAGGTGAATAAAGAAATGTTCCTTATCTTTACATTCTCCATACATATCAAACTATTGCTTGAGGACAAACAAAGTTTGAAGCCTATGGTATTTTGATGCGTTGTATTTACACCACATTTTTACTTGTATTTTGTACTATATTTTAGGCATATTTTATGGTTTTATACTAATTTTTAGCATATTTGCTTCACTTGGTATAGAATCTTCACTTTTCTTGATTTTTAATGAAAATGCATGTAAAATGACTCAAAAATTATGGATTTTACATGTTCTGAAGCCCTAGCATGATTCCCGAGAAGATTACGAGGTTGCACATCAAATTTGCAATCAAAACGGTGAAGAACGCAACTTTCACGGCCTTGGCTGTAATTATTCCAGCCGGCCATAAATTTGGCGTTCGAAGGGTGAAAAAACGGCTAAGTTAAAACGTCCACAAAAACTTTCACGGGTGAGGCCATGAATCTTTCACGGTCCGTGAAACTTTCTGTGTACAAAAGAGCTTATTCGCAGAAACATTTACGGCCTCAGCCGTAAACACTTTACGAGCCATGAAAGTAATTATTCAGGTTGAAAACATACACACTAAATCAGATAATATCTATGAGTAATCCATGATCCAGACAGAACAAATCAAATAATTAGATGAGAGAAAGTGTAGATTCCGAAGCAAACAAGTAAATAAGCCTATATGGAGCATGGAAACATCAAAATTGGCCTTGTTTTGAGATAAAATAATGCTAAAAATCACTATCAAAATGCAAGACATCAAATACTCCCAGACTTAGATATTTGCTTGTTCTCAAGCAATAAACTAAGATGAAAAGCATAATAGGTGCAAAAGTAATTATTCAGGTTGAAAACATACACACTAAATCAGATAATATCTATGAGTAATCCATGATCCAGACAGAACAAATCAAATAATTAGATGTCTGAAATGCTCAGTAGTTAGGTCCCATAATTTCTAGAAGTCAAGGAATTCTGCTAACGACAAACAAAGAACTCAATCAAGCATACATGTTACTCATGCAAATCCAATTCATCCAAATCTACTTGTTGGGTTAGACACAAATGTATTATTGGGGAAGTATGCTCTAGTGTGATCTCTTCTCATTGTGTCCAAGTTTAGAATCAAAACTAATAGTGATATCAGACTTCAACTCATATTCTTAGGTACCACTGCCAATTTTTCGCAGCGTCAAGTAGAGGAGTCTCTCTTAGATTTCAACTCACATCTTAGATACCACTGCCAATTTTTTGCAGTGCCAAGTAAAGGAGTCTAAGAGTTTTTTCTCTTTTTTTTACTAATAGAAGATGAACATGAAAAGTAATGGTAGAGCTCTTCATCTCATATGTAGTCATCCCCCAACAAGAAACAAGGACTCAAGAAATAAATAAGTGAATATGTACCTCAATATGAAATCATATATAAACCACTAGCATGTCATCCTTGAACATTCACAAAAATGTGTGACCCACTAATGAATAGTCTCAAGCGTTCTAATCAAAAGATTCAAAAATCACAGAACAAACAGACGTGATCATAGAGTATTTTCTAATTGGATGATGCATTCAACAGGTCATAATTATTCCTTACCCAGCATGAATTCAATCTCAAAGATTAAACCTAGCTATCATAGGGTTCGAATTTGAATAACATGATGTTCAAAATTTGGATCAAAATAATTCCACTAAAGCATAATGAACACATGACTATAGCTTGAACCGAATCATCACAGTGCAATTATCTAAAGCATGATAATAGACATACCATCATTCAATCTATAACCATGACAAAATCAACTCAGCCATATAATAACACAGTAAGATAGGGAGTGTCACATGGTACTAGCACAAAGAAACATATCCAAGTATCATACATCAGAGTTGGGACCTAAAGATGGGACCAGGCCCTCAAGTAGTGGCATATATGAACAATATCAAATGAATATCCACACAGCAAAGTAGCAGATAAACTAACCATCATCAGAAAAGAGAAATATCAAGTCAAAGAGAAAACATAACAACCAGAGATAAGAACTAGAAGGCAGACAGCTCACCCACTCTAACTGTCACATAGTCCTCTATGTGAAGATCGGGTACGTGAGAGGAGTAGGTGGGAGGCTAGCAGTGGAGAGGCTCACTTCTTCCTTCGCGGCCGAGAGCCTTGAGCCTTGGAGCTCTTGCCCTTGCCACAGTGAGAAATATCGGGGTGTTCCTTCTCCAAAGAGTCAGTCACCCGCTCCATGTTATCGGCAAAGAGGAAAGCAAGCCTCTCATCTAAGGAAGATAGCTTCTCCCATACAGAGTTCAACATCTTAATCTATCGCTACATGCCGGTCTCCATGGTCTGTTGTATGTCCCCCTGCGAGGACTGCTCCTGACGTAGATACTGTAAAGCAGTAACCATTTGATCCTGAATCTCACCCTAGCGAATAGCTCCCCTCCCTGGCGAAGCTGCTCCTTGCACATCTCCTAAAGGAGGGTCATCATGGATCCTGTAGAAGAAGCACTACCAAAGTGAAATGTGTTAGGGGCAGGGGGAGCACGGTCAATTGGGTCGGGCTCTGGGTCGGCGATGGGCTGAATGCGCCAGTTCTTCACGTGCACTATGGTGCACTCGGTGTTGGGTAGCGGCAAAGAGAACTGACTACCTTTAAAAGTGAAGCAATACGAGTTACCCGGTGGATGAGAAGCTTCATAGCAACGCACGACTTGATATCGAATCGATTGTTACTACGAGCCTCCGGTGTACTATAGGGGATGACTCCCAAAGAGACCGCCAACGGGGTGAGCAAACCACCCATAACTATAGTCCCCTTCTTCGAATGTGCGACCCGACTAAACTGCTTTGCCAGGTAGTATCCAGAATCAACCTGAAAAGAATGTAACATGGCCCATAAGAAAAATAACTCGGATTGACGAATCATACCGTCACTCTCGCCACGTCCGAAAATGGTGTGTGCTAGGACCCGATGAATATAGCGTAAGGTAGGGATGCTGATGCTAGAGGCCCAGGTAACTCAAGCAGAAAAGTTATACTCAGTAGTGATGACTCCCCCAAAAATGTTCTCGGAATATTCTCGGGGCACCTTGTGCGTACAAGCATCCGGGAACCCATAAAC
This sequence comes from Costus lasius, assembly GCA_027563935.2. Classification (NCBI taxonomy): domain Eukaryota; kingdom Viridiplantae; phylum Streptophyta; class Magnoliopsida; order Zingiberales; family Costaceae; genus Costus; species Costus lasius. The sequence continues at coordinate 24,617,284 of CM050451.1, read as the reverse complement.
GCAGTGTAACTGGGCCAGAGTCATAGAATGCTCGATGTTGCCCACCTTGAATGTAAGGCATCCAGGATCATCGTCAATGATGGTCTCCGCCCGGATATCAATGGGACTGAAAAAAATTCCAATGTAAACCCAATGTACGTAGGGTGGGCCATCTGGAAAAATTGGTTCCAACCAATGTTGGAGTAGAGCCACTCCATGTCATCTAGAAGTCCCAGCATGTTCAGTGTACCACAGTCCAAATACCGTGTGTTGGTAACCTTCCGCTGCACCAATAAGTTGTAATGCGCTTCCTTCTTGGCGTTACGGAACTGAATGCCAAACTCATTCGGCGTCGGGGCTGGATGCTGCGGCTGCCATGCGGAAGATGATGGATGCCGTAAAGATGAGGGCGTAGTAGGGACCCTCGACGGTTGTGTTTGAGGCGGATGCGGCGGTGGTGAAGGCATGTACTCCTCTCCCTCCATGGAGGAATCGAACATAGGGCATAGGGCATACCTCCGAGAGACTAGGGTCTTCCGTTTGGGTGCTATCTCAGTCAGTGGTGAAGTTTGGTGGTGGCTAGGAAAGTTCGAAAGTAGATCGGTGGAGAATGGGGACTCGGCGATGATCGGGACGAATAGAGGCGGAAGAACATGAAAACTTGAATAGGAACACAGATCGGCCGTAAAATCCGATGATTGGGAGCTCTAACCTTTGGGGGGAAGTGGGAGATTGGAGCAAGGACCGCCTGGAAGCAGCAAAAAGCTGAGAGATTGCCGAATAAGGAAGGGATCGAGAGCGTGTGAGTTGGCGGTGCGGATTTGGATCAAACCCTAGCCGTAAGTGTTGATATATACGGCCAGGTTAGTTTTGGAGATATAGATGAACCCCGTGGTGTCTACCCAGCCGTGAAGCTCTATGTGGGTTTTCGGCATTTTCGGAATCATGGGTGAACATGAGTGTATTCACCCAGCCATGAAGTAATCTAGAGGATTTCAGCCCCTTTGAAAGCATGGGTGCACCCCAATGTGTTCACCCACCCGTGAAGTTCTCTGTAAGAATTTGGGCCAGTTAGAAATACGAGCGAACCCTAAAATCTTCACCCGGCCGTGAAGTTCACTACTGCAAATCGGACATCCCAATACAGTATACTTCATGCCTAAACACCAACTTCATCGTCTGGCCATGATTTGCTCTGTGAAAAACCAGTTTTTTGCCATCCACAGTAGACTTCACGGGTGAACCCCGATGTGTTCACCTAGCTGTGAAGCTCTCTGTACTGCACAAAAATCCCAATTTAGATAGCCTACTCTCCCAGTAATTCCTACATCACAAAAGAAGCCACTATCAGCAAAAATTCTTAATAAAAAATCATTAAAAACTAAACAAAACTAAGTAATCAAAGAGTTCATCTAAAACAACTAAAAATCAACTCAATATCAAACAAGCAAACAGAAACTTGGGTTGCCTCCCAAGAGCGCTAGTTTAGGGTTAATAGCTCAACCATAAGAAGTTTTTATGTCACCAAGTCCATAGGGTCTGAAAGGGTAAGAACAACCCCTTTCACAACTCACTCATCCTCGAAGTAGTGCTTGAGTCTATGCCCGTTTACAGTAAAGCTTCTAGTGCGTTCTGTCTAAATAGTGATGGCGCCATAAGGTCGGACATGTTGTACCACAAAAGGACCAGACCATCGTATTTGTAGGTTCCCTGAAAAAAGCCTCAGTCTCGAATTAAATAGCAACACTTTGTCACCTATGTGGAACTCCTTCTTCAAGATGTGCTTATCATGCTAATGTTTTGTCCGTGCTTTGTAAATCTTGGCATTCTCATATGCAAAGAGGCGCATCTCTTCTAGTTCATCCAGTTGGAGCTTCCTCATCCACTTTGTAAATCTTTTATTATTGTTTTATTATTGATTAAACACATAGATATTAAACAAAATAGCATGAATATTGATTAAAGATCATAGATATTCACCAAGTATTATAGATATTAATCAAAATATAATAAATATTAATCAAATATTATAGATATTGACCATAATATCATAGATATTAATTAAATATTATATAATAATCAGAATATCATAAATATTAACCAAATATCATGAATATTAGTGAATTGTCATGATATTTAGTTAATATTTACCTTAGTTAGTTAATATTCACTATATTCTAATCAATAAATACTTGGGCAACATGATATTTGATAATATACATTATGTTTATTTTAAAATTTATACATTTTTTAACCCGGATTTTGTTGGCAGTGCATCTGCTAGGAAATTTTTCCACACATGATCATGGCTGCCAACTAATTGCCTGTGGCTGTGTCTCTTTTCTTTTGATGATCTTACTTAAAAGAAAATTATTTAGAGATATATCGGTATTATATTAGCAGAAACAAATGTACGTGATGCTGCTAAGCGAGCAACGAGCTCGCTCGTGAAATCATGCAGCAGCAATTATTACACACATTCTTCTTGATCAAAAGAAACATTCCTGTGAATTAGAGGACAAAGATAGGCTACATCTTGGGCGCAAGGCGGCTCTTGATCTTTTTCACCTCCTTGGCCTCAATCAGGAACGCCTTGCTGAGCACATCATCCGGCACCTGCGGAGTCGCCGCGAACAGAGTCACCGCAATCGACTGCGTGCCTGGAAGCTGGCCGTTGAAAGCAGCGATTACAGCTGCTGGAACCTTGCCATTGTTCTTCTGGAAGTGGACGAGCCCGCGCGGGAAGGCGAAGACCTCGCCCTTAGCGATCGTCTTGGTTATCAGCATGTTGGCCGTGGTGATGAAGCCGACCTCGAGGGTGCCCTCGAGGACGAAGACGACCTCGGTGGCGCGCGGGTGGGTGTGGGGCGGGTTGAGGCCGCCGGGGGCGTAGTCGATTCGCGAGAGGGAGACGCCGAGCGTGTTCAGGCCGGGGATCTTCTCCACGTTGGCCGCCGTCACCAGCGAGCCCATCGTGTTGTTGGTGGCGCCCGGCGCGGCCAGCCCCTTGAAGAAGAAGTCCGCCTCTGTCACTTGTGCCGCCGGCTTGCACGCGAACCCGTTTAGCTTCACGCCTGAGTTGAGGTCCGCGACGCAGACGTCTTGGAGCATGTCAGGATCGGCGGCGAGGCAGGGAGGCGTTGCGAGGGAGAGAATTAGGAAAGGCAGGAAGAAAAGCGACTTCGTCATGGTTTGTTTGTTTGTCTGAATGCCTGCTCGCTGTTGTTGCTGATGCTCAGCCTGCTATTTCTGCTAGATTGGAAGTCAAACTGTGGCTGTATTTATAAAAGGGAGGGAGAAGGAGAAAGAGGAAGGGGATGTGAAGTCAACGGTGCAGCCTCGTGGCGTGCGTGGACGCGTTGCTGAATGAAATGGGCCATTGGTGTATGCGGAAATGAACGAGTAAAGTGGATTGTTTGGAAGGCATGAAATGAGCCTAACTATTGTTTATTATATCTCTATAGTTGGCCTACATCCCCAAGACAATGTTTTGATTGGAAGATCACATACACATTCGTGTCTGATGTAGACTTCAGTTTAGTGGACTGGGACGTTTTTTTCGTTTTTTTTTTCATTCTTTAATCCTATAGCTTGATAACAACGGCCCAAAGAGTGAAAACATGTCTGGTCGAGCATAATTTCATATGCCCTTAACGGACAATTTGCACCCTAACATCAGCCATTGTTGTTGCCATTTTGTACAAGTTCGAGCACATTTTCGTTATTTTGGCTTTTCTCTGGTTGGAAATAGTGAATCTATACTTTCTCCGCAAGTCTACTCGAGTGACGTCAACATGAATACATCTGTAGCTGAATTGTCTTCTTGTTTGTTCTGTAGACGAGCTCACTTTGTTCGTGAACTTTAACACTATTTTCTAGCGAGGAAGGAAAGAGAAAGAGAATGAAAAACTAAAACGAAAATGAAATAGAAGAGAGAATAAATAAAATCACATGTAATACACATGATGCCTCACACGAGTAAGTGCAGGAGCACATCCTGTGTGATGTCTGTGGCGGGGAAGGAGATTCGGTGATGCGTTGGAGTTGGAGCTTCAGGCGACAATGGCAAGGAGCATGGGTTCTCTGGCGAGCTAGCGAACTGACGGTGAGCCAGCAAGTAGACAAGCAGGTGCTTCGGTTAGCCGGCGAGCCGACAGGCGAGCGAGGGGGGGGGGGGGGGGTACAGCATCTCCGGTGGCCCGGCGGTAGTGCAGAGCACCGGACAGGTGCTGTGAGCAGCCGAGTAGGGGTGAGCAACGTTGGGATGATGGCAGGCGATGTGAGGGGGAGGGCTAGTTGGCGTGATTTTTTTTTTCTTTGTTTTCCACCCAAATTGGGGATCGTGTTTGGAGGAAAAGTATTACTTATTTTCTTCCTTTCTTTTTCTTTCTGACCAAAAAAATAAAAAAAAATTATTTCTTCTTTTTTTCCATCCTTCTTTCCCTCTTAGAAATAGGGTCTTAGGAAAAAAAGTTGCAACAAACTCTAACGCCAACGAGCAGACGCACGTACTTGGCTTCTTCTGAACATGTTTTCACTTTGAAATTGCTGCAGGGAAAGCATGTTACAGCACAGCATATGTTTTGGAAAATATATAGAAACCCGGATTTACTCTAACGCCTTTTGATTTATTTTGTTTACATTTATAAGTAAGAAAACCGAATTAAACTTACCCTAAAACATCACTACAACTATGAAAACTAGAATTACATGAAATAATGACATTAAACTAAAGTAGGTTCACCATGCACCCCTTAAGAATAAAAGATACGTCCATTCCGTTCTTCTCTGTTCTAACGGTGAAAATGCACCAAAACCTACATAGACATAGGCAATTATTATAGGTGCATATGAGGCCAAAAGGGGAGGTTATGCCTTCAAGTTTCTCTGGCTAACAAAAGCTAAACTAAACTAAGAACTAATTAATTAGTTAAACTAGTCAGAGAGGAATGGAAGGATGCACCATGGAGCATATTATTAGGTGTACTGAGCGGGCAGAAAATCCCTCGACCTAGCATGGTTTATAAAGCCCTCACGCCAGGCACATGGGCTATTTTAGGCACGGTTATAAAATTGATTCAAACTCGCACACTAACACTATCTTAATACTAAATTGTGCTCAACTAACTAGAACAACACAATTTGATTTCATTAATATATTAAAAATAATACTATAGATATAAAAGCTTCTAGAAAAATATATAGAGTACCAAAAAAATTACGAAAATAGAAAATTAAGAAAATTATAAAATATTAGGTCATTAAAATTTTATTTAGATAATAATAATATAAAAACTTTGCAAAAAATTTTATTTTGATATTAATAAATAATAATGATAATATAAAAATAGGAAAATTTCTAAAATATTAATTTATTAAAATTTTATATAATAATAATAATATAAAAACGTTAGAAAAATATAAAAAAAATTAGAAAATGGGGGAAATTATGAAAATGGGGAATAATTACTTACACAAGTTTTTTTAAAAAAATATTATTTATTTTAGACTTAGACCTTTATAGGCTACCTACATACTTCACTCAAATAAAGAATCAAGTCTACATAGTTCTCTTTTTATAATTCTTTTTATAACTCATTTTTTTTTTAATTTTAGATTGTACCTTTTCGAGTTGCCTACATACCCTTCACAATATTTACAAAAGGATCAAGTCTAAGTAATTCTATTTTTACAATATTTATCAAAACTTTGTTGGTCACCTTAACTAGCTTAATGTAGAACTAATAGTGCCTAAAAGATAGGCACCATATAAATCTCCCATAGGCTCACCTTAACTCATGTGTTTGTTTATGCCTAAAAACTATACAATTGATGGTACTTTTATCAAATATTTTATCATAATGATTTATATTTTGTGAACTTTGTTTGGTATAATTATATTAAGTTTGATATTTGTATAGTAATAATGTGTTAAAAATAATATGGTTATTTTTAAATATTCAAAGTTAAGTATTATTATGAACTGAGATAAAAATGATATATTGAGTCTAATGTTAGGGCTGTTTTAGCTTCTGGGCCACGCGCGTGCGTACGGCCCAAGCCTAGTCCTGGCCTAGCCTTTCAATAACGTTCGAAGCGGGTCGGATTCGGGCGGCTATCGGGTCGGGTGCCCGTTTGGGGAAAACTTTGGGCTACAGTGGCGGACACTATTCCCATGGGCGAGCTCGCGTACGCGAGCGGCGGCAGCGGCCGCCTCCACCTCCTCTCCTCTGATCTCCTCCCTCTGTCGAGTGCGGCTCCGGTGAGAGGTCTCCGGTGGCGGCGACGGGTTCCAAAGTCTTCCCGGTGGGTTGGGTGCGGCAGTATGGGAAGCAACTGGAGCATAGGGGCGGCCCCCCCTTTCCCTTCCACCTCCGATTTCTTCGGCGTTGCCAGTGGTGGAGCTGACGGACAGATGTCGGCCGAGGTATGGTCCTTTCCCCCTCTCGCTCTGGCTCCGTCCGGCAAGATGTTTTCCGTCGGCGTGGTGTTCGCCAACCATTTCTTTGCCCTTCGCCGCGCCTCCCTCCTTCTTTCCATTTCCAGTGAGAGGTTGGCCGGACGACGAGGCTGGAGCTTCGGCCCTTTCTTCCTGGCGTCGCCTGGTGAATAGTGTGGGTTCGCCGGCGACTCCGGCTGCTGGAGCTTGAGCGGTGGCTCCACCCCCTTTCTGGCTAGCTCGGGCGAACATTTGTGGGTTCGCCAGCACCGCCCATTGCTCCGGCGAGGCTGGGCTCGGCCGGACAGTGTTTCGGCAAGCCTTGGGTGGTTTTCGGTGATCTTACGATCATCGTCTGCTGCCTCAATTTGCGTGCACACACCACGGTTTGTGTGTGCATGCCTCGGTTTCTGTGCGCACTTCTCCAATGGGTTCCGGACACGGTTCCCATTCTCGGCTGATCAGCTGCCCTCAGTCGGCGTCTTCTTCTCTTTGGCTCCCCGAGCCTCGTGCTCCCGGTCGAGTTGTCCTTCTCGGTCAGTGACTCCTCACCCCTCTCCGCGCTCCGGTCATGTGTGCCGGCCTTGTGTGTTGTTGCACGGCAATTGCCGGATTATTGTGCCGGACATCTGCAAGACGTCCCCTTTTGGGCGAGTGTGTGTCTGGCCGTCTGGGTGCGGTCTAGTCGGAGTTAGGGCATGTGCCCCCGCGTCCTGTGTGACGTCGTCTATTTGCGCGCGTGTGCACCACCGCCTGCGTGCAGTTTGTCTCTTTTCCGATGTACCGGACTCGTACGCGCGCTGCGCCAACGTTGAGTCTCGAGCCTTGTACATTGTTGCGCGTTGGAGCTGGTGCGTGTAGCGGTCCTCATGTGGGCATGTGGCGGTCGATGATTCATCGAGACGAGAGTCGAGGTGGCCGCCTGGGATAGACTGAGGAGTATGTCGAGGATGTGCTCCTGCCAGTCGCGCCTGGATCAGCAGTTCAGCCGCTTAGCCCTTGCGTGGGCGTGCTTGAGCGGGAGTCAAGGGTTGACTCGCGTGTATTTTATTAAAATTTTTATTAACCTAATTCTGGGTGTGACAGACTAGTATTAGAGCGAAGTTCTGCACGTTCCAACTTGTACACCGGTATTGTACACTTGTTGGCAGCAGTGATCAGTAGGATGATCACAATCGTCCACAGAATTGAGTTGCTGATGGAGGCTATCGGATATGGGGGAGCTTCGCTTCAAAGATATCGACAGAGTTGGCTTGTCCAACTAGAGCCTCACGGCTTGGGTTTTTTGTCTCCCTAGTGGAGACATATTATAGAGGTCGTGTAGCTAAAGCGTGTTACCACAACTTCTATAGCACTGACCAAGGCTAGAGGTGGCCATAGCGACTGTCGTGTGACGACACGTCCTGATGGGTAGTCGAGTGTGCCTATGGGATAATTGTGCGACAATATATCCCGGACATCAATAATTGATGCCATAGGACAGTCATGCGATGACTTGTCTTGGAGAGTAGTTGGTGGTGGTCCAGGGGACAACTGTGCGACAATGTGTCCCAGACACCAGCCAATGTCTCCATGGGATTGCCGTGCGATGATGTATCCTAGAGATCGACCAATGGCGGCCAAATAACTGTCATGCGACGACACGTTCTAGGAATTGAGGGCATTATGATTCGATGGATATCGTATGACGATATTTGGGACTCTGGCCAAGAGTGGCCTTGTGACTGCCATGCGACGGCGTGCTCACGAGCTAGCACCCATTTCAGGGGTTTGCTACGCTGAGGAAGTTGAGGAATTCCTATGGGGTATTGGAATTGTATTTCCAAAATATCCAGGTTCCTGCTGAGGAATAGGTACATAGTTGTATCGTGTATCTCTCCTGAGATGCAAAGTTGTGGTGGCGGGCTCAGACCGCACATTGCCCTTGGGGTTTAACCCGACCGCCCTTGGGGTTTAACCCGACCCTTAAGCTTTCGTGTGGAGAGCTTAAAAGATGAGATCAAGGGTTAGTTGCTATTCGTGGAACTTGTAGTGGGTTGCCTGAGGCATCCTAAAATGACTAAGGGAAATTGGGTCATACGGGACTATGTCCAGCGGTATGCCCAGGTGATGCTGGAAACGAGAGGTTTCCATTGTCAACAACACCCTAGCGGTAGGGATTTGCCATAGAGAGACAAGGGTTGACGACTCTTCTTGCGAAGGAGAGGTCCCTTCGTTGGTGAAGGGTTTGTTGGAAGAATTCTCCGACGAGTTATCATCGGAGCATTCTAAACATTTTCCGCTAAGGAGAGGGATCATCACAAGATGGAGCTTGTGAAGGGATCTACTCGTCCATCTAAGGTTTCATACCGTATTTATCCAATGGAGTTGGCCGAGCTTCGTTAGCAATGGTATGGATTGCTCGAAGCCGGGTTCATTCGGCCTACGGTATCGCCTTATGGAGCCCCGGTTCTCTTCCAAAAGAAGAAGGACGGGTCGCTAAGGTTCTGGGTTGGCTATCGAACCTTGGATAAGATAACGGTGAGGGACTGTTATCTTATACTACTTATCCCTGATCTGAGAGATCGACTAGGGAAAGCATTGGTTTTCTCTGAGCTAGACCTGAGGGCAGGTCGCTAACAAATTCGTTATGCCGAGGGCAACGAATAGGAAAACCATATGGGTAACCCGATATGAGTCTTCAAGTTCAAAGTGATGCCCTTTGAACTATTAAAGCCATTCTACATTTTGTTATCTAAGGAATAAGTGTTGACCCCTTTTCTTAGATAGCTATGTAGTTGTGTATTTGGATGATATCGTGGTTTTCTCCTCAAGCGTTGAGGAACACCTAAGTCATATATGACTATTGTTGAGGGGAAAATCAACTCTATTTGGAGTTAAAGAAACGCTCATTTGTAGTGGATGAGATTTCTTTCCTTGGTAATGGGATGGACCACGGACAAGCGCGCATGGACAAGGTAAAGGTCCAAGCCATTACAGAATGGTGCGCTGATCCCTTGCATTTTAGTAGTAATATTCATAGCTATTTCATATTAAATCTAGGCTTATTTTGACACTTTTATACTCTTTTAAAGCTTATTTACTTGAATGCTTCAGAATCTTCACTTTTTGGTTCTTTTGTGGAATTTTAGGTAAAATAACCCTTTTTCGACATATTTTGAAGATTCTAAGGCCATAGGACGATTTCTTATACAAAGACAAAGCTACACGTCAAATTTGTGCACAAACGGAGTTAGCCTGAAAAATACGGCTGGGTGAACCCCTAGGGTTCACCAGTTTCTTCGCCAGCCAGCAGAACCCCACAGAGAGCTTCACGGCCGGGTGAACCCCAGCGGGGTTCACCAGTTTTCCTTTAGGCCGAAATCTGCATAGAACAAAGCACAGCCGCGCTTCTTTCAGCCAGATTGCATAGAATGAATCATGGCCAGGTGAACCCGGCGGGGTTCACCCGTGATTTCAACCCAAGCTCGCGCGGACACGACTTTGACTCGGATTTTACCTGATTTCTCACCCGTTTGAAGTCCAAATTTGGCAAGTAAGCACTCTATGGAAAGCTCTTTCGAAGGAGAAGGTGTGGAATATAAAAGCCCTAATTTTTATGCCCTAATCATTGAGTAATCACATGACGAAGCAGCGGAGGCGGAAGAACACGGCAGAAAGAGGAGTTCGAGGTGATTTTCGGAGATCTGATCATTAGAGCGCTTCGATTCTTCAGAACTTGTTTCGGTTTATCATCTCCTACCCCTCAAAAACTGTTTCTTGTGATCTTCCTATGTTAAAAGAGAGATTTTTTAGCGTTTCAATGATGATTGTAGCGTAAACCCTATTTCGGGGCATGGTTGAACCCCGTTGATGAATTTAATCGCAAACTTTATCTTAATTCTGTTATTTGGATTGTGCTGTGAGCATATTTTACTTTAACGTGCTTATTCCGTGATTTTACCTTGGCCGAGTATTTTCATGTATTAGCCGTTACTATTCATACCGAGAGGAGGATCGTAGGGGTGGAATCTCTTAGTAAAACTTGCGAGACCTCGACACGAGAGTGCTTGGTCTTCGCTCGAGGGTTTCATAATCTACCATAGAACTCATTGGGTTCGTCTAAAATGATCCGCCGTGAGAGTAGGAGATTGACTAAGCCGAACACCGGGGTGTACACTCAAGAGAGGGCACCTTGTACCCTAGGGTTAGATTCCTTATGCAAAACCAATAATCCAAATAATTAATATCTGTCTTGTGCGATTGAAATAGTCAGTGCGGTGAAAACTATAGCCCCGATATCTCTCCCATATTTACTCTTAACCGGCGTAGTTGTGATTGCTTGTCTTGTTTTGTTTTCGATTTTAGTTTTCAAAACCACGTTCCGATTCGCCTAGCTATACAAACTCATATTTTCTGGTACTCAACCTTGTTCCCTGTGGGATTCAACATCTTTTATATTACTCCGACATAACCGTGCACTTGCGGGACGTGTCAAGTTTTTGGCACCGTTGCCGGGGAAAAACGATTGATATTAGTATATTTCTGAGAATTGGTAGACTAGGCTTTAGGTTAAATTTTTTTTACTACATTGCTATTTTCTTTTTTCTCTTTATTTACTCGCTATCTTAGAACTTTATAATTTTGACTGACCTTTTTATGCGAAGAAGTTCTAGGGCAGGAGCATTCTTTGACATTGATCCGGAGATCAAACGCACGTTCAGGATAAGAAGAAAGCAAAATCTACTTCAGAAGAAAGAAATCATGAACCATCCAGGAGGAGAAAATCAGATGGAGCACAATCAACTTGGAGTGAACAATGATCAGATACCTCAACCAATGGGGAACAACTATAACAATAGAACATTGAAAGATTATTCTGCTCCCTATGCTCATGGTTTTCAATCAGGAATTTTTAGGCCCGCTGTTGAGGCCAGCAATTTTGAAATAAAACCTGCCCTTCTTTCTATGGTGCAACAAAACCAATTTGGTGGTTCTCCTCTTGAGGACCCCAACATGTACCTCTCTATTTTTTTGGAATATTTGTGATATGCTGAAAATTAACGGTGTGTTTGTTGATGCTATCAGGTAGCGATTGTTTCCCTTCTCTTTGAGGGACAGAGCGAGAGCTTGGCTGCACACACTATCTTCTGCTTCAATAAGAACATGGGTGGAGCTTTCTCGAGCCTTTCTCTCCAAGTAATTCCCTCCATCCAAAACAATACAGTTGCAGAATCAGATAACAAGTTTCATGCAGAGGGATGGAGAATCCTTATACGAGGCTTGGGAGAGATTTAAAGAGCTCCAAAGGATGTGTCCGCATCACAGAATCGAGACTTGGGTTTTAATCCAGACATTCTACAGCGGGCTTGATTACAACACAAGACTTATAGTGGACGCAGCAGCAGGTGGCGCTTTGATGAATAGACGAGTGGAAGACGCGATGAACTTCCTCGAGGACATGGCAATCAACCATCACCAATGGTCATCATAAAAAGGTATACCTTCCAGAGCATCAGGTAAGTATGAAGTGGATGTAATGAGTTCGTTAACCGCTAAGGTAGATTCTTTAACCAAGAGGTTGGATTCTTTTCCAATTAACTCCGTTGATGCTAATTCTATATCTTGTGAGTTATGTGAGGTTGTAGGCTATGCAGGTGCAGATTGCCAGCTAGGGATTGGTCAGTTGATCCTGAATCATTCTGAACACATGAATACAGTTGGAAACATTAACCCGATGAATAACCCATATTCCAACACATATAACCAAGGATGGCGCAACCACCCGAACTTTTCATACCAGACTACCCAACCAATGCAACAACAACTGGCACAACCACCACAAGCAAATTACAGGCAATTTTTAGGGTTCCAAGCTAGGACTTCCTCTCCACCACCAAAGTCAAATCTGGAGTCTCTGATTGAGACTTTTGTGGCGGTGCAGATCAAACAAAATGAAGTAGTGAATGAGACAATGAAACAAATGACATCAAAGTTAGATGCCTTAGGCACCCACAATAAGATACTGGAGACTCAGCTAGCCCAGCAAGCTAGCTCATCTACTAGGCCTTCAGGAAAGCTCCCATCCCAACCAAAGGTCAATCCAAGGGAGTATTTCAATGCAATCTCAACCAGAAGTGGAAAGCAACTAGAAGATCTAAAAATGCCAACTGATGATAGAAGAAAAGATGCAACACTTGACACCAGAGATCAAAACCAAGGGACAACTCCTGTGACACTTGAACAGATTGAGGAGGAGCAGCCTTATGTTGAGCCACCTGCATACAAACCTCCCATCCATTTTCCACACATATTAGCCAAAGCCAAGCTAGACAAACAATTTGGTAAGTTTCTTGAAATTCTAAAAAAGCTTTATATTAACATGCCTTTTGTTGATGTATTGTTAGAGATGCCTACATATGCCAAATTTATAAAGGACATCTTGTCCAATAAAAGAAAGCTAGAGGGGCAAGAGACTGTTGCACTTACTCAGGAGTGTAGTGCGATTATCCAGAACAACCCCCCCCCCCCAAAAGCTCAAGGACCTAGGCAGTTTTTTCATACCCTGCCAGATTGGGGAGATGACATTCCAGCAAGCCCTCTGTGACTTGGGGGTGAGTGTTAGTTTGATGCCTCTTTCCTTATGCAAGAAGCTAAATTTAGGAGACTTGAAGCCAACCACCATTTCATTGCAGTTGGCTGATAGATCGATTCGCCGACCCATCAGGATTGTGGAGGATGTCCCTGTCAAAGTAGGCGACTATTTTATTCTGATAGATTTTGTTGTGTTGGAGATTGATGAGGACGATAGATTACCTATTATTCTTAGGAGGCCATTCTTTGCCACAGCTGGCGTAGTGGTCGATGTCAAAAACGGAAAACTAGATTTAAACATCGGTGAGAATGTTGTACAATTTAACTTATCAGACTCTCTAAAGAAATCTTCTCTTGTAGGTACATGTTGCCGTGTTGATATCATAGAGAAAGATGTGAAGCTCATTGAACCTTACAAGAGAGACATCGACCCGCTAGAACTATGTTTGTTTGATGTTGAGGACCAAAACATTGATGACCACACTATTGAATATTCACTATTGTTGGACTCGCACCCAGTTTTGGAGTCCAAGTCCTCGAAGTTGAAAACCCTTTCTAAAGTGATCTTAGGAGAGACAGAAGAAAAGAAGATTGAGTACGAAAGCCTTCCTAGCAAACCTCACCATGAGTTTCTTGGTAACAACTCTACATATCAAATGACAGTCAACGCCGATCTGAACAAAGAACACACTAAGAAATGGCACGACCAGCATATTATCAAAGAGGAATTTCTTGAAGGTGATGGAGTTCTTCTATTTAACTCTAGGCCAAAATTGTTTTATGGAAAGTCAAGAACAAGGTGGTCAAGTGACGCAGCGGATGTATAGGATGGTTCCTTAGAGCAGTACTCTACGGTGGGGAGACTTATGATGTGGAAATCCGGGAGAGGGTCTTGAGATGAGGGAGTAGAAAGTGTGCGCAATCGATGGAAACCCGTGGAGAAAACCGATGGAAAATAGCGCAAGATGTAGCTTGAGCAACACTCGGGGCGAAAAGAAACCACGGATCGAAACTCTAACGGAAAATACTCACCTCGATCACGGAGCCAATGTTTGTTTTGCAAGCACACGCGCACGCCCTTCACAATGCTATGACAACCGACCAAGCTTACTCGTCCAAGACACAACGCAGCAAGATGAACACGCAAAGGACCCGGCACACAAGTGGGGTTCACCAGGTGTTTTGATTGAAAGCTGAAAGGAAGCGTACAAAGAGGAGGCGAGGGAACTCTAGGCGAGCTCCTCGGAGTTTTGTTGGACCTAAGGCCTTGCAAGAGAAGGCGCAAACTACAACGAAAACTAAAAACAACACACAACCCTCTGTCCTCTTTTATAGATCAAGAGGGAAAGAGGGTCACAAGCTAAACATGTGAGGTAGTTGGAGAAGCCAACCACCCAAAACAAACTAAAGTAGGGTCAAGATGCCCTGTAACTACCGAAAAGTAAAAAAAAAACTAGCAACTATTCCCTGGGGCGATTCCATCATGCGAGGGGTGTGAGGCGTCGAGTAAGGCGTCGAGTGAAAGAGTCGTGGTCGCTGTCCGGACCCAAGTGACGCTATACCATCTCCGAGCAAGCAGCCACAAAGCAGCAAAACTTGTTGATGGTGGGCTGGTTCTACACGTTGTTGGCGGTGTCGTGGGCCGAGTTGACGACCTGGTTGTTGTAGCGGTCTGTGGACTGGTCACGGTCGGCGGTCGAGTCTCTAGGTGGCCCCCGAGTGATGGGTAGCGGGGGTAGCGGGTGAAGGGTTGTCGTGGAAGCAGGAGAAGCCACGTGGCCGGAGCGGATGATGCATGCCGTGGCTGTCGAAGGGCTCATCACTCCCACAAAATGGTCTGGAGGGTGCGAGCACCGCTGAGAACGTCGAACGGGGTGGAAAATCACCGTCTTTGGCTTTCTGGGTCTGAACACGGCCTGGCTGTGTCCATCATCACAGCCGTGTTCGGCATCTGATTTCTGCCTGAGGCGAACATGGCTAGTGGCATGGCCGTGTTGGGGAAATGCAAGCTCGTCACGGCCTGGCCATGTTCCGCGTCACGGCCGTGTTCGCTGGGGCCGAAATCCACAGAATGTTGCGCTGATTTTACGGCGGGGCCGTAACCGATATTACGGGTCGTATTCTTCATCACGGCCTGGCCATGTTCTCCATCACGACTGTGTTCGTTGGGGCCGATATCCACAGAATGTTGCGCTGATTTTACGGTGGGGCCGTAACCAGTAGTACGGGTCGTATTCTTCATCACGGCCTGGCCGTGTTCTGCATCACCACCGTGTTCGTTGGGGCCAAAATCCGCCGAGCCCGACACGGCGGGTGCCATGGCCGTGTCGCAGACCGTGCTGGCGTTCGCGTCTGTCTTGAACCGTGTCACGGCCGTGTTTGCTATCACGGCCTGGCCGTGTTCAAGGCGGTAGAGGGCTTCTGTAGATGTGGAGATTCGTCGGAGGAAGGGGCGCCAGTGTGGAGGGGCGCATGATAGGGCAGGAGGTCGGCGACGTTGAAGATAGGACTATTGTGGGAATCCGCCGAAAGGTCAAGGACGTAGGCATTGGAACCAAGTCACCGTAGGATCATGTAGGGCCCGGCGCAGCGTGCATGCAACTTCCAATTGGCTCACGATTTCAAATGCTCAGTGTGGAGACGCACCATAACGAGCTCACCAATCTCGAAGTGATGTGGCCTACGATGCACGTTGGCCTCAGCCGCGTACCGGGTGTTGCTCAAGAAAATCCGACGATGAATTTCATCGTGTAAACCCGCAAGATGAGAGACAAAGGTGTATGAAGACTCATGGATAGATGGTGGGGGAGGGACATTATGCATGTCTATGGGTTTCCTAGGTTGGTGCCTGAGGATGACCTGGAAAGGACTCAGCCCAGTGGAGCAGTGCGACGCACTGTTATACGTGAATTCCGCGATAGGAAGGTGTTCAGCCCAACGGCATGGGAAGTCGCCAACTAATCACCGCAGAAGGTTACCCAAACTCCGATTCACCACCTCTGTTTGACCGTCCGTCTGTGAATGGTAAGCCGACGAAAACTTGAGAGTGGTCCCAAGGAGAGCCCACAATGATTTCCAAAAGTGACCGACGAATCGGGTGTCGCGGTCGGAGACAATGGTGAAGGGCAAGCCGTGTAGGCGGACGATCTCCCTAACGAGCAGATGGGCGATGTGGGAAGCATCGGCGGTCCTAGAACAAGGAACAAAATGCGCCATCTTAGAGATGCGGTCCACGACAACGAAGATGGAGTCGTGGCGCGAAGTGGTACGGGGCAGACCAAGGACGAAGTCCATGCTAATGTCGAGCCATGGACTCCTGGGGACCGGCAGGGGGGTGTACAAGCCAGTGTTGGCAGGGTGGGGTTTGGCACGTTGGCAGGTGCCGCAATGCCAGACGACCCTATCTACGTCCTTACGAAGAGTGGGCCAGAAGAAGCGGTCTTCGGCCAAGTCGAGGGTCTTGTCGCGACCATGGTGCCCAGTGGCACCACCAGCATGTAGCTCGAGCAGTAGATGCTCGCGGAGGGAGGACCGGGGGATGCACAAGCGGTTATCGTACACAAGATAACCATCGTGGAGATGATACGGGAGGTCTGGGGGGTCGGCAGCGAGGAGGCGAGTGAGTACCGGACCGAAGTCAGGGTTGTTCGCATACTCATCGCGGATGTGGGGAAGGGCCGGAATAGACGTGGACAGGACACACAGGAGCGAGCGGACTCGACTAAGGGCATCGGCTACTACGTTCTCTTTCCCAGCCTTGTGGGTGATCACGAAGGTATACTGCTGAAGAAACTCAACCCACTTAGCATGGCGAGGGACGAGCTTCTTCTGGGAGTTGAGGAAAGAAAGGGCCTGGTGATCACTGAAAAGGACGAACTCCTTGTGTAGGAGGTAATGACGCCACTGCCGAAGAGATTGCACGATGGCGTAAAACTCCTTATCATAGGTAGAGTATCATTGCCGCGCATCATTCAGCTTCTCGCTGAAGAAGGCGACCGGGTGGCCCTCCTAGCTAAGGGTACCTCCAATGCCCGTGCCGGAGGCATCACAGGCAACCTCAAAGACTTTAGAAAAGTCAGGGAGGCGAAGGACGGGCGCAGAGGTCATGATATCCTTATGGGCCGAGAACGCGCGGCTCGCCGCGGCTGTCCAACATAAGGTCTCATTCTTGGTGCAAGCCGTCATAGGGGACGCGATGGTGCTGAATCCCTTAATGAAACGGCGGTAGAAGGCAGCGAGTCCAAGCAAGCTGCGGACCTCGGTGACGGACTCGGGTTCCGGCCATCGGCGGATGGCCTCGATTTTCGCGGGGTCAACCATGAGACCCTAGTCCAAAACGATGAAACCTAAGAATGGAACCTGAGAGTCAAGGAAGGAACACTTTTTCGCGTTAAGGAACAGGCGTTCCTTACGTAGGAGGTCAAAAGTCAGGCGTAGGTGCTCTAAGTGGTCGGCGCGGGTGTGGCTATAGATGGGTATGTCGTCAAAGTAGACGACAAGGAACTTGCCCATGTAGGGGCGAAGGACCTGGCTCATGAGACGCATAAACGTAGAAGGTGCGTTGGTAAGCCCGAAGAGCATAACCAACCACTCGTAGAGGCCGTCCTTTGTCTTAAAGGCCGTCTTCCACTCGTCACCTTCACAGATGCGGACTTGATGATAGCCACTCCGCAAGTCCAACTTGCTAAACCAGCAAGTGCCCGAGATAAGGTCAAGCATGTCGTCGAGGCACGGGATGGGAAACCGGTACTTAACCATGATGCGGTTGATTGTTCAGCAATCAATACACATCTGCCATGACCCGTCCTTCTTAGGGGTGAGAAAGGCTGGCACGGCGCAAGGGCTGAGGCTCTCTCGGATGAAACCTTTAGCAAGAAGGTCATCCACTTGGCGTTTGAGTTCCGTATGCTCGGTCGGGTTAAGACGGTGATGGGGCAGGTTGGGCAAAGATGCACCGGGGACGAGGTCAATGACATGCTGGATGTCACGATCCGGGGGCAGACCGACGGGGAGGTCCACCGAGGAGATGTTGGCGAACTCATCTAACAGGGTAGCGACCTCGGCCGGCAGAGGGGCCGGAGGAGGCGGAGGTATGGGAGAGACCTCGCGGACCATGAGGGCATATACCACATTGGTCTCCTGGGCCTCATGGACGAGGGAGGCGGGGCGAACCAAGGCGACTGCCTTAGGTGCAAGCGGAGCTGAAGGCAAGGGTGTGATGACACCCTTGGACGTGGAGGCTCACAACTCCTTAGGCGGAGCCGGGGTCAAGCAGATCTTACGGCCCCCATGGTGGAAGACATAAGTGTTGGAACGGGTATAGTGGATCATGTCATGGTCATAGAGCCAAGGCCATCCTAAGAGGACGTGGGAGACATCCATGGAAGCGACATCGCACCACACCCTCTCCGAGTAGTCACCAAAATACATGGGGACCTGGCATCGGTGGGTGATAGGTAGGCTGGATGTGTCGACCCAAGCGATCGAGTAAGGTCAAGGGTGCGGCTCAAGGGTGAGACCGAAGCGGGTGACTGCTGTCCGGGAGACAACGTTAAGGCTGCTACCTCCGTTAATCACTATCTTACAGGAGTGTCCATTACACTTAATATAAGTGTAGAAGATGCTCGTGTGCTTCCAGTCCTCGGACGGAGGGGGGGTATGGACAAGGGTGCATTGGAGAACCGCCATGGTCTAGCATGGGCTAGACTCGTCATCAGTGTAACACTGTGGGCTGACTTCTTGGGCCGCAGGTGGGCCGCAAGGAACAGGGGGTCGTGAGTCGCGTCGCTCGGGGGCGATGTGCAAAGAGCGGCGGGGACAGTCCTTGTTGAAGTGGCCAGTTTGGTTGCAGTGGCGGCAAGGGCCTAGGGGAACGGCGGCAAGGGGTGCCTTACCCTTGTCCTCCCAAGTCAAGCGAGGAGGGGGTGCTTCGCGGGGCGCATCCCGGGGGAAACGACGGGGACCAGCAGGGCTAGGACGTGGCGGTGCCTCGAGACGAGGGGGAGGGGCAGGCGCCGGAGATGCATAAGTAGGCCGGCGAGATGGGTGAGGTTCAGCACGATGGGTGCGCGAGCGGAGGTCCTGCTCAACTTCACGGGCATGGTGGAGGACAAGGATGATCATGTCAAGACCGTAGGAGGGTAACACGCGCCGAATCTCCTCACGGAGACCGTTGTGGAACCGAGATAGGGTGAAGGCGGGATCCTCCTTAAGGTTGCAGCGGATACCAAGCTCGTCAAAATGAGTGTGGTATGCATCGACGGTGTCGGACCCTTGGGAGATAACGAAATACGAATCGAGGAGGCGCTGTCTATAGGTGGGGGGCACATACTTCTCCTTAAGCCGGTAGCACATTTCCTCCCATCGCGTAATGGGGGAAAGATGTTGGTCTACTAATTGGCGCTCTACGTTCGTCCAATACAACCGAGCGGGGCCGGTTAGCAAAAGGCGGACGTAACTGACTTTAAGGTGTTTGGACATGGTGCTCCATTCGAAATAGTTATCGACGGCAGCGGCCCAATCGAGGAAGACATGAGAGTCAAGGCTACCATTGAAAATCAGGGGGTCAACGCGCGTGAGCCGGCGGACCTCGTCGTCCTCACGACTACGCGGAACAAGGCGATGTGGGTGAGGAGCGTCCTCAGCCCACACGGACTCATCGGCAAAGGGATCAAAGCGGGGTGACTCGTTGGCGCGCATACGCAGCGGGGCCAACGAAGGTGGAATACTAGTAGAGGGCTGGCCCTCGATGGGCTTAGCTCGGAGTTCCATGACTTGGTCCGTCAGATGATGGACCGATGCCATAAGGCGCTGAAACATGGCTTCCATCGCTTCTAAACGCGTGGACAGCGACTCAACCGACTCTACCCTAGGCGGAGTACTTTCTTCAGTCATAGCGGGCACTAGGGTAGGGGGTGGTTGATACGGGGCTCCTGATCTAGTGGTCATGATGCAGGAAATGCGAATGAATACTGAAATGAAACCCGAAAAGCCGAATGAAATGCAGCGGGAGACCGGCGAAGCTAGAAAAGAGTTAGCTTCAACTTCCTCTGATACCAAATTTTGACGCAGCGGATGTATAGGATGGTTCCTTAGAGCAGTACTCTACGGTGGGGAGACTTATGATGCGAAAATCCGGGAGAGGGTCTTGAGACGAGGGAATAGAAAGCGTGCGCAATCGATGGAAACCCGCAGAGAAAACCGATGGAAAATAGCGCAAGATGTAGCTTGAGCAACACTTGGGGCGATAAGAAACCACGGATTGAAACTCTAACGGAAAATACTCACCTCGATCGCGGAGCCAATGTTTGTTTTGCAAGCACACGCGCACACCCTTCACAATGCTATGACAACCGACCAAGGTTACTCGTCCAAGACACAACGCAGCAAGATGAACACGCAAAGGACCCGACGCCCAAGCGGGGTTCACCGGGTGTTTTGATTGAAAGCTGAAAGGAAGCGTACAAAGAGGAGGCGAGGAAACTCTAGGCGAGCTCCTCGGAGTTTTGTTAGACCTAAGGCCTTGCAAGAGAAGGCGCAAACTCCAACGAAAACTAAAAACAACACACAGCCCTCCATCCTCTTTTATACATCAAGAGGGAAAGAGGGTCACAAGCTAAACATATAAGGTAGTTGGAGAAGCCAACCACCCAAAACAAACTAAAGTAGGGTCAAGATGCCCTCTAACTACCGAAAAGTAAAAAAAACTAGCAACTATTCCCTGGGGCGATTCCTTCATGCGAGGGGTGTGTGGCGTCGAGTAAGGCGTCGAGTGAAAGAGTCGTGGTCACTGTCCGGACCCAAGTGACGCTATACCATCTCCGAGAAAGCAGCCACAAAGCAGCAAAACTTGCTGATGGTCATGAAACCCTCAAAGGTGTGAACCTGCATATGAACTTCATACAAATCCTGAGATGTTCAATTCTAAATGGAAGAGACATCTAGAGCAAAGTATACATAGGTATGGTCATGAAACCCAAAATCAGAAATCAGAAGCTTGATTTCCATGAAGGTTTCACTCTCCATAAGATACCATTTGGTGTAATATCGATGCCAAAACAAAGGTTTTCGAGTCTACTTTACAAAACAACAAATTTGACTCAATTTGGAGCTCAATACAAAAAGTTATGAGCTATAAAGTAGCAAGAGGTCAAAATCTGGACAAGTAGAGTTCTGGATTTCTAGGGTTAGGTAGAAATTCGATGATAAATTCATTTTTGATCCAAATCATGTAAATAAAGGCTCCAGGTGTAGATTATGAAGTGTACTAGATATACAAATAAGAATTTGATATCACTCATATCACAAAAGTTGGACATATAGAGCACTTACTAGATAAAGGTCCAACTATAAAAACAGAGTTACTGGGTCGGATTCAACTGAAGTTACAGAGTCAATACTCTTATCTCATGTATTCAATATCCGACTCAAAAGAAAGATAATTGAGTCGTCTTTACAAGGAATCTGATTTCAGGCAATTTGGATCAGCGAGTTAAAAGTGATACTAATTTGAACGCAGAAAGGTCGGATTGACTACACATAAGGATGCATAGCCATTGAACATAGAATTGATTCCTCTTCCAAAGGCCGACTTTACCAAAATTAATAGAAATCAGAACCAAATTGAAGTCAATCATGAAGAGCAAGATCATGTCACATAAAATTGATGTCAAAGGCAAACAAGTACAAAGGAAGATTAAGAACTTGCCTAATATGCCCAAAATCAAGTTCTCTTGGAGTTCTCCCTTTTTCTTCCTCTTCCTTGCCGTATACTTCCTTTCTCCCAAACTTGGAACGAAGCAAAAAGGAAGGAATGGCAAAATTTTCCATCTTTATCTCCTCATACATGAGGAGATGAGGTGGAGGCATAAGGCAAAGTCAAGGTTAATGAGGTGGCAAGGTAAGTTCACTTAAGCCCTCCTAGTTGAGTTAAATTTCTCTTATGCCATTATGTTATCTTTTCCATTTCTCCTCTTAGTACAAGTAGAATTTCTTCACCTCTTCCTCTCCACTTCACTTCTTAAAGCTCTTTCAAGGTAAGCATCAATTAGGAAAGCACTACAACAAGAAGATAATCTTACATGACATTTGCTACAAAAAGCATAATGACCATTGTAGATTTGATTTTGTTTTTATCTAATTTTGCCTTTAGAAGTATTCGTGGAAAAGGAATGAGAGTTTATAGGCTAGGGGCGATATATATTCAGGTTCAAAATTTTCTTGGTTTTTAGGATGTTCACGGCCTGCAACTAGGTCCATGGGTGGTGGAGTCTCTTATTTTGAATTTTCTGTTGCTTCATTATTTTTTTCATGTACCATGTTTTTCTTGATTTTCTTTGATTCTACCCTTACATTCTTCTAATTGTTTTCCATTTCTTATCACTATTATATTACAATATTCCCTAGGGTTTATTTCTAGTTTTTCTAGTAACTTACCTATTGTCTATAGGATGTGCTATCTTGTTGAACAATTTGATTTTCTAACATCTTATTCTAAGTAGCTAAAGCATCAAATTTGGAGTTCGATGTTTTAATAACTCTATTTACTTCTATATTTTGTTTAGTCTGAGTTGCAACAAAATTTTCAAGTAAAGATTTTAGATTTGACTTTTTTGGTTGATTAATGTTATGATGTCACTTGGTATCTATCGAAAGTGTTTACCAAAATAGTAAAAGAAATTGTTCCCATAAAGATATGTATCAATTACTGAAGGATCATTTAATCAATAGCTAGACAATTGAAATATAATCTTGATTGCAAAGTAATTAAATCGAACTAAATTAGCAAGTCGAATTTATCACCAAACAAGAGTTACGAACGAAATGCACTTTCAAGAAAATATAGGACATTAAGGTTCATCACATTGATGGATCTAAATTTGAACAAAAAAATATCAAAGTAGATGATTTGAAAAGTTCAAGGATATTATTCATGGGTACAGGTTATTCCCTTTTAGCAGTACAACCTAGTATCTATTCAGACTGGTCTTCTACTTTCGTTGCTTACCGAACTAATAGACCCAATGAGCATAGGGATAATATATAAGATCCTCATGCAAATTTTAACTACTTTCGTGATAGAAAATAGCAAGTTTGATCGAAGCAAATATAATGTTGTAATTCACATTTCAGCACTTTTTGTGACATTTAAAATATGTAAAAGCTCAGCCACAATGAATATAAACAAATAATAGCAGCGAAGATCGAATAAATGAAAAGAGATCACATAAACTTTGATATTAAATGTTTAAATAGAAGATATGTATAAAGGACTACACCCCTAGTCCTGAATAAAAGTCTTAAGAAGCTATAATAGTTCTATTCAACACAAAATTCTCGAGTATGGTTTCTAAAATACAATCAAAACGAAGGAAATATAGGGATAAAAGAATAATTCTCCCCTTTTATCCTCCTTTTTTGCTTCAGGAAAACATCCTTTCAACTTCCTCACGAAATCCCATAAGAGATCGTCCAATTTTTGGGAAAAATTAGGGACTTTTTGTGTCTAGCAAACGCTATCCTAGCCATGATGTCCATCATGGCCTAGTCGTGATGTCTTATGTAGAGTGCTAGAAAGTCAATCATGAATGTGACACTCGTCATGGGCAAACTGTGAAGTGTTATGTGGAAAATGAAAAAATGGATCATGGTTATGATGTTGGTTATAGCTTGGTTGTGAACCTTTCTATGAAAAACTAGCATAGCAATCATGACCATGCAGTCAGTCACGGTTTGGCAGTGATCTATGGTCAAATCTTCAAATTTCAGTTCAAGCACGTCATGGCTGTGATCTTCATCAAGGTTCAGCCGTTATGAGATCCTTTGTCACTTACTCACCATTGTTGTGATGTACGTCAGGGGCTAGCCATGATGGAAATAGAAAAGTCTATTTCACACCAAATTTATTGTGTTGGTTCATCTTTTCATCGTAAATCACTCAGTGACCTCAAAATCATCAAATAAGCTTCAAATTTGAGTGATTTCACTCGAATTTCTACCAAAATAAGAAAAAAATGTGAATATTCAAAACAAAACAAGTAAATAAGTCTAAATTGAGTATAAAGGCAATAGAATTTGCTTTTATTTGAGATAAAAATATATCAGAAAATGGTATGAAAATGCAAGGCATCAATTAAATTGTCAAGGTTGATATCTTGAATGTCTAGAATCTACATGGGTGCCAATGTTTTGATTATTTTTCTAGGACAAGTTATTGTGGTTCTTCCATCCAAGGTTATATGTACTAGAGTATGAGTCATTATATTTGTCTTTAGTTAAAAATACTCATAGTATTAATTTGTTTAGAATTTTGATCAATAGATGAATTAGACACAGCATGGTAATCATCAACACAATGCCCATAATTCCACAAATATCACAAGAAATTGCATTCACATATTTCATAGTAAATGAGTCAAATTTATTGGAGAGAATATCTACCTCCAATGCTATTCTCACATTTCCCTTGTTGTTGTGGTTTATGTATTGCATCTCTTTCTATATTGGTTGTGGTATAAAAACCATTTCCTTGATCAACCCTAGTGCTCTATTAATTCCTTTTTTCATCAACGCTCCACCTATTGCTGCATTCACAAGTAATCTAGTATTATAATTAAGGCCATTATAAAATATATGTACTAATACCCATTTTTCCAATGCATAGTGTGGATACATTGTTTGACGCTCCATAAATCTTTCCCAGACTTAGTATAATGATTTACCATCTTTCTACATAAAGCTTGTGATCTGGTTTCTAAGCTAAACTATTTTGCTAGGTGGGAAGTATTTGGAAAGGAAAGTTTGTGATAGTTGATCCCATGTATTAAAATATCCTAGTGGTTAAGAGTGAAGCCATGCTCGTCCTCTGTCTCTAAGAAGAAAAAAAAGAAACAATTGCATTTTCAGGGCATCACTAGAAACACCATACATCTAAATTGTATCATAATATTCTAAGAAAATAAAGATATGTATATTTGAATCCTCAAGTGGAGATCCTCCAAATTATTTCTACTGTATCATGGATAGGAGGAATCTCAAAGTTGTTTACTTCAATAGGTGGTGATGTGATTCAAACCCTGCAAATTAGGCATAGGATAATCCCTTAAAGATATATGATCATCCATCTTTTGTTGTTCTAGTTATTGTTTATTTCCTTTAAATTTTATCCTTCTATGAAGATGGAAATTCCTTTTAATCTTGGGATCCTCAAGTAAAAGTTATCCCAATCAAAGCGCCTTGTGCATAAACCAAGTTAAATGTGTGATAAATTAATATTCAATAAACAATTACACAAATCTAAAATAATTTAGTGTTTCAAAAAAATTTAGACAGAAAAATTTCAGTGTCGTCGGTAGTGAAAATAGTCATTTGTCCTGACTTGATGAAGTTTCAGAAAATTGACAAAAAAATCACTATATGTAGTTAATTCAGAGAGATAAAAGTTATGTAATTTTTTTTAGATTTTTAAAATGATAGAAAATTGGTTTTACTATTTTTATCACAAGCGATATAAATATTCACTAGCCATGAATTCACAGAAACCCTAATTTTGTTTAAACAAAAAATACAAAAACTAAATTAATAGAAAAAGAGAAAACTACAACAAAAGAAAAAAAAATGCCTTGTTTAGTAATTCAAAATTTTATTTACATTAACAATGATAAATCTGTGGTAAGTGCCCAAAACTTGATGTAACCACAAATGCATAGTTTAATTGAAGTAATAGAATATAGATATCATTTCTACGAGGATCTAGAAGCTAAATGCCAACAAATTAAGATCTCACTAACTAGACAAACTAATGTGAATAAAATCAATTTAAAGAAAAGCAATTAATCACGAAATTCAAACTAGACTTGCAAGTATGTGAAGAGCTCAAAACTATGGTTTTGCTGCATTGATTTCAAAAAATTAAAATGAGCAAATTATTTTATTAAACCAATTCAATAAGTTAAAGAGATTGGTCCTAAAGTATATATCGTTCACTCTTAGTAGCTCGACATGATATTAACTTAATAATCATTCTTATATTCTATCAAATTAAATTAAGTTTTGTGATAATTTTAACCCCTCAAGTAATTTTTGCCACTCTCATAGATTAAATTTACAAGTTTAATTATGAGTTTTCTAATATTGTAAAACTACCTCTCCGTGTGACTTGTTCTATCCAGAACATGCAATTATTTGCCTGGAATAAAAATATAAGAGTTAACACTTTATAATTAAATTAACTTAAATTGAATTGCATATAAGAAAAATCATGCAAGTTTATAATACAAGAAAATCAACGGGTTAATCCCCATGTTCTAAAAAGAGATTAAGCTATATTTCTTACTTTAGTCATGCACAAACTCTTCATAATTATAAACAACAAAATAAATAGTAATTTTAATAACTCTCCCCTAAGAATTGCTACCAAAATCACTTTAAACCTTATGCATAGTTTGTTGTTCATGGGCAGTGTCACACCTCTAGAAATAATCATGGTAATAATAATAATGTCCTGGTTTAACACAATGCAATATCCTAAGATCAAAACAATCAAATCAGATTGAATAAACTCATGTACCACCCATTGATAGGCAGTGATAATCGTAATGGGCTATGTCTAGTCTCGTCGATGTGTAGAGGATTAAGGCATGCTTGATCTCCTCTAAATTCCTCTCATAACTCCGATTAAACCGCACAATAATCTTCTCCTCTTTCTTCCCTCTCGATTGAATGCTCACTTGGTCGATTTCCTATCAGAATTGAACCTTAGAATATCTTGTTGAAGGTGGGATCTTTTCACTGCCACCCTCATTCGTCATCTCTCTTAAGGTTGTGTTGCCTCTTATAAATCTCTTAGGAAGCTCCCCCTTCTTTGATTTGCTTTTTTTGCTTCAAAAAAAACCCAAAAGATTTACAAAAAATTTAGAGAAGAGGACTTGGCAGAGGCTGCTTGGACTGGGTTGCAAGTGGATCTAAAATTTGAATTGCAACCCCTTCTTAATGTGTGGATTCATGTCTTTGCTTGAATTGCAGCCCCCTCTTAATGTGTGGATTCATGTCCTTGCTTTAATTTCTCCAACAACCTTTAATTTTTGATAGATTTTACCTAAAAATACACAAAAAAAGAAAAAGAATTGTAGATTCTATATCAAAAAGCTTTTTAAAGCAAATATAGAAGCAAAAAAGCATTGAAAATGGCTTAAATTACTAACAAGACACAATAAAATTTAGGTATAAATTTAATTCATTAGCGACCATCATGGTCTTTAGAAATACATATGTCTTACCATCACCACCAGTAGCACCCCTATATCTATTCTTGCACTATTTGTCTCTTTTGCTTGAATCATTTTGTACCTCTTTACATAGACATATATATAATGGAGAAGATGTTTCTTTAGACCCTCCTATCTTTTTGCTCATCAATAGCAAACGATAGGTCCCTTGGAGCTTCCTCTTTTTAGTTACTAAAGTTTTTCTTTTTAATATTTGCCTTAATGGTTGAGCTTGTTATTGGTCTCGTTGCAGGTGTGATAGTTGGATTCAACTCAATCGAAGCAACATACCTTGTTCCAATTGATCATTCATGTCATTATCTCTTTATGATAATGTCCCTTGGCAGATTTGACCATTCATCTCTCTCTCTTATCTATGTCATTATCTCTTTGTGATAATATCCCCTAGTAGGATTATGATCTATTATTGTTGATCAGTAATCCATCATTAGTTTAGCATTATTCTAGATAAATAAAGTATTCAAAGGGGTCCAATATAACTTTTGAATATCATTGTCTTTTTCCTCTTGTAGACTGTTATGTTTGAGTCGAATAATTCACTAAACAAACACTAATGTTGTGAGTCATTGATATGATAGTCTATTATGAACCTTTGTATGAATCAACGACGAGATAAGCCAATTACATTCGCATGCACTTGATGATACACCCTATGAGAGGGCACAAGTTGACACATTTTGTAAGTTCTAGGCTTTTACTTCAAATTGTAGCCACTATTCACCTACAAATTTAAAATATATCATAATTAGACAATTTGATTTATTACAAGAGCAAATTAAAATCCATACTGGGAACAATCTTATAGTGCAAATCTAATGTAATAGAATCTCTAACACTGTGTTTACTTGGATGGATGGAAAGTACAAAGGAAATGAAAGAATGAATGAAAGAAAGGAAAAATAGATGGATGAAATATGTTATAGGTTTTCCTTCCTTGTGTTTACTTGGAAGGAAAGAAAGTTTGAAGGATTGATATATACACTCTAATTTTTTATTTTTAGCCCAATATTATATATATACTATTAATATCAAATAATTATTAAATACTAAATATTAAATACGAGCAACAATAGTGAGGATAAGTAGTGGCGGTAAGAACGAGCAATGGCAGTAAGAACGAGCAGTGGCGGTGTGCTCGAGCAGTGGCGACGAGCTCTAGCAGTGACAACAAGGACGAGTAGTCAAGAAAAGCTCATAGTGAGTGAGGATGAGCAACAATGCAGTGAAAAATAAGATGTGAAATTAGTAAAGTTAAGATGAAGTTTTAGCTTTCCGCCCGATTCGGGCGGAAAGCAAATGGAGGGATTAATGTCCATCTTTCCCTTTTACTTTCCCTCTTAAACTATCCATCCGCCTAAGTAAACAAGCTTATACTTCTTTCCTTCCTACTTTCTTTCCTTTCCTTTTAGCTTTCCCACCAAGTAAACAAGCCCTAAATGTCATTTTGTCTTCTCTATATATTTCCCATATCAACTTTTCTAAGAATTACATATAAAGGCTCGACAATCATATATATCACTTATGTTATCATGAAAGCATGTATTAAAAATGATGTGCTCCACTTCCCTACCCTCTTGTACAGTTAAATAAGAATGCGTACCATTCTTTTTTTACAAATAATGTCTTCAAACTAGTCTCATTCACAAGTAAAGACTTCAAGACAATAAAGTGCATTACAAACCATATAGGCTTAGGTTGTAGTATCTCATCTTTTAAAAATTACTACATCATACGATGCATGTGGTGATGGTTGTATGTGAATCAGGTCATTGTATTTTTAGCCTTATTGATTTTATCATCTTCTTCATCAGTAGTTGATGTAGTGAGTTGCATAAGCAGTGCAAATAATGTGAGAACTTTCAATTTGAATTAACTCACCAACTTGTTTGAAGTTGCTCCTATTGTTTGTCTTTAGTTGGACAATGTACTTTGGTATAATCTCTTCGATGACAATCTTCGAAAGCCAACAAATGCAATGAGCATCATAATACTCAACTAATGCATTACAATAAGTAAGAAAATTAATTATACTCATTCATGCGGGCCTTGTTCAAACATCACACACAAAAATAACCTCAAAGTCTTTCAATTTCCTCTTCACGCTCTTGATCCAAGTGCAGTATTCTTTTGCTTCTTCATTAAGATATAACCTATCTCACATTAGATAGGTGGTTGAATTCCTGATATGATGAAGTGTCTAATATATCTCAATCAATGTCATACTCCTTTGACTTTTTGTAAGAATTATCTATTTGAGTATGCTTACATGCTTGTAATAGTAATGGCTTTGGGTCCACTAGTTTGTCGACCTAATCTTTAAAAAAGTCAGTGATCCCATGTTTACTTGTACAGGTTTCCAATACCACCATGAATACTTATGTTTTGATCATTTGATGTATGATGAAAGTAGATCTTGTCACACTTCCGCTACTATTGCTACTCCCACTACCACCTCAAACTAAGGTTATTTCATGAATTGCATAGGAGCTAATCGAATATCCTCCTTAAAAGCATATTGATGACTCATATTTATATATGGTTTCTAGTGCCTTTTGCTTGTATAATTGAATCATAATTTAAAACCTTTTCATTATATTTGGTTTAATTATCTACTTTTGTTTGAAATTTATAGTTTTTCTTGTTTTTTATAAAATTTTAGGAAAAAGTCTCAATTGATGGATTTTGAGAGATTTGATGTCATAGAACAATTATATATTGATGACATGAAATTACATGTCAAATTTCATGCTAATAAGAGCTTCCAAGAAAATCACTCCCTACCCGTGACATGTTCATAGTTAGGACAATGATCACAGCCAAACCATGAAAAATGGTGATGACTGTGATTTTCTCGACCAACAATTTTCATAGAAAAGTATAAAAATTGTCACGACCTGGCTATGACTGTTACACCATGATAAAATAATCAAAGTATAACAACACACATGATACAAAAACATGTGACTTAATAAAATAAGTCTATCTATTACAACAATCTATTTTGTTTATAATAATTTCCATCATATTATATAAAAATAAAATTTACATCAATGCATTTCCCTTCTAATACATCATACTTTCAAATACATAACTCACCATTTATCTAAACATCCAACATAGGAGATCGATCATCTTTACCTTGAGCTGGCTGTCCTAGTCCAGACCAGTATCAATAATATATTAGCAAATCACTCACAGGTCAATAACAATGCTAAGTAAGCCTCTCCCCAGCAAAATATTAGCAAATCACTCACAGGTCAATAACAATGCTAAGTAAGCCTCTCCCCAACAAAAGGGTAGTCTTTTTAGGTTAGAAGAGAGGAGGCCGATGATGACACGTATTTATATAGTATTTTTAGCATACTTTTACCATCAATTATCTCTCTTTTCTATCATATTTTTTATTCATTTTGGCTTAAAATCTTTTGTTTGTTCGGAATCTTCACCTTTCTTCACTTTTGTCATATTTCTGGTGAAAATGACCAAATTTTGAAAGATCTGAGTGCACGAATAGATTCCAGACGCCAAGACAAAGTCACCTGCCAAATTTCATGAGAATCGGAGCAAATTTAGAAAATACGGCCCCCCATGAAATATTTTATGGCCGTATTTTCTGAACATATAGAAGGTTTTACGGGCCGGCCATGAAATATTTCACGGCCGTAATTCTAAAATTCCAGATTTTCACAGAGAGTTTTACGGTTTGCCGGTGAAAATAATCACGGCCGTAATTCCTGCCCGTGAAAATTTTCATGGCCGTATTTTTATCAAGGCTCGTAACTAGTATTGAACAGAATGTTTCACGGCTCCCCCTGAAAATAATTGCGGCCGTAATTTCGTCCGCCAGTTTCGGTTTTGACTTCGTTTCTCATCCAATTCGATCCGTTTTTGAGCCAAATTTTGGGGGAAACCTAATACAAGGATGGGGAACTATTTAAGAAAGCTTTAGGCTGAGTTTGAGGACTTTTTGGTAAATTTTCAAGGCAAAATCGAAGAAGAGGCGAGATCTAGGGCATAGAGCGGCGACCGGCGATTCCACACAGAAAAGGTTTCGATTTTAAGGATTGTTTGCGACGATCTTCATCAGGAAACATTGATCCTTGTCTTCCTTCGTCTTTTTCGTGTTATTTTGCGAATTTGTAATCAAAACATGGAATTTATACTGTGAACGTGTTTAACATGTCAGCGTAAACTTTTATTCAGAATTGAGGGCGTAACCCTCTTGTTTTCATGACTTGATAGTTTTATACATCTTATGAAGTTATTTATTCATGTTAGATTCAATTATTGTTGCATTAATCACATGATAATTACTGGCCATGATTCTCATGTTTTAGACGTCTCAAGAAGTACTGAGAAGTGAATTGAGACGTCGGATCTACAATATTTGGACAAGTCGATTTGAACACGAGAGTAGTTCGAATTGACTTAAGGGATCTTCAGATTTATCAAGAGCCCATTGGGTTTGTCTTGAGTTAATAACCACGAGAGTAGGGGATTAATTCAGATAAACATCGGATTGTACTACTGAGAGGGGGCAATCTGTACATGCGGATAAATCCCCTTCAACATAGTAAATCCTTCTTAAGAAACCTTTAATTTTAATTAGTCATGAAATATAGAGTGGTGAACCCTAAATCCTGATTTTTTCTATAAATTGATTACAACGAAAGCCTGCTCATTGTTTTCTTCTGTTTTAGTAGAGATAAGAATCATTCTCTTTTAATTAGTCTAGCTAACAATTCTAAGTAAGAATCAGTACTTAGCCATTGGTCCTTGTGGGATCGATATTTTATTACTTCGATTTATCCGTGCACTTGCGGATCACATCAGCCGACAGATTGAAGTACAAGTAATATCAAAACTAAATGATACATAAATATTTATGTATAACAAAACAGTAGCTAAACAATGAAACTATAACTAGAATAACATGGTGGATCAAGAAATTGATAATAAAATGCTAGGCATGAACTAATAAGGGAATAAGCATGAATGACTCATCTATAATATATGCCAAGTATGAATAGCTAAAGAATTGAAACTATATAGGATCATTTGTAACTGTAAACAATTGCTAACTTAATTATAACTAGATGTTGTAACTATACTAGGGGTTGTAACCTATAATTGGATGTTGTAAACTATAAGTAGATACTATAAACTATAACTGGATAATGTAAATTATAACTAGATAATGTAAAATGTAACTGGTTACTATTAACTAGTAACATGTAACATGAACTAATGCCAAACATATATATGTTAGCATTAGGGAAAAAGATCCACTCCAAGGGAGTACTCTTCCATGCTTACACCAAAGAGAAGAGGGAGGTGCAAAGAGGAGGCGGTGGCTTGAGCAAGCAAGGAGAGGGGCAAGGAGGTAGTGATGACATAAATTTTTATAGTATTTTTCATGCATATTTATTATAAATTTGTGCTATATTTTCCTCTAATTATATGGTATTTTATATGAAATTATTAGATTTTGCAGAAAATCTTTTTCTCTCTATCTTTTTGACTTTTAAGGTAAAATAGGCCCAAATTCAAGTAAAATGTAGAGATTTCATCAAAAATAATATTCTAAAACACAAAAAGGGACATTCACCAAAGATTTGTAATCCAAATCTGAACAAAAGTTATTGCCGCAATGATTACAACCACTAGTGATGATTCTAAGACGATGATAAATTTTTCAAAAAGTAAGGTTCGAATAATACTTTCCTAGGAGAGAAGAAGCCAACCCATAAATTTTAAGTCATTCTGAGCCAAGTTGACAATCATAGCCCGTGATTACAATCACAATATGTGATTATATTTTGAAGATGAGTTCAATTCTAGCAGACGATATAGGGGTATTTCTCACTCGATTTATCCTTTGATAGTCTATAAGAAGATCTCCAAGCGTAGGGCTTCGGAATAGCACAAGGCAACAATTCAACCAGTTTAGGGTATCTCTCATCGCTTCCTTGCACAGAATAAAAAATGAGAAGGCAACAACGATACAGAAATGTAATTTTGACTTCAAACACTTGAAGCCGTGAGGTTACGAGAAATTGGATAGTGAAATTCATCTAGAGGGAAGGGACAACAGTTAAAAAGAGTTCTACGTTCAAATTTTATCGAAATCCATTGAGAATTAGAGGAGATCTAAGCCAGAATAACATCAGCCGCGAGCAGGGAAGAAGTTAAGTTCAACATTACAATCACGGTCATGATTGCAATCACAAGTAGGAGAGAGAAATCTGTATTATAGCAATTTTTCATCAGGGAGTTATAAATTTTATTATTTTACTCTTTTCTAAACTGATTGTAAACATTAACTTGAAGTTTAAGTTTGATTTCATGACAATCCTTATGTTATGTGCTGTGCACGTAAAGACAAAAAAGAGAAAAGGTAAAAGAGAACAAGACAAATCTAATCAAATCTAATCGGGTTACTGTAGCGTGTGGGCGCACAGTAAAATTGAAATTGATTACTTGTTGTGCCCGTGATTCACCCGAATGCTTTCTCTCTCCATTTAATCCCTCGCCTCGACCCTCGTGCTCATGCAAACATGGCCCTGTCTCTCAGTCGCATGCAACGAACGACGCTGAGCTTCTCCCCTCTCGCATTTCATCTTCGTCGTTTCTTCTTCCAGTGATCTCGTCGAAGCTACCTTCCAGCGAACTTCGAACCACAAGCGATGAGCTCCTGTGGTTACGGTGTAGCTTCCACCTCCATCTCCCTCCTCCTCTGCCCCTCCGGCCGGCATGACGCGCTGGAAATGAGTTTGCCGAGACCCTAACTCCGGCGACTCTATTTTCTCTCTAAACAACTTTGACGCTCGCCTTGTTGCTTCAGAAAGGTCGGCGATGTGGAGCTGGTGGCTCTCAGCCAATTCTAACGAGATTTTGATGCATTCCGGTGAGTTTTTGGCAGAACTCTAGAGAAGGTCTAGCGAGGTCCGCCGACCCTCTTTTCTGGCTTCTAACGAAGTTTGTGGCGTGGCTATTTTTTGTTGGAACAAGTGGCCACCGGCGTCGGGGAAGATACACTACTCCCGACGCCTTCGTTTAACCCAACTGGTGGTACGTCCACACGTGTTGTGGGCTAGGATAGTGTCTAACCCACTTTGTACATAGTTGTGCAACGAACCCTGCATGCATAACGTAACGAACTGGTTATACAAATGCATGCTTAGGATACGGTAATAACTCCTTATACATTGTTGATGAACAAACTGCTTGAACGATCATAATAGACTCGCAAATACAGTTAAAGAAAAAGTAAGAAAATAAATTAAAATGGATAAATAATTATATTGGTAAGTACAAGGACTAAAATGGAAAACTGATACGTATTACACTGTATCCTAGTGTAGAGACTGTAGATTCGGATGTGCAAAATATATTTTTGATTCGCATGTGAGATTAGTCAGACCTACATTCGCAGGTAGGGATCTTTTTCCTATACTATAATCAAGGTGCCTACCGCTTGGTTAGGAGGCATCTTACGATTAGGCGTTACTGCTTAGTTAGGGACGCCTTATTGATTTACTCTTTTGCTATTATTTCCATTGAACTGTTATTCCTTTGTGCATGATGTGAATGATTAATTAGACCTTGTGGCATAATATATTCTTATCTCGGATTACTGGGATTTACGTTATTCACATCGCATGTGTGCTCTCTAGCATAGTACACTATTATTATGCGTGC
The DNA here is from genome assembly GCA_027563935.2 of Costus lasius. Taxonomy (NCBI): domain Eukaryota; kingdom Viridiplantae; phylum Streptophyta; class Magnoliopsida; order Zingiberales; family Costaceae; genus Costus; species Costus lasius. The sequence goes on along the minus strand of CM050451.1, from coordinate 24,582,307 downwards.
TCTCTAGCATAGTACATTGTTGTTCGGGCCGTACTAGTGGCACTGGAGTGCCAATTAGATGTGTTTTGGGGCCAAAACCATATAGTGCTATGGAGGATGACCTTGTAGGCTATATTGTTATCTGCATACAGTGTGCTATGCATAGGTATGATAGGGTACTAGACATAGTTCCAGCAGACTATTGACGAGTAGTCATTTCCAGTGGGTGAGCTAGCACTGGGGACCACTTAGATATAAGTGTTTGTCTATAGGGGATGACTCGGCCCTCAACTCAGTATTATTTGGTGTATTGATATATATATTTATGATACTTGTTCATGCTTTACAAGTACATGTTTGGGGCACTTGATAGGCTTTGTTATATGTATGTTTGGCACATTTTCCATTAGTATTGTTGCACCATGTACTTAATCCCTACTTAGCCCTTCTAGCAAACAACCCCTGCATGTGTTGATTTTGTTTCAGGTCCTGATACGGGTCCATTGCATATGGATCAAGCGTAGACAGATAGTGGAAGTGGACTCCTCGGGTTTTAGTATCTGTATGTGTGTATTTATTCAGATATTTTGGCCATGTGGCCTGTATGTTGTACCCATCGATTAGGACGGAGACTATTATATTTGTGTATTGATGTATCACTGTTGTTATCCATGTGTTGGATTTTATTGTTTGATTATGGGCTATTGTATACAGTGTTGGGCCGGGATGGATCAGCATGCCCAAATTATCATGTCTCGTTAGTAGGCCGTCGATTGGGGCCCAGTGGCCATCAGGACGTGACACCTTATAGCTTAAATTTGCAATTCAGGCTATGGGGAGTAGCTGATGTAGCTACAATAGGAGGGTTAATCCTTAGTTCCGTACTCTACGGTGTTTACACAATGCGTAGAAAACGAGAGAGGGTCTTGAGACACGGGAAGTAAAAACACTCAGAAAGTGTAGCAAGAAAACACAAAGAAATCAGCGGCAAAATCATTTCGGAGCAACACTAATGCAAGAGAAAACCACGGCACTCAAGTCTACGAAATTTGCTCACTAACCTCTCAATAATTTTAAGCGCAGCATGTTCTTAAGGGGTTCAGCGGATCGACAGGGCTTAGCTCATGTGCCTATGAGCCTGAAGACACACCGAAGAGCAAAAAATCATTCCACACCTCTGATGTATGGATACTCGTGGGTGAAGGAGGATAAAGATGAAAACATAGTAGAAAGATAGTAAAATTCAGAAATAGGTGAACCTGACTGATGACACCAAAATATATAGTATATTTTGTATCATTCTAGGTATCTTTTCATGCTAAATTGAAGATCTTTTACTTGTTTTTATACTGAATTCATCAAATATTGCAAAGTCTACTTCTATTTTGGTTTTTCATAATTTTCAGGAAAAAAGGCACTATTTTGGGCGTTTTTAGGCAAAATCAAATACATGGAAGAGTTACCATCATCAAGAAGAAGATACATGACAAATTTCACGCAAAACGGAGCAACCTACCAAAATACGGCAGTGCCGTAAAGCATTTTACAGTACCGTATTTTCGCGGCTACCGTATTATCAAGAACACAGCCGTATTTTGGTGATTTTCTGTACAGAAGATTTTGTTGAAATTACAGCACCACCGTAAGGAATTACACCACCGTATTTTCTAGCTCTTCAGACCAGAGTGATCAACCGATTTTACGGCACCGCCGTAAAGGAGTTTACGGTGCTGTATTTTGTGAAGACCTCAGATCAGAGAACTCGATTGAAATTACGGCAGTGCCGTAAAGTATTTTACAGTACTGTATTTCCCATCGTTTCCATAACAGAACACTCAAGCTATTTTACGGCAGTGCCGTGAACTATTACACTGCTGTAATTCCCAGTCAAAAATGAGATTTTTACGCGGCCGAAATTTGTTCAGGCTATAACGTTTGATCCAGAACTCCAAATTAGGATCCGAAAGTTGCTGTGGACTCATCTTTAAGAGGGGAAGGCGTAAGAAGTGGAAGAAAGAACTTTTATCCAGTATCGAGAGAGCAATCAACAGGGAGGTGGCTAGGGTTTGTCCTTGTGCCGAGAGGCGTAGAGGGCACCTCAGGCCATGATTTTCACACAGAAGCTTTGCCTAGAGGAGAGGAATACACGACAGAAGTTTCAGAGTGTTTGGAGTCCGATCGGAGGAGGAATCAATGAAACAGCGGTGACAGCGCTGTTCATCAAAGCAAATTACGGCTGTAAAGGATTTTACAGCCGTGTTGTAACATTGTTTCTCCTTTCTTTTTGTTTTCTGATCACTCTAAGACTATGATGTATTGTATCTCTTTCTCCATGCAAGCTTAATACTCTTTTGGGACATGAGGTGTAATCCCCTTGATTTTTAATGATTAGATAATCTTCTTTTTCGTCATGATAACTTTGCCATGATAATTTTGCTCATGTGATAATTGTGCTTAGACTCTCTATAAGTCCATGTTGCTAATTATGTTTTTAGAGTTTTCGCAATGAGACTGAAAGGTGATTTGCTTGAGAACTTGGACCCCTAGAATTGCATGTTAGGATCCCTTCCTTAGGTTAGATCCAATTTGATCTATTCTAGTAGATTAATTGCCATGATAGTAATATGAATTTATGGATCGAGTCTATTTATCAAACGTGGAGATCTTGCACGAAAGTGAGGATCGGAACGTTGGAGATCCATGAGTAAAACTAGTGTTGAGGCTCGGATGCATGAAAGTGATCCTTGAGCTTCCGCTAGAGATTATCAACCTAGAATTCGGATGTACGAAAGTGATCTTGAGTTCTTTGATTGATGATTTACTTATCTACAGCATTGAGAATAGATCTTGCATGAAAGTGAGGATCGGTTATCTGCATGATTGTCTGCACGAAAGTGAGACAATACCTTTATCAAGTAAATTATGTCTTTGTCATGGTAGAATTAGACTGACGACCCTTTTATTTATGTCTAGTCATTAGAATCAAGGAGGATGAAACCCTAAGTGCCAATTTATCTCTCTGATTATCTGAGTTCGTGTGTTTTCCATTATTACTTTGCACTAGAATCAGTTCGCTTAGCTAGTAAGAATACAACTATTTGGTACTTAACAATAAGGTCCCTGTGGATTCGATACTTTTCTTTATTACTTCGATAGTTCCGTGCACTTGCGGAAGCCTATCAAGTTTTTGGCGCCGTTGCCGGGGATTAGTCCAAGGTACACGCGTGCCAGACTTGTAGTGTTCCCTTTCAGGCTATCAAGTTTTTGGCGCCGTTGTCGGGGACCTTAGTTTCGTTAATATCAAAATAGTTGTTTGTATTGCTAGACTAAGTATTTTTGTTTTAGATTTAACTTTATTTTTTCTTTTTGCAGGTTTTGGATTTTCACAGTTGTGACAGAACTGTGATATCTGAAGATTTGTGAATTTTCTTGTGTTTTAGATTTTCTATTTTTTTGTATATTCTGAAAAATAAAAAAAAATTTGATTGATTGGTGTTGGATTATCTTTCTGTTCTTGATAGATTTGATAAATATGTCTTTTCATCACAATTCGTGGGCAACTGAAAGAGGTCAGGTATACATGCAACAAGGTGAGCATAAAGATTATTCATAGATGTCTATTGCAGAATTAGCTAAATTACACTCTTATTCTGTTACATGTAATATTTGCAAGTCTTCTAATCATTATGCTTATGAATGCAAATTTAACATGCCTCAAAATTCTAATTCTTCATGTTATCAAGATGATTCATGGTGCACTGCTGGAGATGAGATAGATTATTTGGTTCATAAATTAAACACTTCTAATAAGCACCCTGTTATGAAATCTTGTTCTCCTAATAGCTGTGTTATTTGTGGATATCCTGATCATTGTTCCTCTGATTGCCCAATTTTAAATCCCAATTTATCATGGCAAGAAAGAGATCATTATTATTCTAGTTGGGAAAATCAAACTTCTTCTTATGATGATTGCACTGATCATGTTTCTGTGCCATGCTTTGAGGATACTGAAATGTCTAAGCTAAAATCCATGTTTGAAAAAGTTATGGCTAAACAAAACCGAATGCTGAGCAATCAAAGTAAGCAAATTGAGGATTTTAAGGGTTCAGTTAATCAAATTTCTTATCAAGAAGAATCTTTGACTGCTAATACTCAAGAGCTAAATTCTTATGTGCACTCGGGATGTGATATGTGTGAATATTTTGATCATTATATGTCTGATTGTCCATTTTTAAATCCTAATTTATCAATTAAAGAATCTTATGAATTGTATTCCAGATGGGAAAATCATCAATATTTGACTGTTAATACTGAATTGCTAGAAACCCAGATTACACAGCATGATTGTTTATTTGAGTTTGATACTGAAAAACTTGATTTAGAAAACTCCCCCTGTGAACATGATTGTTTTGAGATTGAGCCTTATGTGAATATTAATAAATATCATTCTGATCTTGATAATTTTGATATTGATTTACCTGATAATTTATTCGAGGAAAAGGTTGAGAAAATTGAAATTGAAGAACCTTCTTTTGATGATAATTCTGATTTTGATAATATCTTGTTTATTGTTAAATCTAATGAGCATGATGAAGGTTCAAAAGTTATAAACATTGATGACCCCCACTTTGATTTTGGTGATATTTTTGAAATTAATGATAAATCTCTTGTGGTCAACTCTGATTCTATTAATTCTTTTTCATATGATTCTGATTTTGACTCTTCTGATAATGAATTATTTGTGGGGAAGCATGAGAAAATCGATTTTGTAGAGTCTCATCTTGATTTTGTTGATAATTTTGATATTGATAGATTATTTGATGACAAACATGAGGAACTTGAAAAGGATTTGAATGAATCTCACCTTGATGTTTTGCCCAAAGCTATTGTTAAAAATTCCGATCTATTTGAAAATTTGTGCTTTATCGAGGAATCTAATGAAAGACATAACTATTATTATGATGATCCAATGCTTGAATATTTTGATAAAAGTCCTATTGTGATTGAAAAGATTAAGTTGAAGAAAGGACTGATGATTTTACTCTCTGATAAATTTAGGAAGATCATTGAATATCCTTCATGTGAAGATTTTGATTTTAATTTCTGCATACTTAGAAAGCCACATTGATCATGATTTGTATTGAATTTTGGATATTTGGATTAGTGGCTAAACTTTTAGGAAGAAGAAAATGCAGAAAATTATATGCTTTATACTTTGGAACCAATTCACCTGCTTCACCATGATATTGATTTTTGGTCAAGCTATGGACCTAAAATTAGCGCTTCTTGGGAGGCAACTCAAGCACTTTTATCTTAGTTTAGTTTCTTTTATTTTAATTTATTTTTAGAATTAATTTTGCTTTTATTTTTGCAGGAAAATCAAATTTTGCGCAAATACGGCACTGCTGTAATCTAGTTTACGCCTGTAATCTGCTCTGATTTCTTTTCCGAGAGTTTTTAGTATTTTACGGCGGTACCGTATTTCTTTTACGGTACCGTATTTTCTGACCGTTTTTTACTTTATGTGCCGTAATCTTGAGTGTTTTCTTTTCAAAAATTTTTTAAAAAATACGGCAGTACTGTAAGGAATTTCACGGTACCGTATTTCCTGATTATTTCTTACCCGAGAGTTCTTTGCAAATTACGGTACTACCGTAAATCATATTATGGTACCGTATTTCAAAATTACTTCCAGTTATTGAGTAGGTGTCTTCTCGCATTGATTTTAAGAAACTAGGTTACGAAAATTTTTGATTTTTGGCACGACATGGAAGTACTGATCTTTGTCTATTATTTGAATATTTTTGCTGAATTTTAAAGTCCATGGATTGTCCTAGAACACATAGCAACTTTTTGATTCTTATTAGATTTTGTGCAGTTTTTCATTTTGTAATCTAAGTAACCTTCTTTCTGCTGATACCCTAAATTCATGGTAGATTTTGACCCTTTATTTTTCACATGCCTGGAAAGATCAAGTTTTATTCTACTTCATGGTTTTGTCTATTTTCTTTTTGGATCATTAAATCTTATTTTTGGGTATGAATACTTTTCATAAAAAATTCAAAAACTACTTGATTTGCTTTCTACCTATCATAGCTTCTTCTCTAGATTTGCAGCACCTCTAGCTACCACTGCATCTGCCTCTGACATCACTGTTTCTAGCCGTTGACACTGGATCATACCACCAGCAGATTCTTATTTCTTTTACTGCCTCTTATTCCATGATATGATTTTATTTTTTGCAGCAGAATCTTTATTATTGACTCTGATATTTTTCATCTATGCAAGATTATCTTCCATAGCCTGACGATCTCACCTCCAGGACTGTATTCTCTAGCAGGCCACTAGAGATTACTCACCCTTATGTCGGCACCATCACCATCATTGCTAGCAGCTTTTCAACTATCATGTTCCACCAGCACTCTTCTAGACCCTCAATGATATCTCTGATTCTTTCTTTGAGAAAATTATTTTTAAAATTAATTTTTTTAGACTGTTTTTGATTTGAGCCTTATGTACCTTAAATTTTGCAAAAAATTTTCAAAAGGCACATCTTTGGACCCAGCTGAATTGGCCTGACAATGATTGAGCATGATCTATATGGTTTTGTGAGTATCACTTGCACTCTCTTATTAATGACTATTCCTTATAGTGGATCTTTGACTTTATCATGTTTATACTACTCATTGGTTTTCTCTTGAAAAATGATTTTATGGATATATGGAACTCACTGTTTTGATGATGATATTATCCAAACTTATTGTTAAGATTGATGAAAGCATATGATCCACTTTCTACTATATGATGTTATGATTTATTGATAAAATATCTTCCTTGATGATGTGAGTATTTATACTAGTGATTAGAGAAAAACCCTATCATGTTAGATTTATTTCTTCAATGTATATCTATTTTTGAAATTTGACATTGGTTGATGCATGAAATTTTGGGTAGATGTGTTATTTGATGAATAAGATCTAAAGGTGAAACTACTCCTTTAAATAAAATGAGCTTATGAGTATGATTTGTGAATTGATATCAATTGATCAACCTAGTAGATGTTTAGTCTATTTTGCTATTTGTTGGGAAGGAAGAATCCAAGATCCATAAAAATAGTGAGAGGCTCCCCTACTTGGCACTATGTAAAATTGATAGTGGTACCTAAGACATGGGTTGAAGTCTATGCATGAAAAAATAATAAGAGTGAAAAAATAATAAGACTCCTCTACTTGGCACTGTGTAAAATTGATAGTGGTACCGAAGACAAGAGTTAAAGTCAAAAAAATAAAAAGTGTATATCTAAGTGGGTACATACCATCTTCACAAAAACAAACAAAATACATAAAAAAAAGGAAAAAAATTCATGTGTGGAAAAAGATCTTGGAAACCTAATTCCTGTAAACAAAAGCATGATAGATTTGAACTGAAAACTAGGTGAAATCATGAGATTGAAAATTCTATTTACTATACAAGTTGCAAAGTTTTATTTGATTGAATTGTGGATCTAGAGGGTTGAGTTCTAAAGATGATATGTTTATTTGAAGTTTTGTAAATCAATTGATGTAATTTTTCATTGATGATTGTATTTTTGAAATTTATTAAGCATGAAAAGGTTATTCTTTTAATCAAATTTTGATTTCAAATTTTGATTTTTGCTTGAGGATAAGCAAAATTTGAGCCTTATGTGTTTGATGACACCAAAATATATAGTATATTTTGTATCATTATAGGTATCTTTTCATGCTAAATTGAAGATCTTTTGCTTGTTTTTATGCTGAATTCATCAAATATTGCAAAGTCTACTTTTATTTTAGTTTTTAATAATTTTCAGGCAAAAATGCACTATTTTGGGCGTTTTTAGGTCATTTTAGAAAAATCCATTGGGTTCTAAGAAAGATTATGTTACCCTCGAGTAAATCCTAACTACTCTTGTGTTAGGAGTTCGCAAGTTCTATTTAGGGAATTCGCCAACACGATCTTCCTCTTGGTCAGGATCGTGTCGACTAACAAACAATACTATGTGGCCAAAGCAATATCATGTAATAGCAACTACTAAGTAAAATATGCTCATATAAAATCTCAAAAATAATAGAACAAGTTCAAATCTTATGATAGAAAACTTCAGCGGGCTTCAACCAAGTCCCAAATAGGGTTTTACGCTACAAGACTGATGAAAACACGCACAAATCTTTCCAATATATCACAAAAATTACAAGCAAATGTTTAGAAGAGAAAGGAGAAGATGAACCGAATGTAATCTCTAGAAATCATTCATTATACCTTAGAGATATCTTACATGCATTTTCTTGAGAAAGACTTCGCAGATTTGTTGCTGATGCAGTGTGCACATTATACTTTTTATGTTTTATTTGTGTATGCGCATTGTATTTTGATATTAAGTGGTATATCTACAGTTTTATTTGACATCTGACATTTTAGATAATATTGTATATACATGATGATATTGGATTTTAGAATGTTGTACATGGTCGGGTCATGATGGTATTGTACACATGGGTTGCTTATCATGTATCTATGATGGTTTGTGGTAGCTTGTGATGATATGGTGATGATTTGGTTGTTTCTTGAATAATTTTGATAAGAGTTTTGATATTTGAAATGAATAGTGATTCTGAAATGGTAAAATGTGATTTTAATAGTAAAACATGACAGTATTTAATGTTTGAAACTTGTTTACCGTGTAAATTGTTGATATTTAGGATGTGATATAGTTTCTAGATTTTTCTAGGTCATGTTTTCATCTTTTGATATAATTGTACAGGTTTTCGCTCACATTACAAAGGGAACTCTTGCAAAAAATTTTCTAAAATCTTTTATTCAATAATTTAATATTTGTACACATGCAACAATTTAAGTCTAGGGTGTCCCCACATATATTGCTTTTCCTTCAAAGCTTTATACATATGTATTTTGAATGTCTATGATTTTTAAGGAATATCAAATTTGTTTTATCTTTAATTTTGAATTTAGGAAACATTTTGAATAATTGATTTGATGACTTAGGGAACTCTTGAAATTTCATGTAGACTTAAATTGTTGAGTAAATTCAATCCTGGTATTGATAAAATGTATATGTGAATTGTTATATGTTCATACGACACGTGCATAGTATCTTTATAGTTGAAGTTTAATTTAATAACTTTATTTTGATAAAGAACTTTTTATGAATAGAAAATTAGTGATATTTCTTTAACTGAGACTTGCTCCAACTCCTCTGGTTGAGGAATCTAAAGTCATGAGTTATATTATACCATGAATTAGTATACTTTAAGTCTGTTGCGATAAGTATCATGCCCTTGACCGGCTCTCTTTAGAAATAAAAAAAAATGAATGAATAAAAGAATAAAAAGAGAGAAAGGAATCAAAGCATAGAAAAAGAGAGAGCTATAGGTCAAGTGGAAACTTCGCTGACTTTAAGATTGAGACTATGAGTTAAATTATATTGTTTTGTGGTATACTTTAAACAATGTTATAATTCTAACAGGAATGGACACATGATAGTTTAAAGACCAAATTGCATTAAAAGTCTCTTATCTTTAACATCACTGAACTTCTTGAAGTAGAAATTTTATCTGTAAAGTGAAGTGGATTTATTAAGATGAGAGTATTTGATACTTAGTATGTGAAGGTTGAATGTTTTGACATGAATTATGAATTTTATCCATCTTGGATTGTAAAGTCTTGAGAATTTATTTCTGTCATGTTATTTCTTAAATTTTTTAACTTCTAAAAGATTGATTGCCTAAATTGTGGACTAAGGACAATATTAAAAGGTGAATAAAGAAATGTTCCTTATCTTTACATTCTCCATACATATCAAACTATTGCTTGAGGACAAACAAAGTTTGAAGCCTATGGTATTTTGATGCGTTGTATTTACACCACATTTTTACTTGTATTTTGTACTATATTTTAGGCATATTTTATGTTTTTATACTAATTTTTAGCATATTTGCTTCACTTGGTATAGAATCTTCACTTTTCTTGATTTTTAATGAAAATGCATGTAAAATGACTCAAAAATTATGGATTTTACATGTTCTGAAGCCCTAGCATGATTCCCGAGAAGATTACGAGGTTGCACATCAAATTTGCAATCAAAACGGTGAAGAACGCAACTTTCACAGCCTTGGCTGTAATTATTCCAGCCGGCCATAAATTTGGCGTTCGAAGGGTGAAAAAACGGCTAAGTTAAAACGTCCACAAAAACTTTCACGGGTGAGGCCATGAATCTTTCACGGTCCGTGAAACTTTCTGTGTACAAAAGAGCTTATTCGCAGAAACATTTACGGCCTCAGCCGTAAACACTTTACGAGCCATGAAAGTTTCTGCCCCTTCGAGTTTTTCACTCGATTCGACTCCAAATCAAATCGGATATGATCCAAACTCTCCAAATTCATTCCTTGAAGGGTTCCGGACCGATCAAAGTATAAAAGGCTCGATTTTTGGAGGGTAAAGGAGGACTTTTCGAATAAAGACAAGCGGCGGCGACTGTTAGGGCGAGAACTAGTTTCAGAGCAGATTTCCGACAAGATTTCATGCAAAAGAGAGGATTGATCACCTCCTCTTCATCTCTAGATCGAGGGAAAGCTTTTCTAATCATTTTCTTAGCAAAATTTTTGTAATTCGAGGGGATTTAATGCTTGTTCATTTGATACACATGCTGTAAACAAAGAACATGAGCGAGTAATTCTTATTTCGGGATTAGGGGTTTAGTCCGCTGACAATTATGAAGTAAAAATTATATTTTTACTCTTTGTTATGATTATTATATCATGATTTGATTAGAATTATGTTTAATTCATAGTTTACTCTAGCCAAGTATAATTGCATCTTAGACGTTGTGAGAAGAACCGGGAGGTGAATCGCAATGTCAGATCTGTTTTACTCAAACCTACGAATCCAATCACGGGAGTAGTTTGGATTCGTTTGAAGGATTCATAGGTTTTTCATAGAACCTAATGGGTCTAGTTACGTTAACTATCACGAGAGTAGGGAGTTAGCGTAGTTAGACACTAGGTTACGCTTCGGGAGTAGGTAATCCGTACCTTAGGAAAAATCTCTTTCATAATCATAATTTTCTGTTCAAAGAGTTATTTTCGTAAGATTCTTAATTGTCAATGTGGCAAGGCCCTGTGTCCCAACCTTTCAAAACCTGATTTTCTCTAAACACCGTTTCCATTGCTTTTCGTACTTAGAGTCCTAAACAATCCATGACTTGATTACCTAGATTTAGACGAGTCGTATAGTCAGTACTTGACCGCCTTATCCTCGTGGGAATGATCTTAATTTATTACTTCGATAAATCCGTGCACTTGCAGACGCATCAGGAATCACGTCTGAACATGAAGATCTTGGGTTGGCCGTGAAGTGTTCTGTGTAATTTCAAACTTGCATGCGAATCATGAGTGAACCCTGATGTGTTCACCTGGCTGTGATTTCCAAATCAGCTCCGATCGATCTCAAATTTGCTGTGTAGACTCGTCACCTTATAAGAAATCACTCAATGACTTTAGAATCTCCAAAAAAATCCAAAAATGAGTGATTTTACCTGAAATTGCACAAAGATGAGAGAAAGTGTAGATTCCGAAGCAAACAAGTAAATAAGCCTATATGGAGCATGGAAACATCAAAATTGGCCTTGTTTTGAGATAAAATAATGCTAAAAATCACTATCAAAATGCAAGACATCAAATACTCCCAGACTTAGATATTTGCTTGTTCTCAAGCAATAAACTAAGATGAAAAGCATAATAGGTGCAAAAGTAATTATTCAGGTTGAAAACATACACACTAAATCAGATAATATCTATGAGTAATCCATGATCCAGACAGAACAAATCAAATAATTAGATGAGAGAAAGTGTAGATTCCGAAGCAAACAAGTAAATAAGCCTATATGGAGCATGGAAACATCAAAATTGGCCTTGTTTTGAGATAAAATAATGCTAAAAATCACTATCAAAATGCAAGACATCAAATACTCCCAGACTTAGATATTTGCTTGTTCTCAAGCAATAAACTAAGATGAAAAGCATAATAGGTGCAAAAGTAATTATTCAGGTTGAAAACATACACACTAAATCAGATAATATCTATGAGTAATCCATGATCCAGACAGAACAAATCAAATAATTAGATGTCTGAAATGCTCAGTAGTTAGGTCCCATAATTTCTAGAAGTCAAGGAATTCTGCTAACGACAAACAAAGAACTCAATCAAGCATACATGTTACTCATGCAAATCCAATTCATCCAAATCTACTTGTTGGGTTAGACACAAATGTATTATTGGGGAAGTATGCTCTAGTGTGATCTCTTCTCATTGTGTCCAAGTTTAGAATCAAAACTAATAGTGATATCAGACTTCAACTCATATTCTTAGGTACCACTGCCAATTTTTCGCAGCGTCAAGTAGAGGAGTCTCTCTTAGATTTCAACTCACATCTTAGATACCACTGCCAATTTTTTGCAGTGCCAAGTAAAGGAGTCTAAGAGTTTTTTCTCTTTTTTTTACTAATAGAAGATGAACATGAAAAGTAATGGTAGAGCTCTTCATCTCATATGTAGTCATCCCCCAACAAGAAACAAGGACTCAAGAAATAAATAAGTGAATATGTACCTCAATATGAAATCATATATAAACCACTAGCATGTCATCCTTGAACATTCACAAAAATGTGTGACCCACTAATGAATAGTCTCAAGCGTTCTAATCAAAAGATTCAAAAATCACAGAACAAACAGACGTGATCATAGAGTATTTTCTAATTGGATGATGCATTCAACAGGTCATAATTATTCCTTACCCAGCATGAATTCAATCTCAAAGATTAAACCTAGCTATCATAGGGTTCGAATTTGAATAACATGATGTTCAAAATTTGGATCAAAATAATTCCACTAAAGCATAATGAACACATGACTATAGCTTGAACCGAATCATCACAGTGCAATTATCTAAAGCATGATAATAGACATACCATCATTCAATCTATAACCATGACAAAATCAACTCAGCCATATAATAACACAGTAAGATAGGGAGTGTCACATGGTACTAGCACAAAGAAACATATCCAAGTATCATACATCAGAGTTGGGACCTAAAGATGGGACCAGGCCCTCAAGTAGTGGCATATATGAACAATATCAAATGAATATCCACACAGCAAAGTAGCAGATAAACTAACCATCATCAGAAAAGAGAAATATCAAGTCAAAGAGAAAACATAACAACCAGAGATAAGAACTAGAAGGCAGACAGCTCACCCACTCTAACTGTCACATAGTCCTCTATGTGAAGATCAGGTACGTGAGAGGAGTAGGTGGGAGGCTAGCAGTGGAGAGGCTCACTTCTTCCTTCGCGGCCGAGAGCCTTGAGCCTTGGAGCTCTTGCCCTTGCCACAGTGAGAAATATCGGGGTGTTCCTTCTCCAAAGAGTCAGTCACCCGCTCCATGTTATCGGCAAAGAGGAAAGCAAGCCTCTCATCTAAGGAAGATAGCTTCTCCCATACAGAGTTCAACATCTTAATCTATCGCTACATGCCGGTCTCCATGGTCTGTTGTATGTCCCCCTGCGAGGACTGCTCCTGACGTAGATACTGTAAAGCAGTGACCATTTGATCCTGAATCTCACCCTAGCGAATAGCTCCCCTCCCTGGCGAAGCTGCTCCTTGCACATCTCCTAAAGGAGGGTCATCATGGATCCTGTAGAAGAAGCACTACCAAAGTGAAATGTGTTAGGGGCAGGGGGAGCACGGTCAATTGGGTCGGGCTCTGGGTCGGCGATGGGCTGAATGCGCCAGTTCTTCACGTGCACTATGGTGCACTCGGTGTTGGGTAGCGGCAAAGAGAACTGACTACCTTTAAAAGTGAAGCAATACGAGTTACCCGGTGGATGAGAAGCTTCATAGCAACGCACGACTTGATATCGAATCGATTGTTACTGCGAGCCTCCGGTGTACTATAGGGGATGACTCCCAAAGAGACCGCCAACGGGGTGAGCAAACCACCCATAACTATAGTCCCCTTCTTCGAATGTGCGACCCGACTAAACTGCTTTGCCAGGTAGTATCCAGAATCAACCTGAAAAGAATGTAACATGGCTCATAAGAAAAATAACTCGGATTGACGAATCATACCGTCACTCTCGCCACGTCCGAAAATGGTGTGTGCTAGGACCCGATGAATATAGCGTAAGGTAGGGATGCTGATGCTAGAGGCCCAGGTAACTCAAGCAGAAAAGTTATACTCAGTAGTGATGACTCCCCCAAAAATGTTCTCGGAATATTCTCGGGGCACCTTGTGCGTACAAGCATCCGGGAACCCATAAACGCAGTGTAACTGGGCCAGAGTCATAGAATGCTCGATGTTGCCCACCTTGAATGTAAGGCGTCCAGGATCATCGTCAATGATGGTCTCCGCCCGGATATCAATGGGACTGAAAAAAATTCCAATGTAAACCCAATGTACGTAGGGTGGGCCATCTGGAAAAATTGGTTCCAACCAATGTTGGAGTAGAGCCACTCCATGTCATCTAGAAGTCCCAGCATGTTCAGTGTACCACAGTCCAAATACCGTGTGTTGGTAACCTTCCGCTGCACCAATAAGTTGTAATGCGCTTCCTTCTTGGCGTTACGGAACTGAATGCCAAACTCATTCGGCGTCGGGGCTGGATGCTGCGGCTGCCATGCGGAAGATGATGGATGCCGTAAAGATGAGGGCGTAGTAGGGACCCTCGACGGTTGTGTTTGAGGCGGATGCGGCGGTGGTGAAGGCATGTACTCCTCTCCCTCCATGGAGGAATCGAACATAGGGCATAGGGCATACCTCCGAGAGACTAGGGTCTTCCGTTTGGGTGCTATCTCAGTCAGTGGTGAAGTTTGGTGGTGGCTAGGAAAGTTCGAAAGTAGATCAGTGGAGAATGGGGACTCGGCGATGATCGGGACGAATAGAGGCGGAAGAACATGAAAACTTGAATAGGAACACAGATCGGCCGTAAAATCCGATGATTGGGAGCTCTAACCTTTGGGGGGAAGTGGGAGATTGGAGCAAGGACCGCCTGGAAGCAGCAAAAAGCTGAGAGATTGCCGAATAAGGAAGGGATCGAGAGCGTGTGAGTTGGCGGTGCGGATTTGGATCAAACCCTAGCCGTAAGTGTTGATATATACGGCCAGGTTAGTTTTGGAGATATAGATGAACCCCGTGGTGTCTACCCAGCCGTGAAGCTCTATGTGGGTTTTCGGCATTTTCGAAATCATGGGTGAACATGAGTGTATTCACCCAGCCATGAAGTAATCTAGAGGATTTCAGCCCCTTTGAAAGCATGGGTGCACCCCAATGTGTTCACCCACCCGTGAAGTTCTCTGTAAGAATTTGGGCCAGTTAGAAATACGAGCGAACCCTAAAATCTTCACCCGGCCGTGAAGTTCACTACTGCAAATCGGACATCCCAATACAGTATACTTCATGCCTAAACACCAACTTCATCGTCTGGCCATGATTTGCTCTGTGAAAAACCAGTTTTTTGCCATCCACAGTAGACTTCACGGGTGAACCCCGATGTGTTCACCTAGCTGTGAAGCTCTCTGTACTGCACAAAAATCCCAATTTAGATAGCCTACTCTCCCAGTAATTCCTACATCACAAAAGAAGCCACTATCAGCAAAAATTCTTAATAAAAAATCATTAAAAACTAAACAAAACTAAGTAATCAAAGAGTTCATCTAAAACAACTAAAAATCAACTCAATATCAAACAAGCAAACAGAAACTTGGGTTGCCTCCCAAGAGCGCTAGTTTAGGGTTAATAGCTCAACCATAAGAAGTTTTTATGTCACCAAGTCCATAGGGTCTGAAAGGGTAAGAACAACCCCTTTCACAACTCACTCATCCTCGAAGTAGTGCTTGAGTCTATGCCCGTTTACAGTAAAGCTTCTAGTGCGTTCTGTCTAAATAGTGATGGCGCCATAAGGTCGGACATGTTGTACCACAAAAGGACCAGACCATCGTATTTGTAGGTTCCCTGAAAAAAGCCTCAGTCTCGAATTAAATAGCAACACTTTGTCACCTATGTGGAACTCCTTCTTCAAGATGTGCTTATCATGCTAATGTTTTGTCCGTGCTTTGTAAATCTTGGCATTCTCATATGCAAAGAGGCGCATCTCTTCTAGTTCATCCAGTTGGAGCTTCCTCATCCACTTTGTAAATCTTTTATTATTGTTTTATTATTGATTAAACACATAGATATTAAACAAAATAGCATGAATATTGATTAAAGATCATAGATATTCACCAAGTATTATAGATATTAATCAAAATATAATAAATATTAATCAAATATTATAGATATTGACCATAATATCATAGATATTAATTAAATATTATATAATAATCAGAATATCATAAATATTAACCAAATATCATGAATATTAGTGAATTGTCATGATATTTAGTTAATATTTACCTTAGTTAGTTAATATTCACTATATTCTAATCAATAAATACTTGGGCAACATGATATTTGATAATATACATTATGTTTATTTTAAAATTTATACATTTTTTAACCCGGATTTTGTTGGCAGTGCATCTGCTAGGAAATTTTTCCACACATGATCATGGCTGCCAACTAATTGCCTGTGGCTGTGTCTCTTTTCTTTTGATGATCTTACTTAAAAGAAAATTATTTAGAGATATATCGGTATTATATTAGCAGAAACAAATGTACGTGATGCTGCTAAGCGAGCAACGAGCTCGCTCGTGAAATCATGCAGCAGCAATTATTACACACATTCTTCTTGATCAAAAGAAACATTCCTGTGAATTAGAGGACAAAGATAGGCTACATCTTGGGCGCAAGGCGGCTCTTGATCTTTTTCACCTCCTTGGCCTCAATCAGGAACGCCTTGCTGAGCACATCATCCGGCACCTGCGGAGTCGCCGCGAACAGAGTCACCGCAATCGACTGCGTGCCTGGAAGCTGGCTGTTGAAAGCAGCGATTACAGCTGCTGGAACCTTGCCATTGTTCTTCTGGAAGTGGACGAGCCCGCGCGGGAAGGCGAAGACCTCGCCCTTAGCGATCGTCTTGGTTATCAGCATGTTGGCCGTGGTGATGAAGCCGACCTCGAGGGTGCCCTCGAGGACGAAGACGACCTCGGTGGCGCGCGGGTGGGTGTGGGGCGGGTTGAGGCCGCCGGGGGCGTAGTCGATTCGCGAGAGGGAGACGCCGAGCGTGTTCAGGCCGGGGATCTTCTCCACGTTGGCCGCCGTCACCAGCGAGCCCATCGTGTTGTTGGTGGCGCCCGGCGCGGCCAGCCCCTTGAAGAAGAAGTCCGCCTCTGTCACTTGTGCCGCCGGCTTGCACGCGAACCCGTTTAGCTTCACGCCTGAGTTGAGGTCCGCGACGCAGACGTCTTGGAGCATGTCAGGATCGGCGGCGAGGCAGGGAGGCGTTGCGAGGGAGAGAATTAGGAAAGGCAGGAAGAAAAGCGACTTCGTCATGGTTTGTTTGTTTGTCTGAATGCCTGCTCGCTGTTGTTGCTGATGCTCAGCCTGCTATTTCTGCTAGATTGGAAGTCAAACTGTGGCTGTATTTATAAAAGGGAGGGAGAAGGAGAAAGAGGAAGGGGATGTGAAGTCAACGGTGCAGCCTCGTGGCGTGCGTGGACGCGTTGCTGAATGAAATGGGCCATTGGTGTATGCGGAAATGAACGAGTAAAGTGGATTGTTTGGAAGGCATGAAATGAGCCTAACTATTGTTTATTATATCTCTATAGTTGGCCTACATCCCCAAGACAATGTTTTGATTGGAAGATCACATACACATTCGTGTCTGATGTAGACTTCAGTTTAGTGGACTGGGACGTTTTTTTCGTTTTTTTTTTCATTCTTTAATCCTATAGCTTGATAACAACGGCCCAAAGAGTGAAAACATGTCTGGTCGAGCATAATTTCATATGCCCTTAACGGACAATTTGCACCCTAACATCAGCCATTGTTGTTGCCATTTTGTACAAGTTCGAGCACATTTTCGTTATTTTGGCTTTTCTCTGGTTGGAAATAGTGAATCTATACTTTCTCCGCAAGTCTACTCGAGTGACGTCAACATGAATACATCTGTAGCTGAATTGTCTTCTTGTTTGTTCTGTAGACGAGCTCACTTTGTTCGTGAACTTTAACACTATTTTCTAGCGAGGAAGGAAAGAGAAAGAGAATGAAAAACTAAAACGAAAATGAAATAGAAGAGAGAATAAATAAAATCACATGTAATACACATGATGCCTCACACGAGTAAGTGCAGGAGCACATCCTGTGTGATGTCTGTGGCGGGGAAGGAGATTCGGTGATGCGTTGGAGTTGGAGCTTCAGGCGACAATGGCAAGGAGCATGGGTTCTCTGGCGAGCTAGCGAACTGACGGTGAGCCAGCAAGTAGACAAGCAGGTGCTTCGGTTAGCCGGCGAGCCGACAGGCGAGCGAGGGGGGGGGGGGGGTACAGCATCTCCGGTGGCCCGGCGGTAGTGCAGAGCACCGGACAGGTGCTGTGAGCAGCCGAGTAGGGGTGAGCAACGTTGGGATGATGGCAGGCGATGTGAGGGGGAGGGCTAGTTGGCGTGATTTTTTTTTTCTTTGTTTTCCACCCAAATTGGGGATCGTGTTTGGAGGAAAAGTATTACTTATTTTCTTCCTTTCTTTTTCTTTCTGACCAAAAAAATAAAAAAAAATTATTTCTTCTTTTTTTCCATCCTTCTTTCCCTCTTAGAAATAGGGTCTTAGGAAAAAAAAGTTGCAACAAACTCTAACGCCAACGAGCAGACGCACGTACTTGGCTTCTTCTGAACATGTTTTCACTTTGAAATTGCTGCAGGGAAAGCATGTTACAGCACAGCATATGTTTTGGAAAATATATAGAAACCCGGATTTACTCTAACGCCTTTTGATTTATTTTGTTTACATTTATAAGTAAGAAAACCGAATTAAACTTACCCTAAAACATCACTACAACTATGAAAACTAGAATTACATGAAATAATGACATTAAACTAAAGTAGGTTCACCATGCACCCCTTAAGAATAAAAGATACGTCCATTCCGTTCTTCTCTGTTCTAACGGTGAAAATGCACCAAAACCTACATAGACATAGGCAATTATTATAGGTGCATATGAGGCCAAAAGGGGAGGTTATGCCTTCAAGTTTCTCTGGCTAACAAAAGCTAAACTAAACTAAGAACTAATTAATTAGTTAAACTAGTCAGAGAGGAATGGAAGGATGCACCATGGAGCATATTATTAGGTGTACTGAGCGGGCAGAAAATCCCTCGACCTAGCATGGTTTATAAAGCCCTCACGCCAGGCACATGGGCTATTTTAGGCACGGTTATAAAATTGATTCAAACTCGCACACTAACACTATCTTAATACTAAATTGTGCTCAACTAACTAGAACAACACAATTTGATTTCATTAATATATTAAAAATAATACTATAGATATAAAAGCTTCTAGAAAAATATATAGAGTACCAAAAAAATTACGAAAATAGAAAATTAAGAAAATTATAAAATATTAGGTCATTAAAATTTTATTTAGATAATAATAATATAAAAACTTTGCAAAAAATTTTATTTTGATATTAATAAATAATAATGATAATATAAAAATAGGAAAATTTCTAAAATATTAATTTATTAAAATTTTATATAATAATAATAATATAAAAACGTTAGAAAAATATAAAAAAAAATTAGAAAATGGGGGAAATTATGAAAATGGGGAATAATTACTTACACAAGTTTTTTTTAAAAAATATTATTTATTTTAGACTTAGACCTTTATAGGCTACCTACATACTTCACTCAAATAAAGAATCAAGTCTACATAGTTCTCTTTTTATAATTCTTTTTATAACTCATTTTTTTTTTAATTTTAGATTGTACCTTTTCGAGTTGCCTACATACCCTTCACAATATTTACAAAAGGATCAAGTCTAAGTAATTCTATTTTTACAATATTTATCAAAACTTTGTTGGTCACCTTAACTAGCTTAATGTAGAACTAGTAGTGCCTAAAAGATAGGCACCATATAAATCTCCCATAGGCTCACCTTAACTCATGTGTTTGTTTATGCCTAAAAACTATACAATTGATGGTACTTTTATCAAATATTTTATCATAATGATTTATATTTTGTGAACTTTGTTTGGTATAATTATATTAAGTTTGATATTTGTATAGTAATAATGTGTTAAAAATAATATGGTTATTTTTAAATATTCAAAGTTAAGTATTATTATGAACTGAGATAAAAATGATATATTGAGTCTAATGTTAGGGCCGTTTTAGCTTCTGGGCCACGCGCGTGCGTGCGGCCCAAGCCTAGTCCTGGCCTAGCCTTTCAATAACGTTCGAAGCGGGTCGGATTCGGGCGGCTATCGGGTCGGGTGCCCGTTTGGGGAAAACTTAGGGCTACAGTGGCGGACACTATTCCCATGGGCGAGCTCGCGTACGCGAGCGGCGGCAGCGGCCGCCTCCACCTCCTCTCCTCTGATCTCCTCCCTCTGTCGAGTGCGGCTCCGGTGAGAGGTCTCCGGTGGCGGCGACGGGTTCCAAAGTCTTCCCGGTGGGTTGGGTGCGGCAGTATGGGAAGCAACTGGAGCATAGGGGCGGCCCCCCCTTTCCCTTCCACCTCCGATTTCTTCGGCGTTGCCAGTGGTGGAGCTGACGGACAGATGTCGGCCGAGGTATGGTCCTTTCCCCCTCTCGCTCTGGCTCCGTCCGGCAAGATGTTTTCCGTCGGCGTGGTGTTCGCCAACCATTTCTTTGCCCTTCGCCGCGCCTCCCTCCTTCTTTCCATTTCCAGTGAGAGGTTGGCCGGACGACGAGGCTGGAGCTTCGGCCCTTTCTTCCTGGCGTCGCCTGGTGAATAGTGTGGGTTCGCCGGCGACTCCGGCTGCTGGAGCTTGAGCGGTGGCTCCACCCCCTTTCTAGCTAGCGTCGGGCGAACATTTGTGGGTTCGCCAGCACCGCCCATTGCTCCGGCGAGGCTGGGCTCGGCCAGACAGTGTTTCGGCAAGCCTTGGGTGGTTTTCGGTGATCTTACGATCATCGTCTGCTGCCTCAATTTGCGTGCACACACCACGGTTTGTGTGTGCATGCCTCGGTTTCTGTGCGCACTTCTCCAATGGGTTCCGGACACAGTTCCCATTCTCGGCCGATCAGCTGCCCTCGTGCTCCCGGTCGAGTTGTCCTTCTCGGTCAGTGACTCCTCACCCCTCTCCGCGCTCCGGTCATGTGCGCCGGCCTTGTGTGTTGTTGCACGGCAATTGCCGGATTATTGTGCCGGACATCTGCAAGACGTCCCCTTTTGGGCGAGTGTGTGTCTGGCCGTCTGGGTGCGGTCTAGTCGGAGTTAGGGCATGTGCCCCCGCGTCCTGTGTGACGTCGTCTATTTGCGCGCGTGTGCACCACCGCCTGCGTGCAGTTTGTCTCTTTTCCGATGTACCGGACTCGTACGCGCGCTGCGCCAACGTTGAGTCTCGAGCCTTGTACATTGTTGCGCGTTGGAGCTGGTGC
The DNA here is from genome assembly GCA_027563935.2 of Costus lasius. Lineage (NCBI taxonomy): Eukaryota > Viridiplantae > Streptophyta > Magnoliopsida > Zingiberales > Costaceae > Costus > Costus lasius. Next base: position 24,560,733 of record CM050451.1, on the reverse strand, counting down.
GTGTAGCGGTCCTCATGTGGGCATGTGGCGGTCGATGATTCATCGAGACGAGAGTCGAGGTGGCCGCCTGGGATAGACTGAGGAGTATGTCGAGGATGTGCTCCTGCCAGTCGCGCCTGGATCAGCGGTTCAGCCGCTTAGCCCTTGCGTGGGCGTGCTTGAGCGGGAGTCAAGGGTTGACTCGCGTGTATTTTATTAAAATTTTTATTAACCTAATTCTGGGTGTGACAGACTAGTATTAGAGCGAAGTTCTGCACGTTCCAACTTGTACACCGGTATTGTACACTTGTTGGCAGCAGTGATCAGTAGGATGATCACAATCGTCCACAGAATTGAGTTGCTGATGGAGGCTATCGGATATGGGGGAGCTTCGCTTCAAAGATATCGACAGAGTTGGCTTGTCCAACTAGAGCCTCACGGCTTGGGTTTTTTGTCTCCCTAGTGGAGACATATTATAGAGGTCGTGTAGCTAAAGCGTGTTACCACAACTTCTATAGCACTGACCAAGGCTAGAGGTGGCCATAGCGACTGTCGTGTGACGACACGTCCTGATGGGTAATCGAGTGTGCCTATGGGATAATTGTGCGACAATATATCCCGGACATCAATAATTGATGCCATAGGACAGTCATGCGATGACTTGTCTTGGAGAGTAGTTGGTGGTGGTCCAGGGGACAACTGTGCGACAATGTGTCCCAGACACCAGCCAATGTCTCCATGGGATTGCCGTGCGATGATGTATCCTAGAGATCGACCAATGGCGGCCAAATAACTGTCATGCGACGACACGTTCTAGGAATTGAGGGCATTATGATTCGATGGATATCGTATGACGATATTTGGGACTCTGGCCAAGAGTGGCCTTGTGACTGCCATGCGACGGCGTGCTCACGAGCTAGCACCCATTTCAGGGGTTTGCTACGCTGAGGAAGTTGAGGAATTCCTATGGGGTATTGGAATTGTATTTCCAAAATATCCAGGTTCCTGCTGAGGAATAGGTACATAGTTGTATCGTGTATCTCTCCTGAGATGCAAAGTTGTGGTGGCGGGCTCAGACCGCACATTGCCCTTGGGGTTTAACCCGACCCTTAAGCTTTCGTGTGGAGAGCTTAAAAGATGAGATCAAGGGTTAGTTGCTATTCGTGGAACTTGTAGTGGGTTGCCTGAGGCATCCTAAAATGACTAAGTGAAATTGGATCATACGGGACTATGTCCAGCGGTATGCCCAGGTGATGCTGGAAACGAGAGGTTTCCATTGTCAACAACACCCTAGCGGTAGGGATTTGCCATAGAGAGACAAGGGTTGACGACTCTTCTTGCGAAGGAGAGGTCCCTTCGTTGGTGAAGGGTTTGTTGGAAGAATTCTCCGACGAGTTATCATCGGAGCATTCTAAACATTTTCCGCTAAGGAGAGGGATCATCACAAGATGGAGCTTGTGAAGGGATCTACTCGTCCATCTAAGGTTTCATACCGTATTTCTCCAATGGAGTTGGCCGAGCTTCGTTAGCAATGGTATGGATTGCTCGAAGCCAGGTTCATTCGGCCTACGGTATCGCCTTATGGAGCCCGGTTCTCTTCCAAAAGAAGAAGGACGGGTCGCTAAGGTTCTGGGTTGGCTATCGAACCTTGGATAAGATAACGGTAAGGGACTGTTATCTTATACTACTTATCCCTGATCTGAGAGATCGACTAGGGAAAGCATTGGTTTTCTCTGAGCTAGACCTGAGGGCAGGTCGCTAACAAATTCGTTATGCCGAGGGCAATGAATAGGAAAACCATATGGGTAACCCGATATGAGTCCTCAAGTTCAAAGTGATGCCCTTTGAACTATTAAAGCCATTCTACATTTTGTTATCTAAGGAATAAGTGTTGACCCCTTTTCTTAGATGGCTATGTAGTTGTGTATTTGGACGATATCGTAGTTTTCTCCTCAAGCGTTGAGGAACACCTAAGTCATATATGACTATTGTTGAGGGGAAAATCAACTCTATTTGGAGTTAAAGAAACGCTCATTTGTAGTGGATGAGATTTCTTTCCTTGGTAATGGGATGGACCACGGACAAGCGCGCATGGACAAGGTAAAGGTCCAAGCCATTACAGAATGGTGCGCTGATCCCTTGCATTTTAGTAGTAATATTCATAGCTATTTCATATTAAATCTAGGCTTATTTTGACACTTTTATACTCTTTTAAAGCTTATTTACTTGAATGCTTCGGAATCTTCACTTTTTGGTTCTTTTGTGGAATTTTAGGTAAAATAACCCTTTTTCGACATATTTTGAAGATTCTAAGGCCATAGGACGATTTCTTATACAAAGACAAAGCTACACGTCAAATTTGTGCACAAACGGAGTTAGCCTGAAAAATACGGCTGGGTGAACCCCTAGGGTTCACCAGTTTCTTCGCCAGCCAGCAGAACCCCACAGAGAGCTTCATGGCCGGGTGAACCCCAGCGGGGTTCACCAGTTTTCCTTTAGGCCGAAATCTGCATAGAACGAAGCACAGCCGCGCTTCTTTCAGCCAGATTGCATAGAATGAATCATGGCCAGGTGAACCCGGCGGGGTTCACCCGTGATTTCAACCCAAGCTCGCGCGGACACGACTTTGACTCGGATTTTACCTGATTTCTCACCCGTTTGAAGTCCAAATTTGGCAAGTAAGCACTCTATGGAAAGCTCTTTCGAAGGAGAAGGTGTGGAATATAAAAGCCCTAATTTTTATGCCCTAATCATTGAGTAATCACATGACGAAGCAGCGGAGGCGGAAGAACACGGCAGAAAGAGGAGTTCGAGGTGATTTTCGGAGATCTGATCATTAGAGCGCTTCGATTCTTCAGGACTTGTTTCGGTTTATCATCTCCTACCCCTCAAAAACTGTTTCTTGTGATCTTCCTATGTTAAAAGAGAGATTTTTTAGCGTTTCAATGATGATTGTAGCGTAAACCCTATTTCGGGGCATGGTTGAACCCCGTTGATGAATTTAATCGCAAACTTTATCTTAATTCTGTTATTTGGATTGTGCTGTGAGCATATTTTACTTTAACGTGCTTATTCCGTGATTTTACCTTGGCCGAGTATTTTCATGTATTAGCCGTTACGATTCATACCGAGAGGAGGATCGTAGGGGTGGAATCTCTTAGTAAAACTTGCGAGACCTCGACACGAGAGTGCTTGGTCTTCGCTCGAGGGTTTCATAATCTACCATAGAACTCATTGGGTTCGTCTAAAATGATCCGCCGTGAGAGTAGGAGATTGACTAAGCCGAACACCGGGGTGTACACTCAAGAGAGGGCACCTTGTACCCTAGGGTTAGATTCCTTATGCAAAACCAATAAGCCAAATAATTAATATATGTCTTGTGCGATTGAAATAGTCAGTGCGGTGAAAACTATAGCCCCGATATCTCTCCCATATTTACTCTTAACCGGCGTAGTTGTGATTGCTTGTCTTGTTTTGTTTTCGATTTTAGTTTTCAAAACCACGTTCCGATTCGCCTAGCTATACAAACTCATATTTTCTGGTACTCAACCTTGTTCCCTGTGGGATTCAACATCTTTTATATTACTTCGACATAACCGTGCACTTGCGGGACGTGTCAAGTTTTTGGCACCGTTGCCGGGGAAAAACGATTGATATTAGTATATTTCTGAGAATTGGTAGACTAGGCTTTAGGTTAAATTTTTTTTACTGCATTGCTATTTTCTTTTTTCTCTTTATTTACTCGCTATCTTAGAACTTTATAATTTTGACTGACCTTTTTATGCGAAGAAGTTCTAGGGCAGGAGCATTCTTTGACATTGATCCGGAGATCAAACGCACGTTCAGGATAAGAAGAAAGCAAAATCTACTTCAGAAGAAAGAAATCATGAACCATCCAGGAGGAGAAAATCAGATGGAGCACAATCAACTTGGAGTGAACAATGATCAGATACCTCAACCAATGGGGAACAACTATAACAATAGAACATTGAAAGATTATTCTGCTCCCTATGCTCATGGTTTTCAATCAGGAATTTCTAGGCCCGCTGTTGAGGCCAGCAATTTTGAAATAAAACCTGCTCTTCTTTCTATGGTGCAACAAAACCAATTTGGTGGTTCTCCTCTTGAGGACCCCAACATGTACCTCTCTATTTTTCTGGAATATTTGTGATATGCTGAAAATTAACGGTGTGTTTGTTGATGCTATCAGGTAGCGATTGTTTCCCTTCTCTTTGAGGGACAGAGCGAGAGCTTGGCTGCACACACTATCTTCTGCTTCAATAAGAACATGGGTGGAGCTTTCTCGAGCCTTTCTCTCTAAGTAATTCCCTCCATCCAAAACAATACAGTTGCAGAATCAGATAACGAGTTTCATGCAGAGGGATGGAGAATCCTTATACGAGGCTTGGGAGAGATTTAAAGAGCTCCAAAGGATGTGTCCGCATCACAGAATCGAGACTTGGGTTTTAATCCAGACATTCTACAACGGGCTTGATTACAACACAAGACTTATAGTGGACGCAGCAGCAGGTGGCGCTTTGATGAATAGACGAGTGGAAGACGTGATGAACTTCCTCGAGGACATGGCAATCAACCATCACCAATGGTCATCATAAAAAGGTATACCTTCCAGAGCATCAGGTAAGTATGAAGTGGATGTAATGAGTTCGTTAACCGCTAAGGTAGATTCTTTAACCAAGAGGTTGGATTCTTTTCCAATTAACTCCGTTGATGCTAATTCTATATCTTGTGAGTTATGTGAGGTTGTAGGCTATGCAGGTGCAGATTGCCAGCTAGGGATTGGTCAGTTGATCCTGAATCATTCTGAACACATGAATACAGTTGGAAACATTAACCCGATGAATAACCCATATTCCAACACATATAACCAAGGATGGCGCAACCACCCGAACTTTTCATACCAAACTACCCAACCAATGCAACAACAACTGGCACAACCACCACAAGCAAATTACAGGCAATTTTTAGGGTTCCAAGCTAGGACTTCCTCTCCACCACCAAAGTCAAATCTGGAGTCTCTGATTGAGACTTTTGTGGCGGTGCAGATCAAACAAAATGAAGTAGTGAATGGGACAATGAAACAAATGACATCAAAGTTAGATGCCTTAGGCACCCACAATAAGATACTGGAGACTCAGCTAGCCCAGCAAGCTAGCTCATCTACTAGGCCTTCAGGAAAGCTCCCATCCCAACCAGAGGTCAATCCAAGGGAGTATTTCAATGCAATCTCAACCAGAAGTGGAAAGCAACTAGAAGATCTAAAAATGCCAACTGATGATAGAAGAAAAGATGCAACACTTGACACCAGAGATCAAAACCAAGGGACAACTCCTGTGACACTTGAACAGATTGAGGAGGAGCAGCCTTATGTTGAGCCACCTGCATACAAACCTCCCATCCATTTTCCACACATATTAGCCAAAGCCAAGCTAGACAAACAATTTGGTAAGTTTCTTGAAATTCTAAAAAAGCTTTATATTAACATGCCTTTTGTTGATGTATTGTTAGAGATGCCTACATATGCCAAATTTATAAAGGACATCTTGTCCAATAAAAGAAAGCTAGAGGAGCAAGAGACTGTTGCACTTACTCAGGAGTGTAGTGCGATTATCCAGAACAACCCCCCCCCCCCCCCCCAAAAGCTCAAGGACCTAGGCAGTTTTTTCATACCCTGCCAGATTGGGGAGATGACATTCCAGCAAGCCCTCTGTGACTTGGGGGTGAGTGTTAGTTTGATGCCTCTTTCCTTATGCAAGAAGCTAAATTTAGGAGACTTGAAGCCAACCACCATTTCATTGCAGTTGGCTGATAGATCGATTCGCCGACCCATCAGGATTGTGGAGGATGTCCCTGTCAAAGTAGGCGACTATTTTATTCTAATAGATTTTGTTGTGTTGGAGATTGATGAGGACGATAGATTACCTATTATTCTTAGGAGGCCATTCTTTGCCACAGCTGGCGTAGTGGTCGATGTCAAAAACGGAAAACTAGATTTAAACATCGGTGAGAATGTTGTACAATTTAACTTATCAGACTCTCTAAAGAAATCTTCTCTTGTAGGTACATGTTGCCGTGTTGATATCATAGAGAAAGATGTGAAGCTCATTGAACCTTACAAGAGAGACATCGACCCGCTAGAACTATGTTTGTTTGATGTTGAGGACCAAAACATTGATGACCACACTATTGAATATTCACTATTGTTGGACTCGCACCCAGTTTTGGAGTCCAAGTCCTCGAAGTTGAAAACCCTTTCTAAAGTGATCTTAGGAGAGACAGAAGAAAAGAAGATTGAGTACGAAAGCCTTCCTAGCAAACCTCACCATGAGTTTCTTGGTAACAACTCTACATATCAAATGATAGTCAACGCCGATCTGAACAAAGAACACACTAAGCAATGGCACGACCAGCATATTATCAAAGAGGAATTTCTTGAAGGTGATGGAGTTCTTCTATTTAACTCTAGGCCAAAATTGTTTTATGGAAAGTCAAGAACAAGGTGGTCAAGTGACGCAGCGGATGTATAGGATGGTTCCTTAGAGCAGTACTCTACGGTGGGGAGACTTATGATGTGGAAATCCGGGAGAGGGTCTTGAGATGAGGGAGTAGAAAGTGTGCGCAATCGATGGAAACCCGTGGAGAAAACCGATGGAAAATAGCGCAAGATGTAGCTTGAGCAACACTCGGGGCGAAAAGAAACCACAGATCGAAACTCTAACGGAAAATACTCACCTCGATCACGGAGCCAATGTTTGTTTTGCAAGCACACGCGCACGCCCTTCACAATGCTATGACAACCGACCAAGCTTACTCGTCCAAGACACAACGCAGCAAGATGAACACGCAAAGGACCCGGCACACAAGTGGGGTTCACCAGGTGTTTTGATTGAAAGCTGAAAGGAAGCGTACAAAGAGGAGGCGAGGGAACTCTAGGCGAGCTCCTCGGAGTTTTGTTGGACCTAAGGCCTTGCAAGAGAAGGCGCAAACTACAACGAAAACTAAAAACAACACACAACCCTCTGTCCTCTTTTATAGATCAAGAGGGAAAGAGGGTCACAAGCTAAACATGTGAGGTAGTTGGAGAAGCCAACCACCCAAAACAAACTAAAGTAGGGTCAAGATGCCCTGTAACTACCGAAAAGTAAAAAAAAAACTAGCAACTATTCCCTGGGGCGATTCCATCATGCGAGGGGTGTGAGGCGTCGAGTAAGGCGTCAAGTGAAAGAGTCGTGGTCGCTGTCCGGACCCAAGTGACGCTATACCATCTCCGAGCAAGCAGCCACAAAGCAGCAAAACTTGCTGATGGTGGGCTGGTTCTACACGTTGTTGGCGGTGTCGTGGGCCGAGTTGACGACCTGGTTGTTGTAGCGGTCTGTGGACTGGTCACGGTCGGCGGTCGAGTCTCTAGGTGGCCCCCGAGTGATGGGTAGCGGGGTAGCGGGTGAAGGGTTGTCGTGGAAGCAGGAGAAGCCACGTGGCCGGAGCGGATGATGCATGCCGTGGCTGTCGAAGGGCTCATCACTCCCACAAAATGGTCTGGAGGGTGCGAGCACCGCTGAGAACGTCGAATGGGGTGGAAAATCACCGTCTTTGGCTTTCTGGGTCTGAACACGGCCTGGCTGTGTCCATCATCACAGCCGTGTTCGGCATCTGATTTCTGCCTGAGGCGAACATGGCTGGTGGCATGGCCGTGTTGGGGAAATGCAAGCTCGTCACGGCCGTGTTCGCTGGGGCCGAAATCCACAGAATGTTGCGCTGATTTTACGGCGGGGACGTAACCGATATTACGGGTCGTATTCTTCATCACGGCCTGGCCATGTTCTCCATCACGACCGTGTTCGTTGGGGCCGATATCCACAGAATGTTGCGCTGATTTTACGGTGGGGCCGTAACCAGTAGTACAGGTCGTATTCTTCATCACGGCCTGGCCGTGTTCTGCATCACCACCGTGTTCGTTGGGGCCAAAATCCGCCGAGCCCGACACGGCGGGTGCCATGGCCGTGTCGCAGACCGTGCTGGCGTTCGCGTCTATCTTGAACCGTGTCACGGCCGTGTTTGCTGTCACGGCCTGGCCGTGTTCAAGGCGGTAGAGGGCTTTTGTAGATGTGGAGATTCGTCGGAGGAAGGGGCGCCAGTGTGGAGGGGCGCATGATAGGGCAGGAGGTCGGCGACGTTGAAGATAGGACTATTGTGGGAATCCGCCGAAAGGTTAAGGACGTAGGCATTGGAACCAAGTCACCGTAGGATCATGTAGGGCCCGGCGCAGCGTGCATGCAACTTCCAATTGGCTCGCGATTTCAAATGCTCAGTGTGGAGACGCACCATAACGAGCTCACCAATCTCGAAGTGATGTGGCCTACGATGCACGTTGGCCTCAGCCGCGTACCGGGTGTTGCTCAAGAAAATCCGACGATGAATTTCATCGTGTAAACCCGCAAGATGAGAGACAAAGGTGTATGAAGACTCATGGATAGATGGTGGGGGAGGGACATTATGCATGTCTATGGGTTTCCTAGGTTGGTGCCTGAGGATGACCTGGAAAGGACTCAGCCCAGTGGAGCGGTGCGACGCACTGTTATACGTGAATTCCGCGATAGGAAGGTGTTCAGCCCAACGGCATGGGAAGTCGCCAACTAATCACCGCAGAAGGTTACCCAAACTCCGATTCACCACCTCTGTTTGACCGTCCGTCTGTGAATGGTAAGCCGACGAAAACTTGAGAGTGGTCCCAAGGAGAGCCCACAATGATTTCCAAAAGTGACCGACGAATCGGGTGTCGCGGTTGGAGACAATGGTGAAGGGCAAGCCGTGTAGGCGGACGATCTCCCTAACGAGCAGATGGGCGATGTGGGAAGCATCGGCGGTCCTAGAACAAGGAACAAAATGCGCCATCTTAGAGATGCGGTCCACGACAACGAAGATGGAGTCGTGGCGCGAAGTGGTACGGGGCAGACCAAGGACGAAGTCCATGCTAATGTCGAGCCATGGACTCCTGGGGACCGGCAGGGGGGTGTACAAGCCAGTGTTGGCAGGGTGGGGTTTGGCACGTTGGCAGGTGCCGCAATGCCAGACGACCCTATCTACGTCCTTACGAAGAGTGGGCCAGAAGAAGCGGTCTTCGGCCAAGTCGAGGGTCTTGTCGCGACCATGGTGCCCAGTGGCACCACCAGCATGTAGCTCGAGCAGTAGATGCTCGCGGAGGGAGGACCGAGGGATGCACAAGCGGTTATCGTACACAAGATAACCATCGTGGAGATGATACGGGAGGTCTGGGGGGTCGGCAGCGAGGAGGCGAGTGAGTACCGGACCGAAGTCAGGGTAGTTCGCATACTCATCGCGGATGTGGGGAAGGGCCGGAATAGACGTGGACAGGACACACAGGAGCGAGCGGACTCGACTAAGGGCATCGGCTACTACGTTCTCTTTCCTAGCCTTGTGGGTGATCACGAAGGTATACTGCTGAAGAAACTCAACCCACTTAGCATGGCGAGGGACGAGCTTCTTCTGGGAGTTGAGGAAAGAAAGGGACTGGTGATCACTGAAAAGGACGAACTCCTTGTGTAGGAGGTAATGACGCCACTGCCGAAGAGATTGCACGATGGCGTAAAACTCCTTATCATAGGTAGAGTATCATTGCCGCGCATCATTCAGCTTCTCGCTGAAGAAGGCGACCGGGTGGCCCTCCTAGCTAAGGGTACCTCCAATGCCCGTGCCGGAGGCATCACAGGCAACCTCAAAGACTTTAGAAAAGTCAGGGAGGCGAAGGACGGGCGCAGAGGTCATGATATCCTTATGGGCCGAGAACGCGCGGCTCGCCGCGGCTGTCCAACATAAGGTCTCATTCTTGGTGCAAGCCGTCATAGGGGACGCGATGGTGCTGAATCCCTTAATGAAACGGCGGTAGAAGGCAGTGAGTCCAAGCAAGCTGCGGACCTCGGTGACGGACTCGGGTTCCGGCAATCGGCGGATGGCCTCGATTTTCGCGGGGTCAACCATGAGACCCTAGTCCAAAACGATGAAACCTAAGAACGGAACCTGAGAGTCGAGGAAGGAACACTTTTTCGCGTTAAGGAACAGGCGTTCCTTACGTAGGAGGTCAAAAGTCAGGCGTAGGTGCTCTAAGTGGTCGGCGCGGGTGTGGCTATAGATGGGTATGTCGTCAAAGTAGACGACAAGGAACTTGCCCATGTAGGGGCGAAGGACCTGGCTCATGAGACGCATAAACGTAGAAGGTGCGTTGGTAAGCCCGAAGAGCATAACCAACCACTCGTAGAGGCCGTCCTTTGTCTTAAAGGCCGTCTTCCACTCGTCACCTTCACAGATGCGGACTTGATGATAGCCACTCTGCAAGTCCAACTTGCTAAACCAGCAAGCGCCCGAGATAAGGTCAAGCATGTCGTCGAGGCACGGGATGGGAAACCGGTACTTAACCATGATGCGGTTGATTGTTCAGCAATCAATACACATCTGCCATGACCCGTCCTTCTTAGGGGTGAGAAGGGCTGGCACGGCGCAAGGGCTGAGGCTCTCTCGGATGAAACCTTTAGCAAGAAGGTCATCCACTTGGCGTTTGAGTTCCGTATGCTCGGTCGGGTTAAGACGGTGATGGGGCAGGTTGGGCAAAGATGCACCGGGGACGAGGTCAATGACATGCTGGATGTCACGATCCGGGGGCAAACCGACGGGGAGGTCCACCGAGGAGATGTTGGCGAACTCATCTAACAGGGTAGCGACCTCGGCCGGCAGAGGGGCCGGAGGAGGCGGAGGTATGGGAGAGACCTCGCGGACCATGAGGGCATATACCACATTGGTCTCCTGGGCCTCATGGACGAGGGAGGCGGGGCGAACCAAGGCGACTGCCTTAGGTGCAGGCGGAGCTGAAGGCAAGGGTGTGATGACACCCTTGGACGTGGAGGCTCACAACTCCTTAGGCGGAGCCGGGGTCAAGCAGATCTTACGGCCCCCATGGTGGAAGACATAAGTGTTGGAACGGGTATAGTGGATCATGTCATGGTCATAGAGCCAAGGCCATCCTAAGAGGACGTGGGAGACATCCATGGAAGCGACATCGCACCACACCCTCTCCGAGTAGTCACCAAAATACATGGGGACCTGGCATCGGTAGTTGATAGGTAGGCTGGATGTGTCGACCCAAGCGATCGAGTAAGGTCGAGGGTGCGGCTCAAGGGTGAGACCGAAGCGGGTGACTGCTGTCCGGGAGACAACGTTAAGGCTGCTACCTCCGTTAATCACTATCTTACAGGAGTGTCCATTACACTTAATATAAGTGTAGAAGATGCTCGTGTGCTTCCAGTCCTCGGACGGAGGGGGGGTATGGACAAGGGTGCATTGGAGAACCGCCATGGTCTAGCATGGGCTAGACTCGTCATCAGTGTAACACTGTGGGCTGACTTCTTGGGCCGCAGGTGGGCCGCAAGGAACAGGGGGTCGTGAGTCGCGTCGCTCGGGGGCGATGTGCAAAGAGCGGCGGGGACAGTCCTTGTTGAAGTGGCCAGTTTGGTTGCAGTGGCGGCAAGGGCCTAGGGGAACGGCGGCAAGGGGTGCCTTACCCTTGTCCTCCCAAGTCAAGCGAGGAGGGGGTGCTTCGCGGGGCGCATCCCGGGGGAAACGACGGGGACCAGCAGGGCTAGGACGTGGCGGTGCCTCGAGACGAGGGGGAGGGGCAGGCGCCGGAGATGCATAAGTAGGCCGGCGAGATGGGTGAGGTTCAGCACGATGGGTGCGCGAGCGGAGGTCCTGCTCGACTTCACGGGCATGGTGGAGGACAAGGATGATCATGTCAAGACCGTAGGAGGGTAACACGCGCCGAATCTCCTCACGGAGACCGTTGTGGAACCGAGATAGGGTGAAGGCGGGATCCTCCTTAAGGTTGCAGCGGATACCAAGCTCGTCAAAATGAGTGTGGTATGCATCGACGGTGTCGGACCCTTGGGAGATAACGAAATACGAATCGAGGAGGCGCTGTCTATAGGTGGGGGGCACATACTTCTCCTTAAGCCGGTAGCACATTTCCTCCCATCGCGTAATGGGGGAAAGATGTTGGTCTACTAATTGGCGCTCTACGTTCGTCCAATACAACCGAGCGGGGCCGGTTAGCAAAAGGCGGACGTAACTGACTTTAAGGTGTTTGGACATGGCGCTCCATTCGAAATAGTTATCGACGGCAGCGGCCCAATCGAGGAAGACATGAGAGTCAAGGCTACCATTGAAAATCAGGGGGTCAACGCGCGTGAGCCGGCGGACCTCGTCGTCCTCACGACTACGCGGAACAAGGCGATGTGGGTGAGGAGCGTCCTCAGCCCACACTGACTCATCGGCAAAGGGATCAAAGCAGGGTGACTCGTTGGCGCGCATACGCAGCGGGGCCAACGGAGGTGGAATACTAGTAGAGGGCTGGCCCTCGATGGGCTTAGCTCGGAGTTCCATGACTTGGTCCGTCAGATGATGGACCGACGCCATAAGGCGCTGAAACATGGCTTCCATCGCTTCTAAACGCGTGGACAGCGACTCAACCGACTCTACCCTAGGCGGAGTACTTTCTTCAGTCGTAGCGGGCACTAGGGTAGGGGGTGGTTGATACGGGGCTCCTGATCTAGTGGTCATGATGCAGGAAATGCGAATGAATACTGAAATGAAACCCGAAAAGCCGAATGAAATGCAGCAGGAGACCGGCGAAGCTAGAAAAGAGTTAGCTTCAACTTCCTCTGATACCAAATTTTGACGCAGCGGATGTATAGGATGGTTCCTTAGAGCAGTACTCTATGGTGGGGAGACTTATGATGCGAAAATCCGGGAGAGGGTCTTGAGACGAGGGAATAGAAAGCGTACGCAATCGATGGAAACCCGCAGAGAAAACCGATGGAAAATAGCGCAAGATGTAGCTTGAGCAACACTTGGGGCGATAAGAAACCACGGATTGACACTCTAACGGAAAATACTCACCTCGATCGCGGAGCCAATGTTTGTTTTGCAAGCACATGGGCACACCCTTCACAATGCTATGACAACCGACCAAGGTTACTCGTCCAAGACACAACGCAGCAAGATGAACACGCAAAGGACCCGACGCCCAAGCGGGGTTCACCGGGTGTTTTGATTGAAAGCTGAAAGGAAGCGTATAAAGAGGAGGCGAGGAAACTCTAGGCGAGCTCCTCGGAGTTTTGTTAGACCTAAGGCCTTGCAAGAGAAGGAGCAAACTCCAACGAAAACTAAAAACAACACACAGCCCTCCATCCTCTTTTATACATCAAGAGGGAAAGAGGGTCACAAGCTAAACATATAAGGTAGTTGGAGAAGCCAACCACCCAAAACAAACTAAAGTAGGGTCAAGATGCCCTCTAACTACCGAAAAGTAAAAAAAACTAGCAACTATTCCCTGGGGTGATTCCTTCATGCGAGGGGTGTGTGGCGTCGAGTAAGGCGTCGAGTGAAAGAGTCGTGGTCACTGTCCGGACCCAAGTGACGCTATACCATCTCCGAGAAAGCAGCCACAAAGCAGCAAAACTTGCTGATGGTCATGAAACCCTCAAAGGTGTGAACCTGCATATGAACTTCATACAAAGCCTGAGATGTTCAATTCTAAATGGAAGAGACATCTAGAGCAAAGTATACATAGGTATGGTCATGAAACCCAAAATCAGAAATCAGAAGCTTGATTTCCATGAACGTTTCACTCTCCATAAGATACCATTTGGTGTAATATCGATGCCAAAACAAAGGTTTTCGAGTCTACTTTACAAAACAACAAATTTGACTCAATTTGGAGCTCAATACAAAAAGTTATGAGCTATAAAGTAGCAAGAGGTCAAAATCTGGACAAGTAGAGTTCTGGATTTCTAGGGTTAGGTAGAAATTCGATGATAAATTCATTTTTGATCCAAATCATGTAAATAAAGGCTCCAGGTGTAGATTATGAAGTGTACTAGATATACAAATAAGAATTTGATATCACTCATATCACAAAAGTTGGACATATAGAGCACTTACTAGATAAAGGTCCAACTATAAAAACAGAGTTACTGGGTCGGATTCAACTGAAGTTACAGAGTCAATACTCTTATCTCATGTATTCAATATCCAACTCAAAAGAAAGATAATTGAGTCGTCTTTACAAGGAATCTGATTTCAGGCAATTTGGATCAGCGAGTTAAAAGTGATACTAATTTGAACGCAGAAAGGTCGGATTGACTACACATAAGGATGCATAGCCATTGAACATAGAATTGATTCCTCTTCCAAAGGCCGACTTTACCAAAATTAATAGAAATCAGAACCAAATTGAAGTCATTCATGAAGAGCAAGATCATGTCACATAAAATTGATGTCAAAGGCAAACAAGTACAAAGGAAGATTAAGAACTTGCCTAATATGCCCAAAATCAAGTTCTCTTGGAGTTCTCCCTTTTTCTTCCTCTTCCTTGCCGTATACTTCCTTTCTCCCAAACTTGGAACGAAGCAAAAAGGAAGGAATGGCAAAATTTTCCATCTTTATCTCCTCATACATGAGGAGATGAGGTGGAGGCATAAGGCAAAGTCAAGGTTAATGAGGTGGCAAGGTAAGTTCACTTAAGCCCTCCTAGTTGAGTTAAATTTCTCTTATGCCATTATGTTATCTTTTCCATTTCTCCTCTTAGTACAAGTAGAATTTCTTCACCTCTTCCTCTCCACTTCACTTCTTAAAGCTCTTTCAAGGTAAGCATCAATTAGGAAAGCACTACAACAAGAAGATAATCTTACATGACATTTGCTACAAAAAGCATAATGACCATTGTAGATTTGATTTTGTTTTTATCTAATTTTGCCTTTAGAAGTATTCGTGGAAAAGGAATGAGAGTTTATAGGCTAGGGGCGATATATATTCAGGTTCAAAATTTTCTTGGTTTTTAGGATGTTCACGGCCTGCAACTAGGTCCATGGGTGGTGGAGTCTCTTATTTTGAATTTTCTGTTGCTTCATTATTTTTTTCATGTACCATGTTTTTCTTGATTTTCTTTGATTCTACCCTTACATTCTTCTAATTGTTTTCCATTTCTTATCACTATTATATTACAATATTCCCTAGGGTTTATTTCTAGTTTTTCTAGTAACTTACCTATTGTCTATAGGATGTGCTATCTTGTTGAACAATTTGATTTTCTAACATCTTATTCTAAGTAGCTAAAGCATCAAATTTGGAGTTCGATGTTTTAATAACTCTATTTACTTCTATATTTTGTTTAGTCTGAGTTGCAACAAAATTTTCAAGTAAAGATTTTAGATTTGACTTTTTTGGTTGATTAATGTTATGATGTCACTTGGTATCTATCGAAAGTGTTTACCAAAATAGTAAAAGAAATTGTTCCCATAAAGATATGTATCAATTACTGAAGGATCATTTAATCAATAGCTAGACAATTGAAATATAATCTTGATTGCAAAGTAATTAAATCGAACTAAATTAGCAAGTCGAATTTATCACCAAACAAGAGTTACGAACGAAATGCACTTTCAAGAAAATATAGGACGTTAAGGTTCATCACATTGATGGATCTAAATTTGAACAAAAAAATATCAAAGTAGATGATTTGAAAAGTTCAAGGATATTATTCATGGGTACAGGTTATTCCCTTTTAGCAGTACAACCTAGTATCTATTCAGACTGGTCTTCTACTTTCGTTGCTTACCGAACTAATAGACCCAATGAGCATAGGGATAATATATAAGATCCTCATGCAAATTTTAACTACTTTCGTGATAGAAAATAGCAAGTTTGATCGAAGCAAATATAATGTTGTAATTCACATTTCAGCACTTTTTGTGACATTTAAAATATGTAAAAGCTCAGCCACAATGAATATAAACAAATAATAGCAGCGAAGATCGAATAAATGAAAAGAGATCACATAAACTTTGATATTAAATGTTTAAATAGAAGATATGTATAAAGGACTACACCCCTAGTCCTGAATAAAAGTCTTAAGAAGCTATAATAGTTCTATTCAACACAAAATTCTCGAGTATGGTTTCTAAAATACAATCAAAACGAAGGAAATATAGGGATAAAAGAATAATTCTCCCCTTTTATCCTCCTTTTTTGCTTCAGGAAAACATCCTTTCAACTTCCTCACGAAATCCCCTAAGAGATCGTCCAATTTTTGGGAAAAATTAGGGACTTTTTGTGTCTAGCAAACGCTATCCTAGCCATGATGTCCATCATGGCCTAGTCGTGATGTCTTATGTAGAGTGCTAGAAAGTCAATCATGAATGTGACACTCGTCATGGGCAAACTGTGAAGTGTTATGTGGAAAATGAAAAAATGGATCATGGTTATGATGTTGGTTATAGCTTGGTTGTGAACCTTTCTATGAAAAACTAGCATAGCAATCATGACCATGCAGTCAGTCACGGTTTGGTAGTGATCTATGGTCAAATCTTCAAATTTCAGTTCAAGCACGTCATGGCTGTGATCTTCATCAAGGTTCAGCCGTTATGAGATCCTTTGTCACTTACTCACCATTGTTGTGATGTACGTCAGGGGCTAGCCATGATGGAAATAGAAAAGTCTATTTCACACCAAATTTATTGTGTTGGTTCATCTTTTCATCGTAAATCACTCAGTGACCTCAAAATCATCAAATAAGCTTCAAATTTGAGTGATTTCACTCGAATTTCTACCAAAATAAGAAAAAAAAATGTGAATATTCAAAACAAAACAAGTAAATAAGTCTAAATTGAGTATAAAGGCAATAGAATTTGCTTTTATTTGAGATAAAAATATATCAGAAAATGGTATGAAAATGCAAGGCATCAATTAAATTGTCAAGGTTGATATCTTGAATGTCTAGAATCTACATGGGTGCCAATGTTTTGATTATTTTTCTAGGACAAGTTAGTGTGGTTCTTCCATCCAAGGTTATATGTACTAGAGTATGAGTCATTATATTTGTCTTTAGTTAAAAATACTCATAGTATTAATTTGTTTAGAATTTTGATCAATAGATGAATTAGACACAGCATGGTAATCATCAACACAATGCCCATAATTCCACAAATATCACAAGAAATTGCATTCACATATTTCATAGTAAATGAGTCAAATTTATTGGAGAGAATATCTACCTCCAATGCTATTCTCACATTTCCCTTGTTGTTGTGGTTTATGTATTGCATCTCTTTCTATATTGGTTGTGGTATAAAAACCATTTCCTTGATCAACCCTAGTGCTCTATTAATTCCTTTTTTCATCAACGCTCCACCTATTGCTGCATTCACAAGTAATCTAGTATTATAATTAAGGCCATTATAAAATATATGTACTAATACCCATTTTTCCAATGCATAGTGTGGATACATTGTTTGACGCTCCATAAATCTTTCCCAGACTTAGTATAATGATTTACCATCTTTCTACATAAAGCTTGTGATCTGGTTTCTAAGCTAAACTATTTTGCTAGGTGGGAAGTATTTGGAAAGGAAAGTTTGTGATAGTTGATCCCATGTATTAAAATATCCTAGTGGTTAAGAGTGAAGCCATGCTCGTCCTCTGTCTCTAAGAGGAAAAAAAAGAAACAATTGCATTTTCAGGGCATCACTAGAAACACCATACATCTAAATTGTATCATAATATTCTAAGAAAATAAAGATATGTATATTTGAATCCTCAAGTGGAGATCCTCCAAATTATTTCTACTGTATCATGGATAGGAGGAATCTCAAAGTTGTTTACTTCAATAGGTGGTGATGTGATTCAAACCCTGCAAATTAGGCATAGGATAATCCCTTAAAGATATATGATCATCCATCTTTTGTTGTTCTAGTTATTGTTTATTTCCTTTAAATTTTATCCTTCTATGAAGATGGAAATTCCTTTTAATCTTGGGATCCTCAAGTAAAAGTTATCCCAATCAAAGCGCCTTGTGCATAAACCAAGTTAAATGTGTGATAAATTAATATTCAATAAACAATTACACAAATCTAAAATAATTTAGTGTTTCAAAAAAATTTAGACAGAAAAATTTCAGTGTCGTCGGTAGTGAAAATAGTCATTTGTCCTGACTTGATGAAGTTTCAGAAAATTGACAAAAAAATCACTATATGTAGTTAATTCAGAGAGATAAAAGTTATGTAATTTTTTTTAGATTTTTAAAATGATAGAAAATTGGTTTTACTATTTTTATCACAAGCGATATAAATATTCACTAGCCATGAATTCACAGAAACCCTAATTTTGTTTAAACAAAAAATACAAAAACTAAATTAATAGAAAAAGAGAAAACTACAACAAAAGAAAAAAAAATGCCTTGTTTAGTAATTCAAAATTTTATTTACATTAACAATGATAAATCTGTGGTAGGTGCCCAAAACTTGATGTAACCACAAATGCATAGTTTAATTGAAGTAATAGAATATAGATATCATTTCTACGAGGATCTAGAAGCTAAATGCCAACAAATTAAGATCTCACTAACTAGACAAACTAATGTGAATAAAATCAATTTAAAGAAAAGCAATTAATCACGAAATTCAAACTAGACTTGCAAGTATGTGAAGAGCTCAAAACTATGGTTTTGCTGCATTGATTTCAAAAAATTAAAATGAGCAAATTATTTTATTAAACCAATTCAATAAGTTAAAGAGATTGGTCCTAAAGTATATATCGTTCACTCTTAGTAGCTCGACATGATATTAACTTAATAATCATTCTTATATTCTATCAAATTAAATTAAGTTTTGTGATAATTTTAACCCCTCAAGTAATTTTTGCCACTCTCATAGATTAAATTTACAAGTTTAATTATGAGTTTTCTAATATTGTAAAACTACCTCTCCGTGTGACTTGTTCTATCCAGAACATGCAATTATTTGCCTGGAATAAAAATATAAGAGTTAACACTTTATAATTAAATTAACTTAAATTGAATTGCATATAAGAAAAATCATGCAAGTTTATAATACAAGAAAATCAACGGGTTAATCCCCATGTTCTAAAAAGAGATTAAGCTATATGTCTTACTTTAGTCATGCACAAACTCTTCATAATTATAAACAACAAAATAAATAGTAATTTTAATAACTCTCCCCTAAGAATTGCTACCAAAATCACTTTAAACCTTATGCATAGTTTGTTGTTCATGGGCAGTGTCACACCTCTAGAAATAATCATGGTAATAATAATAATGTCCTGGTTTAACACAATGCAATATCCTAAGATCAAAACAATCAAATCAGATTGAATAAACTCATGTACCACCCATTGATAGGCAGTGATAATCGTCACGGGCTATGTCTAGTCTCGTCGATGTGTAGAGGATTAAGGCATGCTTGATCTCCTCTAAATTCCTCTCATAACTCCGATTAAACCGCACAATAATCTTCTCCTCTTTCTTCCCTCTCGATTGAATGCTCACTTGGTCGATTTCCTATCAGAATTGAACCTTAGAATATCTTGTTGAAGGTGGGATCTTTTCACTGCCACCCTCATTCGTCATCTCTCTTAAGGTTGTGTTGCCTCTTATAAATCTCTTAGGAAGCTCCCCCTTCTTTGATTTGCTTTTTTTGCTTCAAAAAAAAACCCAAAAGATTTACAAAAAATTTAGAGAAGAGGACTTGGCAGAGGCTGCTTGGACTGGGTTGCAAGTGGATCTAAAATTTGAATTGCAACCCCTTCTTAATGTGTGGATTCATGTCTTTGCTTGAATTGCAGCCCCCTCTTAATGTGTGGATTCATGTCCTTGCTTTAATTTCTCCAACAACCTTTAATTTTTGATAGATTTTACCTAAAAATACACAAAAAAAGAAAAAGAATTGTAGATTCTATATCAAAAAGCTTTTTAAAGCAAATATAGAAGCAAAAAAGCATTGAAAATGGCTTAAATTACTAACAAGACACAATAAAATTTAGGTATAAATTTAATTCATTAGCGACCATCATGGTCTTTAGAAATACATATGTCTTACCATCACCACCAGTAGCACCCCTATATCTATTCTTGCACTATTTGTCTCTTTTGCTTGAATCATTTTGTACCTCATTTTGTACCTCTTTACATAGACATATATATAATGGAGAAGATGTTTCTTTAGACCCTCCTATCTTTTTGCTCATCAATAGCAAACGATAGGTCCCTTGGAGCTTCCTCTTTTTAGTTACTAAAGTTTTTCTTTTTAATATTTGCCTTAATGGTTGAGCTTGTTATTGGTCTCGTTGCAGGTGTGATAGTTGGATTCAACTCAATCGAAGCAACATACCTTGTTCCAATTGATCATTCATGTCATTATCTCTTTATGATAATGTCCCTTGGCAGATTTGACCATTCATCTCTCTCTCTCTTATCTATGTCATTATCTCTTTGTGATAATATCCCCTAGTAGGATTATGATCTATTATTGTTGATCAGTAATCCATCATTAGTTTAGCATTATTCTAGATAAATAAAGTATTCAAAGGGGTCCAATATAACTTTTGAATATCATTGTCTTTTTCCTCTTGTAGACTGTTATGTTTGAGTCGAATAATTCACTAAACAAACACTAATGTTGTGAGTCATTGATATGATAGTCTATTATGAACCTTTGTATGAATCAACGACGAGATAAGCCAATTACATTCGCATGCACTTGATGATACACCCTATGAGAGGGCACAAGTTGACACATTTTGTAAGTTCTAGGCTTTTACTTCAAATTGTAGCCACTATTCACCTACAAATTTAAAATATATCATAATTAGACAATTTGATTTATTACAAGAGCAAATTAAAATCCATACTGGGAACAATCTTATAGTGCAAATCTAATGTAATAGAATCTCTAACACTGTGTTTACTTGGATGGATGGAAAGTACAAAGGAAATGAAAGAATGAATGAAAGAAAGGAAAAATAGATGGATGAAATATGTTATAGGTTTTCCTTCCTTGTGTTTACTTGGAAGGAAAGAAAGTTTGAAGGATTGATATATACACTCTAATTTTTTATTTTTAGCCCAATATTATATATATACTATTAATATCAAATAATTATTAAATACTAAATATTAAATACGAGCAACAATAGTGAGGATAAGTAGTGGCGGTAAGAACGAGCAATGGCAGTAAGAACGAGCAGTGGCGGTGTGCTCGAGCAGTGGCGACGAGCTCTAGCAGTGACAACAAGGACGAGTAGTCAAGAAAAGCTCATAGTGAGTGAGGATGAGCAACAATGCAGTGAAAAATAAGATGTGAAATTAGTAAAGTTAAGATAAAGTTTTAGCTTTCCGCCCGATTCGGGCGGAAAGCAAATGGAGGGATTAATGTCCATCTTTCCCTTTTACTTTCCCTCTTAAACTATCCATCCGCCTAAGTAAACAAGCTTATACTTCTTTCCTTCCTACTTTCTTTCCTTTCCTTTTAGCTTTCCCACCAAGTAAACAAGCCCTAAATGTCATTTTGTCTTCTCTATATATTTCCCATATCAACTTTTCTAAGAATTACATATAAAGGCTCGACAATCATATATATCACTTATGTTATCATGAAAGCATGTATTAAAAATGATGTGCTCCACTTCCCTACCCTCTTGTACAGTTAAATAAGAATGCGTACCATTCTTTTTTTACAAATAATGTCTTCAAACTAGTCTCATTCACAAGTAAAGACTTCAAGACAATAAAGTGCATTACAAACCATATAGGCTTAGGTTGTAGTATCTCATCTTTTAAAAATTACTACATCATACGATGCATGTGGTGATGGTTGTATGTGAATCAGGTCATTGTATTTTTAGCCTTATTGATTTTATCATCTTCTTCATCAGTAGTTGATGTAGTGAGTTGCATAAGCAGTGCAAATAATGTGAGAACTTTCAATTTGAATTAACTCACCAATTTGTTTGAAGTTGCTCCTATTGTTTGTCTTTAGTTGGACAATGTACTTTGGTATAATCTCTTCGATGACAATCTTCGAAAGCCAACAAATGCAATGAGCATCATAATACTCAACTAATGCATTACAATAAGTAAGAAAATTAATTATACTCATTCATGCGGGCCTAGTTCAAACATCACACACAAAAATAACCTCAAAGTCTTTCAATTTCCTCTTCACGCTCTTGATCCAAGTGCAGTATTCTTTTGCTTCTTCATTAAGATATAACCTATCTCACATTAGATAGGTGGTTGAATTCCTGATATGATGAAGTGTCTAATATATCTCAATCAATGTCATACTCCTTTGACTTTTTGTAAGAATTATCTATTTGAGTATGCTTACATGCTTGTAATAGTAATGGCTTTGGGTCCACTAGTTTGTCGACCTAATCTTTAAAAAAGTCAGTGATCCCATGTTTACTTGTACAGGTTTCCAATACCACCATGAATACTTATGTTTTGATCATTTGATGTATGATGAAAGTAGATCTTGTCACACTTCCGCTACTATTGCTACTCCCACTACCACCTCAAACTAAGGTTATTTCATGAATTGCATAGGAGCTAATCGAATATCCTCCTTAAAAGCATATTGATGACTCATATTTATATATGGTTTCTAGTGCCTTTTGCTTGTATAATTGAATCATAATTTAAAACCTTTTCATTATATTTGGTTTAATTATCTACTTTTGTTTGAAATTTATAGTTTTTCTTGTTTTTTATAAAATTTTAGGAAAAAGTCTCAATTGATGGATTTTGAGAGATTTGATGTCATAGAACAATTCTATATTGATGACATGAAATTACATGTCAAATTTCATGCTAATAAGAGCTTCCAAGAAAATCACTCCCTACCCGTGACATGTTCATAGTTAGGACAATGATCACAGCCAAACCATGAAAAATGGTGATGACTGTGATTTTCTCAACCAACAATTTTCATAGAAAAGTATAAAAATTGTCACGACCTGGCTATGACTGTTACACCATGATAAAATAATCAAAGTATAACAACACACATGATACAAAAACATGTGACTTAATAAAATAAGTCTATCTATTACAACAATCTATTTTGTTTATAATAATTTCCATCATATTATATAAAAATAAAATTTACATCAATGCATTTCCCTTCTAATACATCATACTTTCAAATACATAACTCATCATTTATCTAAACATCCAACATAGGAGATCGATCATCTTTACCTTGAGCTGGCTGTCCTAGTCCAGACCAGTATCAATAATATATTAGCAAATCACTCACAGGTCAATAACAATGCTAAGTAAGCCTCTCCCCAGCAAAATATTAGCAAATCACTCACAGGTCAATAACAATGCTAAGTAAGCCTCTCCCCAACAAAAGGGTAGTCTTTTTAGGTTAGAAGAGAGGAGGCCGATGATGACACGCATTTATATAGTATTTTTAGCATACTTTTACCATCAATTATCTCTCTTTTCTATCATATTTTTTATTCATTTTGGCTTAAAATCTTTTGTTTGTTCGGAATCTTCACCTTTCTTCACTTTTGTCATATTTCTGGTGAAAATGACCAAATTTTGAAAGATCTGAGTGCACGAATAGATTCCAGACGCCGAGACAAAGTCACCTGCCAAATTTCATGAGAATCGGAGCAAATTTAGAAAATACGGCCCCCCATGAAATATTTTATGGCCGTATTTTCTGAACATATAGAAGGTTTTACGGGCCGGCCATGAAATATTTCACGGCCGTAATTCTAAAATTCCAGATTTTCACAGAGAGTTTTACGGTTTGCCGGTGAAAATAATCACGGCCGTAATTCCTGCCAATGAAAAATTTTCATGGCCGTATTTTTATCAAGGCTCGTAACTAGTATTGAACAGAATGTTTCACGGCTCCCCCTGAAAATAATTGCGGCCGTAATTTCGTCCGCCAGTTTCGGTTTTGACTTCGTTTCTCATCCAATTCGATCCGTTTTTGAGCCAAATTTTGGGGGAAACCTAATACAAGGATGGGGAACTATTTAAGAAAGCTTTAGGCTGAGTTTGAGGACTTTTTGGTAAATTTTCAAGGCAAAATCGAAGAAGAGGCGAGATCTAGGGCATAGAGCGGCGACCGGCGATTCCACACAGAAAAGGTTTCGATTTTAAGGATTGTTTGCGACGATCTTCATCAGGAAACATTGATCCTTGTCTTCCTTCGTCTTTTTCGTGTTATTTTGCGAATTTGTAATCAAAACATGGAATTTATACTGTGAACGTGTTTAACATGTCAGCGTAAACTTTTATTCAGAATTGAGGGCGTAACCCTCTTGTTTTCATGACTTGATAGTTTTATACATCTTATGAAGTTATTTATTCATGTTAGATTCAATTATTGTTGCATTAATCACATGATAATTACTGGCCATGATTCTCATGTTTTAGACGTCTCAAGAAGTACTGAGAAGTGAATTGAGACGTCGGATCTACAATATTTGGACAAGTCGATTTGAACACGAGAGTAGTTCGAATTGACTTAAGGGATCTTCAGATTTATCAAGAGCCCATTGGGTTTGTCTTGAGTTAATAACCACGAGAGTAGGGGATTAATTCAGATAAACACCGGATTGTACTACTGAGAGGGGGCAATCTGTACATGCGGATAAATCCCCTTCAACATAGTAAATCCTTCTTAAGAAACCTTTAATTTTAATTAGTCATGAAATATAGAGTGGTGAACCCTAAATCCTGATTTTTTCTATAAATTGATTACAACGAAAGCCTGCTCATTGTTTTCTTCTGTTTTAGTAGAGATAAGAATCATTCTCTTTTAATTAGTCTAGCTAACAATTCTAAGTAAGAATCAGTACTTAGCCATTGGTCCCTGTGGGATCGATATTTTATTACTTCGATTTATCCGTGCACTTGCGGATCACATCAGCCGACAGATTGAAGTACAAGTA
This sequence comes from Costus lasius, assembly GCA_027563935.2. Lineage (NCBI taxonomy): Eukaryota > Viridiplantae > Streptophyta > Magnoliopsida > Zingiberales > Costaceae > Costus > Costus lasius. The sequence continues at coordinate 24,535,899 of CM050451.1, read as the reverse complement.
ATATCAAAACTAAATGATACATAAATATTTATGTATAACAAAACAGTAGCTAAACAATGAAACTATAACTAGAATAACATGGTGGATCAAGAAATTGATAATAAAATGCTAGGCATGAACTAATAAGGGAATAAGCATGAATGACTCATCTATAATATATGCCAAGTATGAATAGCTAAAGAATTGAAACTATATAGGATCATTTGTAACTGTAAACAATTGCTAACTTAATTATAACTAGATGTTGTAACTATACTAGGGGTTGTAACCTATAATTGGATGTTGTAAACTATAAGTAGATACTATAAACTATAACTGGATAATGTAAATTATAACTAGATAATGTAAAATGTAACTGGTTACTATTAACTAGTAACATGTAACATGAACTAATGCCAAACATATATATGTTAGCATTAGGGAAAAAGATCCACTCCAAGGGAGTACTCTTCCATGCTTACACCAAAGAGAAGAGGGAGGTGCAAAGAGGAGGCGGTGGCTTGAGCAAGCAAGGAGAGGGGCAAGGAGGTAGTGATGACATAAATTTTTATAGTATTTTTCATGCATATTTATTATAAATTTGTGCTATATTTTCCTCTAATTATATGGTATTTTATATGAAATTATTAGATTTTGCAGAAAATCTTTTTCTCTCTATCTTTTTGACTTTTAAGGTAAAATAGGCCCAAATTCAAGTAAAATGTAGAGATTTCATCAAAAATAATATTCTAAAACACAAAAAGGGACATTCACCAAAGATTTGTAATCCAAATCTGAACAAAAGTTATTGCCGCAATGATTACAACCACTAGTGATGATTCTAAGACGATGATAAATTTTTCAAAAAGTAAGGTTCGAATAATACTTTCCTAGGAGAGAAGAAGCCAACCCATAAATTTTAAGTCATTCTGAGCCAAGTTGACAATCATAGCCCGTGATTACAATCACAATATGTGATTATATTTTGAAGATGAGTTCAATTCTAGCAGACGATATAGGGGTATTTCTCACTCGATTTATCCTTTGACAGTCTATAAGAAGATCTCCAAGCGTAGGGCTTCGGAATAGCACAAGGCAACAATTCAACCAGTTTAGGGTATCTCTCATCGCTTCCTTGCACAGAATAAAAAATGAGAAGGCAACAACGATACAGAAATGTAATTTTGACTTCAAACACTTGAAGCCGTGAGGTTACGAGAAATTGGATAGTGAAATTCATCTAGAGGGAAGGGACAACAGTTAAAAAGAGTTCTACGTTCAAATTTTATCGAAATCCATTGAGAATTAGAGGAGATCTAAGCCAGAATAACATCAGCCGCGAGCAGGGAAGAAGTTAAGTTCAACATTACAATCACGGTCATGATTGCAATCACAAGTAGGAGAGAGAAATCTGTATTATAGCAATTTTTCATCAGGGAGTTATAAATTTTATTATTTTACTCTTTTCTAAACTGATTGTAAACATTAACTTGAAGTTTAAGTTTGATTTCATGACAATCCTTATGTTATGTGCTGTGCACGTAAAGACAAAAAAGAGAAAAGGTAAAAGAGAACAAGACAAATCTAATCAAATCTAATCGGGTTACTGTAGCGTGTGGGCGCACAGTAAAATTGAAATTGATTACTTGTTGTGCCCGTGATTCACCCGAATGCTTTCTCTCTCCATTTAATCCCTCGCCTCGACCCTCGTGCTCATGCAAACATGGCCCTGTCTCTCAGTCGCATGCAACGAACGACGCTGAGCTTCTCCCCTCTCGCATTTCATCTTCGTCGTTTCTTCTTCCAGTGATCTCGTCGAAGCTACCTTCCAGCGAACTTCGAACCACAAGCGACGAGCTCCTGTGGTTATGGTGTAGCTTCCACCCCCATCTCCCTCCTCCTCTGCCCCTCCGGCCGGCATGACGCGCTGGAAATGAGTTTGCCGAGACCCTAACTCCGGCGACTCTATTTTCTCTCTAAACAACTTTGACGCTCGCCTTGTTGCTTCAGAAAGGTCGGCGATGTGGAGCTGGTGGCTCTCAGCCAATTCCAACGAGATTTTGATGCATTCCGGTGAGTTTTTGGCAGAACTCTAGAGAAGGTCTAGCGAGGTCCGCCGACCCTCTTTTCTGGCTTCTAACGAAGTTTGTGGCGTGGCTATTTTTTGTTGGAACAAGTGGCCACCGGCGTCGGGGAAGATACACTACTCCCGACGCCTTCGTTTAACCCAACTGGTGGTACGTCCACACGTGTTGTGGGCTAGGATAGTGTCTAACCCACTTTGTACATAGTTGTGCAACGAACCCTGCATGCATAACGTAACGAACTGGTTATACAAATGCATGCTTAGGATACGGTAATAACTCCTTATACATTGTTGATGAACAAACTGCTTGAACGATCATAATAGACCCGCAAATACAGTTAAAGAAAAAGTAAGAAAATAAATTAAAATGGATAAATAATTATATTGGTAAGTACAAGGACTAAAATGGAAAACTGATACGTATTACACTGTATCCCAGTGTAGAGACTGTAGATTCGGATGTGCGAAATATATTTTTGATTCGCATGTGAGATTAGTCAGACCTACATTCGCAGGTAGGGATCTTTTTCCTATACTATAATCAAGGTGCCTACCGCTTGGTTAGGAGGCATCTTACGATTAGGCGTTACTGCTTAGTTAGGGACGCCTTATTGATTTACTCTTTTGCTATTATTTCCATTGAACTGTTATTCCTTTGTGCATGATGTGAATGATTAATTAGACCTTGTGGCATAATATATTCTTATCTCGGATTACTGGGATTTACGTTATTCACATCGCATGTGTGCTCTCTAGCATAGTACACTATTATTATGCGTGCTCTCTAGCATAGTACATTGTTGTTCGGGCCGTACTAGTGGCACTGGAGTGCCAATTAGATGTGTTTTGGGGCCAAAACCATATAGTGCTATGGAGGATGACCTTGTAGGCTATATTGTTATCTGCATACAGTGTGCTATGCATAGGTATGATAGGGTACTAGACATAGTTCCAGCAGACTATTGACGAGTAGTCATTTCCAGTGGGTGAGCTAGCACTGGGGACCACTTAGATATAAGTGTTTGTCTATAGGGGATGACTCGGCCCTCAACTCAGTATTATTTGGTGTATTGATATATATATTTATGATACTTGTTCATGCATTACAAGTACATGTTTGGGGCACTTGATAGGCTTTGTTATATGTATGTTTGGCACATTTTCCATTAGTATTGTTGCACCATGTACTTAATCCCTACTTAGCCCTTCTAGCAAACAACCCCTGCATGTGTTGATTTTGTTTCAGGTCCTGATACGGGTCCATTGCATATGGATCAAGCGTAGACAGATAGTGGAAGTGGACTCCTCGGGTTTTAGTATCTGTATGTGTGTATTTATTCAGATATTTTGGCCATGTGGCCTGTATGTTGTACCCATCGATTAGGACGGAGACTATTATATTTGTGTATTGATGTATCACTGTTGTTATCCATGTGTTGGATTTTATTGTTTGATTATGGGCTATTGTATACAGTGTTGGGCCAGGATGGATCAGCAGGCCCAAATTATCATGTCTCGTTAGTAGGCCGTCGATTGGGGCCCAGTGGCCATCAGGACGTGACACCTTATGGCTTAAATTTGCAATTCAGGCTATGGGGAGTAGCTGATGTAGCTACAATAGGAGGGTTAATCCTTAGTTCCGTACTCTACGGTGTTTACACAATGCGTAGAAAACGAGAGAGGGTCTTGAGACACGGGAAGTAAAAACACTCAGAAAGTGCAGCAAGAAAACACAAAGAAATCAGCGGCAAAATCATTTCGGAGCAACACTAATGCAAGAGAAAACCACGGCACTCAAGTCTACGAAATTTGCTCACTAACCTCTCAATAATTTTAAGCGCAGCATGTTCTTAAGGGGTTCAGCGGATCGACAGGGCTTAGCTCATGTGCCTATGAGCCTGAAGACACACCGAAGAGCAAAAAATCATTCCACACCTCTGATGTATGGATACTCGTGGGTGAAGGAGGATGAAGATGAAAACATAGTAGAAAGATAGTAAAATTCAGAAATAGGTGAACCTGACTGATGACACCAAAATATATAGTATATTTTGTATCATTCTAGGTATCTTTTCATGCTAAATTGAAGATCTTTTACTTGTTTTTATACTGAATTCATCAAATATTGCAAAGTCTACTTCTATTTTGGTTTTTCATAATTTTCAGGAAAAAAGGCACTATTTTGGGCGTTTTTAGGCAAAATCAAATACATGGAAGAGTTACCATCATCAAGAAGAAGATACATGACAAATTTCACGCAAAACGGAGCAACCTACCAAAATACGGCAGTGCCGTAAAGCATTTTACAGTACCGTATTTTCGCGGCTACCGTATTATCAAGAACACAGCCGTATTTTGGTGATTTTCTGTACAAAAGATTTTGTCGAAATTACAGCACCACCGTAAGGAATTACACCACCGTATTTTCCAGCTCTTCAGACCAGAGTGATCAACCGATTTTACAGCACCGCCGTAAAGGAGTTTACGGTGCTGTATTTTGTGAAGACCTCAGATCAGAGAACTCGATTGAAATTACGGCAGTGCCATAAAGTATTTTACAGTACTGTATTTCCCATCGTTTCCATAACAGAACACTCAAGCTATTTTACGGCAGTGCCGTGAACTATTACACTGCTGTAATTCCCAGTCAAAAATGAGATTTTTACGTGGCCGAAATTTGTTCAGGCTATAACGTTTGATCCAGAACTCCAAATTAGGATCCGAAAGTTGCTGTGGACTCATCTTTAAGAGGGGAAGGCGTAAGAAGTGGAAGAAAGAACTTTTATCCAGTATCGAGAGAGCAATCAACAGGGAGGTGGCTAGGGTTTGTCCTTGTGCCGAGAGGCGTAGAGGGCACCTCAGGCCATGATTTTCACACAGAAGCTTTGCCTAGAGGAGAGGAATACACGACAGAAGTTTTAGAGTGTTTGGAGTCCAATCGGAGGAGGAATCAATGAAACAGCGGTGACAGCACTGTTCATCAAAGCAAATTATGGCTGTAAAGGATTTTACAGCCGTGTTGTAACATTGTTTCTCCTTTATTTTTGTTTTCTGATCACTCTAAGACTATGATGTATTGTATCTCTTTCTCCATGCAAGCTTAATACTCTTTTGGGACATGAGGTGTAATCCCCTTGATTTTTAATGATTAGATAATCTTCTTTTTCGTCATGATAACTTTGCCATGATAATTTTGCTCATGTGATAATTGTGCTTAGACTCTCTATAAGTCCATGTTGCTAATTATGTTTTTAGAGTTTTCGCAATGAGACTGAAAGGTGATTTGCTTGAGAACTTGGACCCCTAGAATTGCATGTTAGGATCCCTTCCTTAGGTTAGATCCAATTTGATCTATTCTAGTAGATTAATTGCCATGATAGTAATATGAATTTATGGATCGAGTCTATTTATCAAACGTGGAGATCTTGCACGAAAGTGAGGATCGGAACGTTGGAGATCCATGAGTAAAACTAGTGTTGAGGCTCGGATGCATGAAAGTGATCCTTGAGCTTCCGCTAGAGATTATCAACCTAGAATTCGGATGTATGAAAGTGATCTTGAGTTCTTTGATTGATGATTTACTTATCTACAGCATTGAGAATAGATCTTGCACGAAAGTGAGGATCGGTTATCTGCATGATTGTCTGCACGAAAGTGAGACAATACCTTTATCAAGTAAATTATGTCTTTGTCATGGTAGAATTAGACTGACGACCCTTTTATTTATGTCTAGTCATTAGAATCAAGGAGGATGAAACCCTAAGTGCCAATTTATCTCTCTGATTATCTGAGTTCGTGTGTTTTCCATTATTACTTTGCACTAGAATCAGTTCGCTTAGCTAGTAAGAATACAACTATTTGGTACTTAACAATAAGGTCCCTGTGGATTCGATACTTTTCTTTATTACTTCGATAGTTCCGTGCACTTGCGGAAGCCTATCAAGTTTTTGGCGCCGTTGCCGGGGATTAGTCCAAGGTACACGCGTGCCAGACTTGTAGTGTTCCCTTTCAGGCTATCAAGTTTTTGGCGCCGTTGTCGGGGACCTTAGTTTCGTTAATATCAAAATAGTTGTTTGTATTGCTAGACTAAGTATTTTTGTTTTAGATTTAACTTTATTTTTTCTTTTTGCAGGTTTTGGATTTTCACAGTTGTGACAGAACTGTGATATCTGAAGATTTGTGAATTTTCTTGTGTTTTAGATTTTCTATTTTTTTGTATATTTTGAAAAATAAAAAAAAAATTTGATTGATTGGTGTTGGATTATCTTTCTGTTCTTGATAGATTTGATAAATATGTCTTTTCATCACAATTCGTGGGCAACTGAAAGAGGTCAGGTATACATGCAACAAGGTGAGCATAAAGATTATTCATAGATGTCTATTGCAGAATTAGCTAAATTACACTCTTATTCTGTTACATGTAATATTTGCAAGTCTTCTAATCATTATGCTTATGAATGCAAATTTAACATGCCTCAAAATTCTAATTCTTCATGTTATCAAGATGATTCATGGTGCACGGCTGGAGATGAGATAGATTATTTGGTTCATAAATTAAACACTTCTAATAAGCACCCTGTTATGAAATCTTGTTCTCCTAATAGCTGTGTTATTTGTGGATATCCTGATCATTGTTCCTCTGATTGCCCAATTTTAAATCCCAATTTATCATGGCAAGAAAGAGATCATTATTATTCTAGTTGGGAAAATCAAACTTCTTCTTATGATGATTGCACTGATCATGTTTCTGTGCCATGCTTTGAGGATACTGAAATGTCTGAGCTAAAATCCATGTTTGAAAAAATTATGGCTAAACAAAACCGAATGCTGAGCAATCAAAGTAAGCAAATTGAGGATTTTAAGGGTTCAGTTAATCAAATTTCTTATCAAGAAGAATCTTTGACTGCTAATACTCAAGAGCTAAATTCTTATGTGCACTTGGGATGTGATATGTGTGGATATTTTGATCATTATACGTCTGATTGTCCATTTTTAAATCCTAATTTATCAATTAAAGAATCTTATGAATTGTATTCCAGATGGGAAAATCATCAATCTTTGACTGTTAATACTGAATTGCTAGAAACCCAGATTACACAGCATGATTGTTTATTTGAGTTTGATACTGAAAAACTTGATTTAGAAAACTCCCCCTGTGAACATGATTGTTTTGAGATTGAGCCTTATGTGAATATTAATAAATATCATTCTGATCTTGATAATTTTGATATTGATTTACCTGATAATTTATTCGAGGAAAAGGTTGAGAAAATTGAAATTGAAGAACCTTCTTTTGATGATAATTCTGATTTTGATAATATCTTGTTTATTGTTAAATCTGATGAGCATGATGAAGGTTCAAAAGTTATAAACATTGATGACCCCCACTTTGATTTTGGTGATATTTTTGAAATTAATGATAAATCTCTTGTGGTCAACTCTGATTCTATTAATTCTTTTTCATATGATTCTGATTTTGACTCTTCTGATAATAAATTATTTGTGGGGAAGCATGAGAAAATCGATTTTGTAGAGTCTCATCTTGATTTTGTTGATAATTTTGATATTGATAGATTATTTGATGACAAACATGAGGAACTTGAAAAGGATTTGAATGAATCTCACCTTGATGTTTTGCCCAAAGCTATTGTTAAAAATTCCGATCTATTTGAAAATTTGTGCTTTATCGAGGAATCTAATGAAAGACATAACTATTATTATGATGATCCAATGCTTGAATATTTTGATAAAAGTCCTATTGTGATTGAAAAGATTAAGTTGAAGAAAGGACTGATGATTTTACTCTCTGATAAATTTAGGAAGATCATTGAATATCCTTCATGTGAAGATTTTGATTTTAATTTCTGCATACTTGAGAAAGCCACATTGATCATGATTTGTATTGAATTTTGGATATTTGGATTAGTGGCTAAACTTTTAGGAAGAAGAAAATGCAGAAAATTATATGCTTTATACTTTGGAACCAATTCACCTGCTTCACCATGATATTGATTTTTGGTCAAGCTATGGACCTAAAATTAGCGCTTCTTGGGAGGCAACTCAAGCACTTTTATCTTAGTTTAGTTTCTTTTATTTTAATTTATTTTTAGAATTAATTTTGCTTTTATTTTTGTAGGAAAATCAAATTTTGCGCAAATACGGCACTGCTGTAATCTAGTTTACGCCTGTAATCTGCTCTGATTTCTTTTCCGAGAGTTTTTAGTATTTTACGGCGGTACCGTATTTCTTTTATGGTACCGTATTTTCTGACCGTTTTTTACTTTATGTGCCGTAATCTTGAGTGTTTTCTTTTCAAATTTTTTTTAAAAAATACGGCAGTACCGTAAGGAATTTCACGGTACCGTATTTCCTGATTATTTCTTACCCGAGAGTTCTTTGCAAATTACGGTACTACCGTAAATCATATTATGGTACCGTATTTCAAAATTACTTCCAGTTATTGAGTAGGTGTCTTCTCGCATTGATTTTAAGAAACTAGGTTACGAAAATTTTTGATTTTTGGCACGACATGGAAGTACTGATCTTTGTCTATTATTTGAATATTTTTGCTGAATTTTAAAGTCCATGGATTGTCCTAGAACACATAGCAACTTTTTGATTCTTATTAGATTTTGTGCAGTTTTTCATTTTGTAATCTAAGTAACCTTCTTTCTGCTGATACCCTAAATTCATGGTAGATTTTGACCCTTTATTTTTCACATGCCTGGAAAGATCAAGTTTTATTCTACTTCATGGTTTTGTCTATTTTCTTTTTGGATCATTAAATCTTATTTTTGGGTATGAATACTTTTCATAAAAAATTCAAAAACTACTTGATTTGCTTTCTACCTGTCATAGCTTCTTCTCTAGATTTGCAGCACCTCTAGCTACCACTGCATCTGCCTCTGACATCACTGTTTCTAGCCGTTGACACTGGATCATACCACCAGCAGATTCTTATTTCTTTTACTGCCTCTTATTCCATGATATGATTTTATTTTTTGCAGTAGAATCTTTATTATTGACTCTGATATTTTTCATCTATGCAAGATTATCTTCCATAGCCTGACGATCTCACCTCCAGGACTGTATTCTCTAGCAGGCCACTAGAGATTACTCACCCTTATGTCGGCACCATCACCATCATTGCTAGCAGCTTTTCAGCTATCATGTTCCACCAGCACTCTTCTAGACCCTCGATGATATCTCTGATTCTTTCTTTGAGAAAATTATTTTTAAAATTAATTTTTTTAGACTGTTTTTGATCTGAGCCTTATGTACCTTAAATTTTGCAAAAAATTTTCAAAAGGCACATCTTTGGACCCAGCTGCATTGACCTGACAATGATTGAGCATGATCTATATGGTTTTGTGAGTATCACTTGCACTCTCTTATTAATGACTATTCCTTATAGTGGATCTTTGACTTTATCATGTTTATACTACTCATTGGTTTTCTCTTGAAAAATGATTTTATGGATATATGGAACTCACTGTTTTGATGATAATAATATTCAAACTTATTGTTAAGATTGATGAAAGCATATGATCCACTTTCTACTATATGATGTTATGATTTATTGATAAAATATCTTCCTTGATGATGTGAGTATTTATACTAGTGATTAGAGAAAAACCCTATCATGTTAGATTTATTTCTTCAATGTATATCTATTTTTGAAATTTGACATTGGTTGATGCATGAAATTTTGGGTAGATGTGTTATTTGATGAATAAGATCTAAAGGTGAAACTACTCCTTTAAATAAAATGAGCTTATGAGTATGATTTGTGAATTGATATCAATTGATCAACCTAGTAGATGTTTAGTCTATTTTGCTATTTGTTGGGAAGGAAGAATCCAAGATCCATAAAAATAGTGAGAGACTCCCCTACTTGGCACTATGTAAAATTGATAGTGGTACCTAAGACATGGGTTGAAGTCTATGCATGAAAAAATAATAAGAGTGAAAAAATAATAAGACTCCTCTACTTGGCACTGTGTAAAATTGATAGTGGTACCGAAGACAAGAGTTAAAGTCAAAAAAATAAAAAGTGTATATCTAAGTGGGTACATACCATCTTCACAAAAACAAACAAAATACATAAAAAAAAGGAAAAAAATTCATGTGTGGAAAAAGATCTTGGAAACCTAATTCCTGTAAACAAAAGCATGATAGATTTGAACTGAAAACTAGGTGAAATCATGAGATTGAAAATTCTATTTACTATACAAGTTGCAAAGTTTTATTTGATTGAATTGTGGATCTAGAGGGTTGAGTTCTAAAGATGATATGTTTATTTGAAGTTTTGTAAATCAATTGATGTAATTTTTCATTGATGATTGTATTTTTGAAATTTATTAAGCATGAAAAGGTTATTCTTTTAATCAAATTTTGATTTCAAATTTTGATTTTTGCTTGAGGACAAGCAAAATTTGAGCCTTATGTGTTTGATGACACCAAAATATATAGTATATTTTGTATCATTCTAGGTATCTTTTCATGCTAAATTGAAGATCTTTTGCTTGTTTTTATGCTGAATTCATCAAATATTGCAAAGTCTACTTTTATTTTAGTTTTTAATAATTTTCAGGCAAAAAGGCACTATTTTGGGCGTTTTTAGGCAAAATCAAATACATGGAAGAGTTACCATCATCAAGAAGAAGATACATGACAAATTTCACGCAAAACGGAGCAACCTACCAAAATACGGGAGTGCCGTAAAGCATTTTACAGTACCGTATTTTCGCGGCTACCGTATTATCAAGAACACGGCCGTATTTTGGTGATTTTCTGAACAGAAGATTTTGTCGAAATTACGGCACCACCGTAAGGAATTACACAGCCGTATTTTCCAGCGCTTCAGACCAGAGTGATCAACCGATTTTACGGCACCGCCGTAAAGGAGTTTACGGTGCCGTATTTTGTGAAGACCTCAGATCAGAGAACTCGACTGAAATTACGGCAGTGCCGTAAAGCATTTTACGGTACTGTATTTCCCATCGTTTCCATAACAGAACACTCAAGCTATTTTACGGCAGTGCCGTGAACTATTACACTGCTGTAATTCCCAGTCAAAAACGAGATTTTTACGCGGCCGAAATTTGTTCAGGCTATAACGTTTGATCCATAACTCCAAATTAGGATCCAAAAGTTGCTGCGGACTCATCTTTAAGAGGGGAAGGCGTAAGAAGTGGAAGAAAGAACTTTTATCCAGTATCGAGAGAGCAATCAACAGGGAGGCAGCTAGGTTTTGTCCTTGCGCCGAGAGGCGTAGAGGGCACCTCAAGCCGTGATTTTCACGCAGAAGCTTCGCCTAGAGGAGAGGAAGACACCACAGAAGTTTCAGAGTGTTTGGAGTCCGATCGGAGGAGGAATCAACGAAACAGCGGTGACAGCGCTGTTCATCAAAGCAAATTACGGCTGTAAAGGATTTTACAGCCGTGTTGTAACATTGTTTCTCCTTTCTTTTTGTTTTCTGATCACTCTAAGACTATGATTTATTGTATCTCTTTCTCCATGCAAGCTTAATACTCTTTTGGGACATGGGGTGTAATCCCCTTAATTTTTAATGATTAGATAATCTTCTTTTTGGTCATGATAACTTTGCCATGATAATTTTGCTCATCTGATAATTGTGCTTAGACTCTCTATAAGTCCATGTTACTAATTATGTTTTTAGAGTTTTCGCAATGAGACTGAAAGGTGATTTGCTTGAGAACTTGGACCCCTAGAATTGCATGTTAGGATCCCTTCCTTAGGTTAGATCCAATTTGATATGTTCTAGTAGATTAATTGCCATGATAGTAATATGAATTTATGGATCGAGTCTATTTATCAAACGTGGAGATCTTGCACGAAAGTAAGGATCAGAACGTTGGAGATCCATGAGTAAAACTAGTGTTGAGGCTCGGATGCACGAAAGTGATCCTTGAGCTTCCGCTAGAGATTATCAACCTAGAATTCGGATGCACGAAAGTGATCTTGAGTTCTTTGATTGATGATTTACTTATCTACAACATTGAGAATAGATCTTGCATGAAAGTGAGGATCGGTTATCTGCATGATTGTCTGCACGAAAGTGAGACAATACCTTTATCAAGTAAATTATGTCTTTGTCATGGTAGAATTAGACTAACAACCCTTTTATTTATGTCTAGTCATTAGAATCAAGGAGGATGAAACCCTAAGTCCCAATTTATCTCTCTGATTATCTGAGTTCGTGTGTTTTCCATTATTACTTTGCACTAGAATCGGTTCGCTTAGCTAGTAAGAATACCACTATTTGGTACTTAACAGTAAGGTCCATATGGATTCGATACTTTTCTTTATTACTTCGATAGTTCCGTGCACTTGCGGAAGCCTATCAAGTTTTTGGCGCCGTTGCCGGGGATTAGTCCAAGGTACACACGTGCCAGACTTGTAGTGTTCCCTTTCGGGCTATCACTGACCCACCGGAGGTAGTGGGATTTACTTCTTATAACGCAGGAACTACAAGCTGGAACACTCTTCCGAGTCGAGGCACTGACCATGACTCTTACAGACTTCAGAATCAAGGCAATGACCGCGATCCACACAAGCTAGAGCGCTCTACTACCAAGAGAACTGAAACTAAATGCTAGCCCACCCATCTCTTTTATAGGATAAGAGAGGGGGGATAAGACAAAAGAACAATCCTAACAACTACCTACTCTTGCAGCCTAGAAAGTAGTCAAGCTGCAACTAAGACAAAACAAAACAAACTCCTACCAACTAAAGTTTAAGCTGGCGCATGTCCTTGATTCTTTGTCGTACGGTTGCTGCGATGGCGGTTAGATGAGCTCGGAGCAAGCCGCGACAAAACAACAGAATTTAGAGATTGTGGGCTATTTCATCACGGTGGAGGCTTGATGTCGGACGGAGGCGTGTGAAAATGCAACTAAAAAAATTCAATTATTTATTTTTGTATTTTTCAGAAAAAACATCATATTCATGAAAGCAGCTAGAATTCTAGGGCAATAAAGATAATCAGTTATGAGAAGTAGCTATGCCTTGGAGAAAAATCCTTACATCAAAAATTCGAACCGATTAAACCAGCATGTAGGACAAAAGTAGTTCTTTTGAATCACATAAAAGTCAAATGGGGAAGAGCTATCAGGCATGTATAATATTTGTAACAATATAGCTAGTCAGATCGGTAAATTAAGACTGCACATAAATGTTTCAGATTGCAAATGTTGCAATGCTTGCTAGGTTGAACTGGTGCTTCTTCTATGATACCAACTTATTCGAGAGGTAGAATGAATTGTATTCTTCAAATCAAGTAAAGGACAGGGGTTCTAGCATATCTATGCACCTTTAATACCTGAACAAAGAAGTCTAGTCAGATTATGGAATGAAACAAGTGCAGAAGTTGATCAGTCTTCAAATGGTGCTATTGTTTGCTGGCTGATCTGATGAATCCTGATTCAACCCAACTAATCTAGATGATGGAATAATGTTTGATCTTCCCAGTCATGCATGAATTGAAGATTTTCGTCAGCACTATTTCTTAAAATACCTGCAACAAAAACACTAATCAAATTAGTTTATAAGAACAATTGCTGAATTAATAAGGTATCAAAAGTTGCTAGGTCTCTTTGCTTGATCTGTTGAGTCTGGAATCGGCTCGACTGGTGCAAATGATAGAAGAAGTTATATTCTTCCTAATCGTGCCAGAGATTTATACTTTTGCTGCACCGATTGCTTAAAATACCTGCATGAACAAGGTTAAACAGATTAGCAAAGCAGGAAACTGGAGCAGGAAACATAAGGAAATCTGGAACAGGGGAGGTCGCGCGAGTGGAGCAGTGGTCGTCGCCGGACAGCCGGTGGTGCCTGGACTCAAAACCTGCTTCAACTAGGAGTTGCAATGGTAGTGGAGACGACGTGGTCAAAATTTCGGGCTGAGCGGTGGCCGGTCGGAGGAGGATGACGGTGAAAGGTGGGACTAGGGCGGAAACTGGGCGGAAACAGGGGAACTCATCTATGTTTCGATTCCGGTGATCAGAACGGTGGATGGGCAGATTCCGGCGGCTTTTGCTTTGTCTGGGAGAGGAGGAGTGATGGCCGCAGTTTTGTGAGGATCCGACCGGTGGATCGTTAGTGGCGAACTCACAAACTTTCAAAAAAAATCTGAAACTGTTGCGGCCGGAGGGATGAACTTGGGAGGAAGAAGAGAATGGAGGAGATTAGAGAGGAGATGAGAGGAAGGGGCTCGGCCCTAGAAGGAGACGAGGGAGGAGAGCATCCGTTAGAAGAGGAATTATACTAGAAAACTACTTCCTAAATTCAATTTCATCAAAATCTCTATCTTACAATGCTGCGATAAGAGATACATATATAGCTGAAGCTTGCAGGCAAGACACTGCTAGCGAGAGACGTTGTTACTTCCAATTTTGATCAGCAAAGAGGTTACGTTGGAGATTCCTTAAGAGGTGCACATAGACATTGAAGCTTCCTTCGTTGAAGATGAACATTGGCTAGCGATGAACGTGGGCTGGCCTTCCTTCTTTGTGCTGCTTGGCGTTGATGCAGCTCATTTGTTTGCGTACGTGGTGATTTATTCCTGATAAGCCTTGGGCCTCTTTTATTCCTCATAAGTGGGCTTGAATACCTTGGGCCTCTTTTGGAGTGGTTGAAGTAGTTCTTTTGTTATTGAGCTAGCTTTTTGAATGAGTCTTGCTAGCTTATTCGCGAGCCTCCAAGCCTTTGTCTATGGCAATCGTAAACTCCACTTGTACCTTCATGGCCGGTGGTCTCTGCCTCCATCAAGGCCTGCTCTTGGGCCATGTTGTTTAGGTGGTTGTGGTACCTGTCTTGGGCCGGGCCTTCGGTGGGGTGGGTGGCGAGGCCCATGGGTTGGAGGACCTCAGTATAGACTAATAGCGGGCTGATGACCCCCATGTAGCAGTCTGGTGGTTGACTTGAGCGTTGGGATCACTGAATTATCACCTTGCTGGGCTCCTTTGAGTCATCATGTGATGGGGGAATGTAGTACGGAGGGCGATGTACATCGAAACGGGGTTTCCGGGGTGGATCTGTGATGCGTCCACAAGTGCATAGATCTATCGAAGTAATAAAATAAGATATCGTTCCCAACAACGATCTGGTGGTCAAGTACGGATTACACGGTCGATTTATAGCTAGACGATTCAAATGGTGTTTTTGTTTGGAAGCTTCTAGTACAAGAAAATAAAAAGGTAGTTTTTAGGGTTTAAATCAATATGAAAAAAGTCAAGACTCGGGGTTTCACCACACTGACAAATATAAATTATAGCAAAATAAATTCTTTGAATAGAAAATTATAGTGTTGAAAGGGATTTTTCCTAAGGTACACATTACCTCCTCCCGAAGCATAATCTTGTATCTATTCATATCAATCCCCTACTCTTGTGACAATTAACATGAATAGACCCATTAAGTTCTGTGAAAAATCATGAAATCCTTCAAAAGAATCCAAACTACTCTCATGATTGAACTCGTAAGTTTGAAAATGATAGTTCTGACGTTGCAATTCACCTCCCGGTCCTTCTCGCAACGTCTAAGACGTAAACATACTTGATCAGAGTAAATCATGTAAATAAACATAATTCTAATTAATCAACTCTATAAAATTCATGTCAAAGATTTAAACAATAAGTTTAATCCATAAATCATCAGTGAGCTACACCCCTAATCCCGAAAATACGTTTAAGCAAACATGTTCTTCAAAAACAGCATGTATATTGATGAACTCGACATAATCTCTCTAAAATAATGCAAAAAGACATTAGGAATCTTTCCCTTGATTTGGAGATGAAGATGAAGTGTCCAAATCCCTCCTTTGCGTGATCTTTCGCTGGAATTCTGCCTAGAAATCAATTTACACCCTAGCCGCCGCCTCTGTTCATGTTTGTGTGTAGAAGCCCCCTTAAACCCTCAAAAATCCTTCCTTTTATAGTTTAATCAGTGTAGAATCTATCTAGGAAGGTTTTTGCAAAGTTTGGTTCAATTCCGACTCGATTCGGGATCAAATCGAGTGAAAAACCGAAGGGGGCGGAAAAACTCACGGGCGGTGAACTGTTTACGGCCATGACCATGAGTTTTTTCTATTTATTGTACAGAGTGTATTCGTAGCCCGTGAATATATTTATGGCCACGGCTAGAAAAGTTACGTTTGACCTTCGTTTCATTCCAATTTGATGTGCGACCTCATAATTTCCTCGGGAACCGTGCTATGGCCTTAAAACTTATAAAATCCATCATTTTCATACCATTTTGCCTGCATTTTCATAAAAACCAAGAAAAGTGAAGATTCCATATAAAGTGAAGTAAAAACATTAAAAATTGGTATAAAATTATAAAATAAGCCAAAAATATCGTATAAAATACACGCAAAAATATGATGTAAATACAACTCATCAAAATACCCTAGACTTAAGGTTTTGCTTGTCCTTAAGCAATATTCTAATATATATGGAGAATGTAAAGATAAGGAGCATTCATTTGTTTTTCCCTTAATAATGTTCTTAATCCACAATTTAAGCAATCAATCTTTCAGAGCTCAAGTAACTTAAGAAAAATCATAATAGAGATAAATTCCCAAGAGTTTACAATCCAAGAAAGATAAAAATCATAATTCATGTCATAATATTCAATCTTCACACACTAAGTATCAAATACTCTCATCTTAATAAATCCACTTCACTTAACAGATAAAATTTCTACATCAAGAATTTCAGTGATGTTAAAGATAAGAGACTTTTAATGCAATTTGGTCTTTAAACGGTTATGCGCCCTTTCCTGTTAGCATCATAACATTGTTTAAAGTATACCATGGTACAGTATAATTTAACTCATAGTCTCAATCTTAAAGTCAGCAGAATTGTCCACTTGACCTACAGCTCCCTCTTTTTCTATGCTTTTTATTCTTTTCTCTTTTTTTTTTCTTTTATTCATTTTTTTCTGGAGAGAGCCGGTTAAGGGCGTGGTATTTAAATCGTTATCGATCTTTTTACATGAGGGATAAATATTTACTTTTAAGATTTTTCCTCTGTTACTTGATCACAACAAACTTAAAGTATATTAATTCATGGTATAATATAACTCATGACTTTAGATTCCTCAACCAGAGGAGTTGGAGTAAGTCTCAGTTAAAGAAATATCACTAATCTTCTCTTCATAAAAAGTTCTCCATCAAGCAAAATTAGATAAATTAAACTTCAAGTAAATTCTACTATGCACATATTCTCATGAACGTATAACAATTCATATATGTATTTTATCAATACCAGAATTGAATTTACTCAACAATTTAAGTCTACATGAAATTTCAAAAATTCCTTAAGTCATCAAATCAAATGCTCAAAATGTTTCCTAAGTTCAGAATTAAGGATAAAATAAATTTGATTATCCTTAACAATCATAAACATTCAAATTACATATCTATAAAGCTTTGAAGAAAAGCAAAATTCATGGGGACACCCTAGACTTAAATTGTGGCATAAACATAAACATTAAATCAATACATGACAATTTTCAGAAAAAATTTGCAAGAGTTCCCTTTAAAATATATAGTGATTCCCTATTCAATTATATTAACACATCAATCTACTTATGAGAAAAGACCAAAAAACTATTCTACATCCTAAATATTATTAATGATTTTGCAACAAACTGAACCAAGATAGTTTTCTTATCTAAAATCTGAATGAACAGTAACCGCAAGAAGGAACTCGTCCAAAAGTGAGAAGAGATCTAGTAAATCAATGAAATCTAGATTTAAAATTGACACAAAAGCCTGACAATATGATAGAGAAGCAAAATACTAGAGCAGAGCAAAGATTTCTCACAAATCATGAAGAAATCTGGCTGGAATTGAGCGGCGGCGATGAAGTCATGTTCCTGAGGGGGTCTGGCGTTTCTTCACGAAATCCGGTTGGAAACGGCTAGAAGATCGCCGGAAAGAACCGCCGGAGGTGTAGGAAGGTTGGAAATAAGGATTCGTCGCCTGAGGTGAAAGAAATCAGGTGGAAACTCGGATTCACGAGTGAAGGCATGAACCCTAACTTTCGCCCGTGATATGTGAAACTGAGTCTTCATGGCCCGTGAGTCGTTCACAGCTGTAGCCGTGAATATTTCTGTGACTTAAGTCCCTTTTGCAAAATAAAACTCACGGCTCGTGAGTCATTCACGGCCATGACCATGAAAGTTTTTGTGAACTTTGGCCTTCTCGTGTTTCCTTCAAACGCAGCATTCATGTAAAAATTTCTAAAAATTTCCTGCACATAAAACAACTTATTAAAAGATTTTTGATCAATAAAAAATTCATCAAAACATGCTGCAAAAATTTCTGAAAATCTAAAAAATCCAAAACTAAAATCAAGAATCACAAAAGTCAGAAATTTGGGTTGCTTCCCAAAAAGCGTTTGTTTAAGGTCATTAGCTTGACCATAGCTTCATGTCATAGAGAAGTTGGGGAATCAGTGGCATAGTAGAGAGCATATAATCTTCTGCTTTTCCTCCATCTCAAGAGTGTGCCCACCAAAGTATATATCCAGTTAAACAGGTGGATCCATGTCGTAGTGGCTAGTACATGCATACAAAAATAAAAATTAAAGTCATGCAAAGAATACCTAATAATTTTTATGCATTTATCCAAAAGTAATATCATGCATTCTTCCTTTAGATTTATATCAGCAATTGGAAGAAGACTGAAATTAAGATCAAAAAATTCATACCTTAGATTGCTCAAGAAGTTTTCAAATTTCACATTGGGTTTTTCACTTACCTCAATATCAATGTGATTAAGAATCTCATATGTTATCATCTTTTGGGTACCTGTGGTTGGATTTGAATCAAATAATAGTTCAGCTACCTGATCATCATTATCATCTTTATCATCTATCATACAAATTCCTAATAGATTTTTCTAGAGAAAAGGAATTGATGATTCATATGGTGATGGTGGTAGAATATACACAAGATCCTCTTCCTCCTCAATTTTTTTCTCTTCAATGCACAGAGTGTATTCACATCCCGTGAATATATTCACGGCTACAGTCATGAAAGTTGCATTTGACGTCCGTTTCACTCCAAATTTGATGTGCGACCTCATAATTTTCTTGGGAACCGTGCTATAGCCTTAAAACTCACAAAATCCATTATTTTCATGTCATTTTGCCTGCATTTTCATAAAAAATAAAAAAGTGAAGTTTCCATACAAAGTGATATAAAAATATTAAAAATTGGTATAAAATTATAAAATAAGACTAAAATATTATATAAAATATAGGCAAAAATATGATGTAAATGCAACTCATCAATCTACAACTTCAGAGGTGTTTACGGCCTGGCCATGATGGCGTTCAGTTATGGCGTTCACAGTCGTGATCTGTTGCTTCAGAGGTTGTCGCGACATTCATGGCTGGGCCATGATCATGTTCACGCCCATGCTTTTGTCCATGCCTGGGATCCACGTTTTTCCAATTTTCCACTGAGGTGTTCACGGCCTCGCCATGATGGTACTCACGGCTGTGACCAGAATCTGGGTTGAATCCATGCCCGTGTTCCTCTTCACGCCTTGATCCGTCATAATTCGTCGAGGCATTCACGCTCGGGCTGTGATGGCGTTCACGGCCATGAGCGCGTTCGCGTCTAGAATCACCGGTTTTTTCATATTTCGCCATGGAGATCATGGCCTGCCCATGATCGCATTCACGCTCGTGCATCTGTTCACCGGATTGTGCCGAGATGATCATGGCTTTGCCATCTTGCCCGTGTTTAGACGCACGGCCATGCTTGTGTTCGTCAAAGTTCGCCACGACGTTCATGGCCTGCCCGTGCCTTGGCACACATCTGTGATTAGTCGTTCTAGAATTCACCGAGACAGTCACGCCCGTGATTGTCTTCACAGCTTGCCTGTGATGGTCTCGCAATAAATTTGGGGAGGGGGGCGCTTTCTCGTCTAGTTCTTCCCCCACATCAGTGCTGGCTCCTCCTGTATCAATTCCTCCCCGTGTTAAAGAGTTCTCCTCTGGAGAACTAGGGGGAAGGGCTTATCAGTGTCCAATGGCTCCTCCAATGGACCATGGAAGGGAAGGATGTCTACCACATTAAAGACAGGGTTGATCCCCATGCTCTCGGGCAAGTCCAGGACATAGGCGTTGGAGCCAATCCGCTGCACCACCGCATAGGGCCTCATGAAATGTGGCTAAAGCTTAAAATGTGCCTGGTTGGGGACACACTTGGGGTGGATGCGCACTCTCACCAGCTCACCTATAGAAAAGTGATGTGGCCTATGGTGCTCGTTGGCCCTCATTGCATTGTGAGTGTTGCCCAAAAAGATATGATGCCAAATTTCCTCATGCAAGCTAGCTACATGCTGGGCAAAAGAGTACGCATTCTTAGAGAGGTGCGACTCCATGGGAAGATCATGCAAGTCAATGGGTTTATGCAGTTGATGGCCCAAGACAACTTGGAAGGGGCTAAGACCCATAGACCTATTAGCCGCAGTATTATATGCGAATTCTACCATGGGGAGGATGGTATCCCAAGACCTCGGGCGATCGCCAATGAGGCAATGAAGCAAATTACCCAAACTACGGTTAACCACCGCGGCTTGCCTATCAGTTTGAGGGTGGTAGGCTGTGGAGAATTTGAAGGTAGTGCCCAAGAGGGTCCAAAGTGAGCGCCAGAAGTGGCTCACAAATCGAGTGTCGCGATCCGACACGATGGTCAAAGGAAGACCATGGAGATGGACAATCTCCTTGACAAAGAGGTGTTCCCCGTGGGAGGCATCCGTGGTTCGTGAACAGGGTTTGAAGTGGGCCATCTTTGAGAACTGATCTACGACCACGTAGATGGAGTCGAAGCAGGACGTGGTTCAGGGTAACCCAGGGACAAAGTCCATGATGAGGTCGCGCCAAGGACCTTCATCGACTGGCAAAGGGGTGTAAAGACCTGTGTTCAAGGGCCAGGGTTTGGCCAATTGGCATGTGCCACAGTGGAGTATGACACGTACCGCAAGTGCATGGTAATGTCATAATAATATAAAAGATTGTCAATCACATAGGGAACAAGGTTAATTACCAGGAAATCTAAGTTTCATAAGCTAAGCAATTCAAAACGTGGTAAAAAAGTAGTAAGTGAGCACAAGTAATCAGTCGCAACTGTTGGGAAACCCCGGGGATATTTTTAAAAAATTTCATAGAAAGCACAACGGAAGAATAACCCTGAAACAGGCCAGTCCCAAAAACCCAGTAAAGATCGTCATGCGAGGGAGTTGACACGATGAGATGAGAAGGTACCTTGAAGCAATTTGAGACGATGTCGATGTAGGCGCCCAAGTGTCCGCCCTCTATAGTCTCACAGACACAGATGCTTCGAGTCTTCTTCTTCCATGCTCAGTGCTAGCCTCAGGAAGAAGATCCACACCAAGGGAGTTTCTCTTGAACACTTGCGCCAATCACCAAGGTGGGGAAGCGCCAAGGGAAGAAGATGTTAGGGTATGCCCTTAAGGCTAATGTTTGAGGCCTTGGGATTGTAAAAGTATCATGTAATAAACTCTTGTGTTTATAAAGGCAATGGTTATTATTCAGTTTGTTACATTGTCTGCTGCAATAACTGTGCTTCTGAATAATGTCTCAAAGCTGTTCAGCTAGGCTAACATGCATATGTCCTTAGTCGAGATATCTTGGTGAACATGAGACAGCCTTGATATGATTGAGACTAATATGTGTTCTAATCTTATAGGATGCTTCGAGCATGGAATAAGATGTAGACTCATGGGTACATTGGATGTACTGGACAGACCCTACTAGGATATTCAATTGCTTGTCACAATGTGAATAATCCTTGTTTGCATCAAGTGGCACATGTCCTCTGACTTGAGATCACTTGTGTTTCTAGATGATGATTGTCATTGTTTTGAGGTAGTTCAATATCATTTGAAACATAATGATTATAGACTATCTTGGATAATGATCATGAGTCAGGTTAGGACACTAGTGATAGATAAAGGATTGCCGTCTCCTTGTTCAAGGAGTGTGGTGTTCTAAAGGGGCCCCCCTGAATGAGATGATTGAGAAAGTGTATGGCCATACCCAGGTGACTATGTTCATCTGATCTAATCATGCTCATCATATTGGAGTCACAGGCTTGACACGCTTGTCCAATAAGAACATCCAGTGGCAAAGGAAACATCTATGCCTAGTGAAGTGCATTCAACCTTGTGCTGTGTTTTGGGAGTAGTCTTGGAAGACTCTTTCCTTTATATCGGGAGACAGTGATGTGTTGCTAGATACCCCTCACTGATCGTGATAACGAAAGTTATCGTTACCGACATTCAAAGGAAACCCTCAGGGTCGCACAATTTGATGATATGGCTTACTTGAGTCAGATCGTGTGGACTGAATTGTTTGGGTTCAGTTTAAAGGGATTTAATCTCTGATTGTAAGTGAGATCTGGTCTGATCATGTTTGATTGATTAGGGCTTGAGATCGGTAAGCTTCGATCGAGAGAGGTGATGCTAGATCGGTGAGATCAGGAGCATCAGGAGATGAACGGTTAGATCTTGAACCTTAGGGTTTGATATGATCTAGACCAAAGGGGGCTTGGGCTTATTTGATTTGGTTTGTTGAACCAAATGCAATTAAACCAAAAGAGAACCGGTTCACTTATGTGAACGCATGGTTCGGAAAGGTGATGGCGTTTTGGTCGTTTATGAGTGCATGCTTCCATTTATGGTAAGTCATCATGGCCTCTTCTTCAAAACGCCTAACGCCAAGCCGTTCACCACTTGACTTCACTTCGCTTGGCTTCTTGCAATTTGCGTGTGGAGAAGAGGTGGACGAACGTGTGGAGCTCTCGCCCAAGCAAGATCTCGTCTCCCATCCCTTCCATTCGGCAAGGACACTTGAAGATCTTTGCTAGCACAAAGATCAACAAGAAGAAGCCATCTCTCTTCTTGTGTGCGTCACTTGTGGAGAAGATCTCTCTTGGTCTTTGCTTCCAAGCCGCCTCCTTCTCATGGCCATGGTAACGCATCTTTCACTTGATGTTTAAGTTGATCATATGAATGTATAGCATGCGATCAAATGTGAAACCCTAATTCCGCTGCTAAAATAAAGAAAGGTCACTTGCGCCCCCCTCTTGAAAGGGGTACTCACCTTAGGGTTTCTCGCTCCCCCTTGAAGGGGACCCTAACAATTGGTATCAGAGCGGTTAATATATGTTCATATGATTGCTTTGTTTGTTTTGTGATCCTTGTTAGTATAGATCTATTTCACATGCGCAACCACATGCTAGGTTTTAGGTGTTTGGCGCATGTGTGATGTTCATGTTTATGCATGTTCTTGTTGGCGCATGTTAAGTATGTTGAATGGTATTTCATCAAAACTTATATCTACTTGCGCGCAAACATTTAGATCTATATGCACTTACTATAAACCCTTAGACGGGTTGATGGGGTTGAAGTCACCCTCTAGGTTAGATCCAATAGTCTGATCAGACCATCTGACAGCCTAGATGGATCGACCAGATGGCACCTGTGCGCAAGCACAAGGTGGCTATAGGTCGATTGCATCACAGGCGTGTAGCGAGGTCTGGTTGAGACAACCAGTGAACACACATGAGTTAGGCCCGGGGTCACACCCGCTTGCCAGAACTCATGTTGGTTGTTCAGCCCTTGGCGCATGCATGGTTGACCATTAGGTCAACTCGAGTCAGTTAGGACTTGGTGCATGAAAGGGCATGGATCTAACTAGATTGATGAGTGGATCCCTATCAATGGACCGTTGTAAGGTTGTAGGGCACATAAGAAAATTAAAATTGATGCCAATGGGTTTTCAAAACTTTTATTTTCTTTATAATGGATCACATGTTGATTGCATGATGCCATGATGTTTGTTTATTTAATCTTATGTGGGATGCCCAATTTAATGTGTGCTGTGCTGGGGCCTACGAGCCTGGAATTAAACTTGTAAATTAATTTTTATTGTGATATGTGAATCACATTTTTAATTAATTTATTGTATAATTGACCTGCGAGTCAAGCTTGTCTAGATAGATCAAAATGTATTTGATTAGACAAGAGCACAAAAGCACACATCGCAGAGGCGCATTCAGCTGGTGGGCGCACCTGAGCTGCATTGAGCGCTAGGGCCCTGGGTTGGACCAGATGAGATGCAAAAGACCCAAGAAAAGCAAGTGAAGACTTAAGTTAATTAAGGTCTTACTTAGGCTATGGGCTTTTACCACATAAGATCCATGCTTTCTTTTATTGTTTAATAATTAGAATTGCATGAGTTATTTATCTTCTGCTATAGCCATAGGATTTGCCTGATAGTAAGAAGATAAAAGACCGTCAAAATCCAAACGCTAAAATATCAAGCACGTAATGCCTTCTGACGCGAAACCTCACTGTTCTGACTATCGTTGGAGCCGTGTTGTACCCACTCAGTGGGCACGTCCATCTATCTTCAGACGGTGCGGGATTACACCTGCGTGTTACAGAGAAGGGATTTATCGCTTCTCGTTGCTCAGCATAGCACGTGGTGGTCCAGGGAGTAGGTCGGGTCAGCTTGACCATGTAGGCTACATATGTGGCGCATATGGTAGCGCATGGAGGCAGCCATCTGAGGGATCAGAGACTGTGTTGTACCAACTCAGTTGGCACAGTCTGCTGGATTGCCCAGGTGAAGGGGAATCGCACGGGTTGGCGATTGGCTGGGACAGCCTACCAGAAATTAGTGCTTGTCATCTCTGTGCATCTTATCTCGCCTGAGCGGGACGCGGAGACCAAGTATGAAATCTGGATCCCATCTCACTAAAAGAGTTCTACTCTTTCGGGCTGTTTTGCTGGATTTTTCAGCCAGATAAAATAGTGAGAAAAAGAATCATTCTTAAGTCCTGATTGATTCTTAACATTGATACTGACCTTGCTGTTCTTGCATTGTTGTAGATTCCTGCAGCAACGAACACCATGAGCTTCAATGTGCGATCCCTACTGGAAAGGGAGAAGTTTGCTGGGCCAAACTTCTCAGACTGGTTCGGACACCTTAAGATCGTTCTTAAGGCAGAGAGGAAACTGTATGTCCTCGAGACGGCTGTGCCGCCTCAACCCGCTGCGAACGCCGCAAGGGCGGTTCGTGATGCCTATGAAAAGCACGTCAATGATAGCATTGATGTCGCTTGCCTGATGCTAGCGTCTATGACGCCACCGCTGCAGCGTCAGCATGAGGATATGTCGGCTATAGAGATTATAGCGAACCTCAAGATGCTGTATGCTGCACAGGCGAGGACAGAACGCTATAATCTGACAAAGCTTTTCTTTCAGAGCAAACTGGCTGAAGGGAGCCCAGTGGGAGCTCACGTGCTCAAGATGATTGGGCACAAGGAGGCTCTGGAGAAACTGGGGCATACCATCAACCAGGAGCTTGCTGTAGACATTATTCTGCAGTCTCTCCCGCCCTCTTTCGATGCGTTCATTATTAACTTTAATATGAACAAAATCGATTGTACTCCGGCAGAGCTGCTGAATATGCTCTTGACTACTGAGGAAACTCTGAAGGGAAAGCCTTCAACCACTGTCTTAATGGTTCCTTCCAGGAACAAGAAGAAGGGGAAGAAGGGCAAAGCCCCTGTCAAGAGTTACAGCAAGGCTCTGAAACAGAAGGTAAAGCGGTCAAAGGACAACAGGTGTTTCCACTGTGGCCAGCTGGGTCACTGGAAAAAGGACTGTAAAGCGCTCCAAGGAGATAAGAGGGGAAGCATTGCTTCTGGCTCAGGTATATATGTGACTGAGGTCATGTTATCTTCTTCTTCCATTTCATGGGTGTTGGACACTGCATGTGGAGTTCACATTTGTTCAAATGTGCAGGAACTCAAGAGAAGAAGGCAGGTGGGACAGCATGAGGTGGACCTACGCGTTGGAAACGGGGCACGGGTTGCTGCTGTTGCTGTAGGGGATTATTACATCTCATTACCATCTGGCATTGTATTAGAATTAAATAATTGTTATTTTGTACCCAGTATTACCAAAAATATTATCTCTATTCCTGCTCTTGTCAGGAAAGGGTTTTCCTTTGAATGCAAGATTTCAAAGTGTTATCTTACTCTTGATAATATTGTTTATGCTACTGGTTCAATTAACAATGGGTTATTCATGTTGGACATGGAATATTCTATACAAAACATTGATAATAAGAAAGCTAAGTATGCTGATGACAGCACCTTGCTATGGCATAGTCGTTTAGGCCATATTAACAAGAAGCGCATTAAGCGGTTGCATGATCATGGACTGCTGGGATCATTCTCCTATGAGGAGATTGATACATGCAAAGCTTGTTTAATGGCTAAAATGACGAAGTCTCCTTTTCCTCACAAAGGTCAAAGGGCTTCAGGTTTACTTGACCTTATACACAGTGATGTGTGTGGGCCATTTAGTAAACATGCCAGAGGTGGCTATCAGTACTTCATTACCTTTACTGATGATTTCAGTAGATATGGGTATGTCTATTTAATGAGACATAAAAGTGAATCTTTTGACAAGTTCAAAGAGTTCAAAAATGAAGTACAGAATCAGCTAGGCCGAAATATCAAGGCACTTCGTTCTGATCGAGGTGGAGAATACTTGAGTCATGCGTTTACTGACTATCTGAAGGAGTGTGGGATTATCTCACAGCTCACTCCACCAGGAACACCGCAATGGAATGGTGTGTCCGAGAGGAGAAATAGAACGTTACTTGATATGGTTCGTTCTATGATGAGTCAGGCTACTCTTCCTTACTCCTTTTGGGGATTTGCACTGGAAACAGCTGCAAAGGTACTAAACCGAGTGCCATCCAAGGCAGTTTCAAAGACTCCATATGAATTATGGTATGGGAAACAGCCGAGCTTGACATTTATCAGGATCTGGGGTTGCGAGGCTTATGTCAAAAAGCTCGCCTCTGGGAAACTGGAGAGCAGATCTAAGAAATGTATCTTTATCGGTTACCCTAAGGAAACTAAGGGTTATTATTTCTACGATCCCAAAGAGAACAAGGTATTTGTTGCTCGAACGGCCATATTTCTTGAGAAGGAGTTTCTTCTGCAAGAAGCCAGTGGGAGAGAAATAAAGCTGGATGAGAATCCAGAGGAAGGACAAAGTAGTCAAGCACAGTTGGATGAGCCTGAGCCGGTAGAACAGGTTACTGAACAACCTGAGGCTCAGATATCACGGGAACCGCGAAGATCGGGAAGGATCCGTCGACAGCCTGAGCGCTATGACGGAGTCTACATCATTGATAATGATGAACCCCTGACTTATGCGGATGCGGTCAGTGGACCGGAGTCAGCTAGATGGCTTGAAGCTATGCGAGCCGAGATGGACTCCATGTCAGATAACCAAGTCTGGGATTTGGTTGATCCGCCTCCGGGAGTTATCCCTATAGGCTGTAAATGGATCTTCAAGAAGAAGATTGACATGGATGGTAACGTGGTTACCTATAAAGGCAGGCTTGTTGCGAAAGGTTTCAAACAAATCTACGGGATAGATTATGATGAAACTTTCTCACCTGTGGCCATGTTTAAGTCTATTCGGATTCTTTTCGCGATAGCAGCATATTACGATTATGAGATCTGGCAGATGGATGTGAAGACCGCTTTCCTTAATGGAAATCTGGATGAGGATGTGTATATGACACAACCTGAAGGTTTCACTAATCCATCAGATCGTCATAAAATATGCAAGTTAAAGAAGTCCATTTATGGACTTAAA
The DNA here is from genome assembly GCA_027563935.2 of Costus lasius. Lineage (NCBI taxonomy): Eukaryota > Viridiplantae > Streptophyta > Magnoliopsida > Zingiberales > Costaceae > Costus > Costus lasius. Next base: position 24,508,078 of record CM050451.1, on the reverse strand, counting down.
CAAGCATCTAGAAGCTGAAATATTCGTTTTGATGAATCAATCTCTGAGTTTGGTTTCATTAAGAACGAGGATGACCCGTGTGTATATAAGAGGTTTAGTGGGAGCGTGATTACTTTCCTAGTCCTCTACGTCGATGATATCTTAATCATTGGAAACGATATTCCTGAAATGCATGCTGTTAAAGCATGGCTAAGGAAATGTTTCCAGATGAAAGATCTAGGAGAAGCAGCCTATGTATTAGGTGTGAAGATCTACAGGGATAGATCTAAGAGGCTTCTCGGGCTGTGCCAGAGTACTTACATCGATAAAGTCCTGGAGAGATTTCATTTAGAGAATTCTAAACGAGGATATCTTCCAGTCAGACATGGTCTGAATCTTTCGAAGAGTCAGTGTCCACAAACACAGACTGAGAAAAATGAAATGGACAATACGCCTTATGCTTCGGCTATTGGGTCCATTATGTATGCGATGTTGTGTACTCGCCCTGACGTCGCTTACGGGTTAAGCGTGACCAGTCGATTCCAAAGTAATCCAGGTATGGCGCACTGGATTGCAGTCAAGAACATTTTAAAATATCTGCGGAGGACCAAAGATATGTTCTTGATATATGGTGGTCAGGAAGAACTCAGTATAGAAGGATATACTGACGCTTCGTTCCAGTCGGACCAGGATGATTTCCGATCGCAATCAGGCTATGTTTTTAGCTTGAATGGTGGAGCAGTGGTGTGGAAGAGTTTCAAACAGTCTACTGTTGCTGATTCCACAACAGAAGCCGAGTATGTTGCAGCCTCGGAAGCATCCAAGGAGGCAGTGTGGATTCGTAAGTTCGTGAGAGAACTTGGTGTTATTCCTTCGAATGCAGATCCTTTGGTTATCTTCTGTGATAACACTGGAGCCATCGCACAAGCAAAGGAACCACGGTCGCACCAGAAGTCCAAGCACATACAGAGACGGTTTCACTTGATCCGGGAGATCATTGATCGTGGCGAGATCAAAATATGCAAGGTTCATACAGACGACAATCTGGCTGACCCGCTTACCAAGCCTCTGGCGCAGCAGAAGCATGAGAAGCACTGTAATAATATGGGTTTGAGATTTCTCAACCATTAGATTAAGTGCAAGTGGGAGATTGTTAGGGTATGCCCTTAAGGCTAATGTTTGAGGCCTTGGGATTGTAAAAGTATCATGTAATAAACTCTTGTGTTTATAAAGGCAATGGTTATTATTCAGTTTGTTACATTGTCTGCTGCAATAACTGTGCTTCTGAATAATGTCTCAAAGCTGTTCAGCTAGGCTGACATGCATATGTCCTTAGTTGAGATATCTTGGTGAACATGAGACAGCCTTGATATGATTGAGACTAATATGTGTTCTAATCTTATAGGATGCTTCGAGCATGGAATAAGATGTAGACTCATGGGTACATTGGATGTACTGGACAGACCCTACTAGGATATTCAATTGCTTGTCACAATGTGAATAATCCTTGTTTGCATCAAGTGGCACATGTCCTCTGACTTGAGATCACTTGTGTTTCTAGATGATGATTGTCATTGTTTTGAGGTAGTTCAATATCATTTGAAACATAATGATTATAGACTATCTTGGATAATGATCATGAGTCAGGTTAGGACACTAGTGATAGATAAAGGATTGCCGTCTCCTTGTTCAAGGAGTGTGGTGTTCTAAAGGGGCCCCCCTGAATGAGATGATTGAGAAAGTGTATGGCCATACCCAGGTGACTATGTTCATCTGATCTAATCATGCTCATCATATTGGAGTCACAGGCTTGACACGCTTGTCCAATAAGAACATCCAGTGGCAAAGGAAACATGTATGCCTAGTGAAGTGCATTCACCCTTGTGCTGTGTTTTGGGAGTAGTCTTGGAAGACTCTTTCCTTTATATCGGGAGACAGTGATGTGTTGCTAGATACCCCTCACTGATCGTGATAATGAAAGTTATCGTTACCGACATTCAAAGGAAACCCTCAGGGTCGCACAATTTGATGATATGGCTTACTTGAGTCAGATCGTGTGGACTGAATTGTTTGGGTTCAGTTTAAAGGGATTTAATCTCTGATTGTAAGTGAGATCTGGTCTGATCATGTTTGATTGATTAGGGCTTGAGATCGGTAAGCTTCGATCGAGAGAGGTGATGCTAGATCGGTGAGATCAGGAGCATCAGGAGATGAACGGTTAGATCTTGAACCTTAGGGTTTGATATGATCTAGACCAAAGGGGGCTTGGGCTTATTTGATTTGGTTTGTTGAACCAAATGCAATTAAACCAAAAGAGAACCGGTTCACTTATGTGAACGCATGGTTCGGAAAGGTGATGGCATTTTGGTCGTTTATGAGTGCATGCTTCCATTTATGGTAAGTCATCATGGCCTCTTCTTCAAAACGCCTAACGCCAAGCCGTTCACCACTTGACTTCACTTCGCTTGGCTTCTTGCAATTTGCGTGTGGAGAAGAGGTGGACGAACGTGTGGAGCTCTCGCCCAAGCAAGATCTCGTCTCCCATCCCTTCCATTCGGCAAGGACACTTGAAGATCTTTGCTAGCACAAAGATCAACAAGAAGAAGCCATCTCTCTTCTTGTGTGCGTCACTTGTGGAGAAGATCTCTCTTGGTCTTTGCTTCCAAGCCGCCTCCTTCTCATGGCCATGGTAACGCATCTTTCACTTGATGTTTAAGTTGATCATATGAATGTATAGCATGCGATCAAATGTGAAACCCTAATTCCGCTGCTAAAATAAAGAAAGGTCACTTGCGCCCCCCCTCTTGAAAGGGGTACTCACCTTAGGGTTTCTCGCTCCCCCTTGAAGGGGACCCTAACAATTGGTATCAGAGCGGTTAATATATGTTCATATGATTGCTTTGTTTGTTTTGTGATCCTTGTTAGTATAGATCTATTTCACATGCGCAACCACATGCTAGGTTTTAGGTGTTTGGCGCATGTGTGATGTTCATGTTTATGCATGTTCTTGTTGGCGCATGTTAAGTATGTTGAATGGTATTTCATCAAAACTTATATCTACTTGCGCGCAAACATTTAGATCTATATGCACTTACTATAAACCCTTAGACGGGTTGATGGGGTTGAAGTCACCCTCTAGGTTAGATCCAATAGTCTGATCAGACCATCTGACAGCCTAGATGGATCGACCAGATGGCACCTGTGCGCAAGCACAAGGTGGCTATAGGTCGATTGCATCACAGGCGTGTAGCGAGGTCTGGTTGAGACAACCAGTGAACACACATGAGTTAGGCCCGGGGTCACACCCGCTTGCCAGAACTCATGTTGGTTGTTCAGCCCTTGGCGCATGCATGGTTGACCATTAGGTCAACTCGAGTCAGTTAGGACTTGGTGCATGAAAGGGCATGGATCTAACTAGATTGATGAGTGGATCCCTATCAATGGACCGTTGTAAGGTTGTAGGGCACATAAGAAAATTAAAATTGATGCCAATGGGTTTTCAAAACTTTTATTTTCTTTATAATGGATCACATGTTGATTGCATGATGCCATGATGTTTGTTTATTTAATCTTATGTGGGATGCCCAATTTAATGTGTGCTGTGCTGGGGCCTACGAGCCTGGAATTAAACTTGTAAATTAATTTTTATTGTGATATGTGAATCACATTTTTAATTAATTTATTGTATAATTGACCTGCGAGTCAAGCTTGTCTAGATAGATCAAAATGTATTTGATTAGACAAGAGCACAAAAGCACACATCGCAGAGGCGCATTCAGCTGGTGGGCGCACCTGAGCTGCATTGAGCGCTAGGGCCCTGGGTTGGACCAGATGAGATGCAAAAGACCCAAGAAAAGCAAGTGAAGACTTAAGTTAATTAAGGTCTTACTTAGGCTATGGGCTTTTACCACATAAGATCCATGCTTTCTTTTATTGTTTAATAATTAGAATTGCATGAGTTATTTATCTTCTGCTATAGCCATAGGATTTGCCTGATAGTAAGAAGATAAAAGACCGTCAATTGATCTTCTCATATGGGTCGTGACATACTCAATGACAACCGTTATGACCTCCCAACTATGGCGAGATGTTAGGTTGTATCAAAGTATGTCCCTAACCACATAGAAGAGTCAATGACCTCAAGTCTAGGGATCAACACATCTCCTGTCACTTGTGAGGATAACTCATGACACCAAGTCATTGCCTCACAGCGGGTCGATCCAGTATATATCTACCACTGATATACCCATATGTCTGTGTTAGCGTTTTGTACCTAACCAGCCCATATACCAATCTCTCATGTACCATAGCTGTCCCATATCTACTAAGGTACTTGAATGGGGACAAAAAGTTTGAGCACAGATCCAATCTGTCTCCAGGGACATTATCACATAAGCACACATTCGCAGATGTAAACAAATGATGATAACGACAATGTCAGAATGATATATAAATATCAATGTTAAGTAGTACAATAATAGACCAATATTAGGTCTTAGGGCATATACACCAACAATCTCCCACTTGCACTAAGACCTAGAGGTTGAAGAATCTCAACCCCATATCTCTAGCGTGACCATCATGCTTCTGCTGCGCCAAAGCCTTGGTCAATGGGTCTGCCAGATTATTCTCTGTGTCAACTCTGCTAATCTTAACATCACCTCGATCAATGATCTCTCTGATGAGGTGAAATCTCCTGAGTATGTGTTTGGACCTTTGATGAGACCGTAGTTCCTTTGCCTGTGCAATTGCCCTATTGTTATCACAATAGAGCTCCATGGGATCCACAGTAGTTGGAACCACCTGAAGTTTAGAAACGAACTTCCTTATCCAAATAGCTTCTTTGGCTGCCTTAGAAGCGGCGACATACTTAGCCTCGGTCGTAGAATCTGCTTTGGTGGATTGCTTGAAGCTTTTCTAGCAAACAGCTCATCCATTCAATTTGAACACATAGCCGGCCTGCGATCTAAAGTCGTCTGGGTCTGACTGGAATGATGCATCTGTGTAGCCTTGAACACTGAGCTCTTCCTGTCCTCCATAGACCAAGAACAGATCCTTAGTTCTTCTTAGATACTTCAGGATGTTCTTTACAGCCACCCAGTGCTACAGACCTGGATTGGATTGGTATCGGCTGGTTATGCTCATAGCATAAGCCACATCTGGTCTAGTAAGGCCATGTCATCCCTCTCAGCCTGTGTGGTGGGACACTGGCTCTTTGAGAGAGTAAGGCCATGTCTCACTGGAAGATATCATTTCTTGGATTGCTCCAAGTTAAACCTCTCCAGGACCTTATCAATGTAGGTACTTTGACTAAGGGCCAGAAGCCTCTTGGATCTATCCCAGTAGATCCTTACGCCTAAAATATAGGCGGCCTCCCCTAAGTCCTTCATCTTTAAACATTTTCCTAACCATGTCTTTACAGAGTTAAGACTAGGGATATCGTTTCCGATGAGTAGTATGTCATCAACACACAAGACCAGAAAAGTCACCAAGCTCCTACTGAATTTTCTGTACACACAGGCGTCATCTTCACTTTTGATAAAGCCATAGTCTCTCACAGCTTCATCAAATTGAAGATTCCAACTGCGAGATGCTCGCTTTAATCCATAAATGGATCTCTTTAGCCTACAGACCTTATTGGCATCTGTAGGATGGATGAAGCCATCAGGTTGTGTCATATACACATCCTCAGTCTGTTTCCCATTAAGGAACGCTGTCTTAACATCTATCTGCCATATCTCATAGTCATGATATGCAGCTATAGCAAGCAGAATCCGAATGGATTTGATCATGGCAAATGGCAAAAAAGTTTCATCATAGTCCACCCAGTGGACCTGTTTGAATCCTTTAGCCACAAGTCTTCCTTTATAGGTAACTATATTGTCATCCATGTCAGTCTTCCTCTTGAAGACCCATTTACACCCTATGGGTTTTACCCCATCAGGTAGCTCAACCAAATCCCATACTTGGTTAGCTGACATGGAATCCATCTCGGATCGCATGGCCTCAAGCCATCTCTCGAAGTCTAGTCCATTGACCGCCTCATCATAGGTCTTGGGTTCATCCTCAATGATGAAGATCCCATCGTGTTGGGTCGGCAGCGACCCATACCTCTCAGGCGCACGACGAATCCTCTCAGACCTACATGAGGCATGTGTCTGAGCCTCAGCATTAACTTCTTTCATGAGAAATTCTTTCTCTAGAAAGATAGCACCCTAAGCAACAAAAATTTTGTTCTCGGTGGGAACATAGAAGTAGTATCCTTTAGTTTCCTTAGGATACCCCACAAACACACATTTATCAGATCTAGATTCTAGCTTGCTAGAATCCTGACGTTTGACATAAGCCTCACATCCCCAGATTTTGATAAAAGAGAGGTTAGGGTGTCTCCCACTCCATACCTCATATGGTATCTTGGAGACACTCTTAGATGAAACGTTATTCAGTATAAGAGAAGCTGTCTCAAGTGCAAAACCCCAGAATGAGGCTGGTAGAGTTGCAGGACTCATCATGGATCAAACCATGTCCAACAAGGCTCGATTTCTCCTTTCAGACACACCATTCCATTGAGGTGTTCTAGGAGGAGTTAGTTGGGATAAGATCCCACACTCTCTCAGATAGTCAAAGAACTCACTGCTCAGGTACTCTCCACCACGATCTGATCGAAGAGTTTTAATGGATCTACCAAGCTGGTTCTCTACTTCATGTCTGAACTCCTTAAATTTCTTAAAGGATTCATATTTATGTCTCATCAGATAGACATAACCATATCTACTGAAATCATTAGTAAATGTGATGAAGTAGTTGTACCCTCCTCTGGTTTGTTTACTAAATGGCCCACACACATCACTGTGTATAAGATTCAATAAACCTCCTACCCTCTCACCTGTCTTGGTGAAGGGCGCCTTTGTCATTTTCCCTAATAAACAAGGCTCAGAAGTATCAAATTCCTCCAAGGAACTTGAATCTAACAACCCATTTGTATGGAGTTGTTGAATGCGATTCTTGTTTATATGGGCTAATCGACAATGCCATAGGAAAGCACCAATTGAACCACTTAGTTTGGTCCTCTTACTATTTATGTTACAAATAGAGCTATCCATGTCCAAGACATATAAACCATTGCATAATGTACCCTTCCCATAAAACATATTTGCAAATGAAAAAGAACAAGTTCCAATGCCAGTCCATGAAGTTGGATCCAACCAACTTGTCCTTCTCAAAAAGGGATCACAGTGTCAATCCACTAGTGTTTATGGCCATTATTCTACAACAACCAAGAAACAACATATTAGTACTACTTCAAATCATTTAAACTGGACTTGTTTTAAATGATTATGGCTCCCACTATTTAATCGAATTGACAACCCACAAAGTCAATCAGGAAATCTGAGATTTCCTAGTGAGATGGGATCCTTATTTCACATGAGGCTTTGCGTCCCACAAGGGTGGGATGAGATGCACAAAGTGACCCATGCTTCTTAAGGTGGGCATGCCGGCCGATTGCACTTGTCAATTCCCCTTATTGAGACAGTCTAGGCATTTCATGTCCAGCGAGGGCTGGATACAGCATGAAACCCTAACCTCTTAATGATGCCTCTAGAGTTCCATTATGTGCCTAGCACATGTGAAAATCTAGTCAAATCCATTCCTAACCGTTATGCCCAGGGCCAACGAGTTTCCTTGCGAAGGCATGCCCAGGGTAAAACTGGACTGGGGAAACCATTGTCACCACACACCTTCTAAAGATAAGTGGGTGTGTCCCACGAGGGTGGGAAACAGTGCACAACACCACTGATCGATAGCTTGCTGAGGGCTACGCGTTAGAAGGCTACTAGACTTAATATATTTGATTGAGGGTTTTTGAGGTCTCATCCTCTTAGTTTTATCTTATGTCTAACATTACAGGCATGCAATCCTACAGTGAGAACATAAAGATAAAACATTGCAGGCATACTTTAGCAGATAAGGAAAGCAGTAAAAGGATGATGTGATCATGGCCCATTCAAGACATTGAACAAGCCCATGCCAAAAGGGGTTCAATTCTTGACCTAGGACTCAAGCCCCTAAAAACTAAACCTAGCCTAGCTGACCTCTAGCTTGATCTTCAAGGTTAGCTCCAAGGTCCACCACACCATGGTTTAGCTCTCAAACCCTAGAGGTAGTTCTAGGGAAACCCTAGAAGCACACCCCCATGGTTTGGCCAATGCCATGGGTCCTCCTCCAAGGAAGATGCACCACCTTTGTTGAAGCTTATTGCGCCATCAATTATGTAGGATGCTCCCCCTTAATCTTCATCTTGAATTTTACAAAATATAATGAAAAGAATGGCGGCACGCATGGCTCACAAGAATACATCGCAGGCATGCAATTGGGGCTTAACTAGTGATCACAACATCATGCACAAACAAGGTACTTACTCATGCAATTCTATATGCTCATGAAAAACCTAAAATCTGAAATTTTAGTTTCTTATAAAACATGTCTTTCTTCCTCTTCTTCTTATCACAGATCTTTTGATTATCTGAGATTATGTTTCATCATGATTTTATAGATCCTTTCAGCTGGCAATTTTGTCAGATCAAGAGACCCGGCCAGTCCGAAGACACAATGCCCATTCTACTTGACAAAATTGTGTGCGCCTTCGATCTTAAATCAATCAGAAAAATAATCATCCAATAATAAAAAAGAAATTGAATAGAGGATTGGAAGCAAAGATGTAATATCCATCCTTTTAGTACACTAATTATGAATATCTTGTGAGTTAGTTGTATAAATGAGAATTATAATGTTCATACTAGGAGTGTGATGTTTTGTATAAATTTGATAAGTGATGTTATTGCAACCCTAGAAGTATATAAGTATAGTGTTGAGGTTATTCTCAATTGTGAGTTTCTAAATTTATTTGATTTGAATCCTCGGAGATTGAATTATAAAACAAATATTCAATTACATGATTATTCTAGAGGTGCGACAAAAGACCTACAATTTTTCCTACTTAGCAAAATCGTGAGCATGGCATATGCAACTTGCGAAAAATTAGATATGGCATGTGAGCTTAGAAAAGCATGAAAAACATCGTTCGAGGCTCGCAAGTCCCTATGATACCACTGTTGGGAAACCCCAGGGATATTTTAAAAAATTTTCATAGAAAGCACAACAGAAGAATAACCCCGAAACAAGTCAGTCCCAAAAACCCAGTGAAGATCGTCATGCGAGGGAGTCAACACAATGAGATGAGAAGGTACCTTGAAGCAATTTGAGACGATGTCGATGTAGGAGCCCAAGTGTGCGCCCTCTGCAGTCTCACACACACGGATGCTTTGAGTCTTCTTCTTCCACGCTCGGTGCTAGCCTCGGGAAGAAGATCCACACCAAGGGAGTTCCTCTTGAACACTTGCGCCAATCACCAAGGTGGGGAAGCGCCAAGGGAAGAAGAGGAAGAAGATCTCTTTAGTCTTGATGGAAGAAGAGGAGAAAATCTCTAAGAACCCCAAGCTTTCGCCCCTCCACTTGTCTCCACGCCTCCAAGAGGAATTAGTGCCATGAGAGGGGCGGGCTAAGGTCTCTTTTATAGAGATCATGTGTGGCTTGGAGAAGAATTAGGAGAGCATGATTTTAGGAATTAATTAATTAAATCCTAATCCAATTAGGACTCTAATTAATTTAAATAAAATCAGCCCTATTAAATCTCCACAAAAATAGGACTCTAATTAATTAATTAGCCCCTATTTTATCTCAAATGATTAATTAAAAATCAACTTTAATTAATCACATTATATTAATTAAGGCATAGGCGCTAACCCTAGTCTAACTAGGGTTAAATATGCGCTTATCTTTTCTTCTCCTTAAGCCCAATTAACTTATCAGTAAGCCCAACTATATAATGGGCCTAGCCCAAGGTCCATTATGCATGTTAATCAACCCATTGGATCCAATCCAATTTAACCCAAGGTCAAACGAGGTTAACCATGGTTAATTTGGTTAATATGTCAAAAATGGAAGTTGGCTCTAATAAGTTTCTTCCATCTCATCAGGCCCATTGGCACTGATGAAATCTCCCAAATAGATCTGAACTATCCAATAATTCGATCTAAAGGCTATCCGATCAATACGAAAACTCGAGCATTAAGGTGTGCGACCCTGTAGGTTCCTTTGACGTTGGCAGTGCTGACCTAAGGTCACCACAAGCAGTGAGTGACACCTAGCAGTGCATCGCTACTACCCAAGTCATCGGAATGGATATTGACATCGACATCCCCATCATCGCAACTGGGCACTGATGTATTTTAGTCCCTTTGCCAAACTGATATCCGATTGGACAAGTGTGTCACCTCTTGTTTTAACCCAATCACATGGATATGACTAAATCAGGTTCTCACCTGGGTATGGCCATACACTTTCACTCATAGAACCATAAGGGGCCCTATGGATATCAAGTTTCCTTCAGGAAGGGGCAAATCCTCTATTTGTCAATTGACCTTCTCATATGGGTCATGACATACTCAATGACAATCATTATGACGTCCCAACTACGGTGAGATGTTAGGTTGTATCAAAGCATGTCCCTAACCATATAGAAGAGTCAATGACCTCATGTCTAGGGATCAACACATCTCCTGTCACTTGTGAGGATAACTCATGACACCAAGTCATTGCCTCACAGCGGGTCGATCCAGTATATCTACCACTAATATACCCATATGTCTGCGTTAGCATTTCGTACCTAACCAGTCCATATACCAGTCTCTCATGTACCATAGCTGTCCCATATCTACTAAGGTACTTGACTGGGGACAAAAAGTTGTAGGACATATCCAATTTGTCTCCAGGGACATTATCACATAAGTACACATTCACAAATGTAAACAAATGATGATAACAACAATGCCAGAATGATATATAAATATCAATGTTAAGTAGTACAATAATGGACCAATATTAGGTCCTAGGGCATATACACCAACAGCAACTAAATGGAAGATGTCTATAGGAAAGGCATAGGGACTTTGGTATCAACCACGCTGATGAATGATACATCTACAAGTGCACGGAATTATCGAAGTAATAAAAAAGTTTATCGTTCCCAATGAGGATTTGGCAGTTAATTACCAACTTCTCAACTAGTTTGAATCTAGGCAAAATCAAGTGATGGGTTGCGTTGAACTCTAAGTACGAGCAATATCAGAAACATCGTTAAGGGGGTTTCAATTTCAGGAAGATCGGGATGTCAGGGCTTCACCACACTAACAAATACGAATCAAGTAAAGATAGCTCTTTGAATAGAAAATATTTATCATGAAAGGAACTTTTCCTAATGTACAGATTACCTCCTCCCGGAGTATAATCCGGTATCGAATTGCGTTAACTCCCTACTCTCGTGACAATTAACGTAACTAGACCCCTTAAGTTCTATGAAAGGCTTTGTATAACCTTCAAACGAATCCAAACTACCCCCGTGATTGAATTCGTAAGTTCGGTTAAAATAGATCCGACGTTGCGATTCACCTCCTGGTACTTCTCGCAACGTCTAATACGCAATTATACGTAGCCAGTGTAAATTACGAACTAAACACAATTTCAATCAAATCATGACAAAATTATCATATAAAAGAGTGAGAATACAAATTAACTCGTAAATGTCAACGAGTTAAGCCCTTAATCCCGAAGTAAAGGTTTACTCGCTCATGTTCTTAAGAAACAACATGTTTGTATGATGAACAAGCATAAATCTTCTAAAATGGCAAGAAATTCACTAAGACAACAATTAAATTGGCTTCCCCTTGATCTGATGATGAAGAAGAGTTGATCAATCTTGTCTTTTGCTTGGAATCTCGCTAGAATCCGCTCGGAAATCAGAAATTCACCCCTAGTTGCTATTACCGATCATGTTCATCCCAAAAAGCTCCCTTAACCCTCAAAAAATTCGATTGTTTATAGCTTGACCGGTTCGGAACCCATGAAGGAACATTTATGCAAAGTTTGGTTCAAATCTGGTTCGAATCAGGAAAGAATCGAGTAAAAAACTCGACGAGCGGACATTTTTACGGCCCATGATGACTTTACGGCCGTGACCGTAAAAGCTTATGTGTACAGCCCTTTGTACACAGAAAGTTTCACGGACCGTGATGGATTCACGGCTTTACCCATGAAAGTTTCTGTGCATTCCCATACTTAGCCGCATTTCACCCTTTACTCGAACTCCAAAATTACGGCCGATCCCATAATTACGACCAAGACCGTAAATATTGAAATCATTACTATTCTCGCTCTAAATTTCATGTGTAAGCTCGTGATCTCCTTGGGAATCGTGTTGTGGCTTCAAAACTCATAAAATCCATTATTTTCGTGCGTTTTTACCTGCATTTTCACCAAAACCAAGAAAAGAGAAGATTCTGTGCCAAGTGAAGTAAAAATACCAAAATTAGCACAAAATCATGCAAATAAGCTTAAAATATAGTATAAAATATAGGTAAAAATGTGGTGTAAATACAACGCATCAAAATACCTTAGACTTAGAATTTTGCTTGTCATCAAGCAATACATCGATATGTATAAATAATGTAAAGATAAGGGGCACTCAATTGTTCCTTCACCAATAAAGTTCTTAGTCTATATTTCAGGTTACCAACTTTTCATAACTTAATTAATTCAAGAGAGATCACAATAAAAATAAATCGTCAAGAATTTATAATCCAAGAAAGATAAAATTCACGATTCATGTCATAACATTCATCCAACACGTTTCGAGTATCAAATACTTTCGAGCTTAATAAATCTTCTTTAATCAATAGACAAAGATTTACTTCAAGTCACTTGGTGAAACTGTAGATAAGAGATTTTTAATGCAATTTGGTCTTTAAACTGTTATGTGTCATAACATTGTTTAAAGTACACTGCTTAGAGCAGTATAATTTAACTCATGGTTTCGATCTTAACTCAGCGGAGTCATCACTTAGCCTACAACTTTTTCTTTTTCTCCATTTTTTTTATTTTATTCAGACTTCAACTCATGTCTTCGGTACCACTGCCAATTTTTTGCAGTGTCATGTAGAGGAGTCTTTTCTTCTCTCTCTCTCTTTTTTTTCTTCAAAAGAATAAAGCCTGCCAGTGATAACTCATAACCTCAGATTGTACAACTAGAGGAGTTGGAGCAAATCTCAAATTAAATATGCATATCACCAAATTTCTATCCATAAAAACTTTCTATCAGCGAAAGGAAGATAAAAACAATCTGGTGTACTATGCATATGTCGGTTGAACATAGAGCATTCAATATATAAATTATATCAATACCAGAATCGAACTTACTCAACAATTTAAGTTTACATGAAATCTCAAAAAGTTTCCTAAGTCATCAAGTTGAATGCCCAAAAAGTTTTCTAAGTTCAAAATTGAGGATAAATACAATCTGGTGTACTCTTAAAAATCATAAACATTCAAAATTCATCTCAATAAAGCTTTGAAGAAATGGCAAGATATGAAAAACACCATAGACTTAAATTGTTGCATGTGTATACATTAAATCAATGAAGGGTTTCAGAAAAATTTTGCAAGAGTTCCGTTTGTAATATTGGCAAAACCCTATACAATTATATCAAAAGAATGAAACATGACTCAGAAAAATCCAGAAAATATATCAAATCTAGGGTGATTTACACGGTAAACAAGTTTCAAATACCAAATACAGTCACATTTCACTATCAAAATTTCAGTTTACCATTTCAAAGTTACTATTCATTTCTAATATCGAACATGTATCAAATATCATCTAAAAATGTGTAAGATCATCAACACAGCACCATAAACCATCAGATAATATCCCAAACATATGGTGAACATCAAATATGTACAAAACCATCCAATCTATACCATGTTTAGCATCCTAAGGTCCAATACCATCATATATGTACAATGTCAACTCAAATATCAAATGTCAAATAAAACTCCAAAAAATGAATCACATAATATCAAGATACAACACACACATATAAAGAAAACATAAAATATCTGTGTGTGGTCATATTAGCATCAAGTCTACCAAATCCTGCTCGCAAATAGGATAATTGTGAGATATCATGGATAATATCAAAGAATAATGTTAAATGCATAAGAATGAAATATTTGTGTGTGGTCATAGAGTCTATTAGACTATCTCTGTGTGCTCGGAATCCTCCTCCTCATCTCTGATACTGATGACACGAAAATTCATAGTATATTTTGTGTCATTTGATTGGTCTTTTGTGTCATATGTATGCTCTTTTGCTTGTTTTTAAGCCTTATTTGTCAAATATTGTGGAATCTACACATTTTCTTATTTTTGATCATTTTCAAGTAAAAAGTGTCATATTTTCATGGATTTTGAAAGATCTGAGCACACGAATGGATTCCAGACGTCGAGACAAAGCTGCCCGTCAATTTTCATGCAAATTGGAGATAGTCAGAAAATTACACCCCTGCCGTAATTAATTTTACGGGTGTAATTTTCTGCCCAGATTACACCACTGCGATGACAATTTTTACAGGTCATAATTTCCTGCCCAGAATACACAGAAGCAAATTACGGCACTGCAGTAATATTTTTTATGGGCCGTAATTTCATAGAAATTTTTCACAGAATAAAATATGGTAGTGTCGTAATCAAAATTACAGGCTGTAATTATATTTTTGAACGAGTCTTCCACTGCCTCCAAAATCTGATTTTTTTTCAAACTCGATTTTGGGAGATCCAAGGCACCAATTCAAAAACTGTAAAAAGGGGATCGTTTTATAAGAGGAGGAGAAGATTTGAGGACAAGAATCATCCAATTTCATCACCAATCGAGAGAGAAATCAAAGAAGGAAGTTTCGGGTGAAATAGTGTTTTGTGATTTTACTATAGCAGTGTACTATTCACAGCACTGTAGTAGGTTACTGTAGCAGTACGATAGCTGCCAAAATTTTCCAAAATTACGGTGGTGTAAAATCAGTAACTTCTATTCTTCCTCTTTCGAATTCTAATTTTTATCATGAATTTTTATTGTATTTTTAACTCCATGAAAGTGTAAACTTCTCTTTGGGACTTGGGGGTGTAATCCCCTTAATTTCATAATGACTAGATGATCCTTGATTCGTCAGGAAACTTTTGTTATGATAATTCTACTTTTGTGACGATTGTCTTTAATTTCTTCTAGTTTCATGTTATCAGCATGTATTGGAGTTTTTGCAATATGGACTGAAAAGTGACTTGCGAGAACTTGGAATCCTAAAATTGAGAATTAGGAACTTATCGTAAGAAATTAGGTTTGTTCTTGTTTCTAGATTTTAGAAGTCTATTGACTTGTTGATAATTTGACCTAGGAGACATTAATTAGTTAAACATGAAGATATTGTAAGAAATTAAGCATCAGATCATTGGAGAACCTGTAAATCTAAAGTACAAAAGTATTTAGTTTTCACTTGAGATGATTGACATAGAGATTGGATGCATGAAAGTGATCTTAAATCTCCTTGTCAATGATTTACTTATCTTTAGCATTGAATTAATCTTGTGTGAAAGTGAGGATTGATTCTTTGTAAATTGTCTGCGCGAAAGCGAGATGATTTCTTTATAAAGTAAATTATATCTTTATCATAATAAGAGTGGACTGATGATGTGTTTATTTCCTTCTAGTCATAGAAATTAAGGTGGATGAAACCCTAGTCCCAACTTTTCTCTCTGTTATTTCGTGTGATTTCCGTTTGTAACTTACATCGTATTCAATTTGCTTAGCTAGTGAGAAAACAACTATTCGGTACTTAACACGTAGGTCTCTGTGGTTCAATATGTTTTTATTACTTCGAAGTATCCGTGCACTTGCGGACACAACAAGTACGTCATGTCGATGAAGATGGGAGATGCCGCCGCAATAGCTCCTCTATCGCGCGTAAAGACTCGAGTGTCCTCGACTGTCCCTGCTCAAGACGCGATATGTCGTCGCGCATCCTCCGCTGCTTGGCTCATATCTACTCTAGGGATGAATCTGGCGGCACTGAAGTAGACAGTTTGGCAGATGTAGATGGCCTATCAGTGGTGGACGGCTCGACTAGAGGTATGTGCTCTGAAATCAATGACGGTGAAGGAGGTGAAGCTGCCTCTCTAGGACCTCCCCCACATGTGGGATCCACGATCTAGTTCTGCTGAACACGAACCATAGTATGGTTCATATTCGGTAGCCTCATAGTAATATCTGTATGCCTGAACATTAGATGATACGAGCTCCCAAGCCTCGTAATCATCTTGATGGCGACGCAGGCATCCATATCTAGTCTGGGATTGCCCTTTGCCTCGTTCAACCCCGAGAGGTCAATACCGAGGGCAAGGGTAATGGTAGTGACCATACCTCCCATGACCAACACTCCTCTCCGCGCCCTAGCTGCCTTATGAATTTGCTTCATGAGGTAGAATGGGGTGCTGGCGCGGAATCCTGTCAACATGGCCCATAAATAGAATAACTCTGTGGATCTGACCATGCCGTCGCTCTCTACCCTTCCAAAAATGGTGTGCGCAAGTACTCGATGTACATATCTAAACACTAGGCTAGATAGTCGGGTGGCTCTGGCGGTCCTCGAATCAAATCCTCCCTCACTGCCCCATAGGGCCTAGTCCTCACTGACCTCCTCCGAGCCATAATATCAATCAAATCAAATTCTAATATGCAATTTTATCAAAGATTCGTGAATGCTATAGTACTCCCAATAACCGCCCATGAAAATCAATCCAGAAATCTATGATATCTACTTCCAAATCGATGCAAAGGGTAGGCAAATCACTACTGGTACTGAAAAGTAAACCTTGAGTAGAGTTTGCTCACGAATCTGTGCAGAAATCGTGTATGAATCGGTCGAAAATAGGTTCTGGGCGTGCTGAAGAGCGAGCGGCGCTTCCTCGCAAAATCCAGCCAAAATCCGGTGGAAGATCGCTGGAAAACAGTCACTAGTAGTAGAGGAAGATCGGTGGATGGGTTTCGTCGCCGCAAGAAGAAGGAATCGTCGAAAATCGGTGATTTACGAGCGTGGGCGTAAACCCTATCTCGCTTGTTAAGTTTAAACCGTAAGAACTTACGGTCCGTAAATGCTTCACGGCTTTCGCCGTAATTTCTCTTTTATGTACAGTCCCAGTTATGTTTATAATCACGGCTGCGCGATATTCACAGGTCTGGCCGTGATTTTCGCCTTTTGACTTTGTTCTTGGCCATAAAATTTTTTTAAAATTCTTAGAAAATTCCTGCATGTAAAACAACGAATTTAGAGTGTTTTCCTATATAAAGATTCATCAAAACATGCTGATAAATTTGATTTAAAATTTAAAGATAATAAACTTAAAAGAAAATTGCTAAAATTAATAAAGTTCAGAGCCTCTGGGTTACCTCCCAGGTATCACTTATTTAAGGTCCTTAGCTTGACCAAAACAATGTTCATTGTCCTTCAGGTGGATAGGAGGCACAGTGGATAATAGGCAATTGTTCATCTCCATGCTTTTCCAAGTCACTACATGGGCTTAACTTTGAAGTTTGAGACAGTGCCCATGTTCCATCTTTCTTCTTCTTATCCCTTTTATGCTTCAAGAAATTTTCTAAGGGATATTCATCAATTTCAAAAATATTTCCATCATCGAAATTGTTCCCCTTCACTTTAGAGGATTGATGGGAACCTACAAAACAAAGCTTCTTAACTTTTGAAGAAAAATCATAAATCAATTTACTTTCACACATATTCAACGTTAATTTCTCATGCAACATGTCTATTACAGCTCCTATACTTGTCAAAAATGGTCTACCTAGAATAATAGGTGACTTAGTGTCTTCTTCCATATTAACAATCATAAAATCAGTCGCAATAGAAAATTTATCAACTTTAACAGACACATTTTCCAAAATTCCAATAGACTATTGAACATAACCATTAGCAAATTGAAGACAAATTTCAGTAGGCATAACTTCTCTGCTATCTACTTTTTCAATCATATATGAGGGCATCAAACTTACGCTTGCTTCCATGTCACATAAAGCATGTTTAATAAAGATCTTACCAACTTGGCAGGGAATTGAAATGACTCCAGGATCCTTTACCTTTGTTATTTCCACGAGCTTTCTTACCTAACTGCTTTTCATTTCAGTTTTACCATTGTCAAATTTTCTTTGAGCTACTCTCAATAACCTCTAGGGGAAAGGAACTAGTGGAACATATGCAGGCGGACCTACATATTTTTCATATTCTTCCTTCTCCTCGAATTTCTCTACTTCATGGAAAGCCTCCCCAGGTTTGTCCTCAAGATCTTCAATAGGTTCTTCAGGTACATCAATGCTTTTGCCATTCACAACAGTGACAGCATTGCAGTGTTCCCTGGGATTCATCTCAGGTTGTCCCGGAAGTTTTCCTATGGGCTTGTTAGAAGTACCCGCCTACTGAGCTATCTGGCTCTCCAACATCTTGTTGTGGGTAGCCAAGGCATCCACATGAGATGTCAGATGCTTAATAGCATCAGTGACATCCTCATTATATTTCTTTTGTTGTACAACAAATCCTTCTAAGAGAGTTTCCAAGTTAGACTTCTGGGGCTGTCCATATTGTCTGGATTGAAAACCTGGTGGTGGCCTGTTATTCTATTGATTGTACTGTAGAGGAATTTGCCCTTGATTGCTGTTGTAAGATAGGTTGGGATGGTTCCTCCATCCTAGATTATAGGTTATAGAATACGGGTCATTCACTGGTCTTTGATTAAAATTTCCCAAGGCGTTGACTTGCTCCTGACTAGAGTCTTCTTGGGATGAGGCTATGAGTTGACAATCAGATGAATTATGCCCTGTAATGCCGCACACTTCACAAGAAATAACATTAACAGAAACTGAGTGAAAAGTGAAAGAATCTAATTTCCGCGCTAAAGAATCTACCTTTGCCGCTAGAGATGTTAAGGAATCGTTGCTATACTTACCAAGTTATGTGGAAATAGTACCTCGCTCATTGGACCAGTGGTTATGGTTCATAGCCATGTCCTCAAGCAAAGTAGTTGCCTCTTCCACTCCCTTGCTCATAATAGCCCCTCTAGCACAGCGTCCACCATCAACTTGGTATTGTAGTCTAATCCATTATAGAAGATGTGGATTAGAACCCATTTCTCAAGTCCATGGTGTGGACACATACGCTGGAGCTCCTTAAAGCGATCTCATGCGTCATAAAGAGATTCTCCCTCACGTTGTCCAAAACCAGTAATCATGTTGCGCAATTAGGCTGTCTTCCTAGGTGGGAAGTATTTGTTCAGAAAAGCTCTGGAAAGCTCATCCCAAGTGGTAATAGATCCTGCTAGTAGTAAATATAACCAAGCTCTCGCATGGTCCCTGAGAGAAAATGGAAAAAGTCTTAGTCTTATTACATCAGAAGATACACCATTAACTTTAACAATATCGCAATATTCTAAAAACATAGCTAGATGGAGATTAGGGTCCTGATTTGGGGAACCCCCAAATTGATTTTGTTGGACCATCATTATCAGCACTGGCATGAGCTCAAAATTGTTCGCCTCTACATTGGGTCGAACTATGCTTGAATTGAAACCCTGTATATTTGGTACTGCAAAATCTCTCAAAGACTGGTTGTTTGCCGCCATTACACCTTCTTCAGAAGTCTTCTGAGTCTGAAACTGTAATCTCCTTCGAAGGCGAAATGTGCGTTCAATCTCTGGGTCTTCTGAAAACAAAGTACTTGTATGTGAAACTCTGGGCATGCAACGTGTAAGCCAAAGTAGAAATAAATCAACAATAAATAAAACAAAAAGAAAATAAAATGCTAAAGCAAAAGAAAGAAAAATGCCTAGTTTCTAAACTTATCAATTAAGTCAATATTAACTAGTCGTAATCCCGGCAACGGCGCCAAAAACTTGATACGTCCGCAAGTGCACAGAATTATCTAAGTAATAAAAAAGTTATCATTCCCAACGAAGATTAGACAGTTAATTACCAACTTCTCAACTTGTTTGAATCTAGGCAAAATCAAGTGATGGGTTGTGTTGAACTCTAAGTACGAGCAATATCAGAAATAGCGTTAAGGGGGTTTCAATTTCAAGAAGATCGGGATGCCAGGGCTTCACCACACTAACAAATACGAATCAAGTAAAGATAGCTCTTTGAATAGAAAATATTTATCATGAAAGGAACTTTTTCTAATGTACAGATTACCTCCTCCCGGAGTATAATCTAGTAACGAATTGCGTTAACTCCCTACTCTCATGACAGTTAACGTAACTAGACCCCTTAAGTTCTATGATTGAATTCGTAAGTTCAATTAAAATAGATCGGACGTTGCGATTCACCTCCCGGTACTTCTCGCAACGTCTAATACACAATTATACGTGGCCAGTGTAAATTATGAACTAAACACAATTTCAATCAAATCATGACAAAATTATCATATAAAAGAGTGAGAATACAAATTAACTCGTAAATGTCAATGGGTTAAGCCCTTAATCCCGAAGTAAAGGTTTACTCGCTCATGTTCTTAAGAAATAGCATGTTTGTATGATGAACAAGCATAAATCTTCTAAAATGGCAAGAAATTCACTAAGACAACAATTAAATTGGCTTCCTCTCGATCTGATGATGAAGAAAAGTTGATCAATCTTGTCTTTTGCGTGGAATCTCGCCGGAATCCACTCGGAAATCAAAAATTTGCCCTAGTCGCCACCGCCGATCGTGTTCATCCCAAAAAGCCCCCTTAACCCTCAAAAAATCTGATCTTTTATAGCTTGACTGGTTTGGAAGCCATGAAGGAACGTTTCTGCAAAGTTTGGTACAAATTCGGTTTGAATCAGGAAAGAATCGAGTGAAAAACTTAACGGGCGAACATTTTTACGGCCCGTGATGACTTTACGGCCGCGGCCATAAAAACTTCTGTGTGTACAGCCCTTTGTACACAGAAAGTTTCACGGACCGTGATGGATTCACGGCTTCACCCGTGAAAGTTTCTGTGCATTCCCATACTTAGCCGCATTTCGCCCTTTACTCGAACGCCAAAATTACGGCCGACCCCATAATTATGGCCAAGACCGTAAATATTAAAATCTTTACTATTTTCGCTCCAAATTTAACATGTAAGCTCATGATCTCCTTGAGAATCATGTTGTGGCTTCAAAACTCATAAAATCCATCATTTTCGTGCGTTTTTACCTGCATTTTCAACAAAACCAAGAAAATTGAAGATTTTGTGCCAAGTGAAGTAAAAATACCAAAATTAGCATAAAATCATGCAAATAAGCTTAAAATATAGTATAAAATATTGGTAAAAATGTGGTGTAAATACAACGCATCAATGAATCTATCTGAATTAAAACTTATCTCTTACAAGAGTTCATAATCTTGCATAAGGAATCTTTTCACTAGTACAGGTTGCCCCCTTTCGGTCGGTACAACCTGGTATCTACCTAAAACAACCTCATACTCTCGCGGTAAGTCATTTTAGAAAAATCCATTGGGTTCTAAGAAAGATTATGTTACCCTCGAGTAAATCCTAACTACTCTTGTGTTAGGAGTTCGCAAGTTCTATTTAGGGAATTCGCCAACACGATCTTCCTCTTGGTCAGGATCGTGTCGACTAACAAACAATACTATGTGGCCAAAGCAATATCATGTAATAGCAACTACTAAGTAAAATATGCTCATATAAAATCTCAAAAATAACAGAACAAGTTCAAATCTTATGATAGAAAACTTCAGCGGGCTTCAACCAAGTCCCAAATAGGGTTTTACGCTACAAGACTGATGAAAACACGCACAAATCTTTCCAATATATCACAAAAATTACAAGCAAATGTTTAGAAGAGAAAGGAGAAGATGAACCGAATGTAATCTCTAGAAATCATTCATTATACCTTAGAGATATCTTACATGCATTTTCTTGAGCAAGACTTCGTAGATTTGTTGCTGATGCAGTGTGCACATTATACTTTTTATGTTTTATTTGTGTATGCGCATTGTATTTTGATATTAAGTGGTATATCTACAGTTTTATTTGACATCTGACATTTTAGATAATATTGTATATACATGATGATATTGGATTTTAGAATGTTGTACATGGTCGGGTCATGATGGTATTGTACACATGGGTTGCTTATCATGTATCTATGATGGTTTGTGGTAGCTTGTGATGATATGGTGATGATTTGGTTGTTTCTTGAATAATTTTGATAAGAGTTTTGATATTTGAAATGAATAGTGATTCTGAAATGGTAAAATGTGATTTTAATAGTAAAACATGACAGTATTTAATGTTTGAAACTTGTTTACCGTGTAAATTGTTGATATTTAGGATGTGATATAGTTTCTAGATTTTTCTAGGTCATGTTTTCATCTTTTGATATAATTGTACAGGTTTTCGCTCACATTACAAAGGGAACTCTTGCAAAAAATTTTCTAAAATCTTTTATTCAATAATTTAATATTTGTACACATGCAACAATTTAAGTCTAGGGTGTCCCCACATATATTGCTTTTCCTTCAAAGCTTTATACATATGTATTTTGAATGTCTATGATTTTTAAGGAATATCAAATTTGTTTTATCTTTAATTTTGAATTTAGGAAACATTTTGAATAATTGATTTGATGACTTAGGGAACTCTTGAAATTTCATGTAGACTTAAATTGTTGAGTAAATTCAATCCTGGTATTGATAAAATGTATATGTGAATTGTTATATGTTCATACGACACGTGCATAGTATCTTTATAGTTGAAGTTTAATTTAATAACTTTATTTTGATAAAGAACTTTTTATGAATAGAAAATTAGTGATATTTCTTTAACTGAGACTTGCTCCAACTCCTCTGGTTGAGGAATCTAAAGTCATGAGTTATATTATACCATGAATTAGTATACTTTAAGTCTGTTGCGATAAGTATCATGCCCTTGACCGGCTCTCTTTAGAAATAAAAAAAATGAATGAATAAAAGAATAAAAAGAGAGAAAGGAATCAAAGCATAGAAAAAGAGAGAGCTATAGGTCAAGTGGAAACTTCCCTGACTTTAAGATTGAGACTATGAGTTAAATTATATTGTTTTGTGGTATACTTTAAACAATGTTATAATTCTAACAGGAATGGACACATGATAGTTTAAAGACCAAATTGCATTAAAAGTCTCTTATCTTTAACATCACTGAACTTCTTGAAGTAGAAATTTTATCTGTAAAGTGAAGTGGATTTATTAAGATGAGAGTATTTGATACTTAGTATGTGAAGGTTGAATGTTTTGACATGAATTATGAATTTTATCCATCTTGGATTGTAAAGTCTTGAGAATTTATTTCTGTCATGTTATTTCTTAAATTTTTTAACTTCTAAAAGATTGATTGCCTAAATTGTGGACTAAGGACAATATTAAAAGGTGAATAAAGAAATGTTCCTTATCTTTACATTCTCCATACATATCAAACTATTGCTTGAGGACAAACAAAGTTTGAAGCCTATGGTATTTTGATGCGTTGTATTTACACCACATTTTTACTTGTATTTTGTACTATATTTTAGGCATATTTTATGGTTTTATACTAATTTTTAGCATATTTGCTTCACTTGGTATAGAATCTTCACTTTTCTTGATTTTTAATGAAAATGCATGTAAAATGACTCAAAAATTATGGATTTTACATGTTCTGAAGCCCTAGCATGATTCCCGAGAAGATTACGAGGTTGCACATCAAATTTGCAATCAAAACGGTGAAGAACGCAACTTTCACGGCCTTGGCTGTAATTATTCCAGCCGGCCATAAATTTGGCGTTCGAAGGGTGAAAAAACGGCTAAGTTAAAACGTCCACAAAAACTTTCACGGGTGAGGCCATGAATCTTTCACGGTCCGTGAAACTTTCTGTGTACAAAAGAGCTTATTCGCAGAAACATTTACGGCCTCAGCCGTAAACACTTTACGAGCCATGAAAGTTTCTGCCCCTTCGAGTTTTTCACTCGATTCGACTCCAAATCAAATCGGATATGATCCAAACTCTCCAAATTCATTCCTTGAAGGGTTCCGGACCGATCAAAGTATAAAAGGCTCGATTTTTGGAGGGTAAAGGAGGACTTTTCGAATAAAGACAAGCGGCGGCGACTGTTAGGGCGAGAACTAGTTTCAGAGCAGATTTCCGACAAGATTTCATGCAAAAGAGAGGATTGATCACCTCCTCTTCATCTCTAGATCGAGGGAAAGCTTTTCTAATCATTTTCTTAGCAAAATTTTTGTAATTCGAGAGGATTTAATGCTTGTTCATTTGATACACATGCTGTAAACAAAGAACATGAGCGAGTAATTCTTATTTCGGGATTAGGGGTTTAGTCCGCTGACAATTATGAAGTAAAAATTATATTTTTACTCTTTGTTATGATTATTATATCATGATTTGATTAGAATTATGTTTAATTCATAGTTTACTCTAGCCAAGTATAATTGCATCTTAGACGTTGTGAGAAGAACCGGGAGGTGAATCGCAATGTCAGATCTGTTTTACTCAAACCTACGAATCCAATCACGGGAGTAGTTTGGATTCGTTTGAAGGATTCATAGGTTTTTCATAGAACCTAATGGGTCTAGTTACGTTAACTATCACGAGAGTAGGGAGTTAGCGTAGTTAGACACTAGGTTACGCTTCGGGAGTAGGTAATCCGTACCTTAGGAAAAATCTCTTTCATAATCATAATTTTCTGTTCAAAGAGTTATTTTCGTAAGATTCTTAATTGTCAATGTGGCAAGGCCCCGTGTCCCAACCTTTCAAAACCTGATTTTCTCTAAACACCGTTTCCATTGCTTTTCGTACTTAGAGTCCTAAACAATCCATGACTTGATTACCTAGATTTAGACGAGTCGTATAGTCAGTACTTGACCGCCTTATCCTCGTGGGAATGATCTTAATTTATTACTTCGATAAATCCGTGCACTTGCAGACGCATCAGGAATCACGTCTAAACATGAAGATCTTGGGTTGGCCGTGAAGTGTTCTGTGTAATTTCAAACTTGCATGCGAATCATGAGTGAACCCTGATGTGTTCACCTGGCTGTGATTTCCAAATCAGCTCCGATCGATCTCAAATTTGCTGTGTAGACTCGTCACCTTATAAGAAATCACTCAATGACTTTAGAATCTCCAAAAAAATCCAAAAATGAGTGATTTTACCTGAAATTGCACAAAGATGAGAGAAAGTGTAGATTCCGAAGCAAACAAGTAAATAAGCCTATATGGAGCATGGAAACATCAAAATTGGCCTTGTTTTGAGATAAAATAATGCTAAAAATCACTATCAAAATGCAAGACATCAAATACTCCCAGACTTAGATATTTGCTTGTTCTCAAGCAATAAACTAAGATGAAAAGCATAATAGGTGCAAAAGTAATTATTCAGGTTGAAAACATACACACTAAATCAGATAATATCTATGAGTAATCCATGATCCAGACAGAACAAATCAAATAATTAGATGAGAGAAAGTGTAGATTCCGAAGCAAACAAGTAAATAAGCCTATATGGAGCATGGAAACATCAAAATTGGCCTTGTTTTGAGATAAAATAATGCTAAAAATCACTATCAAAATGCAAGACATCAAATACTCCCAGACTTAGATATTTGCTTGTTCTCAAGCAATAAACTAAGATGAAAAGCATAATAGGTGCAAAAGTAATTATTCAGGTTGAAAACATACACACTAAATCAGATAATATCTATGAGTAATCCATGATCCAGACAGAACAAATCAAATAATTAGATGTCTGAAATGCTCAGTAGTTAGGTCCCATAATTTCTAGAAGTCAAGGAATTCTGCTAACGACAAACAAAGAACTCAATCAAGCATACATGTTACTCATGCAAATCCAATTCATCCAAATCTACTTGTTGGGTTAGACACAAATGTATTATTGGGGAAGTATGCTCTAGTGTGATCTCTTCTCATTGTGTCCAAGTTTAGAATCAAAACTAATAGTGATATCAGACTTCAACTCATATTCTTAGGTACCACTGCCAATTTTTCGCAGCGTCAAGTAGAGGAGTCTCTCTTAGATTTCAACTCACATCTTAGATACCACTGCCAATTTTTTGCAGTGCCAAGTAAAGGAGTCTAAGAGTTTTTTCTCTTTTTTTTACTAATAGAAGATGAACATGAAAAGTAATGGTAGAGCTCTTCATCTCATATGTAGTCATCCCCCAACAAGAAACAAGGACTCAAGAAATAAATAAGTGAATATGTACCTCAATATGAAATCATATATAAACCACTAGCATGTCATCCTTGAACATTCACAAAAATGTGTGACCCACTAATGAATAGTCTCAAGCGTTCTAATCAAAAGATTCAAAAATCACAGAACAAACAGACGTGATCATAGAGTATTTTCTAATTGGATGATGCATTCAACAGGTCATAATTATTCCTTACCCAGCATGAATTCAATCTCAAAGATTAAACCTAGCTATCATAGGGTTCGAATTTGAATAACATGATGTTCAAAATTTGGATCAAAATAATTCCACTAAAGCATAATGAACACATGACTATAGCTTGAACCGAATCATCACAGTGCAATTATCTAAAGCATGATAATAGACATACCATCATTCAATCTATAACCATGACAAAATCAACTCAGCCATATAATAACACAGTAAGATAGGGAGTGTCACATGGTACTAGCACAAAGAAACATATCCAAGTATCATACATCAGAGTTGGGACCTAAAGATGGGACCAGGCCCTCAAGTAGTGGCATATATGAACAATATCAAATGAATATCCACACAGCAAAGTAGCAGATAAACTAACCATCATCAGAAAAGAGAAATATCAAGTCAAAGAGAAAACATAACAACCAGAGATAAGAACTAGAAGGCAGACAGCTCACCCACTCTAACTGTCACATAGTCCTCTATGTGAAGATCAGGTACGTGAGAGGAGTAGGTGGGAGGCTAGCAGTGGAGAGGCTCACTTCTTCCTTCGCGGCCGAGAGCCTTGAGCCTTGGAGCTCTTGCCCTTGCCACAGTGAGAAATATCGGGGTGTTCCTTCTCCAAAGAGTCAGTCACCCGCTCCATGTTATCGGCAAAGAGGAAAGCAAGCCTCTCATCTAAGGAAGATAGCTTCTCCCATACAGAGTTCAACATCTTAATCTATCGCTACATGCCGGTCTCCATGGTCTGTTGTATGTCCCCCTGCGAGGACTGCTCCTGACGTAGATACTGTAAAGCAGTGACCATTTGATCCTGAATCTCACCCTAGCGAATAGCTCCCCTCCCTGGCGAAGCTGCTCCTTGCACATCTCCTAAAGGAGGGTCATCATGGATCCTGTAGAAGAAGCACTACCAAAGTGAAATGTGTTAGGGGCAGGGGGAGCACGGTCAATTGGGTCGGGCTCTGGGTCGGCGATGGGCTGAATGCGCCAGTTCTTCACGTGCACTATGGTGCACTCGGTGTTGGGTAGCGGCAAAGAGAACTGACTACCTTTAAAAGTGAAGCAATACGAGTTACCCGGTGGATGAGAAGCTTCATAGCAACGCACGACTTGATATCGAATCGATTGTTACTACGAGCCTCCGGTGTACTATAGGGGATGACTCCCAAAGAGACCGCCAACGGGGTGAGCAAACCACCCATAACTATAGTCCCCTTCTTCGAATGTGCGACCCGACTAAACTGCTTTGCCAGGTAGTATCCAGAATCAACCTGAAAAGAATGTAACATGGCTCATAAGAAAAATAACTCGGATTGACGAATCATACCGTCACTCTCGCCACGTCCGAAAATGGTGTGTGCTAGGACCCGATGAATATAGCGTAAGGTAGGGATGCTGATGCTAGAGGCCCAGGTAACTCAAGCAGAAAAGTTATACTCAGTAGTGATGACTCCCCCAAAAATGTTCTCGGAATATTCTCGGGGCACCTTGTGCGTACAAGCATCCGGGAACCCATAAACGCAGTGTAACTGGGCCAGAGTCATAGAATGCTCGATGTTGCCCACCTTGAATGTAAGGCGTCCAGGATCATCGTCAATGATGGTCTCCGCCCGGATATCAATGGGACTGAAAAAAATTCCAATGTAAACCCAATGTACGTAGGGTGGGCCATCTGGAAAAATTGGTTCCAACCAATGTTGGAGTAGAGCCACTCCATGTCATCTAGAAGTCCCAGCATGTTCAGTGTACCACAGTCCAAATACCGTGTGTTGGTAACCTTCCGCTGCACCAATAAGTTGTAATGCGCTTCCTTCTTGGCGTTACGGAACTGAATGCCAAACTCATTCGGCGTCGGGGCTGGATGCTGCGGCTGCCATGCGGAAGATGATGGATGCCGTAAAGATGAGGGCGTAGTAGGGACCCTCGACGGTTGTGTTTGAGGCGGATGCGGCGGTGGTGAAGGCATGTACTCCTCTCCCTCCATGGAGGAATCGAACATAGGGCATAGGGCATACCTCCGAGAGACTAGGGTCTTCCGTTTGGGTGCTATCTCAGTCAGTGGTGAAGTTTGGTGGTGGCTAGGAAAGTTCGAAAGTAGATCAGTGGAGAATGGGGACTCGGCGATGATCGGGACGAATAGAGGCGGAAGAACATGAAAACTTGAATAGGAACACAGATCGGCCATAAAATCCGATGATTGGGAGCTCTAACCTTTGGGGGGAAGTGGGAGATTGGAGCAAGGACCGCCTGGAAGCAGCAAAAAGCTGAGAGATTGCCGAATAAGGAAGGGATCGAGAGCGTGTGAGTTGGCGGTGCGGATTTGGATCAAACCCTAGCCGTAAGTGTTGATATATACGGCCAGGTTAGTTTTGGAGATATAGATGAACCCCGTGGTGTCTACCCAGCCTTGAAGCTCTATGTGGGTTTTCGGCATTTTCGGAATCATGGGTGAACATGAGTGTATTCACCCAGCCATGAAGTAATCTAGAGGATTTCAGCCCCTTTGAAAGCATGGGTGCACCCCAATGTGTTCACCCACCCGTGAAGTTCTCTGTAAGAATTTGGGCCAGTTAGAAATACGAGCGAACCCTAAAATCTTCACCCGGCCGTGAAGTTCACTACTGCAAATCGGACATCCCAATACAGTATACTTCATGCCTAAACACCAACTTCATCGTCTGGCCATGATTTGCTCTGTGAAAAACCAGTTTTTTGCCATCCACAGTAGACTTCACGGGTGAACCCCGATGTGTTCACCTAGCTGTGAAGCTCTCTGTACTGCACAAAAATCCCAATTTAGATAGCCTACTCTCCCAGTAATTCCTACATCACAAAAGAAGCCACTATCAGCAAAAATTCTTAATAAAAAATCATTAAAAACTAAACAAAACTAAGTAATCAAAGAGTTCATCTAAAACAACTAAAAATCAACTCAATATCAAACAAGCAAACAGAAACTTGGGTTGCCTCCCAAGAGCGCTAGTTTAGGGTTAATAGCTCAACCATAAGAAGTTTTTATGTCACCAAGTCCATAGGGTCTGAAAGGGTAAGAACAACCCCTTTCACAACTCACTCATCCTCGAAGTAGTGCTTGAGTCTATGCCCGTTTACAGTAAAGCTTCTAGTGCGTTCTGTCTAAATAGTGATGGCGCCATAAGGTCGGACATGTTGTACCACAAAAGGACCAGACCATCGTATTTGTAGGTTCCCTGAAAAAAGCCTCAGTCTCGAATTAAATAGCAACACTTTGTCACCTATGTGGAACTCCTTCTTCAAGATGTGCTTATCATGCTAATGTTTTGTCCGTGCTTTGTAAATCTTGGCATTCTCATATGCAAAGAGGCGCATCTCTTCTAGTTCATCCAGTTGGAGCTTCCTCATCCACTTTGTAAATCTTTTATTATTGTTTTATTATTGATTAAACACATAGATATTAAACAAAATAGCATGAATATTGATTAAAGATCATAGATATTCACCAAGTATTATAGATATTAATCAAAATATAATAAATATTAATCAAATATTATAGATATTGACCATAATATCATAGATATTAATTAAATATTATATAATAATCAGAATATCATAAATATTAACCAAATATCATGAATATTAGTGAATTGTCATGATATTTAGTTAATATTTACCTTAGTTAGTTAATATTCACTATATTCTAATCAATAAATACTTGGGCAACATGATATTTGATAATATACATTATGTTTATTTTAAAATTTATACATTTTTTAACCCGGATTTTGTTGGCAGTGCATCTGCTAGGAAATTTTTCCACACATGATCATGGCTGCCAACTAATTGCCTGTGGCTGTGTCTCTTTTCTTTTGATGATCTTACTTAAAAGAAAATTATTTAGAGATATATCGGTATTATATTAGCAGAAACAAATGTACGTGATGCTGCTAAGCGAGCAACGAGCTCGCTCGTGAAATCATGCAGCAGCAATTATTACACACATTCTTCTTGATCAAAAGAAACATTCCTGTGAATTAGAGGACAAAGATAGGCTACATCTTGGGCGCAAGGCGGCTCTTGATCTTTTTCACCTCCTTGGCCTCAATCAGGAACGCCTTGCTGAGCACATCATCCGGCACCTGCGGAGTCGCCGCGAACAGAGTCACCGCAATCGACTGCGTGCCTGGAAGCTGGCTGTTGAAAGCAGCGATTACAGCTGCTGGAACCTTGCCATTGTTCTTCTGGAAGTGGACGAGCCCGCGCGGGAAGGCGAAGACCTCGCCCTTAGCGATCGTCTTGGTTATCAGCATGTTGGCCGTGGTGATGAAGCCGACCTCGAGGGTGCCCTCGAGGACGAAGACGACCTCGGTGGCGCGCGGGTGGGTGTGGGGCGGGTTGAGGCCGCCGGGGGCGTAGTCGATTCGCGAGAGGGAGACGCCGAGCGTGTTCAGGCCGGGGATCTTCTCCACGTTGGCCGCCGTCACCAGCGAGCCCATCGTGTTGTTGGTGGCGCCCGGCGCGGCCAGCCCCTTGAAGAAGAAGTCCGCCTCTGTCACTTGTGCCGCCGGCTTGCACGCGAACCCGTTTAGCTTCACGCCTGAGTTGAGGTCCGCGACGCAGACGTCTTGGAGCATGTCAGGATCGGCGGCGAGGCAGGGAGGCGTTGCGAGGGAGAGAATTAGGAAAGGCAGGAAGAAAAGCGACTTCGTCATGGTTTGTTTGTTTGTCTGAATGCCTGCTCGCTGTTGTTGCTGATGCTCAGCCTGCTATTTCTGCTAGATTGGAAGTCAAACTGTGGCTGTATTTATAAAAGGGAGGGAGAAGGAGAAAGAGGAAGGGGATGTGAAGTCAACGGTGCAGCCTCGTGGCGTGCGTGGACGCGTTGCTGAATGAAATGGGCCATTGGTGTATGCGGAAATGAACGAGTAAAGTGGATTGTTTGGAAGGCATGAAATGAGCCTAACTATTGTTTATTATATCTCTATAGTTGGCCTACATCCCCAAGACAATGTTTTGATTGGAAGATCACATACACATTCGTGTCTGATGTAGACTTCAGTTTAGTGGACTGGGACGTTTTTTTCGTTTTTTTTTTCATTCTTTAATCCTATAGCTTGATAACAACGGCCCAAAGAGTGAAAACATGTCTGGTCGAGCATAATTTCATATGCCCTTAACGGACAATTTGCACCCTAACATCAGCCATTGTTGTTGCCATTTTGTACAAGTTCGAGCACATTTTCGTTATTTTGGCTTTTCTCTGGTTGGAAATAGTGAATCTATACTTTCTCCGCAAGTCTACTCGAGTGACGTCAACATGAATACATCTGTAGCTGAATTGTCTTCTTGTTTGTTCTGTAGACGAGCTCACTTTGTTCGTGAACTTTAACACTATTTTCTAGCGAGGAAGGAAAGAGAAAGAGAATGAAAAACTAAAACGAAAATGAAATAGAAGAGAGAATAAATAAAATCACATGTAATACACATGATGCCTCACACGAGTAAGTGCAGGAGCACATCCTGTGTGATGTCTGTGGCGGGGAAGGAGATTCGGTGATGCGTTGGAGTTGGAGCTTCAGGCGACAATGGCAAGGAGCATGGGTTCTCTGGCGAGCTAGCGAACTGACGGTGAGCCAGCAAGTAGACAAGCAGGTGCTTCGGTTAGCCGGCGAGCCGACAGGCGAGCGAGGGGGGGGGGGGGGTACAGCATCTCCGGTGGCCCGGCGGTAGTGCAGAGCACCGGACAGGTGCTGTGAGCAGCCGAGTAGGGGTGAGCAACGTTGGGATGATGGCAGGCGATGTGAGGGGGAGGGCTAGTTGGCGTGATTTTTTTTTTCTTTGTTTTCCACCCAAATTGGGGATCGTGTTTGGAGGAAAAGTATTACTTATTTTCTTCCTTTCTTTTTCTTTCTGACCAAAAAAATAAAAAAAAATTATTTCTTCTTTTTTTCCATCCTTCTTTCCCTCTTAGAAATAGGGTCTTAGGAAAAAAAGTTGCAACAAACTCTAACGCCAACGAGCAGACGCACGTACTTGGCTTCTTCTGAACATGTTTTCACTTTGAAATTGCTGCAGGGAAAGCATGTTACAGCACAGCATATGTTTTGGAAAATATATAGAAACCCGGATTTACTCTAACGCCTTTTGATTTATTTTGTTTACATTTATAAGTAAGAAAACCGAATTAAACTTACCCTAAAACATCACTACAACTATGAAAACTAGAATTACATGAAATAATGACATTAAACTAAAGTAGGTTCACCATGCACCCCTTAAGAATAAAAGATACGTCCATTCCGTTCTTCTCTGTTCTAACGGTGAAAATGCACCAAAACCTACATAGACATAGGCAATTATTATAGGTGCATATGAGGCCAAAAGGGGAGGTTATGCCTTCAAGTTTCTCTGGCTAACAAAAGCTAAACTAAACTAAGAACTAATTAATTAGTTAAACTAGTCAGAGAGGAATGGAAGGATGCACCATGGAGCATATTATTAGGTGTACTGAGCGGGCAGAAAATCCCTCGACCTAGCATGGTTTATAAAGCCCTCACGCCAGGCACATGGGCTATTTTAGGCACGGTTATAAAATTGATTCAAACTCGCACACTAACACTATCTTAATACTAAATTGTGCTCAACTAACTAGAACAACACAATTTGATTTCATTAATATATTAAAAATAATACTATAGATATAAAAGCTTCTAGAAAAATATATAGAGTACCAAAAAAATTACGAAAATAGAAAATTAAGAAAATTATAAAATATTAGGTCATTAAAATTTTATTTAGATAATAATAATATAAAAACTTTGCAAAAAATTTTATTTTGATATTAATAAATAATAATGATAATATAAAAATAGGAAAATTTCTAAAATATTAATTTATTAAAATTTTATATAATAATAATAATATAAAAACGTTAGAAAAATATAAAAAAAATTAGAAAATGGGGGAAATTATGAAAATGGGGAATAATTACTTACACAAG
The DNA here is from genome assembly GCA_027563935.2 of Costus lasius. Taxonomy (NCBI): domain Eukaryota; kingdom Viridiplantae; phylum Streptophyta; class Magnoliopsida; order Zingiberales; family Costaceae; genus Costus; species Costus lasius. The sequence continues at coordinate 24,474,687 of CM050451.1, read as the reverse complement.
TTTTTTTAAAAAAATATTATTTATTTTAGACTTAGACCTTTATAGGCTACCTACATACTTCACTCAAATAAAGAATCAAGTCTACATAGTTCTCTTTTTATAATTCTTTTTATAACTCATTTTTTTTTAATTTTAGATTGTACCTTTTCGAGTTGCCTACATACCCTTCACAATATTTACAAAAGGATCAAGTCTAAGTAATTCTATTTTTACAATATTTATCAAAACTTTGTTGGTCACCTTAACTAGCTTAATGTAGAACTAGTAGTGCCTAAAAGATAGGCACCATATAAATCTCCCATAGGCTCACCTTAACTCATGTGTTTGTTTATGCCTAAAAACTATACAATTGATGGTACTTTTATCAAATATTTTATCATAATGATTTATATTTTGTGAACTTTGTTTGGTATAATTATATTAAGTTTGATATTTGTATAGTAATAATGTGTTAAAAATAATATGGTTATTTTTAAATATTCAAAGTTAAGTATTATTATGAATTGAGATAAAAATGATATATTGAGTCTAATGTTAGGGCCGTTTTAGCTTCTGGGCCACGCGCGTGCGTGCGGCCCAAGCCTAGTCCTGGCCTAGCCTTTCAACAACGTTCGAAGCGGGTCGGATTCGGGCGGCTATCGGGTCGGGTGCCCGTTTGGGGAAAACTTAGGGCTACAGTGGCGGACACTATTCCCATGGGCGAGCTCGCGTACGCGAGCGGCGGCAGCGGCCGCCTCCACCTCCTCTCCTCTGATCTCCTCCCTCTGTTGAGTGCGGCTCCGGTGAGAGGTCTCCGGTGGCGGCGACGGGTTCCAAAGTCATCCCGGTGGGTTGGGTGCGGCAGTATGGGAAGCAACTGGAGCATAGGGGCGGCCCCCCCTTTCCCTTCCACCTCCGATTTCTTCGGCGTTGCCAGTGGTGGAGCTGACGGACAGATGTCGGCCGAGGTATGGTCCATTCCCCCTCTCGCTCTGGCTCCGTCCGGCAAGATGTTTTCCGTCGGCGTGGTGTTCGCCAACCATTTCTTTGCCCTTCGCCGCGCCTCCCTCCTTCTTTCCATTTCCAGTGAGAGGTTGGCCGGACGACGAGGCTGGAGCTTCGGCCCTTTCTTCCTGGCGTCGCCCGGTGAATAGTGTGGGTTCGCCGGCGACTCCGGCTGCTGGAGCTTGAGCGGTGGCTCCACCCCCTTTCTGGCTAGCGTCGGGCGAACATTTGTGGGTTCGCCAGCACCGCCCATTGCTCCGGCGAGGCTGGGCTCGGCCGGACAGTGTTTCGGCAAGCCTTGGGTGGTTTTCGGTGATCTTACGATCATCGTCTGCTGCCTCAATTTGCGTGCACAAACCACAGTTTGTGTGTGCATGCCTCGGTTTCTGTGCGCACTTCTCCAATGGGTTCCGGACACGGTTCCCATTCTCGGCCGATCAGCTGCCCTCAGTCGGTGTCTTCTTCTCTCTGGCTCCCCGAGCCTCGTGCTCCCGGTCGAGTTGTCCTTCTCGGTCAGTGACTCCTCACCCCTCTCCGTGCTCCGGTCATGTGCGCCGGCCTTGTGTGTTGTTGCACGGCAATTGCCGGATTATTGTGCCGGACATCTGCAAGACGTCCCCTTTTGGGCGAGTGTGTGTCTGGCCGTCTGGGTGCAGTCTAGTCGGAGTTAGGGCATGTGCTCCCGCGTCCTGTGTGACGTCGTCTATTTGCGCGCGTGTGCACCACCGCCTGCGTGCAGTTTGTCTCTTTTCCGATGTACCGGACTCGTACGCGTGCTGTGCCAACGTTGAGTCTCGAGCCTTGTACATTGTTGCGCGTTGGAGCTGGTGCGTGTAGCGGTCCTCATGTGGGCATGTGGCGGTCGATGATTCATCGAGACGAGAGTCGAGGTGGCCGCCTGGGATAGACTGAGGAGTATGTCGAGGATGTGCTCCTGCCAGTCGCTCCTGGATCAGCGGTTCAGCCGCTTAGCCCTTGCGTGGGCGTGCTTGAGCGGGAGTCAAGGGTTGACTCGCGTGTATTTTATTAAAATTTTTATTAACCTAATTCTGGGTGTGACAGACTAGTATTAGAGCGAAGTTCTGCACGTTCCAACTTGTACACCGGTATTGTACACTTGTTGGCAGCAGTGATCAGTAGGATGATCACAATCGTCCACAGAATTGAGTTGCTAATGGAGGCTATCGGATATGGGGGAGCTTCGCTTCAAAGATATCGACAGAGTTGGCTTGTCCAACTAGAGCCTCACGGCTTGGGTTTTTTGTCTCCCTAGTGGAGACATATTATAGAGGTCGTGTAGCTAAAGCGTGTTACCACAACTTCTATAGCACTGACCAAGGCTAGAGGTGGCCATAGCGACTGTCGTGTGACGACACGTCCTGATGGGTAGTCGAGTGTGCCTATGGGATAATTGTGCGACAATATATCCCGGACATCAATAATTGATGCCATAGGACAGTCATGCGATGACTTGTCTTGGAGAGTAGTTGGTGGTGGTCCAGGGGACAACTGTGCGACAATGTGTCCCAGACACCAGCCAATGTCTCCATGGGATTGCCGTGCGATGATGTATCCTAGAGATCGACCAATGGCGGCCAAATAACTGTCATGCGACGACACGTTCTAGGAATTGAGGGCATTATGATTCGATGGATACCGTATGACGATATTTGGGACTCTGGCCAAGAGTGGCCTTGTGACTGCCATGCGACGGCGTGCTCACGAGCTAGCACCCATTTCAGGGGTTTGCTACGCTGAGGAAGTTGAGGAATTCCTATGGGGTATTGGAATTGTATTTCCAAAATATCCAGGTTCCTGCTGAGGAATAGGTACATAGTTGTATCGTGTATCTCTCCTGAGATGCAAAGTTGTGGTGGCGGGCTCAGACCGCACATTGCCCTTGGGGTTTAACCCGACCCTTAAGCTTTCGTGTGGAGAGCTTAAAAGATGAGATCAAGGGTTAGTTGCTATTCGTGGAACTTGTAGTGGGTTGCCTGAGGCATCCTAAAATGACTAAGGGAAATTGGGTCATACGGGACTATGTCCAGCGGTATGCCCAGGTGATGCTGGAAACGAGAGGTTTCCATTGTCAACAACACCCTAGCGGTAGGGATTTGCCATAGAGAGACAAGGGTTGACGACTCTTCTTGCGAAGGAGAGGTCCCTTCGTTGGTGAAGGGTTTGTTGGAAGAATTCTCCGACGAGTTATCATCGGAGCATTCTAAACATTTTCCGCTAAGGAGAGGGATCATCACAAGATGGAGCTTGTGAAGGGATCTACTCGTCCATCTAAGGTTTCATACCGTATTTCTCCAATGGAGTTGGCCGAGCTTCGTTAGCAATGGTATGGATTGCTCGAAGCCGGGTTCATTCGGCCTACGGTATCGCCTTATGGAGCCCCGGTTCTCTTCCAAAAGAAGAAGGACGGGTCGCTAAGGTTCTGGGTTGGCTATCGAACCTTGGATAAGATAACGGTGAGGGACTGTTATCTTATACTACTTATCCCTGATATGAGAGATCGACTAGGGAAAGCATTGGTTTTCTCTGAGCTAGACCTGAGGGCAGGTCGCTAACAAATTCGTTATGCCGAGGGCAACGAATAGGAAAACCATATGGGTAACCCGATATGAGTCCTCAAGTTCAAAGTGATGCCCTTTGAACTATTAAAGCCATTCTACATTTTGTTATCTAAGGAATAAGTGTTGACCCCTTTTCTTAGATGGCTATGTAGTTGTGTATTTGGACGATATCGTGGTTTTCTCCTCAAGCGTTGAGGAACACCTAAGTCATATATGACTATTGTTGAGGGGAAAATCAACTCTATTTGGAGTTAAAGAAACGCTCATTTGTAGTGGATGAGATTTCTTTCCTTGGTAATGGGATAGACCACGGACAAGCGCGCATGGACAAGGTAAAGGTCCAAGCCATTACAGAATGGTGCGCTGATCCCTTGCATTTTAGTAGTAATATTCATAGCTATTTCATATTAAATCTAGGCTTATTTTGACACTTTTATACTCTTTTAAAGCTTATTTACTTGAATGCTTCGGAATCTTCACTTTTTGGTTCTTTTGTGGAATTTTAGGTAAAATAACCCTTTTTCGACATATTTTGAAGATTCTAAGGCCATAGGACGATTTCTTATACAAAGACAAAGCTACACGTCAAATTTGTGCACAAACGGAGTTAGCCTGAAAAATACGGCTGGGTGAACCCCTAGGGTTCACCAGTTTCTTCGCCAGCCAGCAGAACCCCACAGAGAGCTTCACGGCCGGGTGAACCCCAGCGGGGTTCACCAGTTTTCCTTTAGGCCGAAATCTGCATAGAACGAAGCACAGCCGCGCTTCTTTCAGCCAGATTGCATAGAATGAATCATGGCCAGGTGAACCCGGCAGGGTTCACCCGTGATTTCAACCCAAGCTCGCGCGGACACGACTTTGACTCGGATTTTACCTGATTTCTCACCCGTTTGAAGTCCAAATTTGGCAAGTAAGCACTCTATGGAAAGCTCTTTCGAAGGAGAAGGTGTGGAATATAAAAGCCCTAATTTTTATGCCCTAATCATTGAGTAATCACATGACGAAGCAGCGGAGGCGGAAGAACACGGCAGAAAGAGGAGTTCGAGGTGATTTTCGGAGATCTGATCATTAGAGCGCTTCGATTCTTTAGGACTTGTTTCGGTTTATCATCTCCTACCCCTCAAAAACTGTTTCTTGTGATCTTCCTATGTTAAAAGAGAGATTTTTTAGCGTTTCAATGATGATTGTAGCGTAAACCCTATTTCGGGGCATGGTTGAACCCCGTTGATGAATTTAATCACAAACTTTATCTTAATTCTGTTATTTGGATTGTGCTGTGAGCATATTTTACTTTAACGTGCTTATTCCTTGATTTTACCTTGGCCGAGTATTTTCATGTATTAGCCGTTACGATTCATACCGAGAGGAGGATCGTAGGGGTGGAATCTCTTAGTAAAACTTGCGAGACCTCGACACGAGAGTGCTTGGTCTTCGCTCGAGGGTTTCATAATCTACCATAGAACTCATTGGGTTCGTCTAAAATGATCCGCCGTGAGAGTAGGAGATTGACTAAGCCGAACACCGGGGTGTACACTCAAGAGAGGGCACCTTGTACCCTAGGGTTAGATTCCTTATGCAAAACCAATAATCCAAATTATTAATATTAATCTTGTGCGATTGAAATAGTCAGTGCGGTGAAAACTATAGCCCCGATATCTCTCCCATATTTACTCTTAACCGGCGTAGTTGTGATTGCTTGTCTTGTTTTGTTTTCGATTTTAGTTTTCAAAACCACGTTCCGATTCGCCTAGCTATACAAACTCATATTTTCTGGTACTCAACCTTGTTCCCTGTGGGATTCAACATCTTTTATATTACTCCGACATAACCGTGCACTTGCGGGACGTGTCAAGTTTTTGGCACCGTTGCCGGGGAAAAACGATTGATATTAGTATATTTCTGAGAATTGGTAGACTAGGCTTTAGGTTAAATTTTTTTTACTGCATTGCTATTTTCTTTTTTCTCTTTATTTACTCGCTATCTTAGAACTTTATAATTTTGACTGACCTTTTTATGCGAAGAAGTTCTAGGGCAGGAGCATTCTTTGACATTGATCCGGAGATCAAACGCACATTCAGGATAAGAAGAAAGCAAAATCTACTTCAGAAGAAAGAAATCATGAACCATCCAGGAGGAGAAAATCAGATGGAGCACAATCAACTTGGAGTGAACAATGATCAGATACCTCAACCAATGGGGAACAACTATAACAATAGAACATTGAAAGATTATTCTGCTCCCTATGCTCATGGTTTTCAATCAGGAATTTCTAGGCCCGCTGTTGAGGCCAGCAATTTTGAAATAAAACCTGCTCTTCTTTCTATGGTGCAACAAAACCAATTTGGTGGTTCTCCTCTTGAGGACCCCAACATGTACCTCTCTATTTTTCTGGAATATTTGTGATATGCTGAAAATTAACGGTGTGTTTGTTGATGCTATCAGGTAGCGATTGTTTCCCTTCTCTTTGAGGGACAGAGCGAGAGCTTGGCTGCACACACTATCTTCTGCTTCAATAAGAACATGGGTGGAGCTTTCTCGAGCCTTTCTCTCCAAGTAATTCCCTCCATCCAAAACAATACAGTTGCAGAATCAGATAACGAGTTTCATGCAGAGGGATGGAGAATCCTTATACGAGGCTTGGGAGAGATTTAAAGAGCTCCAAAGGATGTGTCCGCATCACAGAATCGAGACTTGGGTTTTAATCCAGACATTCTACAGCGGGCTTGATTACAACACAAGACTTATAGTGGACGCAGCAGCAGGTGGCGCTTTGATGAATAGACGAGTGGAAGACGCGATGAACTTCCTCGAGGACATGGCAATCAACCATCACCAATGGTCATCATAAAAAGGTATACCTTCCAGAGCATCAGGTAAGTATGAAGTGGATGTAATGAGTTTGTTAACCGCTAAGGTAGATTCTTTAACCAAGAGGTTGGATTCTTTTCCAATTAACTCCGTTGATGCTAATTCTATATCTTGTGAGTTATGTGAGGTTGTAGGCTATGCAGGTGCAGATTGCCAGCTAGGGATTGGTCAGTTGATCCTGAATCATTCTGAACACATGAATACAGTTGGAAACATTAACCCGATGAATAACCCATATTCCAACACATATAACCAAGGATGGCGCAACCACCCGAACTTTTCATACCAGACTACCCAACCAATGCAACAACAACTGGCACAACCACCACAAGCAAATTACAGGCAATTTTTAGGGTTCCAAGCTAGGACTTCCTCTCCACCACCAAAGTCAAATCTGGAGTCTCTGATTGAGACTTTTGTGGCGGTGCAGATCAAACAAAATGAAGTAGTGAATGAGACAATGAAACAAATGACATCAAAGTTAGATGCCTTAGGCACCCACAATAAGATACTGGAGACTCAGCTAGCCCAGCAAGCTAGCTCATCTACTAGGCCTTCAGGAAAGCTCCCATCCCAACTAGAGGTCAATCCAAGGGAGTATTTCAATGCAATCTCAACCAGAAGTGGAAAGCAACTAGAAGATCTAAAAATGCCAACTGATGATAGAAGAAAAGATGCAACACTTGACACCAGAGATCAAAACCAAGGGACAACTCCTGTGACACTTGAACAGATTGAGGAGGAGCAGCCTTATGTTGAGCCACCTGCATACAAACCTCCCATCCATTTTCCACACATATTAGCCAAAGCCAAGCTAGACAAACAATTTGGTAAGTTTCTTGAAATTCTAAAAAAGCTTTATATTAACATGCCTTTTGTTGATGTATTGTTAGAGATGCCTACATATGCCAAATTTATAAAGGACATCTTGTCCAATAAAAGAAAGCTAGAGGAGCAAGAGACTGTTGCACTTACTCAGGAGTGTAGTGCGATTATCCAGAACAACCCCCCCCCCCCCAAAAGCTCAAGGACCTAGGCAGTTTTTTCATACCCTGCCAGATTGGGGAGATGACATTCCAGCAAGCCCTCTGTGACTTGGGGGTGAGTGTTAGTTTGATGCCTCTTTCCTTATGCAAGAAGCTAAATTTAGGAGACTTGAAGCCAACCACCATTTCATTGCAGTTGGCTGATAGATCGATTCGCCGACCCATCAGGATTGTGGAGGATGTCCCTGTCAAAGTAGGCGACTATTTTATTCTGATAGATTTTGTTGTGTTGGAGATTGATGAGGACGATAGATTACCTATTATTCTTAGGAGGCCATTCTTTGCCACAGCTGGCGTAGTGGTCGATGTCAAAAACAGAAAACTAGATTTAAACATCGGTGAGAATGTTGTACAATTTAACTTATCAGACTCTCTAAAGAAATCTTCTCTTGTAGGTACATGTTGCCGTGTTGATATCATAGAGAAAGATGTGAAGCTCATTGAACCTTACAAGAGAGACATCGACCCGCTAGAACTATGTTTGTTTGATGTTGAGGACCAAAACATTGATGACCACACTATTGAATATTCACTATTGTTGGACTCGCACCCAGTTTTGGAGTCCAAGTCCTCGAAGTTGAAAACCCTTTCTAAAGTGATCTTAGGAGAGACAGAAGAAAAGAAGATTGAGTACGAAAGCCTTCCTAGCAAACCTCATCATGAGTTTCTTGGTAACAACTCTACATATCAAATGATAGTCAACGCCGATCTGAACAAAGAACACACTAAGTAATGGCACGACCAGCATATTATCAAAGAGGAATTTCTTGAAGGTGATGGAGTTCTTCTATTTAACTCTAGGCCAAAATTGTTTTATGGAAAGTCAAGAACAAGGTGGTCAAGTGACGCAGCGGATGTATAGGATGGTTCCTAAGAGCAGTACTCTACGGTGGGGAGACTTATGATGTGGAAATCCGGGAGAGGGTCTTGAGACGAGGGAGTAGAAAGTGTGCGCAATCGATGGAAACCCGTGGAGAAAACCGATGGAAAATAGCGCAAGATGTAGCTTGAGCAACACTCGGGGCGAAAAGAAACCACGGATCGAAACTCTAACGGAAAATACTCACCTCGATCACGGAGCCAATGTTTGTTTTGCAAGCACACGCGCACGCCCTTCACAATGCTATGACAACCGACCAAGCTTACTCGTCCAAGACACAACGCAGCAAGATGAACACGCAAAGGACCCGGCACACAAGTGGGGTTCACCAGGTGTTTTGATTGAAAGCTGAAAGGAAGCGTACAAAGAGGAGGCGAGGGAACTCTAGGCGAGGTCCTCGGAGTTTTGTTGGACCTAAGGCCTTGCAAGAGAAGGCGCAAACTACAACGAAAACTAAAAACAACACACAACCCTCTGTCCTCTTTTATAGATCAAGAGGGAAAGAGGGTCACAAGCTAAACATGTGAGGTAGTTGGAGAAGCCAACCACCCAAAACAAACTAAAGTAGGGTCAAGATGCCCTGTAACTACCGAAAAGTAAAAAAAAAACTAGCAACTATTCCCTGGGGCGATTCCATCATATGAGGGGTGTGAGGCGTCGAGTAAGGCGTCGAGTGAAAGAGTCGTGGTCGCTGTCTGGACCCAAGTGACGCTATACCATCTCTGAGCAAGCAGCCACAAAGCAGCAAAACTTGTTGATGGTGGGCTGGTTCTACACGTTGTTGGCGGTGTCGTGGGCCGAGTTGACGACCTGGTTGTTGTAGCGGTCTGTGGACTGGTCACGGTCGGCGGTCGAGTCTCTAGGTGGCCCCCGAGTGATGGGTAGCGGGGTAGCGGGTGAAGGGTTGTCGTGGAAGCAGGAGAAGCCACGTGGCCGGAGCGGATGATGCATGCCGTGGCTGTCGAAGGGCTCATCACTCCCACAAAATGGTCTGGAGGGTGCGAGCACCGCTGAGAACGTCGAATGGGGTGGAAAATCACCGTCTTTGGCTTTCTGGGTCTGAACACGGCCTGGCTGTGTCCATCATCACAGCCGTGTTCGGCATCTGATTTCTGCCTGAGGCGAACATGGCTGGTGGCATGGCCGTGTTGGGGAAATGCAAGCTCGTCACGGCCTGGCCATGTTCCGCGTCACGGCCGTGTTCGCTGGGGCCGAAATCCACAGAATGTTGCGCTGATTTTACGGCGGGGCCGTAACCGATATTACGGGTCGTATTCTTCATCACGGCCTGGCCATGTTCTCCATCACGACCGTGTTCGTTGGGGCCGATATCCACAGAATGTTGCGCTGATTTTACGGTGGGGCCGTAACCAGTAGTACGGGTCGTATTCTTCATCACGGCCTGGCCGTGTTCTGCATCACCACCGTGTTCGTTGGGGCCAAAATCCGCCGAGCCCGACACGGCGGGTGCCATGGCCGTGTCGCAGACCGTGCTGGCATTCGCGTCTGTCTTGAACCGTGTCACGGCCGTGTTTGCTGTCACGGCCTGGCCGTGTTCAAGGCGGTAGAGGGCTTCTGTAGATGTGGAGATTCGTCGGAGGAAGGGGCGCCAGTGTGGAGGGGCGCATGATAGGGCAGGAGGTCGGCGACGTTGAAGATAGGACTATTGTGGGAATCCGCCGAAAGGTCAAGGACGTAGGCATTGGAACCAAGTCACCGTAGGATCATGTAGGGCCCGGCGCAGCGTGCATGCAACTTCCAATTGGCTCGCGATTTCAAATGCTCAGTGTGGAGACGCACCATAACGAGCTCACCAATCTCGAAGTGATGTGGCCTACGATGCACGTTGGCCTCAGCCGCGTACCGGGTGTTGCTCAAGAAAATCCGATGATGAATTTCATCGTGTAAACCCGCAAGATGAGAGACAAAGGTGTATGAAGACTCATGGATAGATGGTCGGGGAGGGACATTATGCATGTCTATGGGTTTCCTAGGTTGGTGCCTGAGGATGACCTGGAAAGGACTCAGCCCAGTGGAGCGGTGCAACGCACTGTTATACGTGAATTCCGCGATAGGAAGGTGTTCAGCCCAACGGCATGGGAAGTCGCCAACTAATCACCGCAGAAGGTTACCCAAACTCCGATTCACCACCTCTGTTTGACCGTCCGTCTGTGAATCGTAAGCCGACGAAAACTTGAGAGTGGTCCCAAGGAGAGCCCACAATGATTTCCAAAAGTGACCGACGAATCGGGTGTCGCGGTCGGAGACAATGGTGAAGGGCAAGCCGTGTAGGCGGACGATCTCCCTAACGAGCAGATGGGCGATGTGGGAAGCATCGGCGGTCCTAGAACAAGGAACAAAATACGCCATCTTAGAGATGCGGTCCACGACAACGAAGATGGAGTCGTGGCGCGAAGTGGTACGGGGCAGACCAAGGACGAAGTCCATGCTAATGTCGAGCCATGGACTCCTGGGGACCGGCAGGGGGGTGTACAAGCCAGTGTTGGCAGGGTGGGGTTTGGCACGTTGGCAGGTGCCGCAATGCCAGACGACCCTATCTACGTCCTTACGAAGAGTGGGCCAGAAGAAGCGGTCTTCGGCCAAGTCGAGGGTCTTGTCGCGACCATGGTGCCCAGTGGCACCACCAGCATGTAGCTCGAGCAGTAGATGCTCGCGGAGGGAGGACCGGGGGATGCACAAGCGGTTATCGTACACAAGATAACCATCGTGGAGATGATACGGGAGGTCTGGGGGGTCGGCAGCGAGGAGGCGAGTGAGTACCGGACCGAAGTCAGGGTAGTTCGCATACTCATCGCGGATGTGGGGAAGGGCCGGAATAGACGTGGACAGGACACACAGGAGCGAGCGGACTCGACTAAGGGCATCGGCTACTACGTTCTCTTTCCCAGCCTTGTGGGTGATCACGAAGGTATACTGCTGAAGAAACTCAACCCACTTAGCATGGCGAGGGACGAGCTTCTTCTGGGAGTTGAGGAAAGAAAGGGCCTGGTGATCACTGAAAAGGACGAACTCTTTGTGTAGGAGGTAATGACGCCACTGCCGAAGAGATTGCACGATGGCGTAAAACTCCTTATCATAGGTAGAGTATCATTGCCGCGCATCATTCAGCTTCTCGCTGAAGAAGGCGACCGGGTGGCCCTCCTAGCTAAGGGTACCTCCAATGCCCGTGCCGGAGGCATCACAGGCAACCTCAAAGACTTTAGAAAAGTCAGGGAGGCGAAGGACGGGCGCAGAGGTCATGATATCCTTATGGGCCGAGAACGCGCAGCTCGCCGCGGCTGTCCAACATAAGGTCTCATTCTTGGTGCAAGCCGTCATAGGGGACGCGATGGTGCTGAATCCCTTAATGAAACAGCGGTAGAAGGCAGCGAGTCCAAGCAAGCTGCGGACCTCGGTGACGGACTCGGGTTCCGGCCATCGGCGGATGGCCTCGATTTTCGCGGGGTCAACCATGAGACCCTAGTCCAAAACGATGAAACCTAAGAACGGAACCTGAGAGTCGAGGAAGGAACACTTTTTCGCGTTAAGGAACAGGCGTTCCTTACGTAGGAGGTCAAAAGTCAGGCGTAGGTGCTCTAAGTGGTTGGCGCGGGTGTGGCTATAGATGGGTATGTCGTCAAAGTAGATGACAAGGAACTTGCCCATGTAGGGGCGAAGGACCTGGCTCATGAGACGCATAAACGTAGAAGGTGCGTTGGTAAGCCCGAAGAGCATAACTAACCACTCGTAGAGGCCGTCCTTTGTCTTAAAGGCCGTCTTCCACTCGTCACCTTCACAGATGCGGACTTGATGATAGCCACTCCGCAAGTCCAACTTGCTAAACCAGCAAGCGCCCGAGATAAGGTCAAGCATGTCGTCGAGGCACGGGATGGGAAACCGGTACTTAACCATGATGCGGTTGATTGTTCAGCAATCAATACACATCTGCCATGACCCGTCCTTCTTAGGTGTGAGAAGGGCTGGCACGGCGCAAGGGCTGAGGCTCTCTCGGATGAAACCTTTAGCAAGAAGGTCATCCACTTGGCGTTTGAGTTCCGTATGCTCGGTCGGGTTAAGACGGTGATGGGGCAGGTTGGGCAAAGATGCACCGGGGACGAGGTCAATGACATGCTGGATGTCACGATCCGGGGGCAGACCGACGGGGAGGTCCACCGAGGAGATGTTGGCGAACTCATCTAACAGGGTAGCGACCTCGGCCGGCAGAGGGGCCGGAGGAGGCGGAGGTATGGGAGAGACCTCGCGGACCATGAGGGCATATACCACATTGGTCTCCTGGGCCTCATGGACGAGGGAGGCGGGGCGAACCAAGGCGACTGCCTTAGGTGCAGGCGGAGCTGAAGGCAAGGGTGTGATGACACCCTTGGACGTGGAGGCTCACAACTCCTTAGGCGGAGCCGGGGTCAAGCAGATCTTACGGCCCCCATGGTGGAAGACATAAGTGTTGGAACGGGTATAGTGGATCATGTCATGGTCATAGAGCCAAGGCCATCCTAAGAGGACGTGGGAGACATCCATGGAAGCGACATCGCACCACACCCTCTCCGAGTAGTCACCAAAATACATGGGGACCTGGCATCGGTGGGTGATAGGTAGGCTGGATGTGTCGACCCAAGCGATCGAGTAAGGTCGAGGGTGCGGCTCTAGGGTGAGACCGAAGCGGGTGACTGCTGTCCAGGAGACAACGTTAAGGCTGCTACCTCCGTTAATCACTATCTTACAGGAGTGTCCATTACACTTAATATAAGTGTAGAAGATGCTCGTGTGCTTCCAGTCCTCGGACGGAGGGGGGGTATGGACAAGGGTGCATTGGAGAACCGCCATGGTCTAGCATGGGCTAGACTCGTCATCAGTGTAACACTGTGGGCTGACTTCTTGGGCCGCAGGTGGGCCGCAAGGAACAGGGGGTCGTGAGTCGCGTCGCTCGGGGGCGATGTGCAAAGAGCGGCGGGGACAGTCCTTGTTGAAGTGGCCAGTTTGGTTGCAGTGGCGGCAAGGGCCTAGGGGAACGGCGGCAAGGGGTGCCTTACCCTTATCCTCCCAAGTCAAGCGAGGAGGGGGTGCTTCGCGGGGCGCATCCCGGGGGAAACGACGGGGACCAGCAGGGCTAGGACGTGGCGGTGCCTCGAGACGAGGGGGAGGGGCAGGCGCCGGAGATGCATAAGTAGGCCGGCGAGATGGGTGAGGTTCAGCACGATGGGTGCGCGAGCGGAGGTCCTGCTCGACTTCACGGGCATGGTGGAGGACAAGGATGATCATGTCAAGACCGTAGGAGGGTAACACGCGCTGAATCTCCTCACGGAGACCGTTGTGGAACCGAGATAGGGTGAAGGCGGGATCCTCCTTAAGGTTGCAGCGGATACCAAGCTCGTCAAAATGAGTGTGGTATGCATCGACGGTGTCGGACCCTTGGGAGATAACGAAATACGAATCGAGGAGGCGCTGTCTATAGGTGGGGGGCACATACTTCTCCTTAAGCCGGTAGCACATTTCCTCCCATCGCGTAATGGGGGAAAGATGTTGGTCTACTAATTGGCGCTCTACGTTCGTCCAATACAACCGAGCGGGGCCGGTTAGCAAAAGGCGGACGTAACTGACTTTAAGGTGTTTGGACATGGCGCTCCATTCGAAATAGTTATCGACGGCAGCGGCCCAATCGAGGAAGACATGAGAGTCAAGGCTACCATTGAAAATCAGGGGGTCAACGCGCGTGAGCCGGCGGACCTCGTCGTCCTCACGACTACGCGGAACAAGGCGATGTGGGTGAGGAGCGTCCTCAGCCCACACGGACTCATCGGCAAAGGGATCAAAGCGGGGTGACTCGTTGGCGCGCATACGCAGCGGGGCCAACGGAGGTGGAATACTAGTAGAGGGCTGGCCCTCGATGGGCTTAGCTCGGAGTTCCATGACTTGGTCCGTCAGATGATGGACCGACGCCATAAGGCACTGAAACATGGCTTCCATCGCTTCTAAACGCGTGGACAGCGACTCAACCGACTCTACCCTAGGCGGAGTACTTTCTTCAGTCGTAGCGGGCACTAGGGTAGGGGGTGGTTGATACGGGGCTCCTGATCTAGTGGTCATGATGCAGGAAATGCGAATGAATACTGAAATGAAACCCGAAAAGCCGAATGAAATGCAGCGGGAGACCGGCGAAGCTAGAAAAGAGTTAGCTTCAACTTCCTCTGATACCAAATTTTGACGCAGCGGATGTATAGGATGGTTCCTTAGAGCAGTACTCTACGGTGGGGAGACTTATGATGCGAAAATCCAGGAGAGGGTCTTGAGACGAGGGAATAGAAAGCGTGCGCAATCGATGGAAACCCGCAGAGAAAACCGATGGAAAATAGCGCAAGATGTAGCTTGAGCAACACTTGGGGCGATAAGAAACCACGGATTGAAACTCTAACGGAAAATACTCACCTCGGTCGCGGAGCCAATGTTTGTTTTGCAAGCACACGCGCACACCCTTCACAATGCTATGACAACCGACCAAGGTTACTCGTCCAAGGCACAACGCAGCAAGATGAACACGCAAAGGACCCGACGCCCAAGCGGGGTTCACCGGGTGTTTTGATTGAAAGCTGAAAGGAAGCGTACAAAGAGGAGGCGAGGAAACTCTAGGCGAGCTCCTCGGAGTTTTGTTAGACCTAAGGCCTTGCAAGAGAAGGTGCAAACTCCAACGAAAACTAAAAACGACACACAGCCCTCCATCCTCTTTTATACATCAAGAGGGAAAGAGGGTCACAAGCTAAACATATAAGGTAGTTGGAGAAGCCAACCACCCAAAACAAACTAAAGTAGGGTCAAGATGCCCTCTAACTACCGAAAAGTAAAAAACACTAGCAACTATTCCCTGGGGCGATTCCTTCATGCGAGGGGTGTGTGGCGTCGAGTAAGGCGTCGAGTGAAAGAGTCGTGGTCACTGTCCGGACCCAAGTGACGCTATACCATCTCCGAGAAAGCAGCCACAAAGCAGCAAAACTTGCTGATGGTCATGAAACCCTCAAAGGTGTGAACCTGCATATGAACTTCATACAAAGCCTGAGATGTTCAATTCTAAATGGAAGAGACATCTAGAGCAAAGTATACATAGGTATGGTCATGAAACCCAAAATCAGAAATCAGAAGCTTGATTTCCATGAACGTTTCACTCTCCATAAGATACCATTTGGTGTAATATCGATGCCAAAACAAAGTTTTTCGAGTCTACTTTACAAAACAACAAATTTGACTCAATTTGGACCTCAATACAAAAAGTTATGAGCTATAAAGTAGCAAGAGGTCAAAATCTGGACAAGTAGAGTTCTGGATTTCTAGGGTTAGGTAGAAATTCGATGATAAATTCATTTTTGATCCAAATCATGTAAATAAAGGCTCCAGGTGTAGATTATGAAGTGTACTAGATATACAAATAAGAATTTGATATCACTCATATCACAAAAGTTGGACATATAGAGCACTTACTAGATAAAGGTCCAACTATAAAAACAGAGTTACTGGGTCGGATTCAACTGAAGTTACAGAGTCAATACTCTTATCTCATGTATTCAATATCCGACTCAAAAGAAAGATAATTGAGTCGTCTTTACAAGGAATCTGATTTCAGGCAATTTGGATCAGCGAGTTAAAAGTGATACTAATTTGAACGCAGAAAGGTCGGATTGACTACACATAAGGATGCATAGCCATTGAACATAGAATTGATTCCTCTTCCAAAGGCCGACTTTACCAAAATTAATAGAAATCAGAACCAAATTGAAGTCATTCATGAAGAGCAAGATCATGTCACATAAAATTGATGTCAAAGGCAAACAAGTACAAAGGAAGATTAAGAACTTGCCTAATATGCCCAAAATCAAGTTCTCTTGGAGTTCTCCCTTTTTCTTCCTCTTCCTTGCCGTATACTTCCTTTCTCCCAAACTTGGAACGAAGCAAAAAGGAAGGAATGGCAAAATTTTCCATCTTTATCTCCTCATACATGAGGAGATGAGGTGGAGGCATAAGGCAAAGTCAAGGTTAATGAGGTGGCAAGGTAAGTTCACTTAAGCCCTCCTAGTTGAGTTAAATTTCTCTTATGCCATTATGTTATCTTTTCCATTTCTCCTCTTAGTACAAGTAGAATTTCTTCACCTCTTCCTCTCCACTTCACTTCTTAAAGCTCTTTCAAGGTAAGCATCAATTAGGAAAGCACTACAACAAGAAGATAATCTTACATGACATTTGCTACAAAAAGCATAATGACCATTGTAGATTTGATTTTGTTTTTATCTAATTTTGCCTTTAGAAGTATTCGTGGAAAAGGAATGAGAGTTTATAGGCTAGGGGCGATATATATTCAGGTTCAAAATTTTCTTGGTTTTTAGGATGTTCACGGCCTGCAACTAGGTCCATGGGTGGTGGAGTCTCTTATTTTGAATTTTCTGTTGCTTCATTATTTTTTTCATGTACCATGTTTTTCTTGATTTTCTTTGATTCTACCCTTACATTCTTCTAATTGTTTTCCATTTCTTATCACTATTATATTACAATATTCCCTAGGGTTTATTTCTAGTTTTTCTAGTAACTTACCTATTGTCTATAGGATGTGCTATCTTGTTGAACAATTTGATTTTCTAACATCTTATTCTAAGTAGCTAAAGCATCAAATTTGGAGTTCGATGTTTTAATAACTCTATTTACTTCTATATTTTGTTTAGTCTGAGTTGCAACAAAATTTTCAAGTAAAGATTTTAGATTTGACTTTTTTGGTTGATTAATGTTATGATGTCACTTGGTATCTATCGAAAGTGTTTACCAAAATAGTAAAAGAAATTGTTCCCATAAAGATATGTATCAATTACTGAAGGATCATTTAATCAATAGCTAGACAATTGAAATATAATCTTGATTGCAAAGTAATTAAATCGAACTAAATTAGCAAGTCGAATTTATCACCAAACAAGAGTTACGAACGAAATGCACTTTCAAGAAAATATAGGACGTTAAGGTTCATCACATTGATGGATCTAAATTTGAACAAAAAAATATCAAAGTAGATGATTTGAAAAGTTCAAGGATATTATTCATGGGTACAGGTTATTCCCTTTTAGCAGTACAACCTAGTATCTATTCAGACTGGTCTTCTACTTTCGTTGCTTACCGAACTAATAGACCCAATGAGCATAGGGATAATATATAAGATCCTCATGCAAATTTTAACTACTTTCGTGATAGAAAATAGCAAGTTTGATCGAAGCAAATATAATGTTGTAATTCACATTTCAGCACTTTTTGTGACATTTAAAATATGTAAAAGCTCAGCCACAATGAATATAAACAAATAATAGCAGCGAAGATCGAATAAATGAAAAGAGATCACATAAACTTTGATATTAAATGTTTAAATAGAAGATATGTATAAAGGACTACACCCCTAGTCCTGAATAAAAGTCTTAAGAAGCTATAATAGTTCTATTCAACACAAAATTCTCGAGTATGGTTTCTAAAATACAATCAAAACGAAGGAAATATAGGGATAAAAGAATAATTCTCCCCTTTTATCCTCCTTTTTTGCTTCAGGAAAACATCCTTTCAACTTCCTCACGAAATCCCCTAAGAGATCGTCCAATTTTTGGGAAAAATTAGGGACTTTTTGTGTCTAGAAAACGCTATCCTAGCCATGATGTCCATCATGGCCTAGTCATGATGTCTTATGTAGAGTGCTAGAAAGTCAATCATGAATGTGACACTCGTCATGGGCAAACTGTGAAGTGTTATGTGGAAAATGAAAAAATGGATCATGGTTATGATGTTGGTTATAGCTTGGTTGTGAACCTTTCTATGAAAAACTAGCATAGCAATCATGACCATGCAGTCAGTCACGGTTTGGCAGTGATCTATGGTCAAATCTTCAAATTTCAGTTCAAGCACGTCATGGCTGTGATCTTCATCAAGGTTCAGCCGTTATGAGATCCTTTGTCACTTACTCACCATTGTTGTGATGTACGTCAGGGGCTAGCCATGATGGAAATAGAAAAGTCTATTTCACACCAAATTTATTGTGTTGGTTCATCTTTTCATCGTAAATCACTCAGTGACCTCAAAATCATCAAATAAGCTTCAAATTTGAGTGATTTCACTCGAATTTCTACCAAAATAAGAAAAAAATGTGAATATTCAAAACAAAACAAGTAAATAAGTCTAAATTGAGTATAAAGGCAATAGAATTTGCTTTTATTTGAGATAAAAATATATCAGAAAATGGTATGAAAATGCAAGGCATCAATTAAATTGTCAAGGTTGATATCTTGAATGTCTAGAATCTACATGGGTGCCAATGTTTTGATTATTTTTCTAGGACAAGTTAGTGTGGTTCTTCCATCCAAGGTTATATGTACTAGAGTATGAGTCATTATATTTGTCTTTAGTTAAAAATACTCATAGTATTAATTTGTTTAGAATTTTGATCAATAGATGAATTAGACACAGCATGGTAATCATCAACACAATGCCCATAATTCCACAAATATCACAAGAAATTGCATTCACATATTTCATAGTAAATGAGTCAAATTTATTGGAGAGAATATCTACCTCCAATGCTATTCTCACATTTCCCTTGTTGTTGTGGTTTATGTATTGCATCTCTTTCTATATTGGTTGTGGTATAAAAACCATTTCCTCGATCAACCCTAGTGCTCTATTAATTCCTTTTTTCATCAACGCTCCACCTATTGCTGCATTCACAAGTAATCTAGTATTATAATTAAGGCCATTATAAAATATATGTACTAATGCCCATTTTTCCAATGCATAGTGTGGATACATTGTTTGACGCTCCATAAATCTTTCCCAGACTTGGTATAATGATTTACCATCTTTCTACATAAAGCTTGTGATCTGGTTTCTAAGCTAAACTATTTTGCTAGGTGGGAAGTATTTGGAAAGGAAAGTTTGTGATAGTTGATCCCATGTATTAAAATATCCTAGTGGTTAAGAGTGAAGCCATGCTCGTCCTCTATCTCTAAGAGGAAAAAAAAAAACAAATGCATTTTTAGGGCATCACTAGAAACACCATACATCTAAATTGTATCATAATATTCTAAGAAAATAAAGATATGTATATTTGAATCCTCAAGTGGAGATCCTCCAAATTATTTCTACTGTATCATGGATAGGAGGAATCTCAAAGTTGTTTACTTCAATAGGTGGTGATGTGATTCAAACCCTGCAAATTAGGCATAGGATAATCCCTTAAAGATATATGATCATCCATCTTTTGTTGTTCTAGTTATTGTTTATTTCCTTTAAATTTTATCCTTCTATGAAGATGGAAATTCCTTTTAATCTTGGGATCCTCAAGTAAAAGTTATCCCAATCAAAGCGCCTTGTGCATAAACCAAGTTAAATGTGTGATAAATTAATATTCAATAAACAATTACACAAATCTAAAATAATTTAGTGTTTCAAAAAAATTTAGACAGAAAAATTTCAGTGTTGTCGGTAGTGAAAATAGTCATTTGTCCTGACTTGATGAAGTTTCAGAAAATTGACAAAAAAATCACTATATGTAGTTAATTCAGAGAGATAAAAGTTATGTAATTTTTTTTAGATTTTTAAAATGATAGAAAATTGGTTTTACTATTTTTATCACAAGCGATATAAATATTCACTAGCCATGAATTCACAGAAACCCTAATTTTGTTTAAACAAAAAATACAAAAACTAAATTAATAGAAAAAGAGAAAACTACAACAAAAGAAAAAAAAATGCCTTGTTTAGTAATTCAATATTTTATTTACATTAACAATGATAAATCTGTGGTAAGTGCCCAAAACTTGATGTAACCACAAATGCATAGTTTAATTGAAGTAATAGAATATAGATATCATTTCTACGAGGATCTAGAAGCTAAATGCCAACAAATTAAGATCTCACTAACTAGACAAACTAATGTGAATAAAATCAATTTAAAGAAAAGCAATTAATCACGAAATTCAAACTAGACTTGCAAGTATGTGAAGAGCTCAAAACTATGGTTTTGCTGCATTGATTTCAAAAAATTAAAATGAGCAAATTATTTTATTAAACCAATTCAATAAGTTAAAGAGATTGGTCCTAAAGTATATATCGTTCACTCTTAGTAGCTCGACATGATATTAACTTAATAATCATTCTTATATTCTATCAAATTAAATTAAGTTTTGTGATAATTTTAACCCCTCAAGTAATTTTTGCCACTCTCATAGATTAAATTTACAAGTTTAATTATGAGTTTTCTAATATTGTAAAACTACCTCTCCGTGTGACTTGTTCTATCCAGAACATGCAATTATTTGCCTGGAATAAAAATATAAGAGTTAACACTTTATAATTAAATTAACTTAAATTGAATTGCATATAAGAAAAATCATGCAAGTTTATAATACAAGAAAATCAACGGGTTAATCCCCATGTTCTAAAAAGAGATTAAGCTATATTTCTTACTTTAGTCATGCACAAACTCTTCATAATTATAAACAACAAAATAAATAGTAATTTTAATAACTCTCCCCTAAGAATTGCTACCAAAATCACTTTAAACCTTATGCATAGTTTGTTGTTCATGGGCAGTGTCACACCTCTAGAAATAATCATGGTAATAATAATAATGTCCTGGTTTAACACAATGCAATATCCTAAGATCAAAACAATCAAATCAGATTGAATAAACTCATGTACCACCCATTGATAGGCAGTGATAATCGTCACGGGCTATGTCTAGTCTCGTCGATGTGTAGAGGATTAAGGCATGCTTGATCTCCTCTAAATTCCTCTCATAACTCCGATTAAACCGCACAGTAATCTTCTCCTCTTTCTTCCCTCTCGATTGAATGCTCACTTGGTCGATTTCCTATCAGAATTGAACCTTAGAATATCTTGTTGAAGGTGGGATCTTTTCACTGCCACCCTCAGTCGTCATCTCTCTTAAGGTTGTGTTGCCTCTTATAAATCTCTTAGGAAGCTCCCCCTTCTTTGATTTGCTTTTTTTGCTTCAAAAAAAAACCCAAAAGATTTACAAAAAATTTAGAGAAGAGGACTTGGCAGAGGCTGCTTGGACTGGGTTGCAAGTGGATCTAAAATTTGAATTGCAACCCCTTCTTAATGTGTGGATTCATGTCTTTGCTTGAATTGCAGCCCCCTCTTAATGTGTGGATTCATGTCCTTGCTTTAATTTCTCCAACAACCTTTAATTTTTGATAGATTTTACCTAAAAATACACAAAAAAAGAAAAAGAATTGTAGATTCTATATCAAAAAGCTTTTTAAAGCAAATATAGAAGCAAAAAAGCATTGAAAATGGCTTAAATTACTAACAAGACACAATAAAATTTAGGTATAAATTTAATTCATTAGCGACCATCATGGTCTTTAGAAATACATATGTCTTACCATCACCACCAGTAGCACCCCTATATCTATTCTTGCACTATTTGTCTCTTTTGCTTGAATCATTTTGTACCTCTTTACATAGACATATATATAATGGAGAAGATGTTTCTTTAGACCCTCCTATCTTTTTGCTCATCAATAGCAAACGATAGGTCCCTTGGAGCTTCCTCTTTTTAGTTACTAAAGTTTTTTCTTTTTAATATTTGCCTTAATGGTTGAGCTTGTTATTGGTCTCGTTGCAGGTGTGATAGTTGGATTCAACTCAATCGAAGCAACATACCTTGTTCCAATTGATCATTCATGTCATTATCTCTTTATGATAATGTCCCTTGGCAGATTTGACCATTCATCTCTCTCTCTTATCTATGTCATTATCTCTTTGTGATAATATCCCCTAGTAGGATTATGATCTATTATTGTTGATCAGTAATCCATCATTAGTTTAGCATTATTCTAGATAAATAAAGTATTCAAAGGGGTCCAATATAACTTTTGAATATCATTGTCTTTTCCCTCTTGTAGACTGTTATGTTTGAGTCGAATAATTCACTAAACAAACACTAATGTTGTGAGTCATTGATATGATAGTCTATTATGAACCTTTGTATGAATCAACGACGAGATAAGCCAATTACATTCGCATGCACTTGATGATACACCCTATGAGAGGGCACAAGTTGACACATTTTGTAAGTTCTAGGCTTTTACTTCAAATTGTAGCCACTATTCACCTACAAATTTAAAATATATCATAATTAGACAATTTGATTTATTACAAGAGCAAATTAAAATCCATACTGGGAACAATCTTATAGTGCAAATCTAATGTAATAGAATCTCTAACACTGTGTTTACTTGGATGGATGGAAAGTACAAAGGAAATGAAAGAATGAATGAAAGAAAGGAAAAATAGATGGATGAAATATGTTATAGGTTTTCCTTCCTTGTGTTTACTTGGAAGGAAAGAAAGTTTGAAGGATTGATATATACACTCTAATTTTTTATTTTTAGCCCAATATTATATATATACTATTAATATCAAATAATTATTAAATACTAAATATTAAATACGAGCAACAATAGTGAGGATAAGTAGTGGCGGTAAGAACGAGCAATGGCAGTAAGAACGAGCAGTGGCGGTGTGCTCGAGCAGTGGCGACGAGCTCTAGCAGTGACAACAAGGACGAGTAGTCAAGAAAAGCTCATAGTGAGTGAGGATGAGCAACAATGCAGTGAAAAATAAGATGTGAAATTAGTAAAGTTAAGATGAAGTTTTAGCTTTCCGCCCGATTCGGGCGGAAAGCAAATGGAGGGATTAATGTCCATCTTTCCCTTTTACTTTCCCTCTTAAACTATCCATCCGCCTAAGTAAACAAGCTTATACTTCTTTCCTTCCTACTTTCTTTCCTTTCCTTTTAGCTTTCCCACCAAGTAAACAAGCCCTAAATGTCATTTTGTCTTCTCTATATATTTCCCATATCAACTTTTCTAAGAATTACATATAAAGGCTCGACAATCATATATATCACTTATGTTATCATGAAAGCATGTATTAAAAATGATGTGCTCCACTTCCCTACCCTCTTGTACAGTTAAATAAGAATGCGTACCATTCTTTTTTTACAAATAATGTCTTCAAACTTAGTCTCATTCACAAGTAAAGACTTCAAGACAATAAAGTGCATTACAAACCATATAGGCTTAGGTTGTAGTATCTCATCTTTTAAAAATTACTACATCATACGATGCATGTGGTGATGGTTGTATGTGAATCAGGTCATTGTATTTTTAGCCTTATTGATTTTATCATCTTCTTCATCAGTAGTTGATGTAGTGAGTTGCATAAGCAGTGCAAATAATGTGAGAACTTTCAATTTGAATTAACTCACCAACTTGTTTGAAGTTGCTCCTATTGTTTGTCTTTAGTTGGACAATGTACTTTGGTATAATCTCTTCGATGACAATCTTCGAAAGCCAACAAATGCAATGAGCATCATAATACTCAACTAATGCATTACAATAAGTAAGAAAATTAATTATACTCATTCATGCGGGCCTTGTTCAAACATCACACACAAAAATAACCTCAAAGTCTTTCAATTTCCTCTTCACGCTCTTGATCCAAGTGCAGTATTCTTTTGCTTCTTCATTAAGATATAACCTATCTCACATTAGATAGGTGGTTGAATTCCTGATATGATGAAGTGTCTAATATATCTCAATCAATGTCATACTCCTTTGACTTTTTGTAAGAATTATCTATTTGAGTATGCTTACATGCTTGTAATAGTAATGGCTTTGGGTCCACTAGTTTGTCGACCTAATCTTTAAAAAAGTCAGTGATCCCATGTTTACTTGTACAGGTTTCCAATACCACCATGAATACTTATGTTTTGATCATTTGATGTATGATGAAAGTAGATCTTGTCACACTTCCGCTACTATTGCTACTCCCACTACCACCTCAAACTAAGGTTATTTCATGAATTGCATAGGAGCTAATCGAATATCCTCCTTAAAAGCATATTGATGACTCATATTTATATATGGTTTCTAGTGCCTTTTGCTTGTATAATTGAATCATAATTTAAAACCTTTTCATTATATTTGGTTTAATTATCTACTTTTGTTTGAAATTTATAGTTTTTCTTGTTTTTTATAAAATTTTAGGAAAAAGTCTCAATTGATGGATTTTGAGAGATTTGATGTCATAGAACAATTCTATATTGATGACATGAAATTACATGTCAAATTTCATGCTAATAAGAGCTTCCAAGAAAATCACTCCCTACCCGTGACATGTTCATAGTTAGGACAATGATCACAGCCAAACCATGAAAAATGGTGATGACTGTGATTTTCTCAACCAACAATTTTCATAGAAAAGTATAAAAATTGTCACGACCTGGCTATGACTGTTACACCATGATAAAATAATCAAAGTATAACAACACACATGATACAAAAACATGTGACTTAATAAAATAAGTCTATCTATTACAACAATCTATTTTGTTTATAATAATTTCCATCATATTATATAAAAATAAAATTTACATCAATGCATTTCCCTTCTAATACATCATACTTTCAAATACATAACTCATCATTTATCTAAACATCCAACATAGGAGATCGATCATCTTTACCTTGAGCTGGCTGTCCTAGTCCAGACCAGTATCAATAATATATTAGCAAATCACTCACAGGTCAATAACAATGCTAAGTAAGCCTCTCCCCAGCAAAATATTAGCAAATCACTCACAGGTCAATAACAATGCTAAGTAAGCCTCTCCCCAACAAAAGGGTAGTCTTTTTAGGTTAGAAGAGAGGAGGCCGATGATGACACGCATTTATATAGTATTTTTAGCATACTTTTACCATCAATTATCTCTCTTTTCTATCATATTTTTTATTCATTTTGGCTTAAAATCTTTTGTTTGTTCGGAATCTTCACCTTTCTTCACTTTTGTCATATTTCTGGTGAAAACGACCAAATTTTGAAAGATCTGAGTGCACGAATAGATTCCAGACGCCGAGACAAAGTCACCTGCCAAATTTCATGAGAATCGGAGCAAATTTAGAAAATACGGCCCCCCATGAAATATTTTATGGCCGTATTTTCTGAACATATAGAAGGTTTTACGGGCCGGCCATGAAATATTTCACGGCCGTAATTCTAAAATTCCAGATTTTCACAGAGAGTTTTACGGTTTGCCGGTGAAAATAATCACGGCCGTAATTCCTGCCCGTGAAAATTTTCATGGCCGTATTTTTATCAAGGCTCGTAACTAGTATTGAACAGAATGTTTCACGGCTCCCCCTGAAAATAATTGCGGCCGTAATTTCGTCCGCCAGTTTCGGTTTTGACTTCGTTTCTCATCCAATTCGATCCGTTTTTGAGCCAAATTTTGGGGGAAACCTAATACAAGGATGGGGAACTATTTAAGAAAGCTTTAGGCTGAGTTTGAGGACTTTTTGGTAAATTTTCAAGGCAAAATCGAAGAAGAGGCGAGATCTAGGGCATAGAGCGGCGACCGGCGATTCCACACAGAAAAGGTTTCGATTTTAAGGATTGTTTGCGACGATCTTCATCAGGAAACATTGATCCTTGTCTTCCTTCGTCTTTTTCGTGTTATTTTGCGAATTTGTAATCAAAACATGGAATTTATACTGTGAACGTGTTTAACATGTCAGCGTAAACTTTTATTCAGAATTGAGGGCGTAACCCTCTTGTTTTCATGACTTGATAGTTTTATACATCTTATGAAGTTATTTATTCATGTTAGATTCAATTATTGTTGCATTAATCACATGATAATTACTGGCCATGATTCTCATGTTTTAGACGTCTCAAGAAGTACTGAGAAGTGAATTGAGACGTCGGATCTACAATATTTGGACAAGTCGATTTGAACACGAGAGTAGTTTGAATTGACTTAAGGGATCTTCAGATTTATCAAGAGCCCATTGGGTTTGTCTTGAGTTAATAACCACGAGAGTAGGGGATTAATTCAGATAAACACCGGATTGTACTACTGAGAGGGGGCAATCTGTACATGCGGATAAATCCCCTTCAACATAGTAAATCCTTCTTAAGAAACCTTTAATTTTAATTAGTCATGAAATATAGAGTGGTGAACCCTAAATCCTGATTTTTTTCTATAAATTGATTACAACGAAAGCCTGCTCATTGTTTTCTTCTGTTTTAGTAGAGATAAGAATCATTCTCTTTTAATTAGTCTAGCTAACAATTCTAAGTAAGAATCAGTACTTAGCCATTGGTCCCTGTGGGATCGATATTTTATTACTTCGATTTATCCGTGCACTTGCGGATCACATCAGCCGACAGATTGAAGTACAAGTAATATCAAAACTAAATGATACATAAATATTTATGTATAACAAAACAGTAGCTAAACAATGAAACTATAACTAGAATAACATGGTGGATCAAGAAATTGATAATAAAATGCTAGGCATGAACTAATAAGGGAATAAGCATGAATGACTCATCTATAATATATGCCAAGTATGAATAGCTAAAGAATTGAAACTATATAGGATCATTTGTAACTGTAAACAATTGCTAACTTAATTATAACTAGATGTTGTAACTATACTAGGGGTTGTAACCTATAATTGGATGTTGTAAACTATAAGTAGATACTATAAACTATAACTGGATAATGTAAATTATAACTAGATAATGTAAAATGTAACTGGTTACTATTAACTAGTAACATGTAACATGAACTAATGCCAAACATATATATGTTAGCATTAGGGAAAAAGATCCACTCCAAGGGAGTACTCTTCCATGCTTACACCAAAGAGAAGAGGGAGGTGCAAAGAGGAGGCGGTGGCTTGAGCAAGCAAGGAGAGGGGCAAGGAGGTAGTGATGACATAAATTTTTATAGTATTTTTCATGCATATTTATTATAAATTTGTGCTATATTTTCCTCTAATTATATGGTATTTTATATGAAATTATTAGATTTTGCAGAAAATCTTTTTCTCTCTATCTTTTTGACTTTTAAGGTAAAATAGGCCCAAATTCAAGTAAAATGTAGAGATTTCATCAAAAATAATATTCTAAAACACAAAAAGGGACATTCACCAAAGATTTGTAATCCAAATCTGAACAAAAGTTATTGCCGCAATGATTACAACCACTAGTGATGATTCTAAGACGATGATAAATTTTTCAAAAAGTAAGGTTCGAATAATACTTTCCTAGGAGAGAAGAAGCCAACCCATAAATTTTAAGTCATTCTGAGCCAAGTTGACAATCATAGCCCGTGATTACAATCACAATATGTGATTATATTTTGAAGATGAGTTCAATTCTAGCAGACGATATAGGGGTATTTCTCACTCGATTTATCCTTTGACAGTCTATAAGAAGATCTCCAAGCGTAGGGCTTCGGAATAGCACAAGGCAACAATTCAACCAGTTTAGGGTATCTCTCATCGCTTCCTTGCACAGAATAAAAAATGAGAAGGCAACAACGATACAGAAATGTAATTTTGACTTCAAACACTTGAAGCCGTGAGGTTACGAGAAATTGGATAGTGAAATTCATCTAGAGGGAAGGGACAACAGTTAAAAAGAATTCTACGTTCAAATTTTATCGAAATCCATTGAGAATTAGAGGAGATCTAAGCCAGAATAACATCAGCCGCGAGCAGGGAAGAAGTTAAGTTCAACATTACAATCACGGTCATGATTGCAATCACAAGTAGGAGAGAGAAATCTGTATTATAGCAATTTTTCATCAGGGAGTTATAAATTTTATTATTTTACTCTTTTCTAAACTGATTGTAAACATTAACTTGAAGTTTAAGTTTGATTTCATGACAATCCTTATGTTATGTGTTGTGCACGTAATGACAAAAAAGAGAAAAGGTAAAAGAGAACAAGACAAATCTAATCAAATCTAATCGGGTTACTGTAGCGTGTGGGCGCACAGTAAAATTGAAATTGATTACTTGTTGTGCCCGTGATTCACCCGAATGCTTTCTCTCTCCATTTAATCCCTCGCCTCGACCCTCGTGCTCATGCAAACATGGCCCTGTCTCTCAGTCGCATGCAACGAACGACGCTGAGCTTCTCCCCTCTCGCATTTCATCTTCGTCGTTTCTTCTTCCAGTGATCTCGTCGAAGCTACCTTCCAGCGAACTTCGAACCACAAGCGACGAGCTCCTGTGGTTACGGTGTAGCTTCCACCCCCATCTCCCTCCTCCTCTGCCCCTCCGGCCGGCATGACGCGCTGGAAATGAGTTTGCCGAGACCCTAACTCCGGCGACTCTATTTTCTCTCTAAACAACTTTGACGCTCGCCTTGTTGCTTCAGAAAGGTCGGCGATGTGGAGCTGGTGGCTCTCAGCCAATTCCAACGAGATTTTGATGCATTCCGGTGAGTTTTTGGCAGAACTCTAGAGAAGGTCTAGCGAGGTCCGCCGACCCTCTTTTCTGGCTTCTAACGAAGTTTGTGGCGTGGCTATTTTTTGTTGGAACAAGTGGCCACCGGCGTCGGGGAAGATACACTACTCCCGACGCCTTCGTTTAACCCAACTGGTGGTACGTCCACACGTGTTGTGGGCTAGGATAGTGTCTAACCCACTTTGTACATAGTTGTGCAACGAACCCTGCATGCATAACGTAACGAACTGGTTATACAAATGCATGCTTAGGATACGGTAATAACTCCTTATACATTGTTGATGAACAAACTGCTTGAACGATCATAATAGACCCGCAAATACAGTTAAAGAAAAAGTAAGAAAATAAATTAAAATGGATAAATAATTATATTGGTAAGTACAAGGACTAAAATGGAAAACTGATACGTATTACACTGTATCCCAGTGTAGAGACTGTAGATTCGGATGTGCGAAATATATTTTTGATTCGCATGTGAGATTAGTCAGACCTACATTCGCAGGTAGGGATCTTTTTCCTATACTATAATCAAGGTGCCTACCGCTTGGTTAGGAGGCATCTTACGATTAGGCGTTACTGCTTAGTTAGGGACGCCTTATTGATTTACTCTTTTGCTATTATTTCCATTGAACTGTTATTCCTTTGTGCATGATGTGAATGATTAATTAGACCTTGTGGCATAATATATTCTTATCTCGGATTACTGGGATTTACGTTATTCACATCGCATGTGTGCTCTCTAGCATAGTACACTATTATTATGCGTGCTCTCTAGCATAGTACATTGTTGTTCGGGCCGTACTAGTGGCACTGGAGTGCCAATTAGATGTGTTTTGGGGCCAAAACCATATAGTGCTATGGAGGATGACCTTGTAGGCTATATTGTTATCTGCATACAGTGTGCTATGCATAGGTATGATAGGGTACTAGACATAGTTCCAGCAGACTATTGACGAGTAGTCATTTCCAGTGGGTGAGCTAGCACTGGGGACCACTTAGATATAAGTGTTTGTCTATAGGGGATGACTCGGCCCTCAACTCAGTATTATTTGGTGTATTGATATATATATTTATGATACTTGTTCATGCATTACAAGTACATGTTTGGGGCACTTGATAGGCTTTGTTATATGTATGTTTGGCACATTTTCCATTAGTATTGTTGCACCATGTACTTAATCCCTACTTAGCCCTTCTAGCAAACAACCCCTGCATGTGTTGATTTTGTTTCAGGTCCTGATACGGGTCCATTGCATATGGATCAAGCGTAGACAGATAGTGGAAGTGGACTCCTCGGGTTTTAGTATCTGTATGTGTGTATTTATTCAGATATTTTGGCCATGTGGCCTGTATGTTGTACCCATCGATTAGGACGGAGACTATTATATTTGTGTATTGATGTATCACTGTTGTTATCCATGTGTTGGATTTTATTGTTTGATTATGGGCTATTGTATACAGTGTTGGGCCGGGATGGATCAGCAGGCCCAAATTATCATGTCTCGTTAGTAGGCCGTCGATTGGGGCCCAGTGGCCATCAGGACGTGACACCTTATGGCTTAAATTTGCAATTCAGGCTATGGGGAGTAGCTGATGTAGCTACAATAGGAGGGTTAATCCTTAGTTCCGTACTCTACGGTGTTTACACAATGCGTAGAAAACGAGAGAGGGTCTTGAGACACGGGAAGTAAAAACACTCAGAAAGTGCAGCAAGAAAACACAAAGAAATCAGCGGCAAAATCATTTCGGAGCAACACTAATGCAAGAGAAAACCACGGCACTCAAGTCTACGAAATTTGCTCACTAACCTCTCAATAATTTTAAGCGCAGCATGTTCTTAAGGGGTTCAGCGGATCGACAGGGCTTAGCTCATGTGCCTATGAGCCTGAAGACACACCGAAGAGCAAAAAATCATTCCACACCTCTGATGTATGGATACTCGTGGGTGAAGGAGGATGAAGATGAAAACATAGTAGAAAGATAGTAAAATTCAGAAATAGGTGAACCTGACTGATGACACCAAAATATATAGTATATTTTGTATCATTCTAGGTATCTTTTCATGCTAAATTGAAGATCTTTTACTTGTTTTTATACTGAATTCATCAAATATTGCAAAGTCTACTTCTATTTTGGTTTTTCATAATTTTCAGGAAAAAAGGCACTATTTTGGGCGTTTTTAGGCAAAATCAAATACATGGAAGAGTTACCATCATCAAGAAGAAGATACATGACAAATTTCACGCAAAACGGAGCAACCTACCAAAATACGGCAGTGCCGTAAAGCATTTTATAGTACCGTATTTTCGCGGCTACCGTATTATCAAGAACACAGCCGTATTTTGGTGATTTTCTGTACAGAAGATTTTGTCGAAATTACAGCACCACCGTAAGGAATTACACCACCGTATTTTCCAGCTCTTCAGACCAGAGTGATCAACCGATTTTACGGCACCGCCGTAAAGGAGTTTACGGTGCTGTATTTTGTGAAGACCTCAGATCAGAGAACTCGATTGAAATTACGGCAGTGCCGTAAAGTATTTTACAGTACTGTATTTCCCATCGTTTCCATAACAGAACACTCAAGCTATTTTACGGCAGTGCCGTGAACTATTACACTGCTGTAATTCCCAGTCAAAAATGAGATTTTTACGCGGCCGAAATTTGTTCAGGCTATAACGTTTGATCCAGAACTCCAAATTAGGATCCGAAAGTTGCTGTGGACTCATCTTTAAGAGGGGAAGGCGTAAGAAGTGGAAGAAAGAACTTTTATCCAGTATCGAGAGAGCAATCAACAGGGAGGTGGCTAGGGTTTGTCCTTGTGCCGAGAGGCGTAGAGGGCACCTCAGGCCATGATTTTCACACAGAAGCTTTGCTAGAGGAGAGGAATACACGACAGAAGTTTCAGAGTGTTTGGAGTCCGATCGGAGGAGGAATCAATGAAACAGCGGTGACAACGCTGTTCATCAAAGCAAATTACGGCTGTAAAGGATTTTACAGCTGTGTTGTAACATTGTTTCTCCTTTCTTTTTGTTTTCTGATCACTCTAAGACTATGATGTATTGTATCTCTTTCTCCATGCATGCTTAATACTCTTTTGGGACATGAGGTGTAATCCCCTTGATTTTTAATGATTAGATAATCTTCTTTTTCGTCATGATAACTTTGCCATGATAATTTTGCTCATGTGATAATTGTGCTTAGACTCTCTATAAGTCCATGTTGCTAATTATGTTTTTAGAGTTTTCGCAATGAGACTGAAAGGTGATTTGCTTGAGAACTTGGACCCCTAGAATTGCATGTTAGGATCCCTTCCTTAGGTTAGATCCAATTTGATCTATTCTAGTAGATTAATTGCCATGATAGTAATATGAATTTATGGATCGAGTCTATTTATCAAACGTGGAGATCTTGCACGAAAGTGAGGATCGAAACGTTGGAGATCCATGAGTAAAACTAGTGTTGAGGCTCGGATGCATGAAAGTGATCCTTGAGCTTCCGCTAGAGATTATCAACCTAGAATTCGGATGTACGAAAGTGATCTTGAGTTCTTTGATTGATGATTTACTTATCTACAGCATTGAGAATAGATCTTGCACGAAAGTGAGGATCGGTTATCTGCATGATTGTCTGCACGAAAGTGAGACAATACCTTTATCAAGTAAATTATGTCTTTGTCATGGTAGAATTAGACTGACGACCCTTTTATTTATGTCTAGTCATTAGAATCAAGGAGGATGAAACCCTAAGAGCCAATTTATCTCTCTGATTATCTGAGTTTGTGTGTTTTCCATTATTACTTTGCACTAGAATCAGTTCGCTTAGCTAGTAAGAATACAACTATTTGGTACTTAACAATAAGGTCCCTGCGGATTCGATACTTTTCTTTATTACTTCGATAGTTCCGTGCACTTGCGGAAGCCTATCAAGTTTTTGGCGCCGTTGCCGGGGATTAGTCCAAGGTACACGCGTGCCAGACTTGTAGTGTTCCCTTTCAGGCTATCAAGTTTTTGGCGCCGTTGTCGGGGACCTTAGTTTCGTTAATATCAAAATAGTTGTTTGTATTGCTAGACTAAGTATTTTTGTTTTAGATTTAACTTTATTTTTTCTTTTTGCAGGTTTTGGATTTTCACAGTTGTGACAGAACTGTGATATCTGAAGATTTGTGAATTTTCTTGTGTTTTAGATTTTCTATTTTTTTGTATATTCTGAAAAATAAAAAAAAATTTGATTGATTGGTGTTGGATTATCTTTCTGTTCTTGATAGATTTGATAAATATGTCTTTTCATCACAATTCGTGGGCAACTGAAAGAGGTCAGGTATACATGCAACAAGGTGAGCATAAAGATTATTCATAGATGTCTATTGCAGAATTAGCTAAATTACACTCTTATTCTGTTACATGTAATATTTGCAAGTCTTCTAATCATTATGCTTATGAATGCAAATTTAACATGCCTCAAAATTCTAATTCTTCATGTTATCAAGATTATTCATGGTGCACTGCTGGAGATGAGATAGATTATTTGGTTCATAAATTAAACACTTCTAATAAGCACCCTGTTATGAAATCTTGTTCTCCTAATAGCTGTGTTATTTGTGGATATCCTGATCATTGTTCCTCTGATTGCCCAATTTTAAATCCCAATTTATCATGGCAAGAAAGAGATCATTATTATTCTAGTTGGGAAAATCAAACTTCTTCTTATGATGATTGCACTGATCATGTTTCTGTGCCATGCTTTGAGGATACTGAAATGTCTAAGTTAAAATCCATGTTTGAAAAAATTATGGCTAAACAAAACCAAATGCTGAGCAATCAAAGTAAGCAAATTGAGGATTTTAAGGGTTCAGTTAATCAAATTTCTTATCAAGAAGAATCTTTGACTGCTAATACTCAAGAGCTAAATTCTTATGTGCACTCGGGATGTGATATGTGTGGATATTTTGATCATTATACGTCTGATTGTCCATTTTTAAATCCTAATTTATCAATTAAAGAATCTTATGAATTGTATTCTAGATGGGAAAATCATCAATCTTTGACTGTTAATACTGAATTGCTAGAAACCCAGATTACACAGCATGATTGTTTATTTGAGTTTGATACTGAAAAACTTGATTTAGAAAACTCCCCCTGTGAACATGATTGTTTTGAGATTGAGCCTTATGTGAATATTAATAAATATCATTCTGATCTTGATAATTTTGATATTGATTTACCTGATAATTTATTCGAGGAAAAGGTTGAGAAAATTGAAATTGAAGAACCTTCTTTTGATGATAATTCTGATTTTGATAATATCTTGTTTATTGTTAAATCTGATGAGCATGATGAAGGTTCAAAAGTTATAAACATTGATGACCCCCACTTTGATTTTGGTGACATTTTTGAAATTAATGATAAATCTCTTGTGGTCAACTCTGATTCTATTAATTCTTTTTCATATGATTCTGATTTTGACTCTTCTGATAATGAATTATTTGTGGGGAAGCGTGAGAAAATCGATTTTGTAGAGTCTCATCTTGATTTTGTTGATAATTTTGATATTGATAGATTATTTGATGACAAACATGAGGAACTTGAAAAGGATTTGAATGAATCTCACCTTGATGTTTTGCCCAAAGCTATTGTTAAAAATTCCGATCTATTTGAAAATTTGTGCTTTATCGAGGAATCTAATGAAAGACATAACTATTATTATGATGATCCAATGCTTGAATATTTTGATAAAAGTCCTATTGTGATTGAAAAGATTAATTTGAAGAAAGGACTGATGATTTTACTCTCTGATAAATTTAGGAAGATCATTGAATATCCTTCATGTGAAGATTTTGATTTTAATTTCTGCATACTTAGAAAGCCACATTGATCATGATTTGTATTGAATTTGTTGGGGTATGCCCTTAAGGCTAATGTTTGAGGCCTTGGGATTGTATAAGTATCATGTAATAAACTCTTATGTTTATAAAGGCATGGTTATTATTCAGGTTGCTACCTTGTCTGCTGTAATAAGTGTACTTCTGAATAATGTCTCAAAGCTGTTCAGCTAGGCTGACATGCATATGTCCTTAGTCGAGATATCTTGGTGAACATGAGACAGCCTTGATATGATTGAGACTAATATGTGTGCTAATCTTATAGGATGCTTCGAGCATGAAATAAGATGTAGACTCATGGGTACATTGGATGTACTGGACAGACCCTACTAGGATATTCAATTGTTTGTCACAATGTGAATAATCCTTGAATGCAACAAGTGGCACATGTCCTCTGACTTGAGATCACTTGTGTTTCTAAATGATGAATGTCATTATTTTGAGGTAGTTCAATATCATTTGAAACATAATGATTATAGACTATCTTGGATAATGATCATGAGTCAGGTTAGGACACTAGTGATAGATAAAGGATTGCCGTCTCCTTGTTCAAGGAGTGTGATGTTCTAAAGGGGCCCCCCTGTATGAGATGATTGAGATAGTGTATGGCCATACCCAGATGACTATGTTCATCTGATCTAATCATGCTCATTGTATTGGAGTTACAGGCTTGACATGCTTGTCCAATAAGAACATCCAGTGGCAAAGGAAACATGTATGCCTTGTGAAGTGGATTCACACTTGTGCTGTGGTTTGGGTGTAGTCTTGGAAGACTCTTTCCTTTATATCGGGAGACAGTGATGTGTTGCTAGATACCCCTCACTGATTGTGATGACGTGAGTTATCGTTACCGACATTTAAAGGAAACCCTTAGGGTTGCACAATTTGGTGATATGACTTGCTTGAGTCAGATCGGGTGGACTGGATTGTTTTGATTCAGTTTAAAGGAGATTAAACTCTGATTGTAAGTGAGATCCAGTCTGATCATGTTTGATTGATTAGGGCTTGAGATCGGTAAGCTTTGATCGAGAGTGTGGATGCTAGATCTGGGAGATCAAGAGCATCAAAGGATGAACGGTCAGATCTTGAACCTTAGGGTTTATTTTGGTCTGGACCAATACTTGGGCTGATTTGGTTTGGTCATTGGACCAACTACATTGAACCGGCTCATATGTGAGCGCTTGGTTCATTTGTGAGATGAGATATGCGTTTGGTTCACTTCATGTGAACGCATAACGCATGTGTTGAAGACTTACCATTTATGGCATTTCGGTTTTGCCATAGTGATGAATGTCTCCACATTCGATCACAAGCTTGAAAAAACGCTCATCTCCCCTTTGGCTCTCGACGACACTCGAACTCTCGGGTGGTAGAGGTTGACGAGAAGAAGGATCGGCCAAGAAAGCTTTCATCATCTCCTTCCATTCGACAAGGAACCTTGGGTGCCTTGCTAGCACAAGTGACGCCAAGGAAGTAAGAGATCTTCACCTTGTGTGTGAACTTTTGGAGGAGATCAAAGTTGCTCTCTTCTTTCAAGCCGACATCCAACTTCATGGCGTTGGTATGATCCCTTTAAAGATCCTTTCGCTTATACATAAGTTAACCATATGATCTACATGCGATCATGAGGGTGACACCCCTAAAATTGCATTTGCGCCCCCCTCTAGAAAGGGGCTTTATCCGCTTGCGCTCCCCCTTGAAGGGGACCTAACAATTGGTATCAGAGCATGGGATTCATGTAGATTCATATGATTGCTTCATGTTGCTTGTTTGTGATCCGAGTATGTCAACGCATGTTATAGATCTATCTTGAAGTTTCATCATGTTTGCGCTTGTTACCATATATCTAGTTGCGCATGCTAATGTAGATGAAAGCTTCTTACTTTGTTGTTGCGCATGTTGTAGTTGGTTTTTACCTAAAACTTGTAACATCTTGCGCGCTCCATTTAGATCTAATGGCGTCTACTATAAACCCTTAGATGGGTTGATGGGGTTGAAGTCACCTCTAGGGTAGATCCAATAGTCTGATCAGACCATCTGACAGCCTAGATGGATCGACCAGATGGCACCTGTGCGCAAGCATGAGGTGGCCATAGGTCGATTGCATCTTAGGTGTGTAGCGAGGTCTGGTTGAGACAACCAGTGAACACACATGAGTTAGGCCCGGGGTCACACCCGCTTGCCAGAACTCATGAGGGTTGTTCAGCCCTTGGCGCATGCATGGTTGACCATTAGGTCAACTCGGGTCAGTTAGGACTCGGTGCATGCAAGGGCAGAGGATCTGACCAGATGGATGAGTGGATCCCTATCAATGGACCATTGTAAGGTTGTAGGACACATAAGAAAATTAAAATTGATGCCAATGGGGTTTTCAAAATTTTATTTTCTTGTTTTAGGATCACATGTTGATTGATGCCATGATGCTTGTCTATTTATTCTTATGTGGGCTGCCCATGTTAAATGTGTGCTGTGCTGGGGCCTGTGTACCTGGAATTAAACTTGTAAATTAATTTGTGATCTGCGAATCACATTTTTAATTAATCTATTGTATAATTGACCTGCGAGTCAAACTTGTCTAGATAGATCAAATTGTATTTGATTAGACAAGAGCACAAAGGCACACATCCCAGAGGGGCATTCAGCTGGTGGCGCACCTGAGGTGCTCTTGGAGCTAGGGCCCTGGGTTGGACCAGATGAGATGCAAATGTCCCAAGAAGCTCAAGTGA
This sequence comes from Costus lasius, assembly GCA_027563935.2. Taxonomy (NCBI): domain Eukaryota; kingdom Viridiplantae; phylum Streptophyta; class Magnoliopsida; order Zingiberales; family Costaceae; genus Costus; species Costus lasius. The sequence goes on along the minus strand of CM050451.1, from coordinate 24,437,348 downwards.
AGACTTAAGATAATTTAAGGTCTTACTTAGGCTATGGGCTTTTACCACATAAGGTCTGCATGCTTTCTACTTATTGCTTATAATTAGAATTGCATGTTTAGTTATCTTCTGCTATAGCCATAGGATTTGCCTGATAGTAAGAAGATAAAAGACCGTTAAAATCCAAACGCTAACATATCAAGCTCGTAAGCCTTCTGACGCGAAACCTCACTATTCTGATTATCGTTGGAGCCGTGTTGTACCCACTCAGTGGGCACGTCCATCTATCTTCAGATGGTGCTGGATTACACCTGCGTGTTACAGAGAAGGGATTTATCGCTTCTCGTTGCTCAGCATAGCACGTGGTGGTCCAGGGAGTAGGTCGGGTCAGCTTGACCATGTAGGCTACATATGTGGCGCATATGGTAGCACATGGAGGCAGCCATCTGTGGGATCAGAGACTGTGTTGTACCAACTCAGTTGGCACAGTCTGCTGGATTGCCCAGATGAAGGGGAATCGCACGGGTTGGCGATTGGCTGGGACAGCCTACCAGAAATTAGTGCTTGTCATCTCTGTGCATCTTATCTCGCCTGAGCGGGACGCGGAGACCAAGTATGAAATCTGGATCCCATCTCACTAAAAGAGTATTACTCTTTCGGACTGTTTTATGGATTTTACAGTCAGCTAAAATAGTGAGAAAAAGGAATCATTCTTAAGTCCTGATTGATTCTTAACATTGATACTGACCTTGCTGTTCTTGCATTGTTGTAGATACCTGCAGCAACGAACACCATGAGCTTCAATGTGCGATCCCTACTGGAAAGGGAGAAGTTTGCTGGGCCAAACTTCTCAGACTGGTTCGGACACCTTAAGATCGTTCTTAAGGCAGAGAGGAAACTGTATGTCCTCGAGACGGCTGTGCCGCCTCAACCCGCTGCGAACGCCGCAAGGGCGGTTCGGGATGCCTATGAAAAGCACGTCAATGATAGCATTGATGTCGCTTGCCTGATGCTAGCGTCTATGACGCCACCGCTGCAGCGTCAGCATGAGGATATGTCGGCTATAGAGATCATAGCGAACCTCAAGATGCTGTATGCTGCACAGGCGAGGACAGAACGCTATAATCTGACGAAGCTCTTCTTTCAGAGCAAACTGGCTGAAGGGAGCCCAGTGGGAGCTCACGTGCTCAAGATGATTGGGCACAAGGAGGCTCTGGAGAAACTGGGGCATACCATTAACCAGGAGCTTGCTGTAGACATCATTCTACAGTCTCTTCCGCCTTCTTTCGATGCGTTCATCATTAATTTTAATATGAACAAAATCGATTGTACTCCGGCAGAGCTGTTGAATATGCTCTTGACTACTGAGGAAACTCTGAAGGGAAAGCCTTCAACCTCTGTCTTAATGGTTCCTTCAAGGAACAAGAAGAAGGGGAAGAAGGGCAAGGCCCCTGTCAAGAACTACAGTAAGGCGCTGAAACAGAAGGTGAAGCGGTCGAAGGACAACAGGTGTTTCCACTGTGGCCAGCTGGGTCACTGGAAAAAGGACTGTAAAGCGCTCCAAGGAGATAAGAGGGGAAGCATCGCTTCTGGCTCAGGTATATATGTGACTGAGGTCATGTTATCTTCTTCTACTATATCATGGGTGTTGGACACTGCATGTGGAGTTCACATTTGTTCAAATGTACAGGAACTCAAGAGAAGAAGGCAGGTGGGACAGCATGAGGTAGACCTACGAGTTGGAAACGGGGCACGGGTTGCTGCTGTTGCTGTAGGAGACTATTTCATTTCTTTACCATCTGGCATTGTATTAGAATTAAACAATTGTTATTTTGTACCCAGCATTACCAAGAATATTATCTCTATTCCTGCTCTTGTCAGGAAAGGATTTGCCTTTGAATGCAAGATCTCAAAGTGTGTTTTATCTTATGATAATATTGTGTATGCAACTGGTTCAATTAACAATGGGTTATTCATGTTGGACATGGAATATTCTATACAAAACATTGATAATAAGAAAGCCAAGTATGCTGATGACAGCACCTTGCTATGGCATAGTCGTTTAGGCCATATTAACGAGAAGCGCATTAAGCGGTTGCATGATCATGGACTGCTGGGATCATTCTCCTATGAGGAGATTGATACATGCAAAGCTTGTTTAATGGGTAAAATGACGAAGTCACCTTTTCCTAACAAAGGTCAAAGGGCTTCAGGTTTACTTGACCTTATACACAGTGATGTGTGTGGGCCTTTTAGTAAACATGCCAGAGGTGGCTATCATTACTTCATTACCTTTACTGATGATTTCAGTAGGTATGGATATGTCAATTTGATGAGACATAAGAGTGAATCTTTTGACAAGTTCAAAGAGTTCAAAAATGAAGTACAGAATCAGCTAGGCCGAAATATCAAGGCACTTCGTTCTGATCGAGGTGGTGAATACCTAAGTCATGCGTTTACTGACTATCTGAAGGAGTGTGGGATTATCTCACAGCTCACTCCACCAGGAACACCGCAATGGAATGGTGTGTCCGAGAGGAGAAATAGAACGTTACTTGATATGGTTCGTTCTATGATGAGTCAGGCTACTCTACCGTATTCCTTTTGGGGTTTTGCACTGGAAACAGCTGCAAAGGTACTAAACCGAGTGCCATCCAAGGCAGTTTCTAAGACACCATATGAGTTATGGTATAGGAAACAGCCAAGCTTGACATTTATCAGGATCTGGGGTTGCGAGGCTTATGTCAAAAAGCTCGCCTCTGGGAAGCTGGAGAGCAGATCTGAGAAATGTATATTTGTCGGTTACCCTAAGGAAACTAAGGGTTATTATTTCTACGATCCCAAAGAGAACAAAGTATTTGTTGCTCGGACGGCCATATTTCTTGAGAAGGAGTTTCTTCTGCAAGAGGCCAGTGGGAGAGAAATAAAGCTGGATGAGATTCCAGAAGAAGGACAAAGTAGTCAAGCACAGTTGGATGTGCCTGAGTCGGTAGAACAGGTTGTCGAACAACCTGAGGCTCAAATATCACGGGAACCGCGAAGATTGGGAAGGATCCGTCGACAGCCTGAGCGCTATGACGGAGTCTACATCATTGATAATGATGAACCCCTCACATATGCGGATGCGGTCAGTGGACCGGAGTCAGCTAGATGGCTTGAAGCTATGCGAGCCGAGATGGACTCCATGTCAGATAACCAAGTCTGGGATTTGGTTGATCCGCCTCCGGGAGTAATCCCTATAGGCTGTAAATGGATCTTCAAGAAGAAGGTTGACATGGATGGTAACGTGGTTACCTATAAAGGCAGGCTGGTTGCGAAAGGTTTCAAACAAATCTACGGGATAGATTATGATGAAACTTTCTCACCTGTAGCCATGTTTAAGTCTATTCGGATTCTTTTCGCGATAGCTGCATATTATGATTATGAGATCTGGCAGATGGATGTGAAGACAGCTTTCCTTAATGGAAATCTGGATGAGGATGTGTATATGACACAACCTGAGGGTTTCACTAATCCATCAGATCGTCATAAAATATGCAAGTTAAAGAAGTCCATTTATGGACTTAAACAAGCATCTAGAAGCTGGAATATTCGTTTTGATGAATCAATCTCTGAGTTTGGTTTCATCAAGAACGAAGATGACCCGTGTGTATATAAGAGGTTTAGTGGGAGCATAATTACATTCCTAATCCTCTACGTCGATGACATCTTGATCATTGGAAATGATATTCCTGAACTGCATGCTGTTAAAGCATGGTTAAGGAAATGTTTCCAGATGAAAGATCTAGGAGAAGCAGCCTATGTATTAGGTGTGAAGATCTACAGGGATAGATCTAAGAGGCTTCTCGGGCTGTGCCAGAGTACTTACATCGATAAAGTCCTGGAGAGATTTCATTTAGAGAATTCTAAACGAGGTTATCTTCCAGTCAGACATGGTCTGAATCTTTCGAAGAGTCAGTGTCCACAAACACAGACTGAGAAAGATGAAATGGACAATACGCCTTATGCTTCGGCTATTGGGTCCATTATGTATGCGATGTTGTGTACTCGCCCAGACGTCGCTTACGGGTTAAGCGTGACCAGTCGGTTCCAAGGTAATCCAGGTATGGCGCACTGGATTGCGGTCAAGAACATTTTAAAATATCTGCGGAGGACCAAAGATATGTTCTTGATATATGGTGGTTAGGAAGAACTCAGTATAGAAGGATATACTGACGCTTCGTTCCAGTCGGACCAGGATGATTTCCGATCGCAATCAGGCTATGTTTTTAGCTTGAATGGTGGAGCAGTGGTGTGGAAGAGTTTCAAACAGTCAACTGTTGCTGATTCCACAACAGAAGCCGAGTATGTTGCAGCCTCGGAAGCATCCAAGGAGGCAGTGTGGATTCGTAAGTTCGTGAAAGAACTTGGTGTCGTTCCTTCGAGTGCAGATCCTTTGGTTATCTTCTGTGATAACACTGGAGCAATCGCACAAGCAAAGGAACCACGGTCGCACCAGAAGTCCAAGCACATACAGAGACGGTTTCACTTGATCCGGGAGATCATTTATCGAGGCGAGATCAAAATATGCAAGGTTCATACAGATGACAATCTGGCAGACCCGCTTACCAAGCCTCTGGCGCAGCAGAAGCATGAGAAGCACTGTAATAATATGGGTTTGAGGTTTCTCAACCATTAGATTAAGTGCAAGTGGGAGATTGTTGGGGTATGCCCTTAAGGCTAATGTTTGAGGCCTTGGGATTGTATAAGTATCATGTAATAAACTCTTATGTTTATAAAGGCATGGTTATTATTCAGGTTGCTACCTTGTCTGCTGTAATAAGTGTACTTCTGAATAATGTCTCAAAGCTGTTCAGCTAGGCTGACATGCATATGTCCTTAGTCGAGATATCTTGGTGAACATGAGACAGCCTTGATATGATTGAGACTAATATGTGTGCTAATCTTATAGGATGCTTCGAGCATGAAATAAGATGTAGACTCATGGGTACATTGGATGTACTGGACAGACCCTACTAGGATATTCAATTGTTTGTCACAATGTGAATAATCCTTGAATGCAACAAGTGGCACATGTCCTCTGACTTGAGATCACTTGTGTTTCTAAATGATGAATGTCATTATTTTGAGGTAGTTCAATATCATTTGAAACATAATGATTATAGACTATCTTGGATAATGATCATGAGTCAGGTTAGGACACTAGTGATAGATAAAGGATTGCCGTCTCCTTGTTCAAGGAGTGTGATGTTCTAAAGGGGCCCCCCTGTATGAGATGATTGAGATAGTGTATGGCCATACCCAGATGACTATGTTCATCTGATCTAATCATGCTCATTGTATTGGAGTTACAGGCTTGACATGCTTGTCCAATAAGAACATCCAGTGGCAAAGGAAACATGTATGCCTTGTGAAGTGGATTCACACTTGTGCTGTGGTTTGGGTGTAGTCTTGGAAGACTCTTTCCTTTATATCGGGAGACAGTGATGTGTTGCTAGATACCCCTCACTGATTGTGATGACGTGAGTTATCGTTACCGACATTTAAAGGAAACCCTTAGGGTCGCACAATTTGGTGATATGACTTGCTTGAGTCAGATCGGGTGGACTGGATTGTTTTGATTCAGTTTAAAGGAGATTAAACTCTGATTGTAAGTGAGATCCAGTCTGATCATGTTTGATTGATTAGGGCTTGAGATCGGTAAGCTTTGATCGAGAGTGTGGATGCTAGATCTGGGAGATCAAGAGCATCAAAGGATGAACGGTCAGATCTTGAACCTTAGGGTTTATTTTGGTCTGGACCAATACTTGGGCTGATTTGGTTTGGTCATTGGACCAACTACATTGAACCGGCTCATATGTGAGCGCTTGGTTCATTTGTGAGATGAGATATGCGTTTGGTTCACTTCATGTGAACGCATAACGCATGTGTTGAAGACTTACCATTTATGGCATTTCGGTTTTGCCATAGTGATGAATGTCTCCACATTCGATCACAAGCTTGAAAAAACGCTCATCTCCCCTTTGGCTCTCGACGACACTCGAACTCTCGGGTGGTAGAGGTTGACGAGAAGAAGGATCGGCCAAGAAAGCTTTCATCATCTCCTTCCATTCGACAAGGAACCTTGGGTGCCTTGCTAGCACAAGTGACGCCAAGGAAGTAAGAGATCTTCACCTTGTGTGTGAACTTTTGGAGGAGATCAAAGTTGCTCTCTTCTTCCAAGCCGACATCCAACTTCATGGCGTTGGTATGATCCCTTTAAAGATCCTTTCGCTTATACATAAGTTAACCATATGATCTACATGCGATCATGAGGGTGACACCCCTAAAATTGCATTTGCGCCCCCCTCTAGAAAGGGGCTTTATCCGCTTGCGCTCCCCCTTGAAGGGGACCTAACAGAATTTTGGATATTTGGATTAGTGGCTAAACTTTTAGGAAGAAGAAAATGCAGAAAATTATATGCTTTATACTTTGGAACCAATTCACCTGCTTCACCATGATATTGATTTTTGGTCAAGCTATGGACCTAAAATTAGCGCTTCTTGGGAGGCAACTCAAGCACTTTTATCTTAGTTTAGTTTCTTTTATTTTAATTTATTTTTAGAATTAATTTTTCTTTTATTTTTGCAGGAAAATCAAATTTTGCGCAAATACGGCACTGCTGTAATCTAGTTTACGCCTGTAATCTGCTCTGATTTCTTTTCCGAGAGTTTTTAGTATTTTACGGCGGTACCGTATTTCTTTTACGGTACCGTATTTTCTGACCGTTTTTTAGTTTATGTGCCGTAATCTTGAGTGTTTTCTTTTCAAAATTTTTTTAAAAAATACGGCAGTACCGTAAGGAATTTCACGGTACCGTATTTCCTGATTATTTCTTACCCGAGAGTTCTTTGCAAATTACGGTACTACCGTAAATCATATTATGGTACCGTATTTCAAAATTACTTCCAGTTATTGAGTAGGTGTCTTCTCGCATTGATTTTAAGAAACTAGGTTACGAAAATTTTTGATTTTTGGCACGACATGGAAGTACTGATCTTTGTCTATTATTTGAATATTTTTGCTGAATTTTAAAGTCCATGGATTGTCCTAGAACACATAGCAACTTTTTGATTCTTATTAGATTTTGTGCAGTTTTTCATTTTGTAATCTAAGTAACCTTCTTTCTGCTGATACCCTAAATTCATGGTAGATTTTGACCCTTTATTTTTCACATGCCTGGAAAGATCAAGTTTTATTCTACTTCATGGTTTTGTCTATTTTCTTTTTGGATCATTAAATCTTATTTTTGGGTATGAATACTTTTCATAAAAAATTCAAAAACTACTTGATTTGCTTTCTACCTATCATAGCTTCTTCTCTAGATTTGCAGCACCTCTAGCTACCACTGCATCTGCCTCTGACATCACTGTTTCTAGCCGTTGACACTGGATCATACCACCAGCAGATTCTTATTTCTTTTACTGCCTCTTATTCCATGATATGATTTTATTTTTTGCAGCAGAATCTTTATTATTGACTCTGATATTTTTCATCTATGCAAGATTATCTTCCATAGCCTGACGATCTCACCTCCAGGACTGTATTCTCTAGCAGGCCACTAGAGATTACTCACCCTTATGTCGGCACCATCACCATCATTGCTAGCAGCTTTTCAGCTATCATGTTCCACCAACACTCTTCTAGACCCTCAATGATATCTCTGATTCTTTCTTTGAGAAAATTATTTTTAAAATTAATTTTTTTAGACTGTTTTTGATCTGAGCCTTATGTACCTTAAATTTTACAAAAAATTTTCAAAAGGCACATCTTTGGACCCAGCTGCATTGGCCTGACAATGATTGAGCATGATCTATATGGTTTTGTGAGTATCACTTGCACTCTCTTATTAATGACTATTCCTTATAGTGGATCTTTGACTTTATCATGTTTATACTACTCATTGGTTTTCTCTTGAAAAATGATTTTATGGATATATGGAACTCACTGTTTTGATGATGATATTATTCAAACTTATTGTTAAGATTGATGAAAGCATATGATCCACTTTCTACTATATGATGTTATGATTTATTGATAAAATATCTTCCTTGATGATGTGAGTATTTATACTAGTGATTAGAGAAAAACCCTATCATGTTAGATTTATTTCTTCAATGTATATCTATTTTTGAAATTTGACATTGGTTGATGCATGAAATTTTGGGTAGATGTGTTATTTGATGAATAAGATCTAAAGGTGAAACTACTCCTTTAAATAAAATGAGCTTATGAGTATGATTTGTGAATTGATATCAATTGATCAACCTAGTAGATGTTTAGTCTATTTTGCTATTTGTTGGGAAGGAAGAATCCAAGATCCATAAAAATAGTGAGAGACTCCCCTACTTGGCACTATGTAAAATTGATAGTGGTACCTAAGACATGGGTTGAAGTCTATGCATGAAAAAATAATAAGAGTGAAAAAATAATAAGACTCCTCTACTTGGCACTGTGTAAAATTGATAGTGGTACCGAAGACAAGAGTTAAAGTCAAAAAAATAAAAAGTGTATATCTAAGTGGATACATACCATCTTCACAAAAACAAACAAAATACATAAAAAAAAAAAGGAAAAAAATTCATGTGTGGAAAAAGATCTTGGAAACCTAATTCCTGTAAACAAAAGCATGATAGATTAGAACTAAAAACTAGGTGAAATCATGAGATTGAAAATTCTATTTACTATACAAGTTGCAAAGTTTTATTTGATTGAATTGTGGATCTAGAGGGTTGAGTTCTAAAGATGATATGTTTATTTGAAGTTTTGTAAATCAATTGATGTAATTTTTCATTGATGATTGTATTTTTGAAATTTATTAAGCATGAAAAGGTTATTCTTTTAATCAAATTTTGATTTTTGCTTGAGGACAAGCAAAATTTGAGCCTTATGTGTTTGATGACACCAAAATATATAGTATATTTTGTATCATTCTAGGTATCTTTTCATGCTAAATTGAAGATCTTTTGCTTGTTTTTATGCTGAATTCATCAAATATTGCAAAGTCTACTTTTATTTTAGTTTTTAATAATTTTCAGGCAAAAAGGCACTATTTTAGGCGTTTTTAGGCAAAATCAAATACATGGAAGAGTTACCATCATCAAGAAGAAGATACATGACAAATTTCACGCAAAACGGAGCAACCTACCAAAATACGGGAGTGCCGTAAAGCATTTTACAGTACCGTATTTTCGCGGCTACCGTATTATCAAGAACACGGCCGTATTTTGGTGATTTTCTGAACAGAAGATTTTGTCGAAATTACGGCACCACCGTAAGGAATTACACAGCCGTATTTTCCAGCGCTTCAGACTAGAGTGATCAACCGATTTTACGGCACCGCCGTAAAGGAGTTTACGGTGCCGTATTTTGTGAAGACCTCAGATCAGAGAACTCGACTGAAATTACGGCAGTGCCGTAAAGCATTTTACGGTACTGTATTTCCCATCGTTTCCATAACAGAACACTCAAGCTATTTTACGGCAGTGCCGTGAACTATTACACTGCTGTAATTCCCAGTCAAAAACGAGATTTTTACGCGGCCGAAATTTGTTCAGGCTATAACGTTTGATCCAGAACTCCAAATTAGGATCCAAAAGTTGCTGCGGACTCATCTTTAAGAGGGGAAGGCGTAAGAAGTGGAAGAAATAACTTTTATCTAGTATCGAGAGAGCAATCAACAGGGAGGTGGCTAGGTTTTGTCCTTGCGCCGAGAGGCGTAGAGGGCACCTCAGGCTGTGATTTTCACGCAGAAGCTTCGCCTAGAGGAGAGGAAGACACCACAGAAGTTTCAGAGTGTTTGGAGTCCGATCGGAGGAGGAATCAACGAAACAGCGGTGACAGCGCTGTTCATCAAAGCAAATTACGGCTGTAAAGGATTTTACAGCCGTGTTGTAACATTGTTTCTCCTTTCTTTTTGTTTTCTGATCACTCTAAGACTATGATTTATTGTATCTCTTTCTCCATGCAAGCTTAATACTCTTTTGGGACATGGGGTGTAATCCCCTTGATTTTTAATGATTAGATAATCTTCTTTTTGGTCATGATAACTTTGCCATGATAATTTTGCTCATCTGATAATTGTGCTTAGACTCTCTATAAGTCCATGTTACTAATTATGTTTTTAGAGTTTTCGCAATGAGACTGAAAGGTGATTTGCTTGAGAACTTGGACCCCTAGAATTGCATGTTAGGATCCCTTCCTTAGGTTAGATCCAATTTGATATGTTCTAGTAGATTAATTGCCATGATAGTAATATGAATTTATGGATCGAGTCTATTTATCAAACGTGGAGATCTTGCACGAAAGTAAGGATCAGAACGTTGGAGATCCATGAGTAAAACTAGTGTTGAGGCTCGGATGCACGAAAGTGATCCTTGAGCTTCCGCTAGAGATTATCAACCTAGAATTCGGATGCACAAAAGTGATCTTGAGTTCTTTGATTGATGATTTACTTATCTACAACATTGAGAATAGATCTTGCATGAAAGTGAGGATCGGTTATCTGCATGATTGTCTGCACGAAAGTGAGACAATACCTTTATCAAGTAAATTATGTCTTTGTCATGGTAGAATTAGACTAACAACCCTTTTATTTATGTCTAGTCATTAGAATCAAGGAGGATGAAACCCTAAGTCCCAATTTATCTCTCTGATTATCTGAGTTCGTGTGTTTTCCATTATTGAAGAAACCCCTTTCAAGAGGGGGGCGTGAAACCCATATAAGAAGGGTGGACGCATATCAAGATTTTCGCAAGGAAGCATAGGGTTTATTAGGATCTTTTGCATGCCATATGATCAACATCAAAATGATTGCAACCATGAATGAAGGATCATACCATCGCCATCATATGGATGGTAGCTTGGAAGCAAAGACCGAAAGGGATCTTCTCCCTAGTTGACGCACACAAGGTGATGTGCCTACTCCTTGGAGATCCTTGTGCTAGCAAGGTTCTTCAAGGGTTCTTGCCGTATGGAAAGGGAATGAGAGATGGTCTCTAGGCTTGCCGAACCTTCTCCAAGATGTCTCCTTCTCCACCAAGGTCTCGTCGAGAGAGAGAGGTGCCAAAGGTTGAATGGAGCGTTCACTTGTTTTGGCGTTGAAGGGAACATGCGCTTATTACTTTCGAAAATAGGAAAGACATTAAGCCATGGTTTCAAGATCTCTAAACCGATCAATAACGCCACAAACAATGAACCATGCGTTCAAGCTCTTGAACCGGTTCAATGTAAATGCATTTGGTCCAAAGACCAAACCAAACCAGCCCAAGCCATTTGGTCTAGATCATCTTAAACCCTAAGGCTGCAGATCTAACCGTTCATCTCGTCATGCTCTTGATCTCACCGATCTAGCATCAATACTCTCGATCGAAGCTTACCGATCTCAAGCCCTAATCAATCAAACATGATCAGACCAGATCTCACTTACAATCAGAGATTAAATCCCTTTGAACTGAACCGAAACAATTCAGTCCACACGATCTGACTTAAGTAAGCCATATCATCAAATTGTGCGACCCTAAGGGTTTCCTTTAAATGTCGGTAACGATAACTTACGTTATCACGATCAGTGAGGGGTATCTAGCAACACATCACTGTCTCCCGATATAAAGGAAAGAGTCTTCCAAGACTACACCCAAACCACAGCACAAGTGTGAATCCACTTCACTAGGCATACAAGTTTCCTTTGCCAATGGATGTTCTTATTGGACAAGCGTGTCAAGCCTGTAACTCCAATATGATGAGCATGATTAGATCAGGTGAACATAGTCACCTGGGTATGGCCATACACTTTCTCAATCATCTCATTCGGGGGGGCCCCTTTAGAACATCACACTCCTTAAACAAGGAGACGGCAATCCTATATCTATCACTAGTGTCCTAACCTGACTCATGATCATTATCCAAGATAGTCTATAACCATTATGTTTCAAATGATATTGAACTACCTCAAAACAATGACAATCATCATTTAGAAACACAAGTGATCTCAAGTCAGAGGACATGTGCCACTTGTTGCAAACAAGGAATATTCACATTGTGACAAGCAATTGAATATCCTAGTAGGGTCTGTCCAGTACATCCAATGTACCCATGAGTCTACATCTTATTCCATGCTCGAAGCATCCTATAAGATTAGAACACATATTAGTCTCAATCATATCAAGGCTGTCTCAGGTTCACCAAGATATCTCGACTAAGGACAAAATAGCATGTCAGCTTAGCTGAACAGCATTGAGACATTATTCAGAAGAACACACATTGCAGCAGATGATGTAACAACTTGAATAATAACCATTGCCTTTGTAAACATAAGAGTTTATACATGATACTGTTACAATCCCAAGGCCTCAAACATTAGCCTTAAGGGCATACCCCAACAATCTCCCACTTGCACTTAATCTAATGGTTGAGAAATCTCAAACCCATATTATTACAGTGCTTCTCATGCTTCTGCTGCGCCAGAGGCTTGGTAAGCGGGTCAGCTAGATTGTCGTCTGTATGAACCTTGCATATTTTGATCTCGCCACGATCAATGATCTCCCGGATCAAGTGAAACCTTCTCTGTATGTGCTTGGACTTCTGGTGCGACCGTGGTTCCTTTGCTTGTGCGATTGCTCCAGTGTTATCACAGAAGATAACCAAAGGATCTGCACTCGAAGGAACGACACCAAGTTCCTGAATGAACTTACGAATCCACACTGCCTCCTTGGATGCTTCCGAGGCTGCAACATACTCGGCTTCTGTTGTGGAATCAGCAACAGTAGACTGTTTGAAACTTTTCCACACCACTGCTCCACCATTCAAGCTAAAAATATAGCCTGATTGCGATCGGAAATCATCCTGGTCCGACTGGAACGAAGCGTCAGTATATCCTTCAATACTGAGTTCTTCCTGACCACCATATATCAAGAACATATCTTTGGTCCTCCGCAGATATTTTAAAATGTTCTTGACTGCAATCCAGTGTGCCTGACCTGGATTACTTTGGAATCGACTGGTCACGCTTAACCCGTAAGCGACGTCTGGGCGAGTACACAACATCGCATACATAATGGACCCAATAGCCGAAGCATAAGGCGTATTGTCCATTTCCTCTTTCTCAGTCTGTGTTTGCGGACACTGACTCTTTGAAAGATTCAGACCATGTCTGACTGGAAGATGTCCCCTTTTAGAATTCTCTAAATGGAATCTCTCCAGGACTTTATCGATGTAAGTACTCTGGCATAGCCCGAGAAGCCTCTTAGATCTATCCCTGTAGATCTTCACACCTAATACATAGGCTGCTTCTCCTAGATCTTTCATCTGGAAACATTTTCCTAACCATGCTTTAACAGCATGCAGTTCAGGAATATCGTTTCCAATGATTAAGATATCATCGACATAGAGGACTAGGAAAGTAATCACGCTCCCTCTAAACCTCTTATATACACACGGGTCATCTTCGTTCTTGATGAAACCAAACTCACAGATTGATTCATCAAAACGAATATTCCAGCTTCTTGATGCTTGTTTAAGTCCATAAATAGACTTCTTTAACTTGCATATTTTATGACGATCTGATGGATTAGTGAAACCTTCAGGTTGTATCATATACACATCCTCATCTAGATTTCCATTAAGGAAAGCAGTTTTCACATCCATCTGCCAGATCTCATAATCGTAATATGCAGCTATCGCGAAGAGAATCCGAATAGACTTGAACATGGCTACAGGAGAGAAAGTTTCATCATAATCTATCCCGTAGATTTGTTTGAAACCTTTCGCTACTAGCCTGCCTTTATAGGTAACCACGTTACCATCCATGTCAATCTTCTTCTTGAAGATCCATTTACAGCCTATAGGGATTACTCCCGGAGGCGGATCAACCAAATCCCAGACTTGGTTATCTGACATGGAGTCCATCTCGGCTCGCATAGCTTCAAGCCATCTAGCTGACTCCGGTCCACTGACCGCATCCGCATAAGTAAGGGGTTCATCATTATCAATGATGTAGACTCCGTCATAGCGCTCAGGCTGTCTACGGATCCTTCCCGATCTTCGCGGTTCCCGTGATATCTGAGCCTCAGGTAGTTCAATAACCTGCTCAACTGGCTCAGGCTCATCCAACTGTGCTTGACTACTTTGTCCTTCCTCTGGATTCACATCCAGCTTTATCTCTCTCCCACTGGCCTCTTGCAGAAGAAATTCCTTCTCAAGAAAAATGGCCGTCCGAGCAACAAATACCTTGTTCTCTTTGGGATCGTAGAAATAATAACCCTTAGTTTCCTTAGGGTAACCGACAAAGATGCATTTCTCAGATCTGCTCTCCAGTTTCCCAGAGGCGAGCTTTTTGACATAAGCCTCGCAACCCCAGATCTTAATAAATGTCAAGCTAGGCTGTTTCCCATACCACAACTCATATGGAGTCTTTGAAACGGCCTTGGATGGCACTCGGTTTAGTACCTTTGCATCTGTTTCCAGTGCAAATCCCCAAAAGGAGTAAGGAAGAGTAGCCTGACTCATCATAGAACGAACCATATCAAGTAACGTTCTATTTCTCCTCTCGGACACACCATTCCATTGCGGTGTTCCTGGTGGAGTGAGCTGTGAGATAATCCCACACTCCTTCAGATAGTCAGTAAACGCATGACTCAAGTATTCTCCACCTCGATCAGAACGAAGTGCCTTGATATTTCGGCCTAGCTGATTCTGTACTTCATTTTTGAACTCTTTGAACTTGTCAAAAGATTCACTCTTATGTCTCATAAGATAGACATAACCATATCTACTGAAATCATCAGTAAAGGTAATGAAGTACTGATAGCCACCTCTGGCATGTTTACTAAATGGCCCACACACATCACTGTGTATAAGGTCAAGTAAACCTGAAGCCCTTTGACCTTTGTTAGGAAAAGGACACTTCGTCATTTTACCCATTAAACAAGCTTTGCATGTATCAATCTCCTCATAGGAGAATGATCCCAGCAGTCCATGATCATGCAACCGCTTAATGCGCTTCTTGTTAATATGGCCTAAACGACTATGCCATAACAAGGTGCTGTCATCAGCATACTTGGCTTTCTTATTATCAATATTTTGTATAGAATATTCCATGTCCAACATGAATAACCCATTGTTAATTGAACCAGTAGCATAAACAATATTATCAAGATTAAGATAACACTTTGAAATCTTGCATTCAAAGGAAAACCCTTTCCTGACAAGAGCAGGAATAGAGATAATATTTTTAGTAATACTGGGTACAAAATAACAATTGTTTAATTTTAATACAATGCTAGATGGTAATGAGATGTAATAATCCCCTACAGCAACAGCAGCAACCCGTGCCCCGTTTCCAACGCGTAGGTCCACCTCATGCTGCCCCACCTGTCTTCTTCTCTTGAGTTCCTGTACATTTGAACAAATGTGAACTCCACATGCAGTGTCCAACACCCATGAAATAGAAGAAGAGGATATCATGACCTCAGTCACAAATATACCTGAGCCAGAAGCGATGCTTCCCTTCTTGTCTCCTTGGAGCGCTTTACAGTCCTTTTTCCAGTGACCCAGCTGGCCACAGTGGAAACACCTGTTGTCCTTTGACCGCTTAACCTTCTGTTTCAGAGCCTTGCTGTAATTCTTGACAGGGGCTTTGCCCTTCTTCCCCTTCTTCTTGTTCCTTGAAGGAACCATTAAGACAGAGGTTGAAGGCTTTCCCTTTAGAGTTTCCTCAGTAGTCAAGAGCATATTCAGCAGCTCTGCCGGAGTACAATCGATTTTGTTCATATTAAAGTTAATAATGAACGCATCGAAGGAGGGCGGGAGAGACTGCAGAATAATGTCTACAGCAAGCTCCTGATTGATGGTGTGCCCCAGTTTCTCCAGAGCCTCCTTGTGCCCAATCATCTTGAGCACGTGAGCTCCCACTGGGCTCCCTTCAGCCAGTTTGCTCTGAAAGAAAAGCTTGGTCAAATTATAGCGTTCAGTCCTCGCCTGTGCAGCATACAGCATCTTGAGGTTTGCTATAATTTCTATAGCAAACATATCCTCATGCTGACGCTGCAGCGGTGGCGTCATAGACGCTAGCATCAGGCAAGCGACATCAATGCTATCATTGACATGCTTTTCATAAGCTTCACGAACCGCCCTTGCGGCGTTCGCAGCGGGTTGAGGCGGCCCAGCCGTCTCGAGGACATACAGTTTCCTCTCTGCCTTAAGAACAATCTTAAGGTGTCCGTACCAGTCTGAGAAGTTTGGCCCAGCAAACTTCTCCCTTTCCAGTAGGGATCGCACATTGAAGCTCATGGTGTTCGTTGCTGTAGGAATCTACAACAATGCAAGAACAGCAAGGTCAGTATCAATGTTTAGAATCAATCCAGGACTTAAGAAAGATTCTTTTTCTCACTATTTTATCTGGCTGAAAAATCCAGCAAAACAGCCCGAAAGAGTAACACTCTTTTAGTGAGATGGGATCCAGATTTCATACTTGGTCTCCGCGTCCCGCTCAGGCGAGATAAGATGCACAGAGAGTACAAGCACTAATTTCTGGTAGGCAGTCCCTGCCAATCGCCAACCCGTGCGATTCCCCTTCATCTGGGCAATCCAGCAGACTGTGCCAACTGAGTTGGTACAACACAGTCTCTGACCCCACAGATGGCTGCCTCCATATAGCTAACATATGCCCCATATGTAGCCTACATGGTCAAGCTGACCTGACCTACTCCCTGGACCACCACGTGCTATGCTGAGCAACGAGAAGCGATAAATCCCTTCTCTGTAACACGCAGGTGAAATCACACACCGTCTGAAGATAGATGGGCGTGCCCACTGAGTGGGTACAACACGGCCCCAACGATAGTCAGAACAGTGAGGTTTCGCGCCAGAAGGCATTACGTGCTTGATATTTTAGCGTTGGATTTTAACGGTCTTTTATCTTCTTACTATCAGGCAAATCCTATGGCTATAGCAGAAGATAAATAACTCATGCAATTCTAATTATTTAGAAAATAAAAGAAAGCATGGATCTTATGTGGTAAAAGCCCATAGAGCCTAAGTAAGACCTTAAATCAACTTAAGTCTTCACTTGCTCTTCTTGGGTCTTTTGCATCTCATCTGGTCCAACCCAGGGCCCTAGCGCTCAATGCAGCTCAGGTGCGCCCACCAGGTGAATGCGCCTGTCCTAGGGTCGAACCCTAGACTTCCCACCTGGAAAAGCCTTAGCTGCATGCACCTCTGCCATGTGTGCTTTGAACTCTTGTCTGATTAAAATACATTTTAATCTATCTAGACAAGCTTGACTCGCAGGTCAATTATACAATAAATTAATTAGAGATGTGATGCGCAGATCACAATAATATTAATTTACAATTTACCAGGCTCGCAGGCCCCAGCACAGCACACATTAAAGGGCAACCCACATAAGATTAAATAAACAAGCATCATGGCATCATGCAATCAACATGTGATCCATTACAAAGAAAATAAAATTTTGAAAACCCATTGGCATCAATTTTACTTTTCTTATGTGCCCTACAACCTTACAACGGTCCATTGATAGGGATCCACTCATCATGTCTAGTTAGATCCATGCCCTTGCATGCACCAAGTCATAACTGACTCGAGTTGACCTAATAGTCAACCATGCATGCGCCAAGGGCTGAACAACCAACATGAGTTCTGGCAAACGGGTGTGACCCCGGGCCTAACTCATGTGCATTCACTGGTTGTCTCAACCAGACCTCGCTACACGCCTGTGATGCAATCGACCTATAGCCACCTCGTGCTTGCGCACAGGTGCCATCTGGTCGATCCATCTAGGCTGTCAGATGGTCTGATCAGACTAGTTTGATCTATACTAGATGATGCTTTCAACCCCATCAACCCGTCTAAGGGTTTATAGTAGGCGCAAATATAGATCTAGGTGATAGGCGCGCAAGATGTAAGTTTTGTTCAAAACATCTTCAACAAGCGCAACAAAATAAGAAGCTTTCAACTAAGTTAACATGCGCAACTAGATAGAAACATGTATCTAAGGTAACATGCGCAAACTTAATTAAACCTTCATATAGATCTATAACATGTATTAGCATACACGGATCACAACAAGCAAAAGCAATCATATGAACATGCGAAAACCATGCTCTGATACCAATTGAAGAAACCCCTTTCAAGAGGGGGGCGTGAAACCCATATAAGAGGGGTGGGCGCATATCAAGATTTTCGCAAGGAAGCATAGGGTTTATTAGGATCTTTTGCATGCCATATGATCAACATCAAAACGATTGCAACCATGAATGAAGGATCATACCATCGCCATCATATGGATGGTAGCTTGGAAGCAAAGACCGAAAGGGATCTTCTCCCTAGTTGACGCACACAAGGTGATGTGCCTACTCCTTGGAGATCCTTGTGCTAGCAAGGTTCTTCAAGGGTTCTTGCCGTATGGAAAGGGAATGAGAGATGGTCTCTAGGCTTGCCGAACCTTCTCCAAGATGTCTCCTTCTCCACCAAGGTCTCGTCGAGAGAGAGAGGTGCCAAAGGTTGAATGGAGCGTTCACTTGTTTTGGCGTTGAAGGGAACATGCGCTTATTACTTTCCAAAATAGGAAAGACATTAAGCCATGCGTTCAAGATCTCTAAACCGATCAATAACGCCACAAACAATGAACCATGCATTCAAGCTCTTGAACCGGTTCAATGTAAATGCATTTGGTCCAAAGACCAAACCAAACCAGCCCAAGCCATTTGGTCTAGATCATCTTAAACCCTAAGGCTGCAGATCTAACCGTTCATCTCGTCATGCTCTTGATCTCACCGATCTAGCATCAATACTCTCGATCGAAGCTTACCGATCTCAAGCCCTAATCAATCAAACATGATCAGACCAGATCTCACTTACAATCAGAGATTAAATCCCTTTGAACTGAACCGAAACAATTCAGTCCACACGATCTGACTTAAGTAAGCCATATCATCAAATTGTGCGACCCTAAGGGTTTCCTTTAAATGTCGGTAACGATAACTTACGTTATCACGATCAGTGAGGGGTATCTAGCAACACATCACTGTCTCCCGATATAAAGGAAAGAGTCTTCCAAGACTACACCCAAACCACAGCACAAGTGTGAATCCACTTCACTAGGCATACAAGTTTCCTTTGCCAATGGATGTTCTTATTGGACAAGCGTGTCAAGCCTGTAACTCCAATATGATGAGCATGATTAGATCAGGTGAACATAGTCACCTGGGTATGGCCATACACTTTCTCAATCATCTCATTCGGGGGGGCCCCTTTAGAACATCACACTCCTTAAACAAGGAGACGGCAATCCTATATCTATCACTAGTGTCCTAACCTGACTCATGATCATTATCCAAGATAGTCTATAACCATTATGTTTCAAATGATATTGAACTACCTCAAAACAATGACAATCATCATTTAGAAACACAAGTGATCTCAAGTCAGAGGACATGTGCCACTTGTTGCAAACAAGGAATATTCACATTGTGACAAGCAATTGAATATCCTAGTAGGGTCTGTCCAGTACATCCAATGTACCCATGAGTCTACATCTTATTCCATGCTCGAAGCATCCTATAAGATTAGAACACATATTAGTCTCAATCATATCAAGGCTGTCTCAGGTTCACCAAGATATCTCGACTAAGGACAAAATAGCATGTCAGCTTAGCTGAACAGCATTGAGACATTATTCAGAAGAACACACATTGCAGCAGATGATGTAACAACCTGAATAATAACCATTGCCTTTGTAAACATAAGAGTTTATACATGATACTGTTACAATCCCAAGGCCTCAAACATTAGCCTTAAGGGCATACCCCAACAATTATTACTTTGCACTAGAATCGGTTCGCTTAGCTAGTAAGAATACCACTATTTGGTACTTAACAGTAAGGTCCCTATGGATTCGATACTTTTCTTTATTACTTCGATAGTTCCGTGCACTTGCGGAAGCCTATCAAGTTTTTGGCGCCGTTGCCGGGGATTAGTCCAAGGTACACACGTGCCAGACTTGTAGTGTTCCCTTTCGGGCTATCACTGACCCACCGGAGGTAGTGGGATTTACTTCTTATAACGCAGGAACTACAAGCTGGAACACTCTTCCGAGTCGAGGCACTGACCATGACTCTTACAGACTTCAGAATCAAGGCAATGACCGCGATCCACACAAGCTAGAGCGCTCTACTACCAAGAGAACTGAAACTAAATGCTAGCCCACCCATCTCTTTTATAGGATAAGAGAGGGGGGATAAGACAAAAGAACAATCCTAACAACTACCTACTCTTGCAGCCTAGAAAGTAGTCAAGCTGCAACTAAGACAAAACAAAACAAACTCCTACCAACTAAAGTTTAAGCTGGCGCATGTCCTTGATTCTTTGTCGTACGGTTGCTGCGATGGCGGTTAGACGAGCTCGGAGCAAGCCGCGACAAAACAACAAAATTTAGAGATTGTGGGCTATTTCATCACGGTGGAGGCTTGATGTCGGACGGAGGCGTGTGAAAATGCAACTAAAAAAATTCAATTATTTATTTTTGTATTTTTCAGAAAAAACATCATATTCATGAAAGCAGCTAGAATTCTAGGGCAATAAAGATAATCAGTTATGAGAAGTAGCTATGCCTTGGAGAAAAATCCTTACATCAAAAATTTGAACCGATTAAACCAGCATGTAGGACAAAACTAGTTCTTTTGAATCACATAAAAGTCAAATGGGGAAGAGCTATCAGGCATGTATAATATTTGTAACAATATAGCTAGTCAGATCGATAAATTAAGACTGCACATAAATGTTTCAGATTGCAAATGTTGCAATGCTTGCTAGGTTGAACTGGTGCTTCTTCTATGATACCAACTTATTCGAGAGGTAGAATGAATTGTATTCTTCAAATCAAGTAAAGGACAGGGGTTCTAGCATATCTATGCACCTTTAATACCTGAACAAAGAAGTCTAGTCAGATTATGGAATGAAACAAGTGCAGAAGTTGATCAGTCTTCAAATGGTGCTATTGTTTGCTGGCTGATCTGATGAATCCTGATTCAACCCAACTAATCTAGATGATGGAATAATGTTTGATCTTCCCAGTCATGCATGAATTGAAGATTTTCGTCAGCACTATTTCTTAAAATACCTGCAACAAAAACACTAATCAAATTAGTTTATAAGAACAATTGCTGAATTAATAAGGTATCAAAAGTTGCTAGGTCTCTTTGCTTGATCTGTTGAGTCTGGAATCGGCTCGACTGGTGCAAATGATAGAAGAAGTTATATTCTTCCTAATCGTGCCAGAGATTTATACTTTTGCTGCACCGATTGCTTAAAATACCTGCATGAACAAGGTTAAACAGATTAGCAAAGCAGGAAACTGGAGCAGGAAACATAAGGAAATCTGGAACAGGGGAGGTCGCGCGAGTGGAGCAGTGGTCGTCGCCGGACAGCCGGTGGTGCCTGGACTCAAAACCTGCTTCAACTGGGAGTTGCAATGGTAGTGGAGACGACGTGGTCAAAATTTCGGGCTGAGCGGTGGCCGGTCGGAGGAGGACGACGGTGAAAGGTGGGACTAGGGCGGAAACTGGGCGGAAACAGGGGAACTCATCTATGTTTCGATTCCGGTGATCAGAACGGTGGATGGGCAGATTTCGGCGGCTTTTGCTTTGCCTGGGAGAGGAGGAGTGATGGCCGCAGTTTTGTGAGGATCCGACCGGTGGATCGTTAGTGGCGAACTCACAAACTTTCAAAAAAAATCTGAAACTGTTGCGGCCGGAGGGATGAACTTGGGAGGAAGAAGAGAATGGAGGAGATTAGAGAGGAGATGAGAGGAAGGGGCTCGGCCCTAGAAGGAGACGAGGGAGGAGAGCATCCGATAGAAGAGGAATTATACTAGAAAACTACTTCCTAAATTCAATTTCATCAAAATCTCTATCTTACAATGCTGCGATAAGAGATACATATATAGCTGAAGCTTGCAGGCAAGACACTGCTAGCGAGAGACGTTGTTACTTCCAATTTTGATCGGCAAAGAGGTTACGTTGGAGATTCCTTAAGAGGTGCACATAGACATTGAAGCTTCCTTCGTTGAAGATGAACATTGGCTAGCGATGAACGTGGGCTGGCCTTCCTTCTTTGTGCTGCTTGGCGTTGATGCAGCTCATTTGTTTGCGTACGTGGTGATTTATTCCTGATAAGCCTTGGGCCTCTTTTGTTCCTCATAAGTGGGCTTGAATACCTTGGGCCTCTTTTGGAGTGGTTGAAGTAGTTCTTTTGTTATTGAGCTAGCTTTTTGAATGAGTCTTGCTAGCTTATTCGCGAGCCTCCAAGCCTTTGTCTATGGCAATCGTAAACTCCACTTATACCTTCATGGCCGGTGGTCTCTGCCTCCATCAAGGCCTGCTCTTGGGCCATGTTGTTTAGGTGGTTGTGGTACCTGTCTTGGGCCGGGCCTTCGGTGGGGTGGGTGGCGAGGCCCATGGGTTGGAGGACCTCAGTATAGACTAATAGCGGGCTGATGACCCCCATGTAGCAGTCTGGTGGTTGACTTGAGCGTTGGGATCACTGAATTATCACCTTGCTGGGCTCCTTTGAGTCATCATGTGATGGGGGAATGTAGTACGGAGGGCGATGTACATCGAAACGGGGTTTCCGGGGTGGATCTGTGATGCGTCCACAAGTGCATAGATCTATCGAAGTAATAAAATAAGATATCGTTCCCAACAACGATCTGGTGGTCAAGTACGGATTACACGGTCGATTTATAGCTAGACGATTCAAATGGTGTTTTTGTTTGGAAGCTTCTAGTACAAGAAAATAAAAAGGTAGTTTTTAGGGTTTAAATCAATATGAAAAAAGTCAGGACTCGGGGTTTCACCACACTGACAAATATAAATTATAGCAAAATAAATTCTTTGAATAGAAAATTATAGTGTTGAAAGGGATTTTTCCTAAGGTACACATTACCTCCTCCCGAAGCATAATCTTGTATCTATTCATATCAATCCCCTACTCTTGTGACAATTAACATGAATAGACCCATTAAGTTCTGTGAAAAATCATGAAATCCTTCAAAAGAATCCAAACTACTCTCATGATTGAACTCGTAAGTTTGAAAATGATAGTTCTGACGTTGCAATTCACCTCCCGGTCCTTCTCGCAACGTCTAAGACGTAAACATACTTGATCAGAGTAAATCATGTAAATAAACATAATTCTAATTAATCAACTCTATAAAATTCATGTCAAAGATTTAAACAATAAGTTTAATCCATAAATCATCAGTGAGCTACACCCCTAATCCCGAAAATACGTTTAAGCAAACATGTTCTTCAAAAACAGCATGTATATTGATGAACTCGACATAATCTCTCTAAAATAATGCAAAAAGACATTAGGAATCTTTCCCTTGATTTGGAGATGAAGATGAAGTGTCCAAATCCCTCCTTTGCGTGATCTTTCGCCGGAATTCTGCCTAGAAATCAATTTACACCCTAGCCGCCGCCTCTGTTCATGTTTGTGTGTAGAAGCCCCCTTAAACCCTCCAAAATCCTTCCTTTTATAGTTTAATCAGTGTAGAATCTATCTAGGAAGGTTTTTGCAAAGTTTGGTTCAATTCCGACTCGATTCGGGATCAAATCGAGTGAAAAACCGAAGGGGGCGGAAAAACTCACGGGCGGTGAACTGTTTACGGCCATGACCATGAGTTTTTTCTATTTATTGTACAGAGTGTATTCGTAGCCCGTGAATATATTTATGGCCACGGCTAGAAAAGTTACGTTTGACCTTCGTTTCATTCCAATTTGATGTGCGACCTCATAATTTCCTCGGGAACCGTGCTATGGCCTTAAAACTTATAAAATCCATCATTTTCATACCATTTTGCCTGCATTTTCATAAAAACCAAGAAAAGTGAAGATTCCATATAAAGTGAAGTAAAAACATTAAAAATTGGTATAAAATTATAAAATAAGCCAAAAATATCGTATAAAATACACGCAAAAATATGATGTAAATACAACTCATCAAAATACCCTAGACTTAAGGTTTTGCTTGTCCTCAAGCAATATTCTAATATATATGGAGAATGTAAAGATAAGGAGCATTCATTTGTTTTTCCCTTAATAATGTTCTTAATCCACAATTTAAGCAATCAATCTTTCAGAGCTCAAGTAACTTAAGAAAAATCATAATAGAGATAAATTCCCAAGAGTTTACAATCCAAGAAAGATAAAAATCATAATTCATGTCATAATATTCAATCTTCACACACTAAGTATCAAATACTCTCATCTTAATAAATCCACTTCACTTAACAGATAAAATTTCTACATCAAGAATTTCAGTGATGTTAAAGATAAGAGACTTTTAATGCAATTTGGTCTTTAAACGGTTATGCGCCCTTTCCTGTTAGCATCATAACATTGTTTAAAGTATACCTTGGTGCAGTATAATTTAACTCATAGTCTCAATCTTAAAGTCAGCAGAATTGTCCACTTGACCTACAGCTCCCTCTTTTTCTATGCTTTTTATTCTTTTCTCTTTTTTTTTTCTTTTATTCATTTTTTTCTGGAGAGAGCCGGTTAAGGGCGTGGTATTTAAATCGTTATCGATCTTTTTACATGAGGGATAAATATTTACTTTTAAGATTTTTCCTCTGTTACTTGATCACAACAAACTTAAAGTATATTAATTCATGGTATAATATAACTCATGACTTTAGATTCCTCAACCAGAGGAGTTGGAGTAAGTCTCAGTTAAAGAAATATCACTAATCTTCTCTTCATAAAAAGTTCTCCATCAAGCAAAATTAGATAAATTAAACTTCAAGTAAATTCTACTATGCACATATTCTCATGAACGTATAACAATTCATATATGTATTTTATCAATACCAGAATTGAATTTACTCAACAATTTAAGTCTACATGAAATTTCAAAAATTCCTTAAGTCATCAAATCAAATGCTCAAAATGTTTCCTAAGTTCAGAATTAAGGATAAAATAAATTTGATTATCCTTAACAATCATAAACATTCAAATTACATATCTATAAAGCTTTGAAGAAAAGCAAAATTCATGGGGACACCCTAGACTTAAATTGTGGCATAAACATAAACATTAAATCAATACATGACAATTTTCAGAAAAAATTTGCAAGAGTTCCCTTTAAAATATATAGTGATTCCCTATTCAATTATATTAACACATCAATCTACTTATGAGAAAAGACCAAAAAACTATTCTACATCCTAAATATTATTAATGATTTTGCAACAAACTGAACCAAGATAGTTTTCTTATCTAAAATCTGAATGAACAGTAACCGCAAGAAGGAACTCGTCCAAAAGTGAGAAGAGATCTAGTAAATCAATGAAATCTAGATTTAAAATTGACACAAAAGCCTGACAATATGATAGAGAAGCAAAATACTAGAGCAGAGCAAAGATTTCTCACAAATCATGAAGAAATCTGGCTGGAATTGAGCGGCGGCGATGAAGTCATGTTCCTGAGGGGGTCTGGCGTTTCTTCACGAAATCCGGTTGGAAACGGCTAGAAGATCGCCGGAAAGAACCGCCGGAGGTGTAGGAAGGTTGGAAATAAGGATTCGTCGCCTGAGGTGAAAGAAATCAGGTGGAAACTCGGATTCACGAGTGAAGGCATGAACCCTAACTTTCGCCCGTGATATGTGAAACTGAGTCTTCATGGCCCGTGAGTCGTTCACAGCTGTAGCCGTGAATATTTCTATGACTTAAGTCCCTTTTGCAAAATAAAACTCACGGCTCGTGAGTCATTCACGGCCATGACCATGAAAGTTTTTGTGAACTTTGGCCTTCTCGTGTTTCCTTCAAACGCAGCATTCATGTAAAAATTTCTAAAAATTTCCTGCACATAAAACAACTTATTAAAAGATTTTTTATCAATAAAAAATTCATCAAAACATGCTGCAAAAATTTCTGAAAATCTAAAAAATCCAAAACTAAAATCAAGAATCACAAAAGTCAGAAATTTGGGTTGCTTCCCAAAAAGCGTTTGTTTAAGGTCATTAGCTTGACCATAGCTTCATGTCATAGAGAAGTTGGTGAATCAGTGGCATAGTAGAGAGCATATAATCTTCTGCTTTTCCTCCATCTCAAGAGTGTGCCCACCAAAGTATATATCCAGTTAAACAGGTGGATCCATGTCGTAGTGGCTAGTACATGCATACAAAAATAAAAATTAAAGTCATGCAAAGAATACCTAATAATTTTTATGCATTTATCCAAAAGTAATATCATGCATTCTTCCTTTAGATTTATATCAGCAATTGGAAGAAGACTGAAATTAAGATCAAAAAATTCATACCTTAGATTGCTCAAGAAGTTTTCAAATTTCACATTGGGTTTTTCACTTACCTCAATATCAATGTGATTAAGAATCTCATATGTTATCATCTTTTGGGTACCTGTGGTTGGATTTGAATCAAATAATAGTTCAGCTACCTGATCATCATTATCATCTTTATCATCTATCATACAAATTCCTAATAGATTTTTCTAGAGAAAAGGAATTGATGATTCATATGGTGATGGTGGTAGAATATACACAAGATCCTCTTCCTCCTCAATTTTTTTCTCTTCAATGCACAGAGTGTATTCACATCCCGTGAATATATTCACGGCTACAGTCATGAAAGTTGCATTTGACCTCCGTTTCACTCCAAATTTGATGTGCGACCTCATAATTTTCTTGGGAACCGTGCTATAGCCTTAAAACTCACAAAATCCATTATTTTCATGTCATTTTGCCTGCATTTTCATAAAAAATAAAAAAGTGAAGTTTCCATACAAAGTGATATAAAAATATTAAAAATTGGTATAAAATTATAAAATAAGACTAAAATATTATATAAAATATAGGCAAAAATATGATGTAAATGCAACTCATCAATCTACAGCTTCAGAGGTGTTTACGGCCTGGCCATGATGGCGTTCAGTTATGGCGTTCACAGTCGTGATCTGTTGCTTCAGAGGTTGTCGCGACATTCATGGCTGGGCCATGATCATGTTCACGCCCATGCTTTTGTCCATGCCTGGGATCCACGTTTTTCCAATTTTCCACTAAGGTGTTCACGGCCTCGCCATGATGGTACTCACGGCTATGACCAGAATCTGGGTTGAATCCATGCCCGTGTTCCTCTTCACGCCTTGATCCGTCATAATTCGTCGAGGCATTCACGCTCGGGCTGTGATGGCGTTCACGGCCATGAGCACGTTCGCGTCTAGAATCACCGGTTTTTTCATATTTCGCCATGGAGATCATGGCCTGCCCATGATCGCATTCACGCTCATGCATCTGTTCACTGGATTGTGCCGAGATGATCATGGCTTTGCCATCTTGCCCGTGTTTAGACGCACGGCCATGCTTGTGTTCGTCAAAGTTCGCCACGACGTTCATGGCCTGCCCGTGCCTTGGCACACATCTGTGATTAGTCGTTCTAGAATTCACCGAGACGGTCACGCCCGTGATTATCTTCACAGCTTGCCTGTGATGGTCTCACAATAAATTTGGGGAGGGGGGCGCTTTCTCGTCTAGTTCTTCCCCCACATCAGTGCTGGCTCCTCCTGTATCAATTCCTCCCCGTGTTAAAGAGTTCTCCTCTGGAGAACTAGGGGGAAGGGCTTATCAGTGTCCAATGGCTCCTCCAATGGACCATGGAAGGGAAGGATGTCTACCACATTAAAGACAGGGTTGATCCCCATGCTCTCGGGCAAGTCTAGGACATAGGCGTTGGAGCCAATCCGCTGCACCACCGCATAGGGCCTCATGAAATGTGGCTAAAGCTTAAAATGTGCCTGGTTGGGGACACACTTGGGGTGGATGCGCACTCTCACCAGCTCACCTATAGAAAAGTGATGTGGCCTATGGTGCTCGTTGGCCCTCATTGCATTGTGAGTGTTGCCCAAAAAGATATGATGCCAAATTTCCTCATGCAAGCTAGCTACATGCTGGGCAAAAGAGTACGCATTCTTAGAGAGGTGCGACTCCATGGGAAGATCATGCAAGTCAATGGGTTTATGCAGTTGATGGCCCAAGACAACTTGGAAGGGGCTAAGACCCATAGACCTATTAGCCGCAGTATTATATGCGAATTCTACCATGGGGAGGATGGTATCCCAAGACCTCGGGCGATCGCCAATGAGGCAATGAAGCAAATTACCCAAACTACGGTTAACCACCGCGGCTTGCCTATCAGTTTGAGGGTGGTAGGCTGTGGAGAATTTGAAGGTAGTGCCCAAGAGGGTCTAAAGTGAGCGCCAGAAGTGGCTCACAAATCGAGTGTCGCGATCGGACACGATGGTCAAAGGAAGACCATGGAGATGGACAATCTCCTTGACAAAGAGGTGTGCCCCGTGGGAGGCATCCGTGGTTCATGAACAGGGTATGAAGTGGGCCATCTTTGAGAACTGATCTACGACCACGTAGATGGAGTCGAAGCAGGACGTGGTTCAGGGTAACCCAGGGACAAAGTCCATGATGAGGTCGCGCCAAGGACCTTCATCGACTGGCAAAGGGGTGTAAAGACCTGTGTTCAAGGGCCAGGGTTTGGCCAATTGGCATGTGCCACAGTGGAGTATGACACGTACCACAAGTGCATGGTAATGTCATAATAATATAAAAGATTGTCAATCACATAGGGAACAAGGTTAATTACCAGGAAATCTAAGTTTCATAAGCTAAGCAATTCAAAACGTGGTAAAAAAGTAGTAAGTGAGCACAAGTAATCAGTCGCAACTGTTGGGAAACCCCGGGGATATTTTTAAAAAATTTCATAGAAAGCACAACGGAAGAATAACCCTGAAACAGGCCAGTCCCAAAAACCCAGTAAAGATCGTCATGCGAGGGAGTTGACACGATGAGATGAGAAGGTACCTTGAAGCAATTTGAGACGATGTCGATGTAGGCGCCCAAGTGTGCGCCCTCTACAGTCTCACAGACACAGATGCTTCGAGTCTTCTTCTTCCACGCTCAGTGCTAGCCTCAGGAAGAAGATCCACACCAAGGGAGTTTCTCTTGAACACTTGCACAAATCACCAAGGTGGGGAAGCGCCAAGGGAAGAAGAGGAAGAAGATCTCTTTAGTCTTGATGGAAGAAGAGGAGAAAATCTCTAAGAACCCCAAGCTTTCGCCCCTCCACTTGTTTCCACGCCTCCAAGAGGAATTAGTGCCATCAGAGGGGCGGGCTAGGGTCTCTTTTATAAAGATCATGTGTGGCTTGGAGAAGAATTAGGAGAGCATGATTTTAAGAATTAATTAAATAAATCCTAATCCAATTAGGACTCTAATTAATTTAAATAAAATCAGCCCTATTAAATCTCCACAAAAATAGGACACTAATTAATTAATTAGCCCCCTATTTTATCTCAAATGATTAATTAAAAATCAACTTTAATTAATCACATTATATTAATTAAGGCATAGGCGCTAACCCTAGTCTAACTAGGGTTAAATTTGTGCTTACCTTTTCTTCTCCTTAAGCCCAATTAACTTATCAGTAAGCCCAACTATATAATGGGCCTAGCCTAAGGTCCGTTATGCATGTTAATCAACCCATTGGATCCAATCCAATTTAACCCAAGGTCAAACGAGGTTAACTATGGTTAATTTGGTTAATATGCCAAAAATGGAAGTTGACCCTAATAAGTTTCTTCCATCTCATCAGGCTCATTGGCGCTGATGAAATCTCCCAAATAGATCTGAACTATCCAATAATTCGATCTAATGACTATCCGATCAATACGAAAACTCGAGCATCACGGTGTGCGACCCTGTAGGTTCCTTTGACGATGACAGTGCTGACCTAAGGTCACCACAAGTAGTGAGTAGCACCTAGCAGTGCATCGCTGCTACCCATGTCGTCGGAATGGATATTAACATCGACATCCCCATCATCACAACTAGGCACTGATGTATTATAGTCCCTTTGCTAAACTGATATCCGATTGGACAAGTGTGTCACCACTTGTTTTAACCCAATCACATGGATATGACTAAATCAGGTTCCCACCTGGGTATGGCCATACACTTTTAGTCATAGAACCATAAGGGGCCCTGTGGATATCAAGCTTCCCTCAGGAAGGGGCAAATCCTCTATCTGTCAATTGATCTTCTCATATGGGTCGTGACATACTCAATGACAACCGTTATGACCTCCCAACTATGGCGAGATGTTAGGTTGTATCAAAGTATGTCCCTAACCACATAGAAGAGTCAATGACCTCAAGTCTAGGGATCAACACATCTCCTGTCACTTGTGAGGATAACTCATGACACCAAGTCATTGCCTCACAGCGGGTCGATCCAGTATATATCTACCACTGATATACCCATATGTCTGTGTTAGCGTTTTGTACCTAACCAGCCCTTATACCAATCTCTCATGTACCATAGCTGTCCCATATCTACTAAGGTACTTGACTGGGGACAAAAAGTTTGAGCACAGATCCAATCTGTCTCCAGGGACATTATCACATAAGCACACATTCGCAGATGTAAACAAATGATGATAACGACAATGTCAGAATGATATATAAATATCAATGTTAAGTAGTACAATAATAGACCAATATTAGGTCTTAGGGCATATACACCAACAATCTCCCACTTGCACTAAGACCTAGAGGTTGAAGAATCTCAACCCCATATCTCTAGCGTGACCATCATGCTTCTGCTGCGCCAAAGCCTTGGTCAATGGGTCTGCCAGATTATTCTCTGTGTCAACTCTGCTAATCTTAACATCACCTCGATCAATGATCTCTCTGATGAGGTGAAATCTCCTGAGTATGTGTTTGGACCTTTGATGAGACCGTAGTTCCTTTGCCTGTGCAATTGCCCTATTGTTATCACAATAGAGCTCCATGGGATCCATAGTAGTTGGAACCACCTGAAGTTTAGAAACGAACTTCCTTATCCAAATAGCTTCTTTGGCTGCCTTAGAAGCGGCGACATACTTAGCCTCGGTCGTAGAATCTGCTTTGGTGGATTGCTTGAAGCTTTTCCAGCAAACAGCTCATCCATTCAATTTGAACACATAGCCGGCCTGCGATCTAAAGTCGTCTGGGTCTGACTGGAATGATGCATCTGTGTAGCCTTGAACACTGAGCTCTTCCTGTCCTCCATAGACCAAGAACAGATACTTAGTTCTTCTTAGATACTTCAGGATGTTCTTTACAGCCACCCAGTGCTACAGACCTGGATTGGATTGGTATCGGCTGGTTATGCTCATAGCATAAGCCACATCTGGTCTAGTAAGGCCATGTCATCCCTCTCAGCCTGTGTGGTGGGACACTGGCTCTTTGAGAGAGTAAGGCCATGTCTCACTGGAAGATATCATTTCTTGGATTGCTCCAAGTTAAACCTCTCCAGGACCTTATCAATGTAGGTACTTTGACTAAGGGCCAGAAGCCTCTTGGATCTATCCCAGTAGATCCTTACGCCTAAAATATAGGCGGCCTCCCCTAAGTCCTTCATCTTTAAACATTTTCCTAACCATGTCTTTACAGAGTTAAGACTAGGGATATCGTTTCCGATGAGTAGTATGTCATCAACACACAAGACCAGAAAAGTCACCAAGCTCCTACTGAATTTTCTGTACACACAGGCGTCATCTTCACTTTTGATAAAGCCATAGTCTCTCATAGCTTCATCAAATCGAAGATTCCAACTGCGAGATGCTCGCTTTAATCCATAAATGGATCTCTTTAGCCTACAGACCTTATTGGCATCTGTAGGATGGATGAAGCCATCAGGTTGTGTCATATGCACATCCTCAGTCTGTTTCCCATTAAGGAACGTTGTCTTAACATCTATCTGCCATATCTCATAGTCATGATATGCAGCTATAGCAAGCAGAATCCGAATGGATTTGATCATGGCAAATGGCAAAAAAGTTTCATCATAGTCCACCCAGTGGACCTGTTTGAATCCTTTAGCCACAAGTCTTCCTTTATAGGTAACTATATTGTCATCCATGTCAGTCTTCCTCTTGAAGACCCATTTACACCCTATGGGTTTTACCCCATCAGGTAGCTCAACCAAATCCCATACTTTGTTAGCTGACATGGAATCCATCTCGGATCGCATGGCCTCAAGCCATCTCTCGAAGTCTGGTCCATTGACCGCCTCATCATAGGTCTTGGGTTCATCCTCAATGATGAAGATCCCATCGTGTTGGGTCGGCAGCGACCCATACCTCTCAGGCGCACGACGAATCCTCTCAGACCTACATGAGGCATGTGTCTGAGCCTCAGCATTAACTTCTTTCATGAGAAATTCTTTCTCTAGAAAGATAGCACCCTAAGCAACAAAAATTTTGTTCTCGGTGGGAACATAGAAGTAGTATCCTTTAGTTTCCTTAGGATACCCCACAAACACACATTTATCAGATCTAGATTCTAGCTTGCTAGAATCCTGACGTTTGACATAAGCCTCACATCCCCAGATTTTGATAAAAGAGAGGTTAGGGTGTCTCCCACTCCATACCTCATATGGTATCTTGGAGACACTCTTAGATGAAACGTTATTCAGTATAAGAGAAGCTGTCTCAAGTGCAAAACCCCAGAATGAGGGTGGTAGAGTTGCAGGACTCATCATGGATCAAACCATGTCCAACAAGGCTCGATTTCTCCTTTCAGACACACCATTCCATTGAGGTGTTCTAGGAGGAGTTAGTTGGGATAAGATCCCACACTCTCTCAGATAGTCAAAGAACTCACTGCTCAGGTACTCTCCACCACGATCTGATCGAAGAGTTTTAATGGATCTACCAAGCTGGTTCTCTACTTCATGTCTGAACTCCTTAAATTTCTTAAAGGATTCATATTTATGTCTCATCAGATAGACATAACCATATCTACTGAAATCATTAGTAAATGTGATGAAGTAGTTGTACCCTCCTCTGGTTTGTTTACTAAATGGCCCACACACATCACTGTGTATAAGATTCAATAAACCTCCTACCCTCTCACCTGTCTTGGTGAAGGGCGCCTTTGTCATTTTCCCTAATAAACAAGGCTCAGAAGTATCAAATTCCTCCAAGGAACTTGAATCTAACAACCCATTTGTATGGAGTTGTTGAATGCGATTCTTGTTTATATGGGCTAATCGACAATGCCATAGGAAAGCACCAATTGAACCACTTAGTTTGGTCCTCTTACTATTTATGTTACAAATAGAGCTATCCATGTCCAAGACATATAAACCATTGCATAATGTACCCTTCCCATAAAACATATTTGCAAATGAAAAAGAACAAGTTCCAATGCCAGTCCATGAAGTTGGATCCAACCAACTTGTCCTTCTCAAAAAGGGATCACAGTGTCAATCCGCTAGTGTTTATGGCCATTATTCTACAACAACCAAGAAACAACATATTAGTACTACTTCAAATCATTTAAACTGGACTTGTTTTAAATGATTATGGCTCCCACTATTTAATCGAATTGACAACCCATAAAGTCAATCAGGAAATCTGAGATTTCCTAGTGAGATGGGATCCTTATTTCACATGAGGCTTTGCGTCCCACAAGGGTGGGATGAGATGCACAAAGTGACCCATGCTTCTTAAGGTGGGCATGCCGGCCGATTGCACTTGTCAATTCCCCTTATTGAGACAGTCTAGGCATTTCATGTCCAGCGAGGGCTGGATATAGCATGAAACCCTAACCTCTTAATGATGCCTCTAGAGTTCCATTATGTGCCTAGCACATGTGAAAATCTAGTCAAGTCCATTCCTAACCGTTATGCCCAGGGCCAACGAGTTTCCTTGCGAAGGCATGCCCAGGGTAAAACTGGACTGGGGAAACCATTGTTACCACACACCTTCTAAAGATAAGTGGGTGTGTCCCACGAGGGTGGGAAACAGTGCACAACACCACTGATCGATAGCTTGATGAGGGCTACGCGTTAGAAGGCTACTAGACTTAATATATTTGATTGAGGGTTTTTGAGGTCTCATCCTCTTAGTTTTATCTTATGTCTAACATTACAGGCATGCAATCCTACAGTGAGAACATAAAGATAAAACATTGCAGGCATACTTTAGCAGATAAGGAAAGCAGTAAAAGGATGATGTGATCATGGCCCATTCAAGACATTGAACAAGCCCATGCCAAAAGGGGTTCAATTCTTGACCTAGGACTCAAGCCCCTAAAAACTAGACCTAGCCTAGCTGACCTCTAGCTTGATCTTCAAGGTTAGCTCCAAGGTCCACCACACCATGGTTTAGCTCTCAAACCCTAGAGGTAGTTCTAGGGAAACCCTAGAAGCACACCCCCATGGTTTGGCCAATGCCATGGGTCCTCCTCCAAGGAAGATGCACCACCTTTGTTGAAGCTTATTGCGCCATCAATTATGTAGGATGCTCCCCCTTAATCTTCATCTTGAATTTTACAAAATATAATGAAAAGAATGGCGGCACGCATGGCTCACAAGAATACATCGCAGGTATGCAATTGGGGCTTAACTAGTGATCACAACATCATGCACAAACAAGGTACTTACTCATGCAATTCTATATGCTCATGAAAAACCTAAAATCTGAAATTTTAGTTTCTTATAAAACATGTCTTTCTTCCTCTTCTTCTTATCACAGATCTTTTGATTATCTGAGATTATGTTTCATCATGATTTTATAGATCCTTTCAGCTGGCAATTTTGTCAGATCAAGAGACCCGGCCAGTCCGAAGACACAATGCCCATTCTACTTGACAAAATTGTGTGCGCCTTCGATCTTAAATCAATCAGAAAAATAATCATCCAATAATAAAAAAGAAATTGAATAGAGGATTGGAAGCAAAGATGTAATATCCATCCTTTTAGTACACTAATTATGAATATCTTGTGAGTTAGTTGTATAAATGAGAATTATAATGTTCATACTAGGAGTGTGATGTTTTGTATAAATTTGATAAGTGATGTTATTGCAACCCTAGAAGTATATAAGTATAGTGTTGAGGTTATTCTCAATTGTGAGTTTCTAAATTTATTTGATTTGAATCCTCGGAGATTGAATTATAAAACAAATATTCAATTACATGATTATTCTAGAGGTGCGACAAAAGACCTACAATTTTTCCTACTTAGCAAAATCGTGAGCATGGCATATGCAACTTGCGAAAAATTAGATATGGCATGTGAGTTTAGAAAAGCATGAAAAACATCGTTCGAGGCTCGCAAGTCCCTATGATACCACTGTTGGGAAACCCCAGGGATATTTTAAAAAATTTTCATAGAAAGCACAACAGAAGAATAACCCCGAAACAGGTCAGTCCCAAAAACCCAGTGAAGATCGTCATGCGAGGGAGTCAACACAATGAGATGAGAAGGTACCTTGAAGCAATTTGAGACGATGTCGATGTAGGAGCCCAAGTGTGCGCCCTCTGCAGTCTCACACACACGGATGCTTTGAGTCTTCTTCTTCCACGCTCGGTGCTAGCCTCGGGAAGAAGATCCACACCAAGGGAGTTCCTCTTGAACACTTGCGCCAATCACCAAGGTGGGGAAGCTCCAAGGGAAGAAGAGGAAGAAGATCTCTTTAGTCTTGATGGAAGAAGAGGAGAAAATCTCTAAGAACCCCAAGCTTTCGCCCCTCCACTTGTCTCCACGCCTCCAAGAGGAATTAGTGCCATGAGAGGGGCGGGCTAAGGTCTCTTTTATAGAGATCATGTGTGGCTTGGAGAAGAATTAGGAGAGCATAATTTTAGGAATTAATTAATTAAATCCTAATCCAATTAGGACTCTAATTAATTTAAATAAAATCAGCCCTATTAAATCTCCACAAAAATAGGACTCTAATTAATTAATTAGCCCCTATTTTATCTCAAATGATTAATTCAAAATCAACTTTAATTAATCACATTATATTAATTAAGGCATAGGCGCTAACCCTAGTCTAACTAGGGTTAAATATGCGCTTATCTTTTCTTCTCCTTAAGCCCAATTAACTTATCAGTAAGCCCAACTATATAATGGGCCTAGCCCAAGGTCCATTATGCATGTTAATCAACCCATTGGATCCAATCCAATTTAACCCAAGGTCAAACGAGGTTAACCATGGTTAATTTGGTTAATATGTCAAAAATGGAAGTTGGCTCTAATAAGTTTCTTCCATCTCATCAGGCCCATTAGCACTGATGAAATCTCCCAAATAGATCTGAACTATCCAATAATTCGATCTAAAGGCTATCCGATCAATACGAAAACTCGAGCATTAAGGTGTGCGACCCTGTAGGTTCCTTTGATGTTGGCAGTGCTGACCTAAGGTCACCACAAGCAGTGAGTGACACCTAGCAGTGCATCGCTACTACCCAAGTCATCGGAATGGATATTGACATCGACATCCCCATCATCGCAACTGGGCACTGATGTATTTTAGTCCCTTTGCCAAACTGATATCCGATTGGACAAGTGTGTCACCTCTTGTTTTAACCCAATCACATGGATATGACTAAATCAGGTTCTCACCTGGGTATGGCCATACACTTTCACTCATAGAACCATAAGGGGCCCTATGGATATCAAGTTTCCTTCAGGAAGGGGCAAATCCTCTATTTGTCAATTGACCTTCTCATATGGGTCATGACATACTCAATGACAATCATTATGACGTCCCAACTACGGTGAGATGTTAGGTTGTATCAAAGCATGTCCCTAACCATATAGAAGAGTCAATGACCTCATGTCTAGGGATCAACACATCTCCTGTCACTTGTGAGGATAACTCATGACACCAAGTCATTGCCTCACAGCGGGTCGATCCAGTATATCTACCACTAATATACCCATATGTCTGCGTTAGCATTTCGTACCTAACCAGCCCATATACCAGTCTCTCATGTACCATAGCTGTCCCATATCTACTAAGGTACTTGACTGGGGACAAAAAGTTGTAGGACATATCCAATTTGTCTCCAGGGACATTATCACATAAGTACACATTCACAAATGTAAACAAATGATGATAACAACAATGCCAGAATGATATATAAATATCAATGTTAAGTAGTACAATAATGGACCAATATTAGGTCCTAGGGCATATACACCAACAGCAACTAAATGGAAGATGTCTATAGGAAAGGCATAGGGACTTTGGTATCAACCACGCTGATGAATGATACATCTACAAGTGCACGAAATTATCGAAGTAATAAAAAAGTTTATCGTTCCCAATGAGGATTTGGCAGTTAATTACCAACTTCTCAACTAGTTTGAATCTAGGCAAAATCAAGTGATGGGTTGCGTTGAACTCTAAGTACGAGCAATATCAGAAACATCGTTAAGGGGGTTTCAATTTCAGGAAGATCGGGATGTCAGGGCTTCACCACACTGACAAATACGAATCAAGTAAAGATAGCTCTTTGAATAGAAAATATTTATCATGAAAGGAACTTTTCCTAATGTACAGATTACCTCCTCCCGGAGTATAATCCGGTATCGAATTGCGTTAACTCCCTACTCTCGTGACAATTAACGTAACTAGACCCCTTAAGTTCTATGAAAGGCTTTGTATAACCTTCAAACGAATCCAAACTACCCCCGTGATTGAATTCGTAAGTTCGATTAAAATAGATCCGACGTTGCGATTCACCTCCTGGTACTTCTCGCAACGTCTAATACGCAATTATACGTAGCCAGTGTAAATTACGAACTAAACACAATTTCAATCAAATCATGACAAAATTATCATATAAAAGAGTGAGAATACAAATTAACTCGTAAATGTCAACGAGTTAAGCCCTTAATCCCGAAGTAAAGGTTTACTCGCTCATGTTCTTAAGAAACAACATGTTTGTATGATGAACAAGCATAAATCTTCTAAAATGGCAAGAAATTCACTAAGACAACAATTAAATTGGCTTCCCCTTGATCTGATGATGAAGAAGAGTTGATCAATCTTGTCTTTTGCGTGGAATCTCGCTAGAATCCGCTCGGAAATCAGAAATTCACCCCTAGTTGCTATTACCGATCATGTTCATCCCAAAAAGCTCCCTTAACCCTCAAAAAATTTGATTGTTTATAGCTTGACCGGTTCGGAACCCATGAAGGAACATTTATGCAAAGTTTGGTTCAAATCCGGTTCGAATCAGGAAAGAATCGAGTAAAAAACTCGACGAGCGGACATTTTTACGGCCCATGATGACTTTACGGCCGTGACCGTAAAAGCTTATGTGTACAGCCCTTTGTACACAGAAAGTTTCACGGACCGTGATGGATTCACGGCTTTACCCATGAAAGTTTCTGTGCATTCCCATACTTAGCCGCATTTCACCCTTTACTCGAACTCCAAAATTACGGCCGATCCCATAATTACGACCAAGACCGTAAATATTGAAATCATTACTATTCTCGCTCTAAATTTCATGTGTAAGCTCGTGATCTCCTTGGGAATCGTGTTGTGGCTTCAAAACTCATAAAATCCATTATTTTCGTGCGTTTTTACCTGCATTTTCACCAAAACCAAGAAAAGAGAAGATTCTGTGCCAAGTGAAGTAAAAATACCAAAATTAGCACAAAATCATGCAAATAAGCTTAAAATATAGTATAAAATATAGGTAAAAATGTGGTGTAAATACAACGCATCAAAATACCTTAGACTTAGAATTTTGCTTGTCATCAAGCAATACATCGATATGTATAAATAATGTAAAGATAAGGGACACTCAATTGTTCCTTCACCAATAAAGTTCTTAGTCTATATTTCAGGTTACCAACTTTTCATAACTTAATTAATTCAAGAGAGATCACAATAAAAATAAATCGTCAAGAATTTATAATCCAAGAAAGATAAAATTCACGATTCATGTCATAACATTCATCCAACACGTTTCGAGTATCAAATACTTTCGAGCTTAATAAATCTTCTTTAATCAATAGATAGAGATTTACTTCAAGTCACTTGGTGAAACTGTAGATAAGAGATTTTTAATGCAATTTGGTCTTTAAACTGTTATGTGTCATAACATTGTTTAAAGTACACTGCTTAGAGCAGTATAATTTTACTCATGGTTTCGATCTTAACTCAGCGAAGTCATCACTTAGCCTACAACTTTTTCTTTTTCTCCATTTTTTTTATTTTATTCAGACTTCAACTCATGTCTTCGGTACCACTGCCAATTTTTTGCAGTGTCATGTAGAGGAGTCTTTTCTTCTCTCTCTCTCTTTTTTTTCTTCAAAAGAATAAAGCCTGCCAGTGATAACTCATAACCTCAGATTGTACAACTAGAGGAGTTGGAGCAAATCTCAAATTAAATATGCATATCACCAAATTTCTATCCATAAAAACTTTCTATCAGCGAAAGGAAGATAAAAACAATCTGGTGTACTATGCATATGTCGGTTGAACATAGAGCATTCAATATATAAATTATATCAATACCAGAATTGAACTTACTCAACAATTTAAGTTTACATGAAATCTCAAAAAGTTTCCTAAGTCAACAAGTTGAATGCCCAAAAAGTTTTCTAAGTTCAAAATTGAGGATAAATACAATCTGGTGTACTCTTAAAAATCATAAACATTGAAAATTCATCTCAATAAAGCTTTGAAGAAATGGCAAGATATGAAAAACACCATAGACTTAAATTGTTGCATGTGTATACATTAAATCAATGAAGGGTTTCAGAAAAATTTTGCAAGAGTTCCGTTTGTAATATTGGCAAAACCCTATACAATTATATCAAAAGAATGAAACATGACTCAGAAAAATCCAGAAAATATATCAAATCTAGGATGATTTACACGGTAAACAAGTTTCAAATACCAAATACAGTCACATTTCACTATCAAAATTTCAGTTTACCATTTCAAAGTTACTATTCATTTCTAATATCGAACATGTATCAAATATCATCTAAAAATGTGTAAGATCATCAACACAGCACCATAAACCATCAGATAATATCCCAAACATATGGTGAACATCAAATATGTACAAAACCATCCAATCTATACCATGTTTAGCATCCTAAGGTCCAATACCATCATATATGTACAATGTCAACTCAAATATCAAATGTCAAATAAAACTCCAAAAAATGAATCACATAATATCAAGATACAACACACACATATAAAGAAAACATAAAATATCTGTGTGTGGTCATATTAGCATCAAGTCTACCAAATCCTGCTCGCAAATAGGATAATTGTGAGATATCATGGATAATATCAAAGAATAATGTTAAATGCATAAGAATGAAATATTTGTGTGTGGTCATAGAGTCTATTAGACTATCTCCGTGTGCTCGGAATCCTCCTCCTCATCTCTGATACTGATGACACGAAAATTCATAGTATATTTTGTGTCATTTGATTGGTCTTTTGTGTCATATGTATGCTCTTTTGCTTGTTTTTAAGCCTTATTTGTCAAATATTGTGGAATCTACACATTTTCTTATTTTTGATCATTTTCAAGTAAAAAGTGTCATATTTTCATGGATTTTGAAAGATCTGAGCACACGAATGGATTCCAGACGTCGAGACAAAGCTGCCCGTCAATTTTCATGCAAATTGGAGATAGTTAGAAAATTACACCCCTGCCGTAATTAATTTTACGGGTGTAATTTTCTGCCCAGATTACACCACTGCCATGACAATTTTTACAGGTCATAATTTCCTGCCCAGAATACACAGAAGCAAATTACGGCACTGCAGTAATATTTTTTATGGGCCGTAATTTCATAGAAATTTTTCACAGAACAAAATACGGTAGTGTCGTAATCAAAATTACAGGCTGTAATTATATTTTTGAACGAGTCTTCCACTGCCTCCAAAATCTGATTTTTTTTCAAACTCGATTTTGGGAGATCCAAGGCACCAATTCAAAAACTGTAAAAAGGGGATCGTTTTATAAGAGGAGGAGAAGATTTGAGGACAAGAATCATCCAATTTCATCACCAATCGAGAGAGAAATCAAAGAAGGAAGTTTCGGGTGAAATAGTGTTTTGTGATTTTACTGTAGCAGTGTACTATTCACAGTACTGTAGTAGGTTACTGTAGCAGTACGATAGCTGCCAAAATTTTCCAAAATTACGGTGGTGTAAAATCAGTAACTTCTATTCTTCCTCTTTCGAATTCTAATTTTTATCATGAATTTTTATTGTATTTTTAACTCCATGAAAGTGTAAACTTCTCTTTGGGACTTGGGGGTGTAATCCCCTTAATTTCATAATGACTAGATGATCCTTGATTCGTCAGGAAACTTTTGTTATGATAATTCTACTTTTGTGACGATTATCTTTAATTTCTTCTAGTTTCATGTTATCAGCATGTATTGGAGTTTTTGCAATATGGACTGAAAAGTGACTTGCGAGAACTTGGAATCCTAAAATTGAGAATTAGGAACTTATCGTAAGAAATTAGGTTTGTTCTTGTTTCTAGATTTTAGAAGTCTATTGACTTGTTGATAATTTGACCTAGGAGACATTAATTAGTTAAACATGAAGATATTGTAAGAAATTAAGCATCAGATCATTGGAGAACCTGTAAATCTAAAGTACAAAAGTATTTAGTTTTCACTTGAGATGATTGACATAGAGATTGGATGCATGAAAGTGATCTTAAATCTCCTTGTCAATGATTTACTTATCTTTAGCATTGAATTAATCTTGTGTGAAAGTGATGATTGATTCTTTGTAAATTGTCTGCGCGAAAGCGAGATGATTTCTTTATAAAGTAAATTATATCTTTATCATAATAAGAGTGGACTGATGATGTGTTTATTTCCTTCTAGTCATAGAAATTAAGGTGGATGAAACCCTAGTCCCAACTTTTCTCTCTATTATTTCGTGTGATTTCCGTTTGTAACTTACATCGTATTCAATTTGCTTAGCTAGTGAGAAAACAACTATTCGGTACTTAACACGTAGGTCTCTGTGGTTCAATATGTTTTTATTACTTCGAAGTATCCGTGCACTTGCGGACACAACAAGTACGTCATGTCGATGAAGATGGGAGACGCCGCCGCAATAGCTCCTCTATCGCGCGTAAAGACTCGAGTGTCCTCGACTGTCCCTGCTCAAGACGCGATATGT
The DNA here is from genome assembly GCA_027563935.2 of Costus lasius. NCBI lineage: Eukaryota > Viridiplantae > Streptophyta > Magnoliopsida > Zingiberales > Costaceae > Costus > Costus lasius. The sequence goes on along the minus strand of CM050451.1, from coordinate 24,395,261 downwards.
CGTCGCGCATCCTCCGCTGCTTGGCTCATATCTACTCTAGGGATGAATCTGGCGGCACTGAAGTAGACAGTTTGGCAGATGTAGATGGCCTATCAGTGGTGGACGGCTCGACTAGAGGTATGTGCTCTGAAATCAATGACGGTGAAGGAGGTGAAGCTGCCTCTCTAGGACCTCCCCCCACATGTGGGATCCACGATCCAGTTCTGCTGAACACAAACCATAGTATGGTTCATATTCGGTAGCCTCATAGTAATATCTGTATGCCTGAACATTAGATGATACGAGCTCCCAAGCCTCGTAATCATCTTGATGGCGACGCAGGCATCCATATGGTAGTGACCATACCATATGGATTGCCCTTTGCCTCGTTCAACCCCGAGAGGTCAATACCGAGGGCAAGGGTAATGGTAGTGACCATACCTCCCATGACCAACACTCCTCTCCGCGCCCTAGCTGCCTTATGAATTTGCTTCATGAGGTAGAATGGGGTGCTGGCGCGGAATCCTGTCAACATGGCCCATAAATAGAATAACTCTGTGGATCTGACCATGCCGTCGCTCTCTACCCTTCCAAAAATGGTGTGCGCAAGTACTCGATGTACATATCTAAACACTAGGCTAGATAGTCGGGTGGCTCTGGCGGTCCTCGAATCAAATCCTCCCTCACTGCCCCATAGGGCCTAGTCCTCACTGACCTCCTCGGAGCCATAATATCAATCAAATCAAATTCTAATATGCAATTTTATCAAAGATTCGTGAATGCTATAGTACTCCCAATAACCGCCCATGAAAATCAATCCAGAAATCTATGATATCTACTTCCAAATCGATGCAAAGGGTAGGCAAATCACTACTGGTACTGAAAAGTAAACCTTGAGTAGAGTTTGCTCACGAATCTGTGCAGAAATCGTGTATGAATCGGTCGAAAATAGGTTCTGGGCGTGCTGAAGAGCGAGCGGCGCTTCCTCGCAAAATCCGGCCAAAATCCGGTGGAAGATCGCTGGAAAACAGTCGCTGGTAGTAGAGGAAGATCAGTGGATGGGTTTCGTCGCCGCAAGAAGAAGGAATCGTCGAAAATCGGTGATTTACGAGCGTGGGCGTAAACCCTATCTCGCTTGTTAAGTTTAAACCGTAAGAACTTACGGTCCGTAAATGCTTCACGGCTTTCGCCGTAATTTCTCTTTTATGTACAGTCCCAGTTATGTTTATAATCACGGCTGCGCGATATTCACAGGTCTGGCCGTGATTTTCGCCTTTTGACTTTGTTCTTGGCCATAAAATTTTTTTAAAATTCTTAGAAAATTCCTGCATGTAAAACAACGAATTTAGAGTGTTTTCCTATATAAAGATTCATCAAAACATGCTGATAAATTTGATTTAAAATTTAAAGATAATAAACTTAAAAGAAAATTGCTAAAATTAATAAAGTTCAGAGCCTCTGGGTTACCTCCCAGGTATCACTTATTTAAGGTCCTTAGCTTGACCAAAACAATGTTCATTGTCCTTCAGGTGGATAGGAGGCACAGTGGATAATAGGCAATTGTTCATCTCCACGCTTTTCCAAGTCACTACATGGGCTTAACTTTGAAGTTTGAGACAGTGCCCATGTTCCATCTTTCTTCTTCTTATCCCTTTTATGCTTCAAGAAATTTTCTAAGGGACATTCATCAATTTCAAAAATATTTCCATCATCGAAATTGTTCCCCTTCACTTTAGAGGATTGATGGGAACCTACAAAACAAAGCTTCTTAACTTTTGAAGAAAAATCATAAATCAATTTACTTTCACACATATTCAACGTTAATTTCTCATGCAACATGTCTATTACAGCTCCTATACTTGTCAAAAATGGTCTACCTAGAATAATAGGTGACTTAGTGTCTTCTTCCATATTAACAATCATAAAATCAGTCGCAATAGAAAATTTATCAACTTTAACAGACACATTTTCCAAAATTCCAATAGACTATTGAACATAACCATTAGCAAATTGAAGACAAATTTCAGTAGGCATAACTTCTCTGCTATCTACTTTTTCAATCATATATGAGGGCATCAAACTTACGCTTGCTTCCATGTCACATAAAGCATGTTTAATAAAGATCTTACCAACTTGGCAGGGAATTGAAATGACTCCAGGATCCTTTACCTTTGTTATTTCCACGAGCTTTCTTACCTAACTGCTTTTCATTTCAGTTTTACCATTGTCAAATTTTCTTTGAGCTACTCTCAATAACCTCTAGGGGAAAGGAACTAGTGGAACATATGCAGGCGGACCTACATATTTTTCATATTCTTCCTTCTCCTCGAATTTCTCTACTTCATGGAAAGCCTCCCCAGGTTTGTCCTCAAGATCTTCAATAGGTTCTTCAGGTACATCAATGCTTTTGCCATTCACAACAGTGACAGCATTGCAGTGTTCCCTGGGATTCATCTCAGGTTGTCCCGGAAGTTTTCCTATGGGCTTGTTAGAAGTACCCGCCTACTGAGCTATCTGGCTCTCCAACATCTTGTTGTGGGTAGCCAAGGCATCCACATGAGATGTCAGATGCTTAATAGCATCAGTGACATCCTCATTATATTTCTTTTGTTGTACAACAAATCCTTCTAAGAGAGTTTCCAAGTTAGACTTCTGGGGCTGTCCATATTGTCTGGATTGAAAACCTGGTGGTGGCCTGTTATTCTATTGATTGTACTGTAGAGGAATTTGCCCTTGATTGCTGTTGTAAGATAGGTTGGGATGGTTCCTCCATCCTAGATTATAGGTTATAGAATACGGGTCATTCACTGGTCTTTGATTAAAATTTCCCAAGGCGTTGACTTGCTCCTGACTAGAGTCTTCTTGGGATGAGGCTATGAGTTGACAATCAGATGAATTATGCCCTGTAATGCCGCACACTTCACAAGAAATAACATTAACAGAAACTGAGTGAAAAGTGAAAGAATCTAATTTCCGCGCTAAAGAATCTACCTTTGCCGCTAGAGATGTTAAGGAATCGTTGCTATACTTACCAAGTTATGTGGAAATAGTACCTCGCTCATTGGACCAGTGGTTATGGTTCATAGCCATGTCCTCAAGCAAAGTAGTTGCCTCTTCCACTCCCTTGCTCATAATAGCCCCTCTAGCACAGCGTCCACCATCAACTTGGTATTGTAGTCTAATCCATTATAGAAGATGTGGATTAGAACCCATTTCTCAAGTCCATGGTGTGGACACATACGCTGGAGCTCCTTAAAGCGATCTCATGCGTCATAAAGAGATTCTCCCTCACGTTGTCCAAAACCAGTAATCATGTTGCGCAATTAGGCTGTCTTCCTAGGTGGGAAGTATTTGTTCAGAAAAGCTCTGGAAAGCTCATCCCAAGTGGTAATAGATCCTGCTAGTAGTAAATATAACCAAGCTCTCGCATGGTCCCTGAGAGAAAATGGAAAAAGTCTTAGTCTTATTACATCAGAAGATACACCATTAACTTTAACAATATCGCAATATTCTAAAAACATAGCTAGATGGAGATTAGGGTCCTGATTTGGGGAACCCCCAAATTGATTTTGTTGGACCATCATTATCAGCACTGGCATGAGCTCAAAATTGTTCGCCTCTACATTGGGTCGAACTATGCTTGAATTGAAACCCTGTATATTTGGTACTGCAAAATCTCTCAAAGACTGGTTGTTTGCCGCCATTACACCTTCTTCAGAAGTCTTCTGAGTCTGAAACTGTAATCTCCTTCGAAGGCGAAATGTGCGTTCAATCTCTGGGTCTTCTGAAAACAAAGTACTTGTATGTGAAACTCTGGGCATGCAACGTGTAAGCCAAAGTAGAAATAAATCAACAATAAATAAAACAAAAAGAAAATAAAATGCTAAAGCAAAAGAAAGAAAAATGCCTAGTTTCTAAACTTATCAATTAAGTCAATATTAACTAGTCGTAATCCCGGCAACGGCGCCAAAAACTTGATACGTCCGCAAGTGCACAGAATTATCTAAGTAATAAAAAAGTTATCATTCCCAACGAAGATTAGACAGTTAATTACCAACTTCTCAACTTGTTTGAATCTAGGCAAAATCAAGTGATGGGTTGTGTTGAACTCTAAGTACGAGCAATATCAGAAATAGCGTTAAGGGGGTTTCAATTTCAAGAAGATCGGGATGCCAGGGCTTCACCACACTAACAAATACGAATCAAGTAAAGATTGCTCTTTGAATAGAAAATATTTATCATGAAAGGAACTTTTTCTAATGTACAGATTACCTCCTCCCGGAGTATAATCTAGTAACGAATTGCGTTAACTCCCTACTCTCATGACAGTTAACGTAACTAGACCCCTTAAGTTCTATGATTGAATTCGTAAGTTCAATTAAAATAGATCGGACGTTGCGATTCACCTCCCGGTACTTCTCGCAACGTCTAATACACAATTATACATGGCTAGTGTAAATTATGAACTAAACACAATTTCAATCAAATCATGACAAAATTATCATATAAAAGAGTGAGAATACAAATTAACTCGTAAATGTCAATGGGTTAAGCCCTTAATCCCGAAGTAAAGGTTTACTCGCTCATGTTCTTAAGAAATAGCATGTTTGTATGATGAACAAGCATAAATCTTCTAAAATGGCAAGAAATTCACTAAGACAACAATTAAATTAGCTTCCTCTCGATCTGATGATGAAGAAAAGTTGATCAATCTTGTCTTTTGCGTGGAATCTCGCCGGAATCCACTCGGAAATCAAAAATTTGCCCTAGTCGCCACCGCCGATCGTGTTCATCCCAAAAAGCCCCCTTAACCCTCAAAAAATCTGATCTTTTATAGCTTGACTGGTTTGGAAGCCATGAAGGAACGTTTCTGCAAAGTTTGGTACAAATTCGGTTTGAATCAGGAAAGAATCGAGTGAAAAACTTGACGGGCGAACATTTTTACGGCCCGTGATGACTTTACGGCCGCGGCCATAAAAACTTCTGTGTGTACAGCCCTTTGTACACAGAAAGTTTCACGGACCGTGATGGATTCACGGCTTCACCCGTGAAAGTTTCTGTGCATTCCCATACTTAGCCGCATTTCGCCCTTTACTCGAACGCCAAAATTACGGCCGACCCCATAATTATGGCCAAGACCGTAAATATTAAAATCTTTACTATTTTCGCTCCAAATTTAACATGTAAGCTCATGATCTCCTTGAGAATCATGTTGTGGCTTCAAAACTCATAAAATCCATCATTTTCGTGCGTTTTTACCTGCATTTTCAACAAAACCAAGAAAATTGAAGATTTTGTGCCAAGTGAAGTAAAAATACCAAAATTAGCATAAAATCATGCAAATAAGCTTAAAATATAGTATAAAATATTGGTAAAAATGTGGTGTAAATACAACGCATCAATGAATCTATCTGAATTAAAACTTATCTCTTATAAGAGTTCATAATCTTGCATAAGGAATCTTTTCACTAGTACAGGTTGCCCCCTTTCGGTCGGTACAACCTGGTATCTACCTAAAACAACCTCATACTCTCGCGGTAAGTCATTTTAGAAAAATCCATTGGGTTCTAAGAAAGATTACGTTACCCTCGAGTAAATCCTAACTACTCTTGTGTTAGGAGTTCGCAAGTTCTATTTAGGGAATTCGCCAACACGATCTTCCTCTTGGTCAGGATCGTGTCGACTAACAAACAATACTATGTGGCCAAAGCAATATCATGTAATAGCAACTACTAAGTAAAATATGCTCATATAAAATCTCAAAAATAACAGAACAAGTTCAAATCTTATGATAGAAAACTTCAGCGGGCTTCAACCAAGTCCCAAATAGGGTTTTACGCTACAAGACTAATGAAAACACGCACAAATCTTTCCAATATATCACAAAAATTACAAGCAAATGTTTAGAAGAGAAAGGAGAAGATGAACCGAATGTAATCTCTAAAAATCATTCATTATACCTTAGAGATATCTTACATGCATTTTCTTGAGCAAGACTTAGTAGATTTGTTGCTGATGCAGTGTGCACATTATACTTTTTATGTTTTATTTGTGTATGCGCATTGTATTTTGATATTAAGTGGTATATCTACAGTTTTATTTGACATCTGACATTTTAGATAATATTGTATATACATGATGATATTGGATTTTAGAATGTTGTACATGGTCGGGTCATGATGGTATTGTACACATGGGTTGCTTATCATGTATCTATGATGGTTTGTGGTAGCTTGTGATGATATGGTGATGATTTGGTTGTTTCTTGAATAATTTTGATAAGAGTTTTGATATTTGAAATGAATAGTGATTCTGAAATGGTAAAATGTGATTTTAATAGTAAAACATGACAGTATTTAATGTTTGAAACTTGTTTACCATGTAAATTGTTGATATTTAGGATGTGATATAGTTTCTAGATTTTTCTAGGTCATGTTTTCATCTTTTGATATAATTGTACAGGTTTTCGCTCACATTACAAAGGGAACTCTTGCAAAAAATTTTCTAAAATCTTTTATTCAATAATTTAATATTTGTACACATGCAACAATTTAAGTCTAGGGTGTCCCCACATATATTGCTTTTCCTTCAAAGCTTTATACATATGTATTTTGAATGTCTATGATTTTTAAGGAATATCAAATTTGTTTTATCTTTAATTTTGAATTTAGGAAACATTTTGAATAATTGATTTGATGACTTAGGGAACTCTTGAAATTTCATGTAGACTTAAATTGTTGAGTAAATTCAATCCTGGTATTGATAAAATGTATATGTGAATTGTTATATGTTCATACGACACGTGCATAGTATCTTTATAGTTGAAGTTTAATTTAATAACTTTATTTTGATAAAGAACTTTTTATGAATAGAAAATTAGTGATATTTCTTTAACTGAGACTTGCTCCAACTCCTCTGGTTGAGGAATCTAAAGTCATGAGTTATATTATACCATGAATTAGTATACTTTAAGTCTGTTGCGATAAGTATCATGCCCTTGACCGGCTCTCTTTAGAAATAAAAAAAATGAATGAATAAAAGAATAAAAAGAGAGAAAGGAATCAAAGCATAGAAAAAGAGAGAGCTATAGGTCAAGTGGAAACTTCGCTGACTTTAAGATTGAGACTATGAGTTAAATTATATTGTTTTGTGGTATACTTTAAACAATGTTATAATTCTAACAGGAATGGACACATGATAGTTTAAAGACCAAATTGCATTAAAAGTCTCTTATCTTTAACATCACTGAACTTCTTGAAGTAGAAATTTTATCTGTAAAGTGAAGTGGATTTATTAAGATGAGAGTATTTGATACTTAGTATGTGAAGGTTGAATGTTTTGACATGAATTATGAATTTTATCCATCTTGGATTGTAAAGTCTTGAGAATTTATTTCTGTCATGTTATTTCTTAAATTTTTTAACTTCTAAAAGATTGATTGCCTAAATTGTGGACTAAGGACAATATTAAAAGGTGAATAAAGAAATGTTCCTTATCTTTACATTCTCCATACATATCAAACTATTGCTTGAGGACAAACAAAGTTTGAAGCCTATGGTATTTTGATGCGTTGTATTTACACCACATTTTTACTTGTATTTTGTACTATATTTTAGGCATATTTTATGGTTTTATACTAATTTTTAGCATATTTGCTTCACTTGGTATAGAATCTTCACTTTTCTTGATTTTTAATGAAAATGCATGTAAAATGACTCAAAAATTATGGATTTTACATGTTCTGAAGCCCTAGCATGATTCCCGAGAAGATTACGAGGTTGCACATCAAATTTGCAATCAAAACGGTGAAGAACGCAACTTTCACGGCCTTGGCTGTAATTATTCCAGCCGGCCATAAATTTGGCGTTCGAAGGGTGAAAAAACGGCTAAGTTAAAACGTCCACAAAAACTTTCACGGGTGAGGCCATGAATCTTTCACGGTCCGTGAAACTTTCTGTGTACAAAAGAGCTTATTCGCAGAAACATTTACGGCCTCAGCCGTAAACACTTTACGAGCCATGAAAGTTTCTGCCCCTTCGAGTTTTTCACTCGATTCGACTCCAAATCAAATCGGATATGATCCAAACTCTCCAAATTCATTCCTTGAAGGGTTCCGGACCGATCAAAGTATAAAAGGCTCGATTTTTGGAGGGTAAAGGAGGACTTTTCGAATAAAGACAAGCGGCGGCGACTGTTAGGGAGAGAACTAGTTTCAGAGCAGATTTCCGACAAGATTTCATGCAAAAGAGAGGATTGATCACCTCCTCTTCATCTCTAGATCGAGGGAAAGCTTTTCTAATCATTTTCTTAGCAAAATTTTTGTAATTCGAGAGGATTTAATGCTTGTTCATTTGATACACATGCTGTAAACAAAGAACATGAGCGAGTAATTCTTATTTCGGGATTAGGGGTTTAGTCCGCTGACAATTATGAAGTAAAAATTATATTTTTACTCTTTGTTATGATTATTATATCATGATTTGATTAGAATTATGTTTAATTCATAGTTTACTCTAGCCAAGTATAATTGCATCTTAGACGTTGTGAGAAGAACCGGGAGGTGAATCGCAATGTCAGATCTGTTTTACTCAAACCTACAAATCCAATCACGGGAGTAGTTTGGATTCGTTTGAAGGATTCATAGGTTTTTCATAGAACCTAATGGGTCTAGTTACGTTAACTATCACGAGAGTAGGGAGTTAGCGTAGTTAGACACTAGGTTACGCTTCGGGAGTAGGTAATCCGTACCTTAGGAAAAATCTCTTTCATAATCATAATTTTCTGTTCAAAGAGTTATTTTCGTAAGATTCTTAATTGTCAATGTGGCAAGGCCCCGTGTCCCAACCTTTCAAAACCTGATTTTCTCTAAACACCGTTTCCATTGCTTTTCGTACTTAGAGTCCTAAACAATCCATGACTTGATTACCTAGATTTAGACGAGTCATATAGTCAGTACTTGACCGCCTTATCCTCGTGGGAATGATCTTAATTTATTACTTCGATAAATCCGTGCACTTGCAGACGCATCAGGAATCACGTCTGAACATGAAGATCTTGGGTTGGCCGTGAAGTGTTCTGTGTAATTTCAAACTTGCATGCGAATCATGAGTGAACCCTGATGTGTTCACCTGGCTGTGATTTCCAAATCAGCTCCGATCGATCTCAAATTTGCTGTGTAGACTCGTCACCTTATAAGAAATCACTCAATGACTTTAGAATCTCCAAAAAAATCCAAAAATGAGTGATTTTACCTGAAATTGCACAAAGATGAGAGAAAGTGTAGATTCCGAAGCAAACAAGTAAATAAGCCTATATGGAGCATGGAAACATCAAAATTGGCCTTGTTTTGAGATAAAATAATGCTAAAAATCACTATCAAAATGCAAGACATCAAATACTCCCAGACTTAGATATTTGCTTGTTCTCAAGCAATAAACTAAGATGAAAAGCATAATAGGTGCAAAAGTAATTATTCAGGTTGAAAACATACACACTAAATCAGATAATATCTATGAGTAATCCATGATCCAGACAGAACAAATCAAATAATTAGATGTCTGAAATGCTCAGTAGTTAGGTCCCATAATTTCTAGAAGTCAAGGAATTCTGCTAACGACAAACAAAGAACTCAATCAAGCATACATGTTACTCATGCAAATCCAATTCATCCAAATCTACTTGTTGGGTTAGACACAAATGTATTATTGGGGAAGTATGCTCTAGTGTGATCTCTTCTCATTGTGTCCAAGTTTAGAATCAAAACTAATAGTGATATCAGACTTCAACTCATATTCTTAGGTACCACTGCCAATTTTTCGCAGCGTCAAGTAGAGGAGTCTCTCTTAGATTTCAACTCACATCTTAGATACCACTGCCAATTTTTTGCAGTGCCAAGTAAAGGAGTCTAAGAGTTTTTTCTCTTTTTTTTACTAATAGAAGATGAACATGAAAAGTAATGGTAGAGCTCTTCATCTCATATGTAGTCATCCCCCAACAAGAAACAAGGACTCAAGAAATAAATAAGTGAATATGTACCTCAATATGAAATCATATATAAACCACTAGCATGTCATCCTTGAACATTCACAAAAATGTGTGACCCACTAATGAATAGTCTCAAGCGTTCTAATCAAAAGATTCAAAAATCACAGAACAAACAGACGTGATCATAGAGTATTTTCTAATTGGATGATGCATTCAACAGGTCATAATTATTCCTTACCCAGCATGAATTCAATCTCAAAGATTAAACCTAGCTATCATAGGGTTCGAATTTGAATAACATGATGTTCAAAATTTGGATCAAAATAATTCCACTAAAGCATAATGAACACATGACTATAGCTTGAACCGAATCATCACAGTGCAATTATCTAAAGCATGATAATAGACATACCATCATTCAATCTATAACCATGACAAAATCAACTCAGCCATATAATAACACAGTAAGATAGGGAGTGTCACATGGTACTAGCACAAAGAAACATATCCAAGTATCATACATCAGAGTTGGGACCTAAAGATGGGACCAGGCCCTCAAGTAGTGGCATATATGAACAATATCAAATGAATATCCACACAGCAAAGTAGCAGATAAACTAACCATCATCAGAAAAGAGAAATATCAAGTCAAAGAGAAAACATAACAACCAGAGATAAGAACTAGAAGGCAGACAGCTCACCCACTCTAACTGTCACATAGTCCTCTATGTGAAGATCGGGTACGTGAGAGGAGTAGGTGGGAGGCTAGCAGTGGAGAGGCTCACTTCTTCCTTCGCGGCCGAGAGCCTTGAGCCTTGGAGCTCTTGCCCTTGCCACAGTGAGAAATATCGGGGTGTTCCTTCTCCAAAGAGTCAGTCACCTGCTCCATGTTATCGGCAAAGAGGAAAGCAAGCCTCTCATCTAAGGAAGATAGCTTCTCCCATACAGAGTTCAACATCTTAATCTATCGCTACATGCCGGTCTCCATGGTCTGTTGTATGTCCCCCTGCGAGGACTGCTCCTGACGTAGATACTGTAAAGCAGTGACCATTTGATCCTGAATCTCACCCTAGCGAATAGCTCCCCTCCCTGGCGAAGCTGCTCCTTGCACATCTCCTAAAGGAGGGTCATCATGGATCCTGTAGAAGAAGCACTACCAAAGTGAAATGTGTTAGGGGCAGGGGGAGCACGGTCAATTGGGTCGGGCTCTGGGTCGGCGATGGGCTGAATGCGCCAGTTCTTCACGTGCACTATGGTGCACTCGGTGTTGGGTAGCGGCAAAGAGAACTGACTACCTTTAAAAGTGAAGCAATACGAGTTACCCGGTGGATGAGAAGCTTCATAGCAACGCACGACTTGATATCGAATCGATTGTTACTGCGAGCCTCCGGTGTACTATAGGGGATGACTCCCAAAGAGACCGCCAACGGGGTGAGCAAACCACCCATAACTATAGTCCCCTTCTTTGAATGTGCGACCCGACTAAACTGCTTTGCCAGGTAGTATCCAGAATCAACCTGAAAAGAATGTAACATGGCCCATAAGAAAAATAACTCGGATTGACGAATCATACCGTCACTCTCGCCACGTCCGAAAATGGTGTGTGCTAGGACCCGATGAATATAGCGTAAGGTAGGGATGCTGATGCTAGAGGCCCAGGTAACTCAAGCAGAAAAGTTATACTCAGTAGTGATGACTCCCCCAAAAATGTTCTCGGAATATTCTCGGGGCACCTTGTGCGTACAAGCATCCGGGAACCCATAAACGCAGTGTAACTGGGCCAGAGTCATAGAATGCTCGATGTTGCCCACCTTGAATGTAAGGCGTCCAGGATCATCGTCAATGATGGTCTCCGCCCGGATATCAATGGGACTGAAAAAAATTCCAATGTAAACCCAATGTACGTAGGGTGGGCCATCTGGAAAAATTGGTTCCAACCAATGTTGGAGTAGAGCCACTCCATGTCATCTAGAAGTCCCAGCATGTTCAGTGTACCACAGTCCAAATACCGTGTGTTGGTAACCTTCCACTGCACCAATAAGTTGTAATGCGCTTCCTTCTTGGCGTTACGGAACTGAATGCCAAACTCATTCGGCGTCGGGGCTGGATGCTGCGGCTGCCATGCGGAAGATGATGGATGCCGTAAAGATGAGGGCGTAGTAGGGACCCTCGACGGTTGTGTTTGAGGCGGATGCGGCGGTGGTGAAGGCATGTACTCCTCTCCCTCCATGGAGGAATCGAACATAGGGCATAGGGCATACCTCCGAGAGACTAGGGTCTTCCGTTTGGGTGCTATCTCAGTCAGTGGTGAAGTTTGGTGGTGGCTAGGAAAGTTCGAAAGTAGATCGGTGGAGAATGGGGACTCGGCGATGATCGGGACGAATAGAGGCGGAAGAACATGAAAACTTGAATAGGAACACAGATCGGCCGTAAAATCCGATGATTGGGAGCTCTAACCTTTGGGGGGAAGTGGGAGATTGGAGCAAGGACCGCCTGGAAGCAGCAAAAAGCTGAGAGATTGCCGAATAAGGAAGGGATCGAGAGCGTGTGAGTTGGCGGTGCGGATTTGGATCAAACCCTAGCCGTAAGTGTTGATATATACGGCCAGGTTAGTTTTGGAGATATAGATGAACCCCGTGGCGTCTACCCAGCCGTGAAGCTCTATGTGGGTTTTCGGCATTTTCGGAATCATGGGTGAACATGAGTGTATTCACCCAGCCATGAAGTAATCTAGAGGATTTCAGCCCCTTTGAAAGCATGGGTGCACCCCAATGTGTTCACCCACCCGTGAAGTTCTCTATAAGAATTTGGGCCAGTTAGAAATACGAGCGAACCCTAAAATCTTCACCCGGCCGTGAAGTTCACTACTGCAAATCGGACATCCCAATACAGTATACTTCATGCCTAAACACCAACTTCATCGTCTGGCCATGATTTGCTCTGTGAAAAACCAGTTTTTTGCCATCCACAGTAGACTTCACGGGTGAACCCCGATGTGTTCACCTAGCTGTGAAGCTCTCTGTACTGCACAAAAATCCCAATTTAGATAGCCTACTCTCCCAGTAATTCCTACATCACAAAAGAAGCCACTATCAGCAAAAATTCTTAATAAAAAATCATTAAAAACTAAACAAAACTAAGTAATCAAAGAGTTCATCTAAAACAACTAAAAATCAACTCAATATCAAACAAGCAAACAGAAACTTGGGTTGCCTCCCAAGAGCGCTAGTTTAGGGTTAATAGCTCAACCATAAGAAGTTTTTAAGTCACCAAGTCCATAGGGTCTGAAAGGGTAAGAACAACCCCTTTCACAACTCACTCATCCTCGAAGTAGTGCTTGAGTCTATGCCTGTTTATAGTAAAGCTTCTAGTGCGTTCTGTCTAAATAGTGATGGCGCCATAAGGTCGGACATGTTGTACCACAAAAGGACCAGACCATCGTATTTGTAGGTTCCCTGAAAAAAGCCTCAGTCTCGAATTAAATAGCAACACTTTGTCACCTATGTGGAACTCCTTCTTCAAGATGTGCTTATCATGCTAATGTTTTGTCCGTGCTTTGTAAATCTTGGCATTCTCATATGCAAAGAGGCGCATCTCTTCTAGTTCATCCAGTTGGAGCTTCCTCATCCACTTTGTAAATCTTTTATTATTGTTTTATTATTGATTAAACACATAGATATTAAACAAAATAGCATGAATATTGATTAAAGATCATAGATATTCACCAAGTATTATAGATATTAATCAAAATATAATAAATATTAATCAAATATTATAGATATTGACCATAATATCATAGATATTAATTAAATATTATATAATAATCAGAATATCATAAATATTAACCAAATATCATGAATATTAGTGAATTGTCATGATATTTAGTTAATATTTACCTTAGTTAGTTAATATTCACTATATTCTAATCAATAAATACTTGGGCAACATGATATTTGATAATATACATTATGTTTATTTTAAAATTTATACATTTTTTAACCCGGATTTTGTTGGCAGTGCATCTGCTAGGAAATTTTTCCACACATGATCATGGCTGCCAACTAATTGCCTGTGGCTGTGTCTCTTTTCTTTTGATGATCTTACTTAAAAGAAAATTATTTAGAGATATATCGGTATTATATTAGCAGAAACAAATGTACGTGATGCTGCTAAGCGAGCAACGAGCTCGCTCGTGAAATCATGCAGCAGCAATTATTACACACATTCTTCTTGATCAAAAGAAACATTCCTGTGAATTAGAGGACAAAGATAGGCTACATCTTGGGCGCAAGGCGGCTCTTGATCTTTTTCACCTCCTTGGCCTCAATCAGGAACGCCTTGCTGAGCACATCATCCGGCACCTGCGGAGTCGCCGCGAACAGAGTCACCGCAATCGACTGCGTGCCTGGAAGCTGGCTGTTGAAAGCAGCGATTACAGCTGCTGGAACCTTGCCATTGTTCTTCTGGAAGTGGACGAGCCCGCGCGGGAAGGCGAAGACCTCGCCCTTAGCGATCGTCTTGGTTATCAGCATGTTGGCCGTGGTGATGAAGCCGACCTCGAGGGTGCCCTCGAGGACGAAGACGACCTCGGTGGCGCGCGGGTGGGTGTGGGGCGGGTTGAGGCCGCCGGGGGCGTAGTCGATTCGCGAGAGGGAGACGCCGAGCGTGTTCAGGCCGGGGATCTTCTCCACGTTGGCCGCCGTCACCAGCGAGCCCATCGTGTTGTTGGTGGCGCCCGGCGCGGCCAGCCCCTTGAAGAAGAAGTCCGCCTCTGTCACTTGTGCCGCCGGCTTGCACGCGAACCCGTTTAGCTTCACGCCTGAGTTGAGGTCCGCGACGCAGACGTCTTGGAGCATGTCAGGATCGGCGGCGAGGCAGGGAGGCGTTGCGAGGGAGAGAATTAGGAAAGGCAGGAAGAAAAGCGACTTCGTCATGGTTTGTTTGTTTGTCTGAATGCCTGCTCGCTGTTGTTGCTGATGCTCAGCCTGCTATTTCTGCTAGATTGGAAGTCAAACTGTGGCTGTATTTATAAAAGGGAGGGAGAAGGAGAAAGAGGAAGGGGATGTGAAGTCAACGGTGCAGCCTCGTGGCGTGCGTGGACGCGTTGCTGAATGAAATGGGCCATTGGTGTATGCGGAAATGAACGAGTAAAGTGGATTGTTTGGAAGGCATGAAATGAGCCTAACTATTGTTTATTATATCTCTATAGTTGGCCTACATCCCCAAGACAATGTTTTGATTGGAAGATCACATACACATTCGTGTCTGATGTAGACTTCAGTTTAGTGGACTGGGACGTTTTTTTCGTTTTTTTTTTCATTCTTTAATCCTATAGCTTGATAACAACGGCCCAAAGAGTGAAAACATGTCTGGTCGAGCATAATTTCATATGCCCTTAACGGACAATTTGCACCCTAACATCAGCCATTGTTGTTGCCATTTTGTACAAGTTCGAGCACATTTTCGTTATTTTGGCTTTTCTCTGGTTGGAAATAGTGAATCTATACTTTCTCCGCAAGTCTACTCGAGTGACGTCAACATGAATACATCTGTAGCTGAATTGTCTTCTTGTTTGTTCTGTAGACGAGCTCACTTTGTTCGTGAACTTTAACACTATTTTCTAGCGAGGAAGGAAAGAGAAAGAGAATGAAAAACTAAAACGAAAATGAAATAGAAGAGAGAATAAATAAAATCACATGTAATACACATGATGCCTCACACGAGTAAGTGCAGGAGCACATCCTGTGTGATGTCTGTGGCGGGGAAGGAGATTCGGTGATGCGTTGGAGTTGGAGCTTCAGGCGACAATGGCAAGGAGCATGGGTTCTCTGGCGAGCTAGCGAACTGACGGTGAGCCAGCAAGTAGACAAGCAGGTGCTTCGGTTAGCCGGCGAGCCGACAGGCGAGCGAGGGGGGGGGGGGGGGTACAGCATCTCCGGTGGCCCGGCGGTAGTGCAGAGCACCGGACAGGTGCTGTGAGCAGCCGAGTAGGGGTGAGCAACGTTGGGATGATGGCAGGCGATGTGAGGGGGAGGGCTAGTTGGCGTGATTTTTTTTTTCTTTGTTTTCCACCCAAATTGGGGATCGTGTTTGGAGGAAAAGTATTACTTATTTTCTTCCTTTCTTTTTCTTTCTGACCAAAAAAATAAAAAAAAATTATTTCTTCTTTTTTTCCATCCTTCTTTCCCTCTTAGAAATAGGGTCTTAGGAAAAAAAGTTGCAACAAACTCTAACGCCAACGAGCAGACGCACGTACTTGGCTTCTTCTGAACATGTTTTCACTTTGAAATTGCTGCAGGGAAAGCATGTTACAGCACAGCATATGTTTTGGAAAATATATAGAAACCCGGATTTACTCTAACGCCTTTTGATTTATTTTGTTTACATTTATAAGTAAGAAAACCGAATTAAACTTACCCTAAAACATCACTACAACTATGAAAACTAGAATTACATGAAATAATGACATTAAACTAAAGTAGGTTCACCATGCACCCCTTAAGAATAAAAGATACGTCCATTCCGTTCTTCTCTGTTCTAACGGTGAAAATGCACCAAAACCTACATAGACATAGGCAATTATTATAGGTGCATATGAGGCCAAAAGGGGAGGTTATGCCTTCAAGTTTCTCTGGCTAACAAAAGCTAAACTAAACTAAGAACTAATTAATTAGTTAAACTAGTCAGAGAGGAATGGAAGGATGCACCATGGAGCATATTATTAGGTGTACTGAGCGGGCAGAAAATCCCTCGACCTAGCATGGTTTATAAAGCCCTCACGCCAGGCACATGGGCTATTTTAGGCACGGTTATAAAATTGATTCAAACTCGCACACTAACACTATCTTAATACTAAATTGTGCTCAACTAACTAGAACAACACAATTTGATTTCATTAATATATTAAAAATAATACTATAGATATAAAAGCTTCTAGAAAAATATATAGAGTACCAAAAAAATTACGAAAATAGAAAATTAAGAAAATTATAAAATATTAGGTCATTAAAATTTTATTTAGATAATAATAATATAAAAACTTTGCAAAAAATTTTATTTTGATATTAATAAATAATAATGATAATATAAAAATAGGAAAATTTCTAAAATATTAATTTATTAAAATTTTATATAATAATAATAATATAAAAACGTTAGAAAAATATAAAAAAAATTAGAAAATGGGGGAAATTATGAAAATGGGGAATAATTACTTACACAAGTTTTTTTAAAAAAATATTATTTATTTTAGACTTAGACCTTTATAGGCTACCTACATACTTCACTCAAATAAAGAATCAAGTCTACATAGTTCTCTTTTTATAATTCTTTTTATAACTCATTTTTTTTTAATTTTAGATTGTACCTTTTCGAGTTGCCTACATACCCTTCACAATATTTACAAAAGGATCAAGTCTAAGTAATTCTATTTTTACAATATTTATCAAAACTTTGTTGGTCACCTTAACTAGCTTAATGTAGAACTAGTAGTGCCTAAAAGATAGGCACCATATAAATCTCCCATAGGCTCACCTTAACTCATGTGTTTGTTTATGCCTAAAAACTATACAATTGATGGTACTTTTATCAAATATTTTATCATAATGATTTATATTTTGTGAACTTTGTTTGGTATAATTATATTAAGTTTGATATTTGTATAGTAATAATGTGTTAAAAATAATATGGTTATTTTTAAATATTCAAAGTTAAGTATTATTATGAACTGAGATAAAAATGATATATTGAGTCTAATGTTAGGGCCGTTTTAGCTTCTGGGCCACGCGCGTGCGTGCGGCCCAAGCCTAGTCCTGGCCTAGCCTTTCAACAACGTTCGAAGCGGGTCAGATTCGGGCGGCTATCGGGTCGGGTGCCCGTTTGGGGAAAACTTAGGGCTACAGTGGCGGACACTATTCCCATGGGCGAGCTCGCGTACGCGAGCGGCGGCAGCGGCCGCCTCCACCTCCTCTCCTCTGATCTCCTCCCTCTGTCGAGTGCGGCTCCGGTGAGAGGTCTCCGGCGGCGGCGACGGGTTCCAAAGTCTTCCCGGTGGGTTGGGTGCGGCAGTATGGGAAGCAACTGGAGCATAGGGGCGGCCCCCCCTTTCCCTTCCACCTCCGATTTCTTCGGCGTTGCCAGTGGTGGAGCTGACGGACAGATGTCGGCCGAGGTATGGTCCTTTCCCCCTCTCGCTCTGGCTCCGTCCGGCAAGATGTTTTCCGTCGGCGTGGTGTTCGCCAACCATTTCTTTGCCCTTCGCCGCGCCTCCCTCCTTCTTTCCATTTCCAGTGAGAGGTTGGCCGGACGACGAGGCTGGAGCTTCGGCCCTTTCTTCCTGGCGTCGCCCGGTGAATAGTGTGGGTTCGCCGGCGACTCCGGCTGCTGGAGCTTGAGCGGTAGCTCCACCCCCTTTCTGGCTATCGTCGGGCGAACATTTGTGGGTTCGCCAGCACCGCCCATTGCTCCGGCGAGGCTGGGCTCGGCCGGACAGTGTTTCGGCAAGCCTTGGGTGGTTTTCGGTGATCTTACGATCATCGTCTGCTGCCTCAATTTGCGTGCACACACCACGGTTTGTGTGTGCATGCCTCGGTTTCTGTGCGCACTTCTCCAATGGGTTCCGGACACGGTTCCCATTCTCGGCCGATCAGCTGCCCTCAGTCGGCGTCTTCTTCTCTCTGGCTCCCCGAGCCTCGTGCTCCCGGTCGAGTTGTCCTTCTCGGTCAGTGACTCCTCACCCCTCTCCGCGCTCCGGTCATGTGCGCCGGCCTTGTGTGTTGTTGCACGGCAATTGCCGGATTATTGTGCCGGACATCTGCAAGACGTCCCCTTTTGGGCGAGTGTGTGTCTGGCCGTCTGGGTGCGGTCTAGTCGGAGTTAGGGCATGTGCCCCCGCGTCCTGTGTGACGTCGTCTATTTGCGCGCGTGTGCACCACCGCCTGCGTGCAGTTTGTCTCTTTTCTGATGTACCGGACTCGTACGCGCGCTGCGCCAACGTTGAGTCTCGAGCCTTGTACATTGTTGCGCGTTGGAGCTGGTGCGTGTAGCGGTCCTCATGTGGGCATGTGGCGGTCGATGATTCATCGAGACGAGAGTCGAGGTGGCCGCCTGGGATAGACTGAGGAGTATGTCGAGGATGTGCTCCTGCCAGTCACGCCTGGATCAGCGGTTCAGCCGCTTAGCCCTTGCGTGGGCGTGCTTGAGCGGGAGTCAAGGGTTGACTCGTGTGTATTTTATTAAAATTTTTATTAACCTAATTCTGGGTGTGACAGACTAGTATTAGAGCGAAGTTCTGCACGTTCCAACTTGTACACCGGTATTGTACACTTGTTGGCAGCAGTGATCAGTAGGATGATCACAATCGTCCACAGAATTGAGTTGCTGATGGAGGCTATCGGATATGGGGGAGCTTCGCTTCAAAGATATCGACAGAGTTGGCTTGTCCAACTAGAGCCTCACGGCTTGGGTTTTTTGTCTCCCTAGTGGAGACATATTATAGAGGTCGTGTAGCTAAAGCGTGTTACCGCAACTTCTATAGCACTGACCAAGGCTAGAGGTGGCCATAGCGACTGTCGTGTGACGACACGTCCTGATGGGTAGTCGAGTGTGCCTATGGGATAATTGTGCGACAATATATCCCGGACATCAATAATTGATGCCATAGGACAGTCATGCGATGACTTGTCCTGGAGAGTAGTTGGTGGTGGTCCAGGGGACAACTGTGCGACAATGTGTCCCAGACACCAGCCAATGTCTCCATGGGATTGTCGTGCGATGATGTATCCTAGAGATCGACCAATGGCGGCCAAATAACTGTTGTGCGACGACACGTTCTAGGAATTGAGGGCATTATGATTCGATGGATATCGTATGATGATATTTGGGACTCTGGCCAAGAGTGGCCTTGTGACTGCCGTGCGACGGCGTGCTCACGAGCTAGCACCCATTTCAGGGGTTTGCTACGCTGAGGAAGTTGAGGAATTCCTATGGGGTATTGGAATTGTATTTCCAAAATATCCAGGTTCCTACTGAGGAATAGGTACATAGTTGTATCGTGTATCTCTCCTGAGATGCAAAGTTGTGGTGGTGGGCTCAGACCGCACATTGCCCTTGGGGTTTAACCCGACCCTTAAGCTTTTGTGTGGAGAGCTTAAAAGATGAGATCAAGGGTTAGTTGCTATTCGTGGAACTTGTAGTGGGTTGCCTGAGGCATCCTAAAATGACTAAGGGAAATTGGGTCATACGGGACTATGTCCAACGGTATGCCCAGGTGATGCTGGAAACGAGGGGTTTCCATTGTCAACAACACCCTAGCGGTAGGGATTTGCCATAGAGAGACAAGGGTTGACGACTCTTCTTGCGAAGGAGAGGTCCCTTCGTTGGTGAAGGGTTTGTTGGAAGAATTCTCTGATGAGTTATCATCGGAGCTTTCTAAACATTTTCCCCTAAGGAGAGGGATCATCACAAGATGGAGCTTGTGAAGGGATCTACTCGTCCATCTAAGGTTTCATACCGTATTTCTTCAATGGAGTTGGCCGAGCTTCGTTAGCAATGGTATGGATTGCTCGAAGCCGGGTTCATTCGGTCTACGGTATCGCCTTATGGAGCCCCGGTTCTCTTCCAAAAGAAGAAGGACGGGTCGCTAAGGTTCTGGGTTGGCTATCGAACCTTGGATAAGATAACGGTGAGAGACTGTTATCTTATACTGCTTATCCCTGATCTGAGAGATCGACTAGGGAAAGCATTGGTTTTCTCTAAGCTAGACCTGAGAGCAGGTCGCTAACAAATTCGTTATGCCGAGGGCAATGAATAGGAAAACCATATGGGTAACCCGATATGAGTCCTCAAGTTCAAAGTGATGCCCTTTGAACTATTAAAGCCATTCTACATTTTGTTATCTAAGGAATAAGTGTTGACCCCTTTTCTTAGATGGCTATGTAGTTGTGTATTTGGATGATATCGTGGTTTTCTCCTCAAGCGTTGAGGAACACCTAAGTCATATATGACTATTGTTGAGGGGAAAATCAACTCTATTTGGAGTTAAAGAAACGCTCATTTGTGGTGGATGAGATTTCTTTCCTTGGTAATGGGATGGACCACGGACAAGCGCGCATGGACAAGGTAAAGGTCCAAGCCATTGTGGAATGGTGCGCTGATCCCTTGCATTTTAGTAATAATATTCATAGCTATTTCATATTAAATCTAGGCTTATTTTGACACTTTTATACTCTTTTAAGGCTTATTTACTTGAATGCTTCGGAATCTTCACTTTTTGGTGCTTTTGTGGAATTTCAGGTAAAATAACCCTTTTTCGACATATTTTGAAGATTCTAAGGCCATAGGACGATTTCTTATACAAAGACAAAGCTACACGTCAAATTTGTGCACAAACGGAGTTAGCCTGAAAAATACGGCCAGGTGAACCCCATAGGGTTCACCAGTTTCTTCGCCAGCTAGCAGAACCCCACAGAGAGCTTCACGGCCGGGTGAACCCCAGCAGGGTTCACCAGTTTTCCTTTAGGCCGAAATCTGCATAGAACGAAGCACTGCGCTTCTTTCAGCCAGATTGCACAGAATGAATCATGGCCAGGTGAACCCGGCGGGGTTCACCCGTGATTTCAACCCAAGCTCGCGCAGACACGACTTTGACTTGGATTTTACCTGATTTCTCACCCGTTTGAAGTCCAAATTTGGCAAGTAAGCACTCTATGGAAAGCTCTATCGAAGGAGAAGGTGTGGAATATAAAAGCCCTAATTTTTATGCCCTAATCATCGAGTAATCACATGACGAAGCGGCGGAGGCGGAAGAACATGGCGGAAAGAGGAGTTCGAGGCGATTTTCGGAGATCTGATCATCGGAGCGCTTCGATTCTTCAGGACTTGTTTCTGTTTATCATCTCCTACCCCTCAGAAACTCTTTCTTATGATCTTCCTATGTTAAAAGAGAGATTTTTGAGCGTTTCAATGATGATTGTAGCGTAAACTCTATTTCGGGGTGTGGTTGAACCCCGTTGATGAATTTAATTGCAAACTTTATCTTAATTCTGTTATTTGGATTGTGTTGTGAGCATATTTTACTTTGACGTGCTTATTCCTTGATTTTACCTTGGCCGAGTATTTTTATGTATTAGTCATTACGATTCATACCGAGAGGAGGATCGTAGGGGTGGAATCTCTTAGTAAAACTTGCGAGACCTCGACACGAGAGTGCTTGGTCTTCGCTCGAGGGTTTCATAATCAACTATAGAACTCATTGGGTTCGTCTAAAATAATCCGCCGTGAGAGAAGGAGATTGACTAAGCCGAACACCAGGGTGTACACTCAAGAGAAGGCACCTTGTACCCTAGGGTTAGATTCCTTATGCAAAACCAATAATCCAAATAATTAATATATGTCTTGTGCGATTGAAATAGTCAGCGCGGTGAAAACTATAGCCACGATATCTCTCCCATATTTACTCTTAACTGGCGTAGTTGTGATTGCTTGTCTTGTTTTGTTTTTGATTTTAGTTTTCAAAACCACGTTCCGATTCGCCTAGCTATAAAAACTCGTATTTTCTGGTACTCAACGTTGTTCCCTGTGGGATTCGACATCTTTTATATTACTCCGACATAACCGTGCACTTGCGGGACGTGTCAAGTTTTTGGCACCGTTG
The DNA here is from genome assembly GCA_027563935.2 of Costus lasius. Lineage (NCBI taxonomy): Eukaryota > Viridiplantae > Streptophyta > Magnoliopsida > Zingiberales > Costaceae > Costus > Costus lasius. Next base: position 24,372,646 of record CM050451.1, on the reverse strand, counting down.
CCGGGGAAAAACGGTTGATATTAGTATATTTCTGAGAATTGGTAGACTAGGCTTTAGGTTAAATTTTTTTTACTGCACTGCTATTTTCTTTTTTCTCTTTATTTCTCGCTATCTTAGAACTTTATAATTTTGACTGACCTTTTTATGCGAAGAAGTTCTAGGGCAGGAGCATTCTTTGACATTGATCCAGAGATCAAATGCATGTTCAGAATAAGAAGAAAGCAAAATCTACTTCAGAAGAAAGAAATCATGAACCATCCAGGAGGAGAAAATCAGATGGAGCACATTCAACTTGGAGTGAACAATGATCAGATACCTCAACCAATGGGGAACAACTATAACAATCGAACATTGAAAGATTATTCTGCTCCCTATGCTCATGGTTTTCAATCAGAAATTTCTAGGCCCGCTGTTGAGGCCAGCAATTTTGAAATAAAACCTGCTCTTCTTTCTATGGTGCAACAAAACCAATTTGGTGGTTCTCCTCTTGAGGACGCCAACATGCACTTCTCTATTTTTCTAGAATATTGTGATATGCTGAAAATTAACGGTGTGTCTGTTGATGCTATCAGGTTGCGATTGTTTCCCTTCTCTTTGAGGGACAGAGCGAGAGCTTGGCTGCACACACTATCTTCTGCTTCAATAAGAACATGGGCGGAGCTTTCTCGAGCCTTTCTCTCTAAGTACTTTCCTCCATCCAAAACAATACAGTTGCGGAATCAAATAACGAGTTTCATGCAGAGGGATGGAGAATCCTTATACGAAGCTTGGGAGAGATTTAAAGAGCTCCAAAGGATGTGTCCGCATCACAGAATCGAGACTTGGGTTTTAATCCAGACGTTCTACAGCGGGCTTGATTACAACACAAGACTTATAGTGGACGCAACAGCAGGTGGCGCTTTGATGAATAGACGAGTGGAAGACGCGATGAACCTCCTCGAGGACATGGCAATCAACCATCACCAATGGTCATCAGAAAGAGGTATACCTTCCAGAGCATCAGGTAAGTATGAAGTGGATGTAATGACTTCATTAACCGCTAAGGTAGATTCTTTAACCAAGAGGTTGGATTCTTTTCCAATTAACTCCGTTGATGCTAATTCTATATCTTGTGAGTTATGTGGGGTTGTAGGCCATGCAGGTGCAGATTGCCAGCTGGGGATTGGTCAGTTGGTCCTGAATCATTCTGAACACATGAATACAGTTGGAAACATTAACCCGATGAATAACCTATATTCCAACACATATAACCAAGGATGGCGCAACCACCCGAACTTTTCATACCAGACTACCCAACCAGTGCAACAACAACTGGCACAACCACCACAGGCAAATTACAAGCAATTTTTAGGGTTCCAAGCTAGGACTTCCTCTCCACCACCAAAGTCAAATCTGAAGTCTCTGCTTGAGACTTTTGTGGCGGTGCAGATCAAACAAAATGAAGTAGTGAATGAGACCCTGAAACAAATGACATCAAAGTTAGATGCCTTAGCCGCCCACAATAAGATACTGGAGACTCAGCTAGCCCAGCAAGCTAGCTCATCTACTAGGTCTTCAGGAAAGCTCCCATCCCAACCAGAGGTCAACACAAGGGAGTATTGCAATGCAATCTCAACCGGAAGTGGAAAGCAACTAGAAGATCTAAAAATGCCAACTGATGATAGAAGAAAAGATGCAACACTTGACACCAGAGATCAAAACCAAGGGACAACTCCTGTGACACTTGAACAGATTGAGGAGGAGCAGCCTTATGTTGAGCCACCTGCATACAAACCTCCCATCCCTTTTCCACAGAGATTAGCCAAGGCCAAGCTCGACAAACAATTTGGTAAGTTTCTTGAAGTTCTAAAAAAGCTTTATATTAACATGCCTTTTGTTGATGTATTGTTAGAGATGCCTACATATGCCAAATTTCTAAAGGACATCTTGTCCAATAAAAGAAAGCTAGAGGAGCAAGAGACTGTTGCACTTACTCAGGAGTGCAGTGCGATTATCCAGAACAAACCCCCCCAAAAGCTCAAGGACCCAGGCAGTTTTTTCATACCCTGCCAGATTGGGAAGATGACATTCCAGCAAGCCCTCTGTGACTTGGGGGTGAGTGTTAGTTTGATGCCTCTTTCCTTATGCAAGAAGCTGAATTTAGGAGACTTGAAGCCAACCACCATTTCATTGCAGTTGGCTGATAGATCGATTCACCGACCCATCGGGATTGTGGAGGATGTCCCTGTCAAAGTAGGCGACTATTTTATTCTGATAGATTTTGTTGTGTTGGAGATTGATGAGGATGACAGATTACCTATTATTCTTAGGAGGCCATTCTTTGCCACAGCTGGCGTAGTGGTCGATGTCAAAAATGAAAAACTAGATTTAAACATCGGTGAGAATGTTGTACAATTTAATTTATCAGACTCTCTAAAGAAATCTTCTCTTGCAGGTACATGTTGTCGTGTTGATATCATAGAGAAAGATGTGAAACTCATTGAACCATACAAGAGAGACATCGACCCGCTAGAACTATGTTTGTTTGATGTTGAGGACCAAAACATTGATGACCACACTATTGAATATTCACTATTGTTGGACTCGCACCCAGTTTTGGAGTCCAAGTCCTCGAAGTTGAAAACCCTTTCTAAAGTGATCTTAGGAGAGACAGAAGAAAAGAAGATTGAGTACGAAAGCCTTCCTAGCAAACCTCACCATGAGTTTCTTGGTAACAACTCTACATATCAAATGATAGTCAACGCCGATCTGAACAAAGAACACACTAAGCAATGGCACGACCAGCACATTATCAAAGAGGAATTTCTTGAAGGTAATGGAGTTCTACTATTTAACTCTAGGCCAAAATTGTTTTATGGAAAGTCAAGAACAAGGTGGTCAGGTGACGCAGCGGATGTATAGGATGGTTCCTTAGAGCAGTACTCTACGATGGGGAGATTTATGATGCAGAAATCCAAGAGAGGGTCTTGAGACGAGGGAGTAGAAAGTGTGCGTAATCGATGGAAACCCGCGGAGAAAACCGATGGAAAATAGCGCAAGATGTAGCTTGAGCAACACTCAGGGCGATAAGAAACCACGAATCGAAACTCTAACGGAAAATACTCACCTCGATCGCGGAGCCAATGTTTGTTTTGCAAGCACACGCGCACGCCCTTCACAATGCTATGACAACCGACCAAGCTTACTCATCCAAGACACAACGCAGCAAGATGAACACGCAAAGGACCCGGCATGCAAGCGGGGTTCACTAGGTGTTTTGATTGAAAGCTAAAAGGAAGCGTACAAAGAAGAGGCGAGGGAACTCTAGGCAAGCTCCTCGGAGTTTTGCTGGACCTAAGGCCTTGCAAGAGAAGGCGCAAACTATAACAAAAACTAAAAACAACACATAGCCCTCCATCCTCTTTTATAGATCAAGAGGGAAAGAGGGTCACAAGCTAAACATGTGAGGTAGTTGGAGAAGCCAACCACCCAAAACAAACTAAAGTAGGGTCAAGATGCCATGTAACTACCGAAAAGTAAAAAAAACTAGCAACTATTCCCTGGGGCGATTCCATCATGCGAGGGGTGTGAGGCGTCGAGTGAAAGAGTCGTGGTCGCTGTCCGGACCCAAGTGACGCTATACCATCTCCGAGCAAGCAGCCACAAAGCAGCAAAACTTGCTGATGGTGGGCTGGTTCTGCACATTGTTGGCGGTGTCGTGGGCCGAGTTGACGACCCGGTTGTTGTAGCGGTCGGTGGACTACTCACGGTCGGCGGTCGAGTCTCAAGGTGGCCCCCGAGTGATGGGTAGCGGGGGTAGCGGGTGAAGGGTTGTCGTGGAAGCAGGAGAAGCCACGTGGCCGGAGCGGATGAGGCATGTCGTGGCTATCGAAGGGCTCATCACTCCCACAAAACGATCCGGAGGGTGCGAGCACCACTGAGAACGTCGAATGGGGTGGAAAATCACCGTCTTTGGCTTTCTGGGGCTGAACACGGCCTGGCTGTGTCCATCATCACAGCCGTGTTCGGCATCTGATTTCTGCCTGAGGCGAACACGGCTGGTGGCATGGCCGAGTTGGGGAAATGCAAGCTCGTCACGGCCTAGCCATGTTCCGCGTCACGGCCGTGTTCGCTGGGGCCGAAATCCACAGAATGTTGCGTTGATTTTATGGCGGGGCCGTAATCGGTATTACGGGTCGTATTCTTCATCACGGCCTGGCCGTGTTCTCCATCACGGCTGTGTTCGTTGGGGCCGAAATCCACAGAATATTGCGCTGATTTTACAGCGGGGCCGTAACCAGTAGTACGGGTCGTATTCTTCATCACGGCCTGGCCATGTTCTCCATCACCGCCGTGTTCATTGGGGCCAAAATCCGCTGAGCCCGACACGGCGGATGCCATGGCCGTGTCGCAGACCGTGCTGGCGTTCGCGTCTGTCTTCGACCGTGTCATGGCCGTGTTTGCCGTCACGGCCTGGCCTTGTTCAAGGCAGCAGAGGGCTTCTGTAGCTGTGGAGATTCATCGGAGGAAGGGGCGCCGGTGTGGAGGGGCGCATGATAGGGCAGGAGGTCGGCGACGTTGAAGATAGGACTATTGTGGGAATCCGCCGGAAGGTCAAAGACGTAGGCATTGGAACCAAGTCGCCGTAGGATCATGTAGGGCCCGGCGCAGCGTGCATGCAACTTCCAATTGGCTCGCGATTTCAAATGCTCAGGGTGGAGATGCACCATAACGAGCTCACCAATCTCGAAGTGATGTGGCCTACGATGCACGTTGGCCTCAGCCGCGTACCGGGTGTTGCTCAAGAAAATCCGACGACGAATTTCATCGTGTAAACCCGCAAGATGAGAGACAAAGGTGTATGCAGACTCATGGATAGATGGTGGGGGAGGGACGTTATGCATGTCTATGGGTTTCCTAGGTTGGTGCCTAAGGACGACTTGGAAAGGACTCAGCCCAGTGGAGCGGTGCGACGCACTGTTATACGTGAATTTTGCGATAGGAAGGTGTTCAGCCCAACGGCGTGGGAAGTCGCCAGCTAAGCACCGCAGAAGGTTACACAAACTCCGATTCACCACCTCTGTTTGACCGTCCGTCTGTGAATGGTAAGCCGACGAAAACTTGGGAGTGGTCCCAAGGAGAGCCCACAATGATTTCCAAAAGTGACCGACGAACCGGGTGTCGCGGTCGGAGACAATGGTGAAGGGCAAGCCGTGTAGGTGGACGATCTCCCTAACGAACAGATGGGCGATGTGGGAAGCATCGGCGGTCCTAGAACAAGGAACAAAATGCGCCATCTTAGAGAAGCGGTCCACAACAACAAAGATGGAGTCGTAGCACGAAGTGGTACGAGGAAGACCAAAGACGAAGTCCATGCTAATGTCGAGCCATGGACTCCTGGGGACCGGCAGGGGGGTGTACAAGCCAGTGTTGGCAGGGTGGGGTTTGGCACGTTGGCAGGTGCCACAATGCCGGACGACCCTATCTACGTCCTTACGAAGAGTGGGCCAGAAGAAGCGGTCTTCGGCCAAGTCGAGGGTCTTGTCGCGACCATGGTTCCCAGTGGCACCGCCAGCGTATAGCTCGAGCAGTAGATGCTCGCGGAGGGAGGACCGAGGGAAGCACAACCGGTTATCGTACACAAGATAACCATCGTGGAGACGATACGGGAGGTCTGGGGGGTCGGCAGCGAGGAGGCGAGCGAGTACCAGACCGAAGTCAGGGCAGTCCGCATACTCATCGCGGATGTGGGGAAGGGCCGGGATAGACGTGGATAGGACACACAGGAGCGAGCGGACTCGACTAAGGGCATCGGCTACTACGTTCTCTTTCCCAGCCTTGCTGGTGATCATGAAGGTATACTGCTGAAGAAACTCAACCCACTTAGCATGGCGAGGGACGAGCTTCTTCTGGGAGTTGAGGAAAGAAAGGGCCTGGTGATCACTGAAAAGGATGAACTCCTTGTGTAGGAGGTAATGACGCCACTGCCGAAGAGATTGCATGATGGCGTAAAACTCCTTATCATAGGTAGAGTATCGTTGCCGCGCATCATTCAGCTTCTCGCTGAAGAAGGCGACCGGGTGGCCTCCTGGCTAAGGGTACCTCCAATGCCTGTGCTGGAGGCGTCACAGGCAACCTCAAAGACTTTAGAAAAGTCAGGGAGGCGAAGGACGGGTGCAGAGGTCATGATATCCTTAAGGGCCGAGAACGCGCGGCTCGCCGCGGCTGTCCAACAGAAGGTCTCATTCTTGGTGCAAGCCGTCATAGGGGACGCGATGGTGCTGAATCCCTTAATGAAACGGCGGTAGAAGGCAGCGAGTCCAAGCAAGCTGCGGACCTCGCTGACGGACTCGGGTTCCGGCCATCGGCAGATGGCCTCGATTTTTGTGGGGTCAACCATGAGACCCTAGTCCGAAACGATGAAACCTAAGAACGGAACTTGAGAGTCGAGGAAGGAACACTTTTTCGCGTTAAGGAACAGGTGTTCCTTACGCAGGAGGTCAAAAGTCAGGCGCAGGTGCTCTAAGTGGTCGGCGCGGGTGTGGCTATAGATGAGTATGTCGTCAAAGTAGACGACAAGGAACTTGCCTATGTAGGGGCGAAGGACCTGGCTCATGAGACGCATAAACGTAGAAGGTGCGTTGGTAAGCCCGAAGGGCATAACCAACCACTCGTAGAGGCCGTCCTTTGTCTTAAAGGCCGTCTTCCACTCGTCACCTTCACAGATGCGGACTTGATGATAGCCACTCCGCAAGTCCAACTTGCTAAACCAGCAAGCGCCTGAGATAAGGTCAAGCATGTCGTCGAGGCACGGGATGGGAAACCGGTACTTAACTGTGATGCGGTTGATTGTGCGGCAATCAATACACATCCGCCATGACCCGTCCTTCTTAGGGGTGAGAAGGGCTGGCACAACGCAAGGGCTGAGGCTCTCTCGGATGAAACCTTTAGCAAGAAGGTCATCCGCTTGGCGTTTGAGCTCCGTATGCTCGGTCGGGTTAAGACGGTGATGGGGCAGGTTGGGCAAAGATGCACCGGGGACGAGGACAATGACATGCTAGATGTCACGATCCGGGGGCAGACCGACGGGGAGGTCCACCGGGGAGACGTCGGCGAACTCATCTAACAGGGTAGCGACCTCGGCCGACAGAGGGGCCGGAGGAGGCGGAGGTATGGGAGAGACCTCGCAGACCATGAGGGCATAGACCACGTTGGTCTCCTGGGCCTCATGGACGAGGGAGGCGGGGCGAACCAAGGCGACTGCCTTAGGTGCGGGCGGAGCTGAAGGCAAAGGTGTGATGACACCCTTGGACGTGGAGGCTCACAACTCCTTAGGCGGAGCCGGGGTCAAGCAGATCTTACAGCCCCCATGGTGGAAGACATAAGTGTTGGAACGGGTATAGTGGATCATGTCACGGTCATAGAGCCAAGGCCATCCCAAGAGGACGTGGGCGACGTCCATGGAAGCGACGTCGCACCACACCCTCTCCGAGTAGTCACCAAAATAGATGGGGACTTGGCATCGGTGGGTGATAGGTAGGCTGGATGTGTCGACCCAAGCGATCGAGTAAGGTCGAGGGTGCGGCTCAAGGGTGAGACCGAAGCGGGTGACTGCTGTCCGGGAGACAACGTTAAGGCTGCTACCTCCGTCAATCACTATCTTGCAGGAGTGTCCATTACACTTAATATAAGTGTAGAAGATGCTCGTACGCTTCCAGTCCTCGGACGGAGGGGGGGTATGGACAAGGGTGCAACGGAGAACCGCCATGGTCTGGCATGGGCTAGACTCGTCATCAGTGTAACACTGTGGGCCGACTTCTTGGGCCGTAGGTGGGCCGCAAGGAATAGGGGGTCGTGAGTCGCGTCGCTCGGGGGCGATGTGCAAAGAGCGGTGGGGACAGTCCTTGTTGAAGTGGCCAGTTTGGTTGCAGTGGCGGCAAGGGCCTGGGGGAACGGCGGCAAGGGGTGCCTTACCCTTGTCCTCCCAAGTCAAGCGAGGAGGGGGTACCTCGCGGGGCACATCTCGGGGGAAACAACGGGGACCAGCAGGGCTAGGACGTAGCGGTGCCTCGAGACGAGGGGGAGGGGCAGGCGCCGGAGATGCATAAGTAGGCCGGCGAGACGGGTGAGGATCAGCACGATGGGTGCGCGAGCGGAGGTCCTGCTCAACTTCACGGGCATGGTGGAGGACAAGGATGATCGTGTCAAGACCGTAGGAGGGTAATGCGCACCGAATCTCCTCGCGGAGACCGTTGCGGAATCGAGACAGGGTGAAGGCGGGATCCTCCTTAAGGTTGCAGCGGATACCAAGCTCGTCAAAACGAGTGTGGTATGCATCGACGGTGTCGGACCCTTGGGAGATAACAAAATACGAATCGAGGAGGCGCTGTCTATAGGTGGGGGCACATACTTCTCCTTAAGCCGGTAGCACATTTCCTCCCATCGCATAATGGGGGGAAGATGTTGGTCTACTAATTGGCGCTCTACGTTCGTCCAATACAACCGAGCGGGGCCGGTTAGCAAAAGGCGGACGTAACTGACTTTAAGGTGTTCGGACATGGCGCTCCATTTGAAATAGTTATCGACGGCAGCGGCCCAATCGAGGAAGACATGAGGGTCAAGGCTACCATTGAAAATCAGGGGGTCAACGCACATGAGCCGGCGGACCTCGTCGTCCTCACGGCTACACGGAACAAGGCGACGTGGGTGAGGAGTGTCCTCAGCCCACGCGGACTCATCGGCAAAGGGGTCAAAGCGGGGTGACTCGTTGGCGCGCATACGCAGCGGGGCCAACGGAGGTGGAATACTAGTAGAGGGCTGGCCCTCGATGGGCTTAGCTCGGAGTTCCATGACTTGGTTCGTCAGATGATGGACCGACGCCATAAGGCGCTGAAACATGGCTTCCATCGCTTCTAAACACGTGGGCAGCGACTCAACCGACTCTACCCTAGGCGGAGTACTTTCTTCAGTCGTAGCGGGCACTAGGGTAGGGGGTGGTTGATACGGGGCTCCTGATCTAGTGATCATGATGCAGGAAATGCGAATGAATGCTGAAATGAAACCCGAAAAGCCGAATGAAATGCAGCGGGAGACCGGCGAAGCTAGACAAGAGTTAGCTTCAACTTCCTCTGATACCAAATTTTGATGCAGCGGATGTATAGGATGGTTCCTTAGAGCAGTACTCTACGGTGGGGAGACTTATGATGCGAAAATCCGGGAGAGGGTCTTGAGACGAGGGAATAGAAAGCGTGCGCAATCGATGGAAACCCGCGCAGAAAACCGATGGAAAATAGCTCAAGATGTAGCTTGAGCAACACTCGGGGCGATAAGAAACCACGGATCGAAACTCTAACGGAAAATACTCACCTCGATCGCGAAGCCAATGTTTGTTTTGCATGCACACGCGCACGCCCTTCACAATGCTATGACAACCGACCAAGCTTACTCGTCCAAGACACAACGCAGCAAGATGAACACGCAAAGGACCCGACGCCCAAGCAGGGTTCACCGGGTGTTTTGATTGAAAGATGAAAGGAAGCGTACAAAGAGGAGGCGAGGAAACTCTAGGCGAGCTCCTCGGAGTTTTGCTAGACCTAAGGCCTTGCAAGAGAAGGCGCAAACTACAACGAAAACTAAAAACAACACACAGCCTTCCATCCTCTTTTATACATCAAGAGGGAAAGAGGGTCACAAGCTAAACATATAAGGTAGTTGGAGAAGCCAACCACCCAAAACAAACTAAAGTAGGGTCAAGATGCCCTCTAACTACCGAAAAGTAAAAAAAAAACTAGCAACTATTCCCTGGGGCGATTCCTTCATGCGAGGGGTGTGAGGCGTCGAGTAAGGCGTTGAGTGAAAGAGTCGTGGTCGCTGTCCGGACCCAAGTGACGCTATACCATCTCCGAGCAAGCAGCCACAAAGCAGCAAAACTTGCTGATGGTGGGCTGGTTCTGCACGTTGTTGGCAGTGTCGTGGGCCAAGTTGACGACCCAGTTGTTGTAGCAGTCGGTGGACTGGTCACGGTCGGCGGTCGAGTCTCGAGGTGGCCCCCGAGTGATGGGTAGCGGGGGTAGCGGGTGAAGGGATGTAGTGGAAGCAGGAGAAGCCACGTGGCCGGAGTGGATGGGGCATGTCATGGCTGTCGAAGGGCTCATCACTCCCACAAAACGGTCCGGAGGGTGCGAGGACCACTGAGAAAGTCGAACGGGGTGGAAAATCACCATCTTTGGCTTTTTGGGGCTGAACACGGTCTGGCCGTGTCCATCATCACGGCCGTGTTCGGCATCTGATTTTTGTGCTGAGGCGAACACGGCTAGTGGCATGACCGTGTTGGGGAAATGCGAGCTCGTCATGGCCTGGCCGTGTTCCGTGTCACGGTCATGTTCACTGGGGCCAAAATCCACATAATGTTGCGCTGATTTTGTGGCGGGGCCGTAACCAGTATTATATGTCGTATTCTTCATCATGGCCTGGCTGTGTTCTCCATCACGATTGTGTTCGTTGGGGCCGAAATCCACAGAATGTTGCGCTGATTTTACGGCGAGGCAATAACCGGTAGTACGGGTCGTATTCTTCATCACGGCCTAGCCGTGTTCTCCATCACGGCCATGTTCGTTGGGGCGGAAATCCGCCGAGCCCGACACGGCGGGTGCCACGGCTGTGTCGCAGACCGTGCTGGCGTTCGCGTCTGTCTTCGACCGTGTCACGACCGTGTTTGCCGTCACGGCCTGGCCGTGTTTAGGGCGGCAGAGGGCTTCTGTAGCTGAAATTTGGGGGGGGGCGTCTTCGTCAATTCCTGGGGAGTCTCCCTAAGCATCTTCCCGGGGAATGTAGTGTTCCCCATAGGCATCTATGACTCCATCATCAGGACCCTTCATTGTGCAACAAGTATATCCTTATGGGGCCATCAAGATTTGGGTAGAGCATACAGTAAGTTTTATTGTGAATGGCCAGGGACTAAAACACTATTATCATGATGACCTAACTGACAAAAAGGTTGTTCTCACCCTTTTTGATTCATCTGGTGTGGGTTAATAAACAATGTTTATGGTCGAGCTATAGACCTAAAACTAGTGCTCCTTGGGAGGCAGCCCAAGTTTTTGCTTGTTTATTTCTGTTATGTGTTGATTTTTTATTTTTGTTGAAATCTCTTATAGGTGGATTTTGATTGGTTTTATTTTGTTTTCATGAAGGTTTTTGCTGATTGATATTTATTCTATATGGAGAATAGGGAATCAAAGCCAAGCATTTGTTTGCAACACAGTGTGAATCATGGCTAGGCTGTGATTATGGTGTTCGCCTGTGATAGCATGCCATTTCTGTTCTCCCGGCCCTCCACCTTCTCCTCTCACGTATCCCGACTTTGCAAAGAGGACTATGCAAACTTTTAGAGTGGGTGAACTATCTCTACTCCAATTTCTTCTTTCTGTCTTCATGTGGCCGTTTGACTTATGACTGTGATATGACTTTTATTCTCTGATGGATGGATATTGTGGCATTGTATCTTATATACCATTTTATTTGTGGGCCTGGTCCACATCTTCAGGCCCCACTATGTGACAGTGCTGCATAACACTTTGGGATCTACTTTATTGTTTATGTTGGTACTTTGCTATGATGATTGTGATTCTCATACATGTCGTGCGAATGTTAAAATGTTATGATGCTTATTATTCGTGAGTTTACTTGTCTATCATGAGTCTTGTCCTATAATAGCTATTGCAAAAAAATTTTTTAGTTGAATGCATGATTGGCTAGGAATAATCAATGATTGTTGATAATACCTCCTTGTTAGAGATACTTTTTTATCATGTCCATTTATTCTATGATTTTGAAATTTTGTGATTTGAATTGGCTTTGAGTTGTTCATTAGTGGGTCAAACATTTCTATGATTGTTAAATCAACTCAAGCTTGCAACTTACATGAGAATCGTATTGAGATGCATATTCGCTTAGTTATTCTTTTAATTCCTTTCAGTTGTTGGGGAGACACTGCATTTGTTAGAAAGGATATGTTATCAACTGCTGAGCATGAAATAAATAAAAAAAAAACAACTCACCCTTAGATTCCTCTACTTGGCACTGCACAAAATTGGCAGTGGTACCGAAGGACATGAGTTGAAATCTAAGCGATGTGAATTGAAAACAATAAAAAGAGACTCCTCTACTTGGTATTGCGAAAAATTAGCAATGGTACCTAAGGATATGAGTTGAAGTCTAATGCAATAATCAGTGTATCGTACCCTAAATGAAACATTTGAGTTAACCCCAACAATTTGATTAGGAAGGATCGGAATTGCATGAGTCTTATGTGTAAGCTTCATTGAATCCTATGTTTGCTGCTTACTAAGTTGACTAACATCTAGTTATTGTGGGATCAAACTATTGAACACTTGAAACAACCATTTACTTGATTTCTCCTGATTAGATCTTGGATTGTTATTAAATGTTTTTCTAACTTGGATGTATGTCTTGACACGAAAGATTACTCTTATACCCATCATGTATCTCATCCTATTTTATTGCTTGAGGACAAGCAAATATTTAAGTTTGGAGTATTTTGATGCCTTGCATTTTAGTAGTAATATTCATAGCTATTTCATGTTAAATTTAGACTTATTTTGACACTTTTATACTCTTTTAAGGCTTATTTACTTGAATGCTTTAGAATCTTCACTTTTTAGTGTTTTTGTTGAATTTCAGGTAAAATCACCCTTTTTCAACATATTTTGAAGATTCTAAGGCCATATGACGATTTCTTATACAAAGATGAAGCTACACGTCAAATTTGGGCTCAAACAGAGTTAGCCTGAAAAATACGGCTAGGTAAACCCCATGGGGTTCACCAGTTTCTTCGCCAGCTAGCAGAACCCCATAGAGAGCTTCACGGCTGGGTGAACCCCAGCGGGGTTCACCAGTTTTCCTTTAGGCCAAAATCTGCACAGAACGAAGCACAGCCAGGTGAACCCCAGCGGGGTTCACCGCACTTCTTTCAACCAGATTTCACAGAATGAATCACGGCCAGGTGAACCCAGCAGGGTTCACACGTGATTTCAACCCAAGCTCGCGCGGACACGACTTCGACTCGGATTTTACCTGATTTCTCACCCGTTGGAAGTCCAAATTTGGCAAGTAAGGACTCTATGGAAAGCTCTTTCGAAGGAGAAGGCATGGAATATAAAAGCCCTAATTTTTATGCCCTAATCATTGAGTAATCACGCGACAAAGCGGCGGAGGTAGAAGAACACGGCGGAAAGAGGAGTTCGAGGTGATTTTCGGAGATCTGATCATCGGCGCGCTTTGATTCTTCAGGACTTGTTTCGGTTTATCATCTCCTATCCCTCAGAAACTCTTTCTTGTGATCTTCCTATGTTAAAACAGAGATTTTTGAGCGTTTCAATGATGATTGTAGCGTAAACCCTATTTCGGGGCGTGGTTGAAACCCGTTGATGAATTTAATCACAAACTTTATCTTAATTTTGTTATTTGGATTGTGTTGTAAGCATATTTTACTTTGATGTGCTTATTCCGTGATTTTACCTTGGCCGAGTATTTTCATGTATTAGCCATTACGATTCATACCGAGAGGAGGATCGTAGGGGTGGAATCTCTTAGTAAAACTTGCAAGATCTCGACATGAGAGTGCTTGGTCTTCGCTCGAGGGTTTCATAATCTACCATAGAACTCATTGGGTTCATCTAAAACGATCCACCGCGAGAGTAGGAGATTGTCTAAGCCGAACACCAGGGTGTACACTCGAGAGAGGGCACCTTGTACCCTAGGGTTAGATTCCTTATGCAAAACCAATAATCCAAATAATTAATATCTGTCTTATGCGATTGAAATAGTCAGCGTGGTGGAAACCATAGCCCCGATATCTCTCCCATATTTACTCTTAATGTCATGTTTGGCGGGGGTTATGGTAGCGACGCGAGCCGGACCTGCGTCAGCCTAGGCTTGTTTCTTGGGGCACTCACGCGACATGTGACCCGGCTGAAGGCAATTATAACACGTAATGTGGCCAGATGTGCTGTCCATCGGGGCCTTACCCCTCTCTTCCCTCGTGGGCCGAGATGGTGATGCCTCTAAGGGTGGGCGCCTAGGGGTTTGATGGGCTAGGGGCGCGGGCCGCGAGTCCGGACGAGGCTCCGGACGCTCGAATCAGGGGTGGGGCTGCGGGTGGCCACCCGGATGGGGGCGCCGCGGGGACCGAGGTCGGTGCGCCTTGCAGCGGCGCGCAGGTCTTGCTCTATGTCTCGAGCGCGTTGGAAGGTCTGATCCAAAGTTTCGGTCCCATATGTGGGTAAGGTGCGACGGATATCTGAGAGGAGGCCATTCCTAAATTTGGATAGTGACAGTCCGGGGTCCTCTTGTAGGTTGCAACGGAGTTGGAGTGTCTCGAAGGTGAGACGATACTCCTCGACCGTACTAGAACCCTGGTGAAGGCGACTATACTGATCAAGGAGTCGCTGCCTATACGAGGCGGGGACGTAACGCTCGCGGAGGCGATAACGCATCTCCACCCACTCAGAGATCGGAGGTAAACCCTACTGCGCATTTTGGCGCTCCAAGTTCTCCCAGTGTAAACGCGCAGGACCCTCAAGTAGGGTGTGCACGTACCCTCAAGTTGAGGCGTCAACGGACGTGACCCAATCGAGAAACTCTGTGGGATCAAGGACACCCTTGAAAGGTGCAGGGGTATGTCAAACATATCGCATGACATTGTGGTCCTCGCGGGGACGTTCGATGCGGTTCGGGGCAGGTGTTCTGTGTGCGGCCCAAGCGTGGCCGAAGTGCCCATTGGGCTGAGGACCTTGGGCGGCCCAAACATCATCATCATCTAGGGGTTCAGTCCCCAGGGCTGGGTTCCTAGGGGTCTCGTACGGCCGTGTGCGACCCCAATCTTCCTCGTGGGCGCGCGGCCAGGCGGGTGCAGTCAAAGGGGGTACTTCCCTTGTAGGGGCTGGGTGTGCGGACACCGGAGGATTCACCGGAGTTAGAAGTTCATGCTCCGTGACCCTGGGGTGACTAAGGAGGTGATTGACTCCAGCCATAATCTGATCGAATTTGGTGTTAGTGCTAGCTTGTTGGGCGTCCACGCGTGCGGACAGTGCTGCAAGCTTCGCATCGATGCGCGCCTCTAGCGCTCCTAAGGATTCTAGACGGGAGTTAGCCCCTTCCGAAGGCTGGACGGACTCTTGAGTTTCAGGGATAGTATCAGGGTACTGGGACGACATGACTTGTGACCTTGTAGTCACCATGCACAAACAAAGGAGACGCAACTAATGCAGGATGCTGAAAACACCAAGAAATGCAGAAATATGCAATGCAATGCAAGGACCGTGCGAACGATAAGAATCGAATGTGCAACGTCCTCTGATACCAGAATTGATGAAGCGTCTAATAGGAGGGAGGGTCCTTAAGCCATACTCTAGGGATTTTACACAATGCACGTAAAACGGGAGAGGGTCGTGAGACGAGGGAAGGAAAATCGCTTTGGAAAGTGCAGGAAATTCGGTAGAAAGCGCGATGAAAACAACGACGAACTCGATTAGGGCAATACTAATGCGAATGAAAAGCGATTGCACCCAACTATTAACGCAACACACTAACCTCGTAGCAATTTTTTTTGCAATCCTCGCAGCTCTCTTGGCACTTTTAAGCTGAGCCACACGGGGACGCAGCGATCGCGCAGGACAGGCTTGCCGGCCTTGAAGCTGAAACAAAACCAAAGGAACACAAGGACTCCGACCACACCTCTGATGGCGGATGGTAGGGGTGAAAGGAAGGAGAAAAGCACAGCAAGAACTCGTAAAGAAACAGGTGAACCTGACCCACTGGAAGGGTGGGATTTACTCCAATCAGAAAGCTGAAACAACTTGGAATAGAGGCGTCCTCGACCCGAACAACGACGAAGGCAAGGCTCCGGCTAGACTTCTACAAACGCTGGCGACTCTAACTCACCAGGAGGTCTCTCCACTCCAAGAGAACTGAACTACACTATAGACCAACCTCCTCTTTTATAGAATGGAGGGGTGGGAACAAACAAAACGCACAAGAGACGAACAACTTTAACAAACTACCTACTCTAGCAGGCCACTAAGTGGTCAAGCTACGACTAAAGACAAAACGTAACAAACTTCCTAACTAATATTCTTTGGGGCAGGAGGCATGATTCTGCGTCTTCGTATGGGCTACGGTTTAGACGCGTTCCGAGCACATGGCGACGAAGCAACAGAATTTCGATGTTGTGGGCTGGGCCACCACTGTTGCCGCTCGATCTTGGACCATGTTGTTAATGACGTTGAGTGGCCCGCTTTGGCTCGAGTCTTCAGGGGTCAGGCTTGTCGGGCCCTTGGGCTTAACTTCTTCGGTGTGAATGGGAAGAGGGCTAATGACGCCCAAGAAGCGGTCCGGTGGCTTGCTTGGGCGTTGGGATCGCCGGATTTCCCCCTTGTTGGGCTCAATTGGATCATCATTGGATGGGTCAACATGGTAGTGAGGGCGGTGTACATCGAAGCGGGGTCGTCGGGGCTGTAACGAGTCGTCAGGGGCGAACACTGCCTGGCCGTATTCTCCTTCACGGCCGTGTTCGCTGGTGTCGAAATCCACAGAATGTTGCGCTGATTTCACGGCAGGGCCGTAACTGATTTTACGGGTCGTATTCTTCATCACAGTCTGGCCGTATTCTTCATCACGGCCTGGCCGTGTTCTCCTTCACGGCCGTGTTCGGAAGCAGACTTCGCGGTTGCAGCCGTGTCTGTGGCCGTGTCGATGTTCGCGTCCCGGAGCGACCGTGTCACGGCCGTGTCTGGGTGCACGGCCTGGCCATGTCTGGGTCCTGTGAACTCCGATCGTGCTGAAATCCTGGCCGTCTTTTCCCCACGTCCTGGGGAGTCTTCCTCAATGTCTTTCAGGGGATTTGGGCCGTCTGGGCCATCCCCAAGTGTATCCACAGGCTCGTTTGCTCCTGCATAACTTACCCTCAGTGATCTGCTGAAACGGAACTCGAAATGGAGTGGCTTGATCGGTATCAGTTGGCCTTTCGATAGTGAAGGTCCGTATTGCCTCTGAACCGATCCTGAAGTTACCTGACTTCAGTATGCCTTTTGAGCTTCACACCGATGCTTCGGACCAAGCTATCGGTGGTATAAGTCATAGTGTGGGCAACCTTTAGCTTTTGAGACTTGAAAGCTAACAGGACTGAGCGACGGTATTTTGCCACGAGAAGAGAAAGGTGGTAGGAGTCCACTATCTCCAGACGTAGAGAACCTTCTCGAGGCACAGAAGACCGACAATGTTACACCACATAAAAAAGTTGTCGGCAAAATAAGCATGTTGGCTAGAATTCTTGGGTGAATTCCAGTTCCAGAGGGAACATAAATCAGGTAAAGGCAACGTGTTTCCTTATGAGCTCAGTAGATTAAATGCCCTTATGTGCTGTACCTTATCCAATGTGAAAAGGGAATCTGCTAAGCAGAATAAAGATAGCCTCAGCTTTTGATAGAGAGGATCAAAAGCTAAGTTCAACAGATTATGTCAGAAACAATCTGACTCATTTATCTGGGTCCATATGACATTGTCGTGGCTAAAGGCGATAGGCCACTAGTCCCATCGATGGGCGGATTGCGCTGGGAGCTACTGAGGGAGCTCCATGATAGACTTTGGGCAAGGCATCCAGGACAAAAGGGGATAGTTGTCCTGTCAGCACGACTGTGCTATTGGCCCAATACGTGCGCAAACATGAAGATTTATGCTCGCACTTACCAAAATTTCCAGGAAGGTAAGATCGATATGAGACTAGAGGCAGGGTTGTTACAACTACTGCCTATTTTCGAGACGTCCTGGACAAGGGTGTCCAAGGACTTTATTGGTGGATTCCCTAAGTTTGACGGGAAAAGCTCAGTGCTGGTAGTCGTGGATGGATTCTCCATGGATAGAGTCTTTATCCCAGCACTTGAGCGGTTTACAGCAAGGATTGCTGTAGACTTATTCTTCCAGGAAATGGTGAAACATTTTGGCATCCAAGTAGATATTGTTGACACAGATTTATACCGCATTTCAAGTATGATTTTATAGTTAGAATCAGCTCTATTTCTGAATTTTCTACCTCATTATTGCCTTAATTGCCTTACATCTATGGAATCTACTCCTCTCTTGGTATTTCCACATTTTCAGGGCAAAACGACCATAAAGAGGGTGGATTCTGGGACTTTTGCGGTGGAAGAGCTCATCCTGACTCAAGATGATCCTAACTAGAAGCTTTCAGATTCGTTGAGATCTTTGTTAGAAATCACGGCCGGGTCCCGATCAGAATCATGCCCGGGATCGTCATTATGCCAGAAGCTGAAACTGACAAATCACGACCGGGTCATGACCAAATTCTCGCCCGAGATCGCGGACCCGCCTGTTACGAAATCACCGTTTTCTTCCATATTTCTTTGATCTAACCTAAGGGGAGGCTGAAGGGCACTAAGGACTATTCTCCTCTGTTGACAAAGAGTGCATGGAGCAGCTTTTAGGGGGAGCTTTTGCCACGAAATCATCATTCCACAAGGGATGGGCGGCTGAAGCTTTGCAGGAAATGAAAGCTGGCTGCGAAGACTTCTTTTGCTGGAAAACTACAGCAGCTGAGGCAGCTTTTGCAGAGCATGGGGAAGGGACAGCAGGCCACTAATGAGAGGAGATAAAAGAGAGAAGAGGGGGATCGAAAGAAAGGGGGGATTTTTCCATATACGAGAGACGAGAGGAGAAGCTATTCTTGCGGAGAGGAGAAAGAAGCTACGCACCTGCACCTCTTTGAAAATCTTCTGTTGCGTAAGCCTCTTAGAAACATACCTGTAATACCTAGCATAAACATTTGAGTTGCTGCATCTATTGTATGATCTATTTTTCCTTTGCAACTCTTGAGCAAAACTTGTTATCACGCATGAAGTTTATGGTTGAATACATTATTTATGTTGTTGCTATGAATATGATAGGCTAAACCCTCAAATCAGGGTGTGGGTGTAGCCTCTTGATAACTTATTAGTTCTATAGTCTAGCTCTAAGTGCCAATATCTAGCTCGATCTTATGTGCACCCCTTGCCTATGCCATTAGAAGGAATGCGTTTGAGCCTTCTAGCCTTGGTTGAGGTTTGTAAATCGGAGAATCACGAGGAGACTCGCTGATTGTCCGTACTCCATCGAGAGGTTGTTAGGATCTTAGATGCATAGGGGAGACCACAAGTCCGACCTTGCGTCCGAAGCATTTGATCGGGGGTTTTATCAAATCTGTTTAAGCTCTTTGCCTACGTTGCCCGAAAGGGAGCGTTTGAACTTTTTAATTCCTCGTGTGGGGTTTGTAAATCAAGGGCTAGGGAGAATCTACTTGACGAACTGCACTCTCCTTGTGTTAGTTTCTGGGTCGTAAACGCATCTGGCAAACTTCTTGCGCGCCAGTACGTTGGATTATTTAGGACGCTATGCCTTTGCTGCCCGAGAGGGCGCACTTGAGCCGGAAGTTACGCGGGGGAGGTTTGTAACCCAGGAATTCTTGGGGAGGACCCCTTTTGTCATCCTGTACCCACCGTGGAAGTACTAGGAGTTTACGCGTGTTAGGGCAGAAGCGTTTCCAACCTAGCACCAGAACCTAACAGGTTTGACCTATAGCTGTGATTGCGGAAACAAACCAGCTATCTGAGGGAGCAGCTACTTAAGTGACAAGGAAGTCGAGTCCCTTGAACTAGATAGGATAAAGGCGTTAGAGTTTGGACTATTCAGCTGTAAGAAGTCAAGGCAGTGAACCCACATCCTGATGTTTCATACTATTAAGTTTCTCTCATGCAAATTCCTCCAATTACATTTTCATGCATTTAATTAGTTAACATTCAGACTTCATCAATTTTGCATTGTCTAGCTAGCAAATTCAAGATCTATCGGTACTTGTCCATTAGTCCTTGTGGGATCGATATTTTATTACTTTGATAGTCCCGTGCACTTGCGGGAAACGACTACTATATCTGTGGGCGCTATCAAGTTTTTGGCGCCATTGCCGGGGACTAATTTTGGCAATATTGACTAGATTAAGAAGTTATTAGACTAGACATTTTTAGTTTGTTAATATACTTTCTTTTACGTCATTTTACACTTTTCTTGATTTAACGAAACACCTGCTTGTTAGAATCTTAGTTTATGCATAGAACTCCGAGACCGGAACCTGCAATACCATTCGATTCAGAAATATCAACCCAAGAAGAATTCGCAAACATCAATCATAAACGGTAACAAGTCACTTCGCGACTTCGCTGCACCGAATGTTCAAGGACTGCATTCTAGTATTGCACGTCCACCAATAGAAGCAAATAATTTTGAGATAAAACCGTTTCTTCTGTCAATGTTACAACAAAACCAGTTCAGTGGATCACCAGCTGAGGATCCAAACATGCATTTATCTATTTTTCTCGAATACTGTGACACTATTAAAATGAATGGTGTAACCACTGACGCTCTGTGACTACAACTTTTTTCCTTTTTCACTAAGAGATAGGGCGCGAGCATGGTTACATTCTCTGTCATCCGGATCCATCACTTCGTGGGAGCAACTCTCACATGCCTTTCTTGCAAAATATTTTCCTCCAAGCAAAACCCCGCAGCTAAGGAACCAGCTTACCAATTTCTCTCAGAGAGAGGGTGAATCGTTATACGAGGCATGGGATCGCTTCAAGGAATTGTAGCAAATGTGTCCTCACCACAGCCTCGAGAAATGGGTACTGGTGCATACTTTTTATAATGGCCTGCTTGATAACACACGTCTTACTATGGATGCAGCTGCTGGAGGAGCTCTGATGAGCAAAGCAGTTGATGATGCGTACAACCTGATTGAGGAGATGGCATTGAACCACCACCAATGGTCGAGCGAAAGAAGTACTTCATCACGACAGGCCTGTAAATATGAACTTGATGCTCTTACTTCTCTAACTGCAAAAGTGGACTCGTTATCTTACAAACTTGATTCTATGAACATGCGTCATGCTATTTCTGACTCTGCTATGTGTGAAGTATGTGGAATAGAGGGGCATCATTCTGAAACTTGCTAGTTAAGAATTTTGACATCTCAAGATCCTCCACCCGCTCTAGTGAGCGCAGTAGGTGATTTTAATGCAAGAACCCCAAATAACCCTTTTTCTAACACCTATAACCCAGGGTGGAGGAACCATCCAAATTTTTCTTACAGAAATAACAACTCAGCTCAACCATCAAACTATAGGCAACCTCCTGGATTTCATTCGTCCAACACCGGGTACCAACCTAAGCAATTTGATCAACCACCACATCTGAGTACCAGTACGGTACCACAAAACAAACCTTAGAATTGCGCTTTGACAACTTTGTGTCAACGCAAGCAAAAGAAATAGATGGCATCTTGGAAGCAATCAAAGGCTTAACCACCCACCAAAAGATGCTAGAGAACCAAATAGCTCAGCAGGCTAGTACATCAACTAGACCGCCGGGCAGATTGCCTGGACAGCCTGAAACAAATCCTAGGGAACATTGCAATGTCATTACCACACGTAGTGGCAAGCAACTTGAGGAACCAGAAATGCCTAAGGATGACCATTGTGAGGGTTGAACCGAGACTCCTAAATCTGAGGAACCTGCTATCGTTGAACGTGAGCCACAAATGAAAGAGACTGAACCTGTATATGTTCCACTACCACCTTACAAACCGCCCATCCCGTTTCCAGAAAGGTTGGCTAAGGCAAAACTTGATCAGCAATTTGGTAAATTCTTGGAAGTCTTAAAGAAATTATACATAAACATACCATTTACCGATGCTTTATCACAAATGCCATCTTATCCTAATTTTTTGAAGGAGATCTTATCAAATAAGAGAAAAATGGAAGAGCACGGTACAGTGGCGTTAATTGAAGAATGCAGCGCAATCATCCAGAACAAGTTACCACCAAAGCTAAAAGATCCAGGGAGCTTCACCATTCAGTGTTTAATCGGAAATACCCCGTTCGACCGCGCTTTATGTGATCTTGGTGCTAGCATGAGCCTAATGCCACTCTCTCTTTGCAGGAAGCTGGATATCGGAGATCTGAAGCCGACAAATATTTCCTTGCAATTGGCCGACCGTTCTATATGGCATCCGGTAGGAATTTTAGAAGACGTGCCAATAAAGGTCGGTAAATTTTATATTCCAGCCGATTTCATCGTACTTGAGATGGAGGAAGACTCCAAGCTTCCTATAATATTGGGCAGACCATTTTTACAGATTCTTGCTTTAGCATCGGAGTAGTGGACCATGAGCTTTATTCACCCCACGTCCCTCGGAAAAACATCGACCCACTCAAGGCATGCCTGATGAACGAATATGACGATGAGGAAAAGGGGGAAGCACATGCTTATGCCGATATTCTTGACTCAACCACCGAAATTGAACTGGATATAGAAGAACTCGAGGAGTTACCC
Organism: Costus lasius; assembly: GCA_027563935.2. Taxonomy (NCBI): domain Eukaryota; kingdom Viridiplantae; phylum Streptophyta; class Magnoliopsida; order Zingiberales; family Costaceae; genus Costus; species Costus lasius. Next base: position 24,350,212 of record CM050451.1, on the reverse strand, counting down.
GAACCTAAATCTGAGGTTCGCAAACCACTTAACTTAGAACTCAAATCCTTACCGAGCAACCTCAGGTATGAATTTTTGGATGAGAATTCTACTTATCCTGTCATTATAGCTGCTCATCTCGATTCAGAACAAATAAACCTTCTTCTTGAAAAGCTTGGGAAACACAAAAAGGTAATCGGATATACTTTAGATGATATAAAAAGTATTAACTCTTCTTTATGCATGCACAGGGTACATCTCGAAGAAGGCAGCACGCTATCTATCGAATACCAGAGACGTTTGAACCCGAACTTGAAGGAAGTAGTTAAGAAGGAAATTCTGAAACTATTAGATGCAGGGGTTATTTACCCAATTTCGGACAGCCAATGGGTAAGCCCGGTACATGTGGTACCAAAGAAAGGAGGAGTAACGGTAGTAAAAAACGAAGATAACGAATTGATCCCGCAAAGAATCGTTACCGGGTGGCGCATGTGTATCGATTATCAAAAATTGAACAAGGCCACCCGCAAGGACCATTTTCCTCTTCCCTTTATTGATCAAATGCTTGAAAGATTGGCCACTAACTCTTATTTTTGTTTCTTGGATGGGTACTCAAGATTTTTCCAAATACCGATACATCTAGACGATCAAGAGAAAACCACATTCACGTGCCCCTTCGGTACTTTCGCTTATCGGCGTATGCCGTTTGGTCTATGTAACATGCCAACTACATTCCAACGTTGTATGATGGCAATCTTCTCCGATCTAATTGAAGACATTATGGACGTCTTTATGGATGACTTTTCGGTATATGGGTCTAGTTTCGATTCTTGTTTATCTAATCTGACCCGTGTTTTGCAACATTGTGAAGAGACGAACTTGGTGCTTAATTGGGAGAAATGCCACTTTATGGTAAAAGAAGGAATCGTTCTTGGCCATTTGATATCAGAGCATGGTATCGAAGTCGATAAAGCAAAAATTAATGTGATAGAAAGACTGCCGCTCCAAACTCCGTCAAGGGAATAAGAAGCTTCCTGGGACATGCGGGTTTTTATAGGTGTTTCATTAAAAAATTTTCTAAAATTGCTAGGCCTTTGACATCCTTACTTGCTAAGGACATTCCATTTACTTTTAACTCAGATTGCATGGATGCATTTCAGCAGTTGAAGAATGCGTTGATTTCTGCACCGATAATGCAACCTCCGGATTAGTTGCTGCCCTTTGAAATTATGTGCAATGCTAGTGACTATGCGGTAGGAGCTATATTGGGACAGCGAAAAGACAACCGAATGCACGCCATTTATTATGCCAGCCGAACGCTTGATGGGGCACAAAGCAACTATGCCACGACGGAAAAAGAACTCTTAGCTGTAGTTTTTGCATTCGACAAGTTTCGATCATACCTGATTAGCTCACGTGTTATCGTTTATACAGATCATGCGGCAATTCGGTATCTCATGACAAAGAAAGATGCGAAACTGCAACTGATTAGATGGATACTGTTGCTGCAAGAATTTGATATTCAGATCAAAGACAAGAAAGGAACTGACAATCTAGTAGCAGACCATCTATCTCGGTTGATAGCCAACCCGAGGTTGATTCGGAAGAGGAAATAGATGATGCATTCCTAGACGAGAACCTCGTAGCTGCCACCATGGTAAAGACACCCTGGTATGCCGATCTGGTGAATTTCTTAGCAGCTGGGATCATGCCCCCAAACCTTACGTACCAGCAGTGAAAGCGATTTATGTCAAGCCCAAAGTACTACTATTGGGACGATCCGCTTTTGTTTAAGCGTTGTGCCGATTGTATTATTCGAAAGAGCTTGCCATAGGAAGAAATCTCAGATGTTTTGGTCCAGTGTCATTCATCTTCTTATGGAGGGCACTGCAGCGGTAAGAAAACAGCATATAAGGTTCTCCAATGTGGATTCTTTTAGCTGACCCTATTCAGAGACGCAAGGGACTATATACAGTCTTGCGATCGTTGCCAACGGATGGGTGGAATATCACGAAGAAATGAGATGCCTCTGAATACCATCCTTGAAATCGAGATTTTTGACGTATGGGGAATTGATTTTATGGGTCCATTTCCACACTCCTGTGGTAACCGATTCATCTTAGTTGGAGTTGATTATGTTTCCAAATGGGTTGAGTCCTTGGCTTCCCCAACAAATGACTCCAAGGTAGTTCACAGATTCTTCAAGAAGTTAATATTTCCACGATTTGGAACGCTTCGCGTGGTAATTAGCGATGGCGAATCTCATTTTATTGAATGAATATTTGAATTACTTCTCAGAAAATATGGAGTAATGCACAAGGTAGCCACCGCTTACCACCCTCAGACTAGCGGACAAGTTGAAATATCAAACCGGGAGATAAAGTGCATTCTTGAAAAAACCTTATCACACACACGCACGGACTGGTCACTCAAACTTGACAATGCTTTATGGGCATACCGAACAGCATTTAAAACTCCTATAGGTATGTCTCCATTCCAGTTAATATATGGTAAATCATGCCACTTACCAGTCGTAATCGAACACAAAGCCTACTGGGCGATACGACAACTGAATTTCAATGGAAAACAAGCTGGAAGAGCCAGAAAGCTACAACTTAATGAGCTCGATGAGTTCCGACAAGCAGCTTATGAGAATGCTAGGATATATAAAGAACACACCAAAAGATGGCATGATCGAAGAATTATAAGGAAGGAATTTCGCGAAGGCGATATGGTACTCCTGTTTAACTCCAGGATCAAACTTTTTCCTGGTAAGCTTTGAACTAAATGGACGGGACCGTACGCAGTACAGAAGGTTTACCCTCACAGTGCTATAGACATTTACCGAGAGTCAACCGGTACATTCAAGGTTAACGAACAAAGACTTAAGCACTACATCTCCCATGAACCAATACCAGAGGGGACTGCGTTAATCCTCACGGATGCTCCTTCACCGGAATGACACAGACTATGGTCAAGCTGACGGACTATTAAATCAGCGCTTCTTGGGAGGCAACCCAAGCTTCTTACTTTAGTTAAACTTGTTTTCAGCATTTTTCCTTCATATTTGCATGTTTTGTGTTAGATCGATTTAGCTTGCATATTTTGACGGGATCCTAGCTACCTCTGCTATAAATTTGGATTTCATTGCCTAGTTTGTTCTAATGCATGGTTTCGATATCTTACATTGGTGGTAATCTTGCAGGTAATGCACATACGCTATGTTGACAGCACGCATCGAACTTAGAGTGCTTAAGAAAAATCCTGAAACTGGTGTTGGCATAGGTCCTCGACAAGAAACACTCACCAACAAGGGCACAAGCTACACCCACTCCAATCAATTCTAATCCTCTCTATTTGGGAACCTATATGCGTTCATAGCCTGATACTATTTATCATCAGCATTGGCTATTTATTTTCATAAAAGTTGAAAACAATATTTGGGCTTTGTTGTGCCTTTTCAATACTTGCGTTGTATGTTGTATTTCTGCTTATTTAGCTATGCATATTGGTGTTCTTACTTGACTTTGAATGACACAGGGTTATCACAACTGATGCAGTAGAAAGGGGCATTTTCTGCCGATTTTTCCAAAATCACGGGCGTGTTCCGACAGAAATCTCGATCGTGATTCTCACTCAGCTCAAACATCAGGAAATTTACCGAGGGCATTACGGCAAGAAAGACACTGAAGCCATGGCTGTAATCAGTAATAAAGGATTTCACGAGAAGATCATGGCCAGGGAATGCTGAAAGTCGTGACCGAGATTTTTCCGAAGAGGCAAAATGAGAATTATCCATCAAAAGGTTCACGGCAGACCCGTAACTAGAGGCACAGCCGTGAAATTCATGCACAATCGTACAGAAGATAATCACGGGTGGGTAACGATGAAAATCACAGGCAAGATTTCCTCAGAAAGAACAATGGACATAAATTTGACGAGAACATCACAGCTGCCCCATGATTGAAGACACCACTATGAAGATTTGCATTAAAAGACTGTGGGAGAATCATGACCGGGGCCTGATGGAAATCTCGGGCGTGATCACTAAACCTTAGCGGCTTAACGGATCTGCCTGGCCAGCCCGACCCGATAAGCCTATTAACTTAAGCTCTCGCCCGATCTTTCTCAGCTAGGGTTCCCGATTTTCCCTCTTCCGTACATCTCGCCGACCCCACTGCTGTGCCCCACCAGTCTCCGCCGTCTACCTCGCCGCCAACCGTCAACCCTCCGGCGACTCTTCCGACCACCTCCGGTGAAGCTATCACTTCAGACTTCCATTCCTTATCTCGCCGCGAGCTCCATTTCAATCGGCTACTGATCTTTCTGTACCTTCCTCTCGCTGCTCAAGAAACTATGCCGCCCCGACAGAAGAACACCGGGAAGCAACCAGCCGGAGCAACGAGCCCTCGACCCGCGGCACCCCAACAGCAACAGGCTGCACCACTAGAGATCCAAATGAGGGATAATCATCAAGCAGCACGGTACCAAGTTCTTTCAAATTGCCGCATAATCAATACACGGTACATTGACCCACCTTCACTCGCTGCACTCGGAATTTTTGATGATCTCCTCTGGATGTTCAAACAATTTGGCTGGGGTCATTTTCTGCAATACGCACAGCCCACTTATATCCCTTTTACGCTCGAGTTCCTCAGTTCTGTAGAGGTTAGGGTCTCGGCCCTTGAAACTGATCCAGGCCTGATTACCTTCAAGCTCTGCAACAACGAGTATCGCCTCACTGTCGCGGATTTGAATGACATATTTGGATTTCCAGCTTACGCATCCAGGCTCGGTCCTCCTAACTTCAATGAGGACATCTTCTGGCGTTGCATCTCATCCATGGCAGCCTATTCACCAAGGAACGCCCGAGCTTCCACCCTTTCGAACCCCTATATCCGTTATGCACACCGTTTGCTTTCCCACTCCAACTTTTCGAGAGAGGGAGACAGAATAGTTCGCCAGCCTGAGTTGTTGTGCTTGTAGGGTCTTCTTCATGGTTTCCAGATCAACGCCGCCTATCATCACGCCCGACAGTTTATGCGCGTCGCTCATGCGCAGAAGGGAGTTATCTGCATTGGAGGCATGATCACCATGATAGCGCTCTCTCTTGGACACAACCCATACAGCCAACCTGAAGCAATAGGAAGCAAGCGCTTGGATCTTGAGCATCTTCTTTCAATGAAAATGTGATGTAGGACGGAAGCGTGGAACAATTCTACGGATTAAAACTAATTTTTACGTTTTTTTTTTATTTTTTAGAAAAATCAAAATTTAGAATGTAGCCAGCAAATAGCAAATAGATTTCAGTGCTACAAAAATATCATTTATGAAATGTAGCAATGTCAGAGAGTGGGTTCCAATTATCCAATATACAAACTAAATGAACCACATTGTAGAACTAAATTAGTTCTTATGAATCAATCAAAATTTGGGATTCCGGATCTTTCATGCGAGTAAGATATCTGCAACAAAAATAGTTAATCAGATCAGACAATAAATCAGTGCAGGAATTGTATTAGACATCAATGTTTGCTAGGCTTCCTAAGTTGATCTGTTGAATTTGGGCTCACATCATCTAGTCCAAATGAAAGAGCAAGATGTGTGCTTCATTATCTGACCAAAGTTCAAGACCTTTGTTACACCGATTGCTTAAAGCTCCTCCGGGGTTGATCTGGTGGTTCTTTAATGGAGCCAAGTTATCTGATCTGCAGAGTGAAACCTGTTCTTCATGATCGTATCAGAGATCAGGGGTTCTGTCATGTCCAAGCACGTTGAATACCTGCAAGAAGAAGCTTAATCAGTTAAGTTTTAAAGCAGAGCAGATAAACAGGAGATAAGGGAGTCTGGAAAACAGAGGGATGGAGGCAAGCGCCGATCAACGGCGCTGGGACTTGGATCGTCTGTCGGCGGCGTAGAGTAGAGATGGAATGATGTTGAAGACGTCGGAGCACAGACGAGAGGTGGCGGAGGAGGCGAGGACGGCGTCGGAGTACAGGCGGAAGCGGAGAAGCGGATGTTCAACCGAACAGGGGAAGTGCGGGATCGGAGCAGGGATCGTCGGCGTTCGTCCTGTGGTGCACGATCACTGGAACTGCTACGTCTGGAGGTTGATATGATTGATGACAGGGCATGGCCAGAGTTTCGGGGCGGATGGTGGCCAGTCGGAGGAGGAAGATGGTGAAAGGCGGGACTAGGGCGGAAACTGGGCGGAAACAGGGGTTGGTGCGCGAGTTGCAGGGCTCCTCACCGAACGGCCAGTGATGCACGGACGCCGAACCTGTTATAGTTGGGAGTTGATGTGGTGATGGCAAACAGGTGGCCGGAGTTTTGGGTCGTGCGGTGGCCAGTCGGAGGCGGACGACGATGAAAGGCGGAAGTGGGACGGAAGGCTGGCGAGAACAGAGGATTCGAACGGGAGTTCGATTCCGGTGATCGGAGAGTCGGATGGATGGATGCCGGTGGCTGTGGCTTCGTCTTGGGGAGGGGGAGTGGTGGCCGAAGTCTCGTGGAGATCCGGCCCGTGGATCGTCGGCAGCGAACTCGGAAAATTTCAAAAATCTGGAACTGTTGCGGCTGGAAGATTGAACTTGTGAGGAAGAAGAGAATGGAGGAGAGGGGAAGAGAAGGGAAGAGGGCTCGGCCCTAGAAGGAGAAGAAGAAGGAGAACATCCGATAGAAGAGGAAGATTACTAGAAAACTATTTCACTACTCAAATTCATCAAATCTATATGTCGATTACAATGTTGCAGGGGAATACAAATAGGCAAAGTTTAGAGAGCCGTTGCATGCTTTCCTTCTTTGTTCAGCTGCAGACAACGTTGAAACTTTCCATGATTGCTATAGAGACGTTGAAGAAGCTTTGGGCTGAGCGATGATGGTTGGATACGTTGGAGTTTCCTTTCTTTGGCTGGGCGAAGGTAACGTTGGAGCTTCCTTCTTTGCACTGTTAGCGATAAACATTGATTGGCCTAGAATTGAAGATGAACGTTATTGCATGCTTCTTTGGCGTGGATGAATGTCACGATTTTGGAATTGATTGCGGCACTTATTGAGCTTGGATGTCTTGACCATCACTTTGACATTGTTGAAGTAGTTATTTTCCAATTATTGGGCTAGCATTATGAGTTAACTTGCTAGCTTATTTGAGAGCTTCTAGGCCCTTGACTAGGGTAGTCGTAGGCTCCATTTGTATCTTCGAGGTCTGTGGTCTCTACCTCCATCAAAATGATTGTTAGGAGGGGCGATATATATCATCTGACTTTCGCAGATACCACTACCACTATAGCTCTACCAAACTCTGCACGGACAGACATCCGAGATAGCGCCAACTGGCGCCTGCATCCCGACTCTGCTGTACCAGAAGACCAGACCACGCCACTCGACATGGATCCTAGCTCCTCTATCGGCGGCCAGCCTAGGACTGCTGCCAGACCTTCCACATATGATATGCTTCACCTACTCCGGCAGGAGCAGCTGAACCAAGGGAAGTAGTTAGTAGCCCTGATGGACACGGTCAAATGCATTGAGATCTTCCTCCATAGTAACATGGCTCCACCACCACCACGGGACGAAGACGAGGACGCCGACGATACCATCCATGTCTCTGATTCCTCCGAGCCAGCTGACGACGATGACGATGACGACCTGGCTGAGTGCAGTGAGTAGGGATGCACTCTAGTAAGTCTTCCCTCACCCCTTTTGATATATGCCTATACTATATGCATCTGGGAGGATGCATCTTTTGCTTCGGGTGAGGGTACTTACACATTTTGATAGGTCGTTGTGACTTTTATGAGTTTTATGATGAGACGTTGTACTGGTACTTTGACTTTATGATGTTGTATGTACTGTTGGTGCTGTTGTACCAAACTTGCCAAAACCTTAACCCTTTTTCACTGCTGAACGTTAATATGCTCCATCTTCATAATGCTTTTACTGCAAGTTACTTTGATGATGTTTCAACTTGGCAAGGACATTTTCATGATTGTATTTCTATGACATGCTACACCTTCCTGCTATGCTTTTATCATGGTTTTATTAATAAGCTTTAAGCCTTATTGATAGTTACTCCCAAACACGTAAAAGCCTAAGTCGTAGGTCCTAGCCGAGATTTCTTATTTTCATTGACTGATACTTTCCTCATTTTAAGATTGATCCTTGTTCATTGACCTGATTTATGATTGATTTAGACCCCCACACTACATTTAGATCACATTCATAATTGAGCAACTAGCCACTCGACTCCTTATACACCGAAAACTTGAAGATCGAACTTTGATAAGCTTTGAGTCTAGGAAATATCTATATGACGACATGAGTACTGTTTATTTGAAAGATTATAGATCAAACCAATTGACACACCTACCACCCTTGGTAACTCTTGGTATCAGTTTTGGTTCAAACTCCTCTGAGTTGGCACCGTGTAAGAAATAGATGGAAAAGAAAAGAGAAAAAGAGCAGTGGTACCGAAGTTACAACTTGGCACTGCCCAACAAAAAGAAAAAGAAAGAAAGAAAGCAGTGGTACCGAAGTTACAACTTAGCACTACCACTAAAGGAAGAGAAAATGATTGAAAAGAAAAGGGCAGTGGTACCGAAGTTGTAACTTGGCACTTGATGTGTGCTTTACCAACGCACAACTAACCGCAAGCATGACGGTTTCGTCGTGGCATTACTTTAGATGTCGATCCCACAGGGACAGTGATCAAGTACCAAAAGATTATGAATTAATAGCTAGACAATCAGATCTGTTTTGAGATCACAAAATGCAAAGCTAATATAACTTATAGTAAACCGAATCTGGCAAGAGAAAGCTTCGAGGAGAAAACAAGGGGTTAGAGATATCGGAACGTCGGGTTTGTCTCGTTGATGTATCTCAAATTCAACCAAGTCAAAATTATAGCAAAGCAATTTTAAAAGTGCTCAAGGAAGCAACATAAGGTACAGATTACCCTCTTTCGACGGCGTAATCCGGTATCAATCTAGATCGGCGTCCTACTTTCGTGGCTCACCGTACCTAGATTGATCCAATGGGTTCAAAGATACTATAAAATTCCTCATACAAATCCTGCCCAATTTCTTGACAGGTCAGAGTATGATCGAACTAGCAGATCTAGCATCGCAATTCACCTTTCGGTCCTTCTTGCGGCGCCCGAGAAAAGAAATTACGTGATCAAGGTAATTCTAGAGATAAAATGGCATAGAACGAATAAGCACAAAGTAAAATTTGCATTTGCTTTGAAATAACAAGATTGAAAATGGGATACAAACAACAAGACTACACCCTTAGTTCCGACAAAGAGATTACGCTATCATAGCGTCGTTTAAGTACAAAACTCTATAAGAAGAAGGAGATATAAGAATAGATAGAAGACCACAAACTCTTAGAAAGGGTCGAAACTTCTCCCTCCAAGCCATTTGGAATGTAAACACAAGGTATCTTCTTCTCCCAAAACTTTCACCAAGAACTTCACCTCTAGCCAAGACCCATCGTCCTTCCAAGCTAGATTGAGAACTTTAAATAGAATCCAAACCCATTTCTGAACGCATGATTTGATGGTGAATTTAATTATCTACGTTTTGATACCAAGATCATTAAAATCGGAGCCATAATGAGGAAGTTATGGCCAATTTATTGCAGGCGGCTCCATAAATACCGGCATAATGGGCTATTATGGTTGTAACCGTGATGCAACGGTTATATATTAATTGCAATCTCATTAACTCTTGTAACCCCCATATCATTAATTCTCATTTAATCCTCTTCGTTTTGACTCCAATAACATCCGAATCGGAGTTAAAACGAAGGAGTTATGAGCATTTAAAGCGATGCGACCCGTAATAAATTCTGGCGGCTGCAAGATTACGATCGACAAGGCAGATTATGGTCGTGAGGCAGAATATGGCCATGCCCATGACGTTGATGTAGAAGTCCAATTTGTCTCAAAATTTGTGGGTGAGTAGTATGGCTTCGGCTTGATTTGCGGCCATAGTCTTCGGCTTGATTTGCGGCCATAGTCGTATCGTCGAAAATCGCCGATCAAAAGATTGCGACTATGCTAAATTATGGCCATGCCTGTAAACTCTTTTGAGAAAGTCATCTTCATTCGAAAGGTTGTCGTCAAGGAAGTTATGGGCACGTCTTTGAAATATGATCATGCTTTCATCAAAACGGGTCTATCATGTAGCCAATCAGAGGATTACGGTCATGATATAGATTATGACCTCGGCCGTAATTCTTGAAATTAATCCCGTTCGAAGCCAAACTTCTTGTCAAGATTCTTGAATCACTCGGATATGTAAATATGCTTCCATATAGCTCTAAAAGTGAGTGAATTATCCTGTATTCAACAAATATGACAAGTAGTGAAGCTTCTAAAGAAAATCAATGAAATAAGCTGGAAAGAGATGCAAGATCATGAAAATATGTCTCGATTCGTAAGCAAATATAGGTCTAAAAGATAATATAAATACGAGACATCAGCACTGTAAACCAGAAAGAAAAGAAGACAGTGGTACCGAAGCTACGGCTTGGCACTGCAGAAAAGAAGAAAAAGTGCAGTGGTACCGAAGTCATGAGTAGGACCTTTACTACCACTTTAGAGTTTACACTTTTTGTGCTTTGAGTGTATTGGTGTCTCATGTGGTGATGAACTATTTTCTATCCAATATTATCGTGCAACTGTTGTCTATAGATCTAATCTGGATGCTCTGCTATTCATCATGACATCTTTAAAGTCTATGGTGATCTATGTACCCTATGACTAGCTGTGATTATTTGACACTTATAGAATCATTAAGGGAGTATCACTTCTATTGAACAATCCTCATGGAATTTCATCTCTTTCTATTTGCTTGAGGACAAGCAAAGGTTTAAGTTGTATGTATTCTGTTGACACAGATTTATACCGCATTTCAAGTATGATTTTATAGTCAGAATCACCTATATTTCTGAGCTTTCTACCTCATTATTGCCTTAATTGCCTTACATCTACGGAATCTACTCCTCTCTTGGTATTTCCACGTTTTCAGGGCAAAACGACCATAAAGAGGGTGGATTCTGGGACTTTTGTGGTGGAAGAGCTCATCTTGACTCAAGATGATCCTAACCAGAAGCTTTCAGATTCGTTGAGACCTTTGTTGGAAATCACGGCCGGGTACCGATCAGAATCATGCCCGGAATCGTCATTATGCCTAAAGCTGAAACTGACAAATCACGACTGGGTCACGACCAAATTTTCGCCCGAGATCGCGGACTCGCCTGTTACTAAATCACCGTTTTGTTCCATATTTCTTTGATCTAACCTAAGGGGAGGCTGAAGGGCACTAAGGACTATCCTCCTCCGTTGACAAAGAGGGCATGGAGCAGCTTTTAGGGGGAGTTTTTGCCACGAAATCATCATTCCACAAGGGATGGGAGGCTGAAGATTTGTAGGAAATGAAAGCTGGCTGCAAAGACTTCTTTTGCTGGAAAACTGCAGCGGCTGAGGCAGCTTTTGCAGAGCATGGGGAAGGGATAGCAGGCCGCTAATGAGAGGAGATAAAAGAGAGAATAGGGGGATCGAAAGAAAGGGAGGATTTTACCATATACGAGAGATGAGAGGAGAAGCTGTTCTTGCGGAGAGGAGAAAGAAGCTGTGCACCTGCACCTCTTTGAAAATCTTCTGTTGCGTAAGCCTCTTAGAAACATATCTGTAATACCTAGCATAAACATTTGAGTTGCTGCATCTATTGTATGATCTATTTTTCCTTTGCAACTCTTGAGCAAAACTTGTTATCACGCATGAAGTTTATGGTTGAATACATTATTTATGTTGTTGCTAAGAATATGGTAGGCTAAACCCTTAAATCATGGTGTGGGTGTAGCCTCTTGATAACTTATTAGTTCTATAGTCTAGCTCTAAGTGCCAATATCTAGCTCGATCTTATGTGCACCCCTTGCCTACGTCATTCGAAGGAATGCGTTTGAGCCTTCTAGGCTTGGTTGAGGTTTGTAAATCGGAGAATCACGAGGAGACTTGCTGATTGTCCGTACTCCATCGAGAGGTAGTTAGGATCTTAGATGCATAGGGGAGACCACAAGTCCGACCTCGCGTCCGAAGCATTTGATCGGGGATTTTATCAAATATGTTTAAGCTCTTTGCCTACGTTGCTCAAAAGGGAGCGTTTGAACCTTTTAATTCCTTGTGTGGGGTTTGTAAATCAGGGGCTAGGGAGAATCTACTTGACGAACTGCACTCTCCTTGTGTTAGTTTCTGGGTCGTAGACGCATCTAGCAAACTTCTTGCGCCCCAGTACATTGGATTGTTTAGGACACTATGCCTGTGCAGCCTGAGAGGGCGCGCTTGAGTCAGAAGTTACGCGGGGGAGGTTTATAAGCCAGGAATTCTTGGGGAGGACCCCTTTTGTCATCTTGTACCCACCGTGGAAGTACTAGGAGTTTAGGCGTGTTAGGGGAGAAGCATTTCCAACCAAGCGCCAGAACCTAACAGGTTTGACCTATAGCCGTGATTGTGGAAACAAACCAGCTATCTGAGGGAGCAGCTACCTAAGTGACAAGGAAGTTGAGTCCCTTGAACTAGACAGGATAAAGGCGTTAGAGTTTGGACTATTCAGCTGTAAGAAGTCAAGGCGGTGAACCCACATCCTGATGTTTCATACTATTAAGTTTCTCTCGTGCAAATTCCTCCAATTACATTTTTGTGCATTTAATTAGTTAACATTCAGACTTCATCAATTTCGCATCGTCTAGCTAGCAAATTCAAGATATGTCGGTACTTGTCCATTAGTCCCTGTGGGATCGATATTTTATTACTTCGATAGTCCCGTGCACTTGTAGGAAACGCCTACTAGATCTGTGGGTGCTATCAGATATCGAGAGTGATATGGATGCCCATTTTGGCTGGACATTTTTGAACCGTGTTGTTCAATAAATATTTGTCTAAGGTAAGTTTCTCCATAGCCAATCTTCCTCAGACGGATGGGCAAATTGAGCTAGTGAATGCTCTTGTGGAAGAATTCTCCCGTCACTTTGTGATCGCCAGTCAGGATGACTGAGTGAAGTGGATCGATGTGGCATGGAATACCTACACCTTGCAAAGGTTGTCATCCACAAGTCCCACCTCATTTGAGCTTCGAGTTAGTGTTAGGGAGTCAGCCCCTAACCCCCGTTGATGTGGTACAAAGGGATTCCTACGGGAAGTGCCCTATGACTCAACGGAATGCTCGGGAACAAATCTATTCACTCGGAGAGGCTAAAGGTAGCAAGGAGTTGGCTGTACAATGGATGCAAAGGTATGCATACCGTCGTTGTTGGAACGAAGAATTAGTCGTGGGCAGCTTAATTCTTCTCTGACTTACCTCGCAGATCGGTAGAAAAATCTCGGTGAGGGAGGCTCACCGGGGTCTTATCCCAAGATACGACGGTTCGTGTGAGATACTGAGTCGAGTGGGCTTAGTAGCATAACGTTTGAAACTCCAATAGAGATTGTAGATGTACCCTACATTCCATGTGAACTTGAGGAAGTTTCACAAGGATCCAGATGATCCTTCTCGGTCATTGTCTTACCAAGCCACACCATTGGTTCGAACGGAATTCGACCGAGGGATACGTGATATTTTATATCACTGGGTGTTGGGGCAAAGTAAGCTGAACCGATATATGGAGTTTCACATCCAATGGGATAAATCCCTTATGGAGGAGCAACCTGGCACAAAGCTTCCAAACAATACTTCTTCGATGGTTCGGATGAGGTTTGATCTAAGGACTGTCGAGATTGGAGGTTATCGACTCTTGGATCATAGTTGGATGAGTAAACAATGGGTGTTTCTCATTCATTGGGAGAGCTATACCTGAGGAAGAAACCATCTGGTATGAGACTTCAAAGTTTGGTATACGAGGCTTAGCTGAGGAGCTACCTCGAGTCGCCGAGGACGGCGACCACATCAGGTGGGGGAGAATGTTAGGGCCGTTTTTAGCTATTAGGCCATGCGCGTGCGTGCGGCCCAAGCCTAGTCCTGGCCCAGCTTTTCAGCAGCGTTCGAAGCGGGTAGGATTCGGGCGGATTCGGGCGGCTATCAGGTCGGGTGCCCGGTTGGGGAAAACTTAGGGCTACAGTGGCGAACATTGTTCCCATGGGCGAGCTCGCGTACTCGAGCGGCGGCAGCGGCCGCCTCCACCTCCTCTCCTCCGATCTCCTCTCTCCGTCGAGTGCGGCTCCGGTGAGACCTTATTGTTGTACTCGGCAAGTGCACGGATACTCGAAGTAATAAAGAAAGATATCGAACCACAGAGACCTTATTGTTAAGTACCAAATAGTTGTATTCCTACTAGCTAAGCAACCGAATAATAGCAAAATAATGATGGAAAACACATGAAATCAGATAATCAGAGAGAAACATTGGGACTAGGGTTTCATTCTCCTTAATTCTAATGATTAGATTTAAATAAAATGTCGTCAGACTAATCTCATCATCATAAAGACTTAATTTACTTCATAAAGGAATCATCTCACTTTCGTGCAGACAATCATGTAGAGACCAATCCTCGCTTACGCGCAAGATCTATCCCAAGCTGAAGATAAGTAAATCATCAATCAAAGAATTCAAAGATCACTTTCGTGCATCCGAATTCTAAGTTGATTGTCTCAAGTGGAATCTCAAGGATCACTTTCGTGCATCCGAGACTCAAAACAAGTTCTACTTATGGTTCTCCAACGTTTCGATCCTCACTTTCGTGCAAGATCTCCACGTTTGATAACTCGACTCTACCTTAGATTCAAATTATCATCATGGCAATAAGATCACTAAAATCAAATAATTAAGAACTAACCTAAGAGAGTTCCTAACATGCAATTCTAGGGTTCCAAGTTCTCAAGCAAGTCACCTTTCGGTCCTTATTGCGAGAACTCTAAAACATGAATAATAACATCAATCTATGGAGAATCAAAGACAAACAATCACATAAGTAGAATCATCATAATAAAACTATTCTAACGAAAATAAGAGTTATCTAATCATTAAGAAATCAAAGTGAATTACACCCATATCCCAAAATAGGATTAAGCTAGCATGGAAAGAGAAATACAATAAGCCATAGTTTCAGAAGATCAAAAATCAAAGGAAAAGAAGAGTTAAGAAAATACAGCATGGCTGTGAAATATTTCACAGCCGTATTTTGCAAGGAGGCGTCGATGAACAGTGGTGGCGCTTCCCTTTTCTTTGATTTCTTCTCCAATTGAACTCCTTTTCCTCTGAAACTTCTGGGGTATCGTCTCCTCCTCCAGACGAAGCTTCTGTGTGAAAATCACAGCCTGAGGTGGCCTCCACACCTCTCGGCGCAAAGCCAAACTCTAAGCGCCTTTCTCTCGATTGCTCTCTCAATACTAGATAAAAATTCTCCCTTTCACTTTGTTGTCTTCTCCTCTTAAAGATGAGTTCACAGCATCTTTCGGATCTCAATTTGGAGGTCTGGATCAAAAGATATGTTCCGCGCAAGTTTCGGGCCCGTAAAAATCGCGTTTTTGAATGGAAATTACGGCCGTAAAATATTTTACGGTCGTGCCATATTTTGGTTCTGTGAACCTTGTGTCAAAATTACAGCCCGTAAAATTTATTGTGGTAGTGTTGTAAAATATGACGAGTTCTCTGGTCTGAAATCTCTGATAAATACGGCACCGTGAAATGGTTTACGGTCGTGCCATAAAATCAGCAAAAGTCTCTGGTTTGAAATGCTCCAAAATACGGCCCATGTAATTCTTTACGGTGGTACCGTAAAATCAGAAAAATCTTCTGGTCTAAAAACTCCCCAAATTACGGCAGTGCTCTGATTTTACGGTATCGTACAGAAATACGGTACCGTAAAATAGAATACGGCACTACCGTATTTTGGTTTGTTACTCTGTTTTGCGTGAAATTTGTCATGTGATCTCCTCTTGATGATGGTAACTCTTCCATGTATTTGATTTTGCTTGAAAATGCCTTAAAATAGTGCCTTTTTACCTAAAAATCACCAAAATCCAAAATAGAAGTAGATTTTGCAATATTTGATAAATTCGGCATAAAAATAAGCAAAAGAGCTTCAATTTAGCATGACAAGATATATAAATTGATACAAAATATACTATATATTTTGGTGTCATTAAATACATAAGGCTCAAACTTTGCTTGTCCTCAAGCAAAAAATCAAAAGTTGATTAAAAGATAAACCTTTTCATGCTCAATAAATTTTTAAAATACAATCATCAATGAAAAATTCCATCAATTGCTTTATAAAACTTCAAGCAAACATATCATTCTTAGAACTCAACCCTCTAGATCCGCAATTCAATCAAATAAAATTTTGCAACTCGTATAATAATTAGAATTTTCAATCTCAAGACTTCACCCAATTTTAGTTCAAATCTATCATTCTTTTGTTTACAGGAATTAGGTTTCCAAGATCTTTTTCCACACAATTTTTTTTTCTTCTCTTTTTTTTGTATTTGATTATTTTTGCAAAGATGTCATGCATCCACTTAGATACACACTTTTTATTTTTGACTTCAACTCTTATCTTCGGTACCACTATCAATTTTGCATAGTGCTAAGTAGAGGAGTCTTATTCTTTTTATCTCTCATTATTTTTCATTCATAGACTTCAACCCATGTCTTAGGTACCACTATCAATTTTACATAGTGCCAAGTAGGGGAGTCTCTCACTATTTTTATGGATCTTGGATTCTTATTTCCCAACAAATAGCGAAATAGACTAAACATCTACTAGGTTGATCAATTGATCTCAATTCTCAAATCATACTCATATACTCATTTTATTCAAAAGAATAGGTTCACCTTAGATCTTATTCCTCAAATAATATATCTACCCAAAATTTCATGCATCAACCAATGTCAAATTTCAAAGATAGATATGCATTGAAGAAATAAATCTAACATGATAGGGTTTTTCTCCAATCATGAATTTGAATCCAATCATCATTAATCAATCAAGTCATCAACAATATACTCATCATCATCACAAAATATCATCGTAAACACTAAATATATCATCATGTTGTGGGGTCAAAAAGTGTTACATGTTAAAATGTAATATGACCTTTATTAAATTCACCTTAGATTAATAAGGCTTATTGTTTAATGGGTTCTGGTTTCCAATGAGCGCAAGCACTCATTGTTAATTACCCCTAAAATTAGGAAACCTTTGATTAAGAGATCTATAATGTGAAATAAAATATAAGGCCAAACAATTTTTATTCATGAACATCATAAAAATACATGGCTTGACATGAAACATGAGCGATAAAAGAGAGGAACTTTTATCAATTTGGGTAGCTTCATATTTATGTTTTTGAGTTTGGGATAATATCCGGCCTTGGCAATACAATGTCATATTGAGGAACTACGCACCTCCCAAACAATACTCCATCGTAATGCGTTAAGGCATGTTGGATATTGGAATTTGGAATATCATCCGTCTTTGACGGTGTGTTGGATGTTTTGATTTGGGAAAATTACCCGGCCTCGCGGCTTGTTGGATAATTTGATTTAGGAAATTATCCGGTTTTGCGACTTATTGGATAATTTGATTTGAGAAAATCATCCGGTCTTGCAACTTGTTGGATATTTAAATTTGGAGAAAATTACCTAGCCTTGCGGTGTGTTGGATAATTTGAGTTTGGGAAATTATCTGGTCTTGCGACTTGTTGGATAATTTGAATTTGAAAATATCCGGTCTTGCGACTTGTTGGATATTAAATTTGAGGGAATTATCCAGCCTCGCGGCTTGTTAGACAATTTTGAATTTGGAAGATATCCGGTCTTGTGACTTGTTGGATATTTAAATTTGGAGAAAATTACCCGGCCTTGCGGCGTGTTGGATAATTTGAGTTTGGGAAATTATCCAGTCTTGCGACTTGTTGGATAATTTGAATTTGAAAATATCTGGTCTTGTAACTTGTTGGATATTAAATTTGAGGGAATTATCCAGTCTCGCGGCTTGTTAGATAATTTTGAATTTGGAAGATATCCGGTCTTGTGACTTGTTGGATATTTAAATTTGGAGAAAATTACCCGGCCTTGCGGCGTGTTGGATAATTTGAGTTTGGGAAATTATCCGGTCTTGCGACTTGTCGGATAATTTAATTTTGAGAAGAATAATTCGGCCTTAACGAACGCAATATCGTATTGAGGAATTACGCCCCGACGATGAACGTTGACGTACTTACCTTCCAAACAATACCACATCACGATGCGCTAAAGTTTTCAGTATTCAATTGAGAATGTTTTTTGAGAATTTTTTTTTGGACTCAACATTTGGACACAATTCGAGTCAAGTTAGAGCCGTTAGTTGAGTGGCTGAACCAAAGATAGATTCCGTTGCTTTCTTTATTCAATTTTAGTCAGACGCGACCTTCTGAATTCGGGTGATCGACAAGATAACATCCTCATTTTATTTTCATGTTACACACATGTTTTCTCTCTTTTTATTATTATTTTTATTTCATTTATTTTATCATCATCTTCATTTTGTTTGTTTCCTTCGTGGAAGAGTAAAGTTACTCTTCCTAATTCTTAGCCTTTGGCGTTTCCGTAACTTTCCACGGACGGTGATTTCGGCTTACTGCGATGCTGTTCCAGGCGGCGATAGTTCTCAGCCGGTGCATCCGGACGACGGAGGTCAAAGCAAAGGCGGTCAGTAGAAAGGGCGTCCGAGACAAGGCGGCTCTAGGGTTGCTACTGCAAGGCGTAGGAAGATGTGCTGGACGAAACCAACAAGGATGGAGGTGCTCCTGTGCTTCTGGCCGAGAAATCACGGCCCTGCTGTGTTCGCTTGGGCTTCCAGCGGAGGAAAGGGAGGCTGATGAAGGGTAGTTGCTGTTCTCGCTTCTCGGCCTAGGGAGAATTGGGCGTTCGTTGCGCGGCTGCTAAATCGAGCCGGGCTGAGTGTTGCCGGCGCTAGGGCTTCTGGTCAGAGTTCAGACGGCGACTGGAGGAGGAAGGAGGAGCAGGTGGAGCTTCGTTAGAGCTTCTGGAAGGAGGAAACGGCAAGAGATGCCTTGGTGGCAAGGATGGCTCCATCATTAAGGTAATGTCCTCTTTTATCTTCATATTCTATTTTCTCGCTGAGTCTGACTATAACTTCCTGGTCAGCAAATTCTTTCCTATTTTGGACAAATTTCTTTCTCTTTTTGTCATCTCTTTCAATGATTTAATATTTGCTTGATTTTTTTTACTGCAATGCCGACAAGCGACTGCTGTAATTTGCAACTTGCACATGGGAGACAATGGAGACTTTGAAATTTTGATATAATGTATTCCTTTTCTCTTTCTTCTTTTTTTTGTTCTTTGATGAGACGGCAGCTTCAAGGATTAAAGACTTTATGATGAAAACTTTCTGATGTAATGCGTTCTTTCTTCTCCTCTCTTTTTTTTTTTTTTTGTAGTTTCTTCACTCAGGCGATTGTTCAAGAATTGGCAAATTGACACAAGGTTTTCTTTCTCCCAGCACCAAACTTGATAATTTCTTTTCAGCCTTTGAGAGAATTTAATTTCTCCACTGCAGCATCTTGGCGAGAAGTGGCTATAAATGATCAAATTTCTGCATCTTTATTTTGGCTCTTAGAAGGAGCAATTTTGGAGTTTATCAGGTAACAAAATTCTTTTTTTATTATTATTCTGAATTTCGCGGACAAATTGATGAGACTCCTCGCTTCTTTTACAAGAACAAGCAGCAATATGTTTGCAGTGTTTGCAGATTACACATAGTATGTTTGCAGATTTTGACGAAGCTCTCTAGCGTGTTTGCAAATTTCACATAGTGTGCTTGCAGATTCTTGAGAAGCTTTTTGTTTCTTTCTTATATCCTGTTGACATGTTTTCTTTGCAAGACCTTGCTTGCAGCAGTACAAGCAAAGCGGAAACAAAACTCTGCGGAATTTATCAAGTAACAATCCTTTCGGCTTTATTCTGATGAACGAACTGTGTATCTTTTGCACATTTTTTTTTGTAACTTGCTGCTTCTTCTTCTCATATAGTAGTATGAGCGGTACTGTAGCAGAGAAGTAAGGTTCTGGGGAACTTGCAAGCAATAGCAACAGTGGGTAACGGTGAAGCAGATAGTTTGGTGAACTTGCAGGTAACACCTTTCTTTATTTCAGATTTATGTTTGCTCTTGCAGCCTCATCTCTTCTCCTTTTTTTTTACGTATGTATTTTTCTCGTCATCTTCTCTTCCTTTTCATAACCTCTGTGTATTTCTCTCTTCTCTTTGTCGCAGTGTAGTCCTCTTTTTTAGTCTATCGGCGCTATTTCTCTATGTGTCTCTGTTGCAAGCCTTTCGGCATAGTCGATTTCTTCTTTTTCTTTAGTTGCCCAGCAAATAACAAGCCCTCAGCGTCACAGCAGCCTTCTCTTCTTCATCTTTTTTTTGTTGCAGCCTCTCGGCGTTCTCTCCCTCTTTTTTTTTACGCACTTCCGTTTGCTTTCTAGTTTACTCTTTTAATGTTTTGCTTTCTCTCCTTCTTACGATTCTCAACAATCTACGAGAACAAGCAGAAATCTTTCTTTCTTTTTCTGTTCAAGCAGCCGCTTCTTCTTCCATATTTTTGCTGCCGCGAGATTTTTCTAACACCCTCAATCTTATTGCCGTGAGTTTCTTTCAGCCGAAGCCTTCTATTGCCATCCACTTTTTTACTGATTCTTCTGCCACTTTCTTCTTCTCCTTTTCTCTTTAAAACTCGAGTCTCTTTCAGCCGAAGCCCATCCACCTTTTTGCTGATTCTTCTGCTTCCTTCTTCTCTTTTTTTTTTTTTTTGGCTTCTTCTCATTGCTTCTTCTCAACCTTCTTCTTGCTACTTCACTTTTTTTTTTCTTTTTAGCCGAGACCTTCTTACTACTTCTCGCACTTTTTATCTCCCTCTTTTTTTTTACATCACTCTTTGGGGGCTTTTCGAACATGATACAGTTAGACATCATGCTTTTATACATGATGGAATTAGGCATCACGCGTAACTACTCCTACTGCAGAAAAATAAAATACTCCCCTTTTTTTACCTTTCTCTTCTTCAATTGGGCTGTGTTGTAGGTCGTAGCTTGTTGATTCCTCTTTTTTTTTTTCTCTTTGCAGCCTGTCGGCGTGTGCTCTCTGTGTCCCCTTTTTAGTCGCTTGACTATCCCTTATATAAGCTTTGAGCCCCCTTTCAAAATTCATTTTCTTCCCCTTGAATTAACGTCTGGCGCTTCTTTTTTTTTTGCTTGAAAATTTTCCATTATTGACAATGCTTTATTTCTTTCTTTATTGGTCACGATACCTCCCATTTATTTTGGTTGTGTTGATTCCTCGTAAAATATCTTGCCTTGTTGATGAGGATGAAATTAATCCTTTGTATTTTGCTTTTATTAGTTGCCGGAAATACTCTTCTTTTTTAATTCCATCCCTTTTTTGATCGGCTGGCACTCCTTCCTATCATTCCACAAGATTTTTTGTTGATCTGGGTTTAACGTATTTCTTAAAAGTCAAAATCGATTTTGACTTGGCTGTCTTTGTAGCAATTTAATATCCTGTATATCATGGTGTCCACCTGCAATCCATGGCACAGGAACATAATTTATAGTATCATAGAAATCCTTGATGGAAGGTCTTTTCTTTTCAGAGAATTCTTAACTGGATCTTGTGATAGAAGCCATTTGCAATGTCATGCTAATATTTTTTGTCGCTAACATTTAGGACCAGCTAAAAAGGATGATGGACTGCACCGATTTGCATCAATGGAATCAACTAAGGCTCTCTTGACTTGCAGGTGGTCGAAATGAACATCTGAAGTCTACTTTATAATGAAGAACAGGATGCTCAGGATAAAGATGTGTCTTTCAAAATTCTATAGCGAGAGACAGCAAAGACATGCGAGCTTGTTAAAAGACCCTGATGATGTATTCCTTTATTTCATTTGTAGTCAAAATTAATTTAGACTATGTATATATGATTCATGGTTTAATTCATAATCAGCACATGTACACAAGATGATGTAGGCGAACATATTTGTTGTGTACGTGTTGGGACCTAAGAGTAGGTCAATTTTGCATAGGTTATGAAGCCTTTGTGCTCTTGCCACTTTCCTTAAAATGCTCATGTTTACTTCTTTCCTTGTTAGTTGAATCCAGATTTAGAAAACAAGTGATCCAATTTATCTACTTTTGTTTATGCACTTGGCCTGAACTTTGTAGTTGAACCCCTTCTCCTTTCTTAAATATTTGGAATATGTTAAAACCCCTGGAATAAAAAAAAGCTGAAGCATGACAAGCATCTGAATGTTCTTGTTTTCTCTTTAATGTGTTTGCAAGAGTCAAAAATCACTTTTGACTTGACTTCTCTATATATTTCTTGGTAAGAATGTATGGTTCAACACATGTATACTACAACCATATCGAAGATAGCTCATCAGAATATCAAAATATCATAATACAACCCCATCAAAATAGTAGAAATCAGTATCATCATAATTATCATACAACCACATCGAAAAGAAAGATAAGCATGTGAAACAGAATAACAGTGTTAGTGGTCAGAGAGGTGTAGAAGGATCAAACTCAACAATCATGAGATGTAAAGTGATATATCCGTATAATCACATAAGGCTCAAAGAATGCAAAGGATGTAAAGTGATAGATCTAAGAGAAGAAAAGTGTAGATAATCATATCAAATCAAATAATCACAGGAAAGTGCAAACAATACTCACAAAACTATATAGCAAGTTCTAACTGAAAATACATAAGGCTCAGATCAAAAATAGTGTCAGGGTAGATGCTGCAAGGTCCAAGGATGTGCCTTTTGAAAATTTTACCTGCACAATTTAAGATACATAAGGCTCAGTCTAAAAATAGTCTCTAAAAATAATAATGATAAAAATAATTTTCGCAAGGGAGAATCAGAGATGTCGCCGAAGGTTTGAAGAGGATGCCGGTGGAAAGAGTCGAGGAGGCAGGAAGCAGAGGTGAACAGAGGCTAGCTGAAAAGCTACTAGCAATGACGGTGGTGGTGCCGACAGTAGAGTGAGTAATCTCTAGTGGCCTGCTAGAGATCACACTCCTGGAGGTGAGATCGTCGGCAGGTGGGTGCCAGAAATAATGCTGCATAAATAAAAAAAAATAGTCACTAATAAAGAGTCTGCTGCATAAATAAATAAAATCAATGTAAATAGAGGCAGTAGAAGAAGTAAGAATCTGCTGATGATATAATCCAGTGTCGACGGCTGGAAATAGTGATGTCAGAGGCAGATGCAGTGGTGGCTAGTGGTGGAAGACAGTTGCTCTTGAAGATTTCTGGATCTGGAGGCAAAAGAAGCTATAACAGGTAGAAAGCAAACAAAGTAGCAACTAAATTTTTTATGAAAAGTAGTCATACCCAAAAATAAAATTTAATGATCCAAAAAGAAAATGGACAGAACCATGTAATAGAATGAAACTCGTTCTTTTCAGGTGTATAAAATTGAAGGATCAAAATCTTTCAGGAATTTAGGGTATCAACAGAAAGAAGGCTACTTGATTACAAAACTGCAAAATCTGCACAAAAGTTAATCAGATTCAAAAAGTTGCCATGTGTCCTAGAATGATCAGAAAATAAAATCATGAAAATAATTAATCCACAAGATAGAATGACACATGTTCTTCATATTCCATGCGAAAAATTTGGGTTTCAAGTTATTTAAGCATCTTAAGAACTTGCAGCAAAAGTGCTAATCAGAATAGTCAAAAAAAAACTGCTGCAGAAATTAATCAGAATCGAAAAGATGCTATGTGTTATAGAATGATCCATGGACTTTAAAATTCAGAAAAAATATCCAGATGGTAGACAAAGATGAGTACTTCGTTATGGTGCCAAAGATCAAAAAAAAATTTTCAACCCAGTTTCTTAAAATCGCAGCGAGAAAACACCCAGTCAAGTGAGCAGAATGCAGAAAGCAGGTTTCAAATTACGGCACCGTAAAACACATTACGGTACTGCCGTATTTTTCAAAAAACTCTCGGGAAAGAAATCACTCAAAATTATGACACGTGAAAGACGTTACGGCCCTGCCGTAAAAATTACAAAATTTTCTGTCAAAAACGGACCGAAAATACGGTACCATAAAACTAATTACGGCGGTGCCATATTATGCGCCAAAACTTTTTTTCACCTACAAAAAGAGATTAAAAATTAGTTCTAAAAATAAACTAAAATAAAAGAAACTAAACTAAGGTAAAAGTGCTTGGGTTGCCTCCCAAGAAGCGCTAATTTTAGGTCCATAGTTTGACCAAAAATCGAATCTCATGGTGAAGTAGGTGAATCAGTTCCAAAGTAAAGAGCAAACAATTTTCTGCATTTCCTTTGTCCAAAAATTTTAGCCACTAATCTAAAAATCCAGAATTGCATATAAATCACAATCAAAGTGGCTTTCTTAAATATGCAGAAATCAAGATATTCAAAATTTTTAACTCTACTAAAAGGATATTCAATAATCTTCCTAAATTTGTTAGTAAGCAAAATCATAAATCCTTTCTTCAAATTCATGTCTTCAATTACAATAGGACTTTGATCACAAGATATAAGCATTGGATCATCAAAATAAATTTTATGTCTTTCATTAGATTCCTCAATAACGCATGAATTTTCAAATAAATCAAAAGATTCAACAAAAGATATGGGCAAAACATTAGAGTGAGATTCATCAGTGTTTGTAACATTCAAATTTTTATCAATTTCCTCATGCACATCATCAAATAATTTGTCAATTTCAAAATTATCAACACAATCAGAGTAAAACTTTTCTAAATTAGTCCCCTCATATGTTTCATCAGAATTAACCACAAATGATATATTATCAAAAGAATCAATTTCATCAAAAGAGGGGTTTTCAATTTTAATTTCCTCAAACTTTTCCACAATTAAATTATCAAAGGAATCAATTTCACAATTATCAAAATCAGAGTGAAATGCATTAATGTTCACATAAGGCTCAATCTCAAAACAATCATAATCAGAGGGAGATACTTCTATATCAATCTTTTCAGCTTCCAAATCAAACTCAAATAAACAATCTTGTTGTGCTATCTGGGTTTCTAGCATTTCATTGTGTGTAACTATATCATCCAACTTAGAATTGATTTGTTTGAGGGTCTCATTCAAGTCATCACTCTGTTTTGCTTGGGTATTCGTGAACTTTTCAAACATTATCTCTAAGCTAGATTTTCCAGTATCCTCAAAGTATGGTTCAGAAACATGATTTGAACAATTATCATAAAAAGAAGTTTGGTTTTCCCAACTAGAATACAATTGATCAGATTCGTTCCATGATAAATTGGGATTTAAAAATTGGCAATCAGAGGAATAATGATCAAAATATCCACAAATATCACATCTACTAGGAGAAGAAGATTTCTTAACAGAGTGCATAAAAGAATTAAACGTATCCTCAAGTGTGCTCAATGAATTATTTTCATACTTACCTTTTGCATGTATACCTCATCTCTTTGAGTTGCCCATGAGTTATAATTAAAAGACATATCTTCAAATCTATCAAGAACAGAAAGATTATCCAACACCAAATTATTATTATTTTTTTAGAATTTTAAAAAAATATAAAATACAGGTAAATTCACAAATTTTAGAAATCACAGCTCTGTCATAACTTGTCAAAATCCAAAACCTACAAAAAGAAAAAAAACAAAGTTAAATATAAAACAAATAAACCTAGTCTAGCAATACTAACAACTATTTTGATATTAACAAAACTAAGGTCCCCGGCAACGGCGCCAATAACTTGTTGTACTCCGCAAGTGCACGGATACTCGAAGTAATAAAGAAAGATATCGAACAATAGAGACCTTATTGTTAAGTACCAAATAGTTGTATTCCTACTAGCTAAGCAACCGAATAATAGCAAAATAATGATGGAAAACACACGAAATCAGATAATCAGATAGAAACATTGGGACAAGGGTTTCATTCTTCTTAATTCTAATGACTAGATTTAAATAAAATGTCGTCAGACTAATCTTGTCATGATAAAGACTTAATTTACTTCATAAAGGGATCATCTCACTTTCGTGCAGACAATCATGCAGGGATCAATCCTCGCTTTCGTGCAAGATCTATCCCAAGCTGAAGATAAGTAAATCATCAATCAAAGAATTCAAAGATCACTTTCGTGCATCCGAATTCTAAGTTGATTGTCTCAAGTGGAATCTCAAGGATCACTTTCATGCATCCGAGACTCAACACAAGTTCTACTTATGGTTCTCCAACGTTCCGATCCTCACTTTTGTGCAAGATCTCCACGTTTGACAACTCGACTCTACCTTAGATTCAAATTATCATCATGGCAATAAGATCACTAAAATCAAATAATTAAGAACTAACCTAAGAGAGTTCCTAACATGCAATTCTAGGGTTCCAAGTTCTCAAGCAAGTCACCTTTCGGTCCTTATTGCGAGAACTCTAAAACATGAATAATAACATCAATCTATGGAGAATCAAAGACAAACAATCACATAAGTAGAATCATCATAATAAAACTATTTTGACGAAAATAAGAGTTATCTAATCATTAAGAAATCAAACTGAATTACACCCATGTCCCAAAATATGATTAAGCTAGCATGGAAAGAGAAATACAATAAGCCATAGTTTCAGAAGATCAAAAATCAAAGGAAAAGAAGAGTTAAGAAAATACAGCACAGCTGTGTATTTTGCAAGGAGGCGTCGATGAACAGTGGCGGCGCTTCCCTTTTCTTTGATTTCTTCTCCAATTGAACTCCTTTTCCTCTGAAACTTATAGGGTATTGTCTCCTCCTCCAGGTGAAGCTTCTGCGTGAAAATCATGGCCTGAGGTAGCCTCCATGCCTCTCAGTGCAAAGCCAAACCCTAAGCGCCTTTCTCTTGATTGCTCTCTCAATACTAGATAAAAATTCTCCCTTTCACTTCGTGTGGCTTCTCCTCTTAAAGATGAGTCCGTAACATCTTTTAGATCTCAATTTGGAGGTCTGGATCAAAAGATATGTTCCACGCAAGTTTCAGGCCCGTAAAAATCACGTTTTTGAATGGAAATTACGGCCGTAAAATATTTTACGGCCATGCCGTATTTTGGTTCTGTGAACCCTGTGTCAAAATTACAGCTCGTAAAATTTATTGTGGCAGTGCCGTAAAATCTGACGAGTTCTCTGGTCTGAAATCTCTGATAAATATGACACCGTGAAATGGTTTACGGCCGTGCCGTAAAATCAGCAAAAGTCTCTGGTTTGAAACGCTCCAAAATACGGCCCGTGTAATTCTTTATGGTGGTGCCGTAAAATCAGAAAAATCTTCTGGTCTAAAACTCTCCAAATTACGGCAGTGCTCTGATTTTACGGTATCGTACGGAAATACGGTACCGTAAAATAGAATACGGCACTACCGTATTTTGGTTCGTTACTCCGTTTTATGTGAAATTTGTCATGTGATCTCCTCTTGATGATGGTAACTCTTCCATGTATTTGATTTTGCTTGAAAACACCCTAAAATAGTGTCTTTTTACCTGAAAATCACCAAAATCCAAAATAGAAGTAGATTTTGCAATATTTGATAAATTTGGCATAAAAATAAGCAAAAGAGCTTCAATTTAGCATGAAAAGATATATAAAATGATACAAAATGTACTATATATTTTGGTGTCATCAATCTCTTAATCAAGTGAGACTAAAATGCATGGTCATACTCAAAATGATTCAATGTGGGATATTAATTATATTTGCTAGATTAGTCTAGTTAGAGAACTAAAAAAATAAAATATTTGAATTATACAAGTATAACACATATAACACATTTCATTACTAATCCTCAATTTTGATATAAATGCGAAAATGATTAAACTAAATGATAATGGGGTGTTTGGCGTAGCTTTTTAGCTACTTCCACTTATCACAAAAGCAGATTTTCAGAAGTTTGGGTGTTTGGCTATCAGCTTCTGGGTTTGGAACTCAGAAGAAACTGCCACCCCTCTGCTTCTAGCTTGTCAAAGCTGCTGGTTGGTCAAAAAGTTTACTTTACTCAAATACCTTTAAACTTTTCCAGCTAGCTACTTTTTAACAACACTTTTTTAACCAGTAAAAGTTTCAGCTATGCCAAATAGGCCCAATATTATCACAAACAAGATTAAATTGAATCATATATTCCTATGACTTCAATGGTAATAATGTATTTAATAAATGATCCTCACAGTTTATGAAATAATAATAAGATTATATTAGCAATATTAAAATCACAAAATGATAATGTGGTGTCCTATTTCTTATGCTCGTAAGACACGTAGAAAAAGAGATGTCCTCGAGCTTTAGCCCCACCCACCGACGCCGCTAAGGTCTTCCGCCACTACGCCAACCCTTCATCGACTTGATGTGATGATTCATGGTCCCGAAAGGATTCGCCACGTGCAAGGTCAAGAGCCTCAAACCCCAGCTAGTTCAGCCTAACATATTTCGTCTGCAGCAGGATTTGAACTCTTAATATCCCCTAATGGGATATGACCCTTCAACCATTGAGCTTCCTTAATATTTTATTATAAGAATAAAACATAGTCACTCCTCTTAAATCCATTATTACATTGAATATTTAAGGGAAACAAACTAACTAAACCAAATGGTTGAGAGCATGGAGTTGGACCACCTATAGAATTAAACGTATGAGCGTTTCCGGGGGTTAGCTGAAGACCTTGAATTATCTTGAGAAGAATCTACAACAAAAGCCCTCACGGATCAGTATTTATGCCGAGCAAGCCTCTCTCCAAGAGAAAGGGGAAATCCCTTATCAAGAGTAGGTATGATATGATAATCAATGAGCCAATAAGGAAAGTTGTTTAACAATTTCTGTATAAATACTATCATGATGAGCAAGAATCATAATGAGCAAAGAATAATACATAAAGCTGAACATAATTGATTAACTAGAATAAATCTTAACATGATATCTGAAATTGGCATACTGAATATAAAATAAACTGTCTAACTGAATCAAAGACATATCACAACATGATAAGCATACAATTTACATGTGCTTGATTCATTTATTGTTGTGCTTACTACGTGTTAATTATTGGCCATGATTCGCATATTTTTAGACGTCGCAAGAAGTACTGAAAGGTGAATTATGACATCGAATCTATAATTTTCGGATAGATTGATTCGATCATGAAAGTAGTTCGAATTAATCTAAGGGATTATTTAATTTGTTAAGAACTCCTTGGGTTTATTTGGAATTAATAACCATGAAAATAGGGGATTAACTCGGTTAGACATCGGGTTGTACTGCTGAAAGGGGGCAATCTGTACATTCGGATAAATCTCCTTCAGCACAGTAAAACCCTTCTTTAGATGCATTTTGTTAGTGAACTAGTATGACACAGAGTGGTAAAACCAAAGTCCTGAACATTCATAACTTGATTACAATACCCGTTGTATTCTGTTAGTTACTTTAGCAGCTTACTCTAATTAGTTTCTATTTCACCTCTATTTTCACTCATCTAGCTAATAATCCTAAGATAAGTTAGTACTTGGTCATTGGTCTCTATGGGATGATATTATTATATTACTTTGATAGGCTATGCACTTGCGGCGAGCCCATCAGGTTCACACATCTTTTTCCATCCGGTTCATACATTATAATGATCATGGATACATGCAATTTAGCCCTCATACCATTTAAGTCAGGGTTCATACATGTTATTTTCATCATGGATACATACAATTTAGGCCTGATACTTAAGTTAGGGTTCACACATCTTTTTCAATCATGGATATATATTGCAATGATCGTGGATGCATGCAACTTATCCTTGATACCACTTAAGTTAGGGTTTATACATATTATTTCCATTATGGATAGACTGTTAATGATCATGAATACATGCAATTTAGGCTTGATACAACTTAAGTTAGGGTACACATATTTTTCCATCATGGATATACCTTGCAATGATCATGGATATATGCAATTTACCACTAATACCACTTAAGTTAGGATTTATACATATTATTTCTATCGTGGATAAACTATCAATGATCATGGATACATATAATTTAGCCCTGATGCCACTTAAGTTAAGGTTTATATATGTTATTTTTATCATGGATATATGCAATTTAACCTTAATACAACTATAGTTAGGGTTCACACATCTTTTTCCATCGTGGATATATATTGTAATGATCGTGGATACATAATACATGCAATTTAACCCTGATACCACTTAAGTTAGGATTTATACATGTTATTTTCATCATGGATAGACTATCAATGATCGTGGATACATACAATTTAACCTTGATATAACTTAATTTAGGGTCTACACATGTTATTTGCATCGTGGATAGTCTGTCAATGATTGTGGATACATGCAATTGAACCCTAACACAACTTAAGTTAGGGCCTATATATGTTATTTCCATCTTGGATAAACTATCAATGATCATGGATACTTGTAATTTAGGCCTGATACAACTTAATTTCATCATAGATACATGTAATATAGAACTTAAACATTATACTTTTTATAGTTTTCAGATTTTTTGGTAATATGAGTTGTCCAAACACGAGTTCTAATAGTAGTTCATGTGCTGCAAGTGGAAATACAAGTGGTAACACAAGTAGATTCACTATGAAAGCCATACAATCTATTAGAAGAGGAGTGTAAAGAAGAAGGAAGCACCCAGATGTTGCATGAGTAGGTGTTAATCCACCATATGCATAATTTCTTAACCAAATTATCATAAGGGAGTAGGATAAAGGAACTAATTTCATGCACTCCTGTTGGCCATTTGTTACAAGGGCTGGTTATTCAGCTCGATTCACTTATAGTAGAGTATTTGTCATCCATTTGGGATAAGGACAAGAAGAGATTTATTGTGAATCATAATTTTTGTTGAATTTACTATAAAAGATATTTCAGTCATCCTAGGCTTGCCAATAGGAGAGGAACTAATAGATTTTAATATATCTATTAAGTCCAGCTTCTACATTAAGGAATTTTAAGGCAAGCCAATAATATGTGTTTTGTTGACAAATAAGCTGAGAATGGACATTGAGGGAGTGGATGAAAAAAATAATAATTATATTGAAGACCAAATAACCCGCCCTATATATATATATATATATATATATATATATATATATATATATATATATATATTGTACATTCATATTTAGTAGGATGAGTTATAACTTAGAGGGCCCACTAGTTGACTGTATTGAAGATCTAGCAAAGCTAGATCAATATGATTGGGTTGAAGCTATTTACTGTTATATGATCGAGGACATGACAAGGCGTATAATGAAAGGAAAGCCTAATGAATTTTCTGGGTGTGTCATTTGCACTGTGTAAGTTTTCTCAACCTCATCATGTATCTCAAGCATATGAAAAATTATTAATAATATTTAGCATTATGTGTTTTACAAATTTGGTTATATGAGCATTGTATATTATATAGAGAGTATAGGGTAGAGGGTATAAAGAATGTATACCCTCGCCTATTTCAATGGCCTAGAGTTAAAATGGGCAAAAGGATGTCAACAAACATACAAAGTAGATAAAAATAGATACAGTATATTTTTTATATTTGTTTAGTTAGTTAAAGATTGTGTCTTGGGTTGTAACGTGGGATATAGATTGCCCAAAGCATGTGTATTTGTCAGACTGTGTTGTCTTTGTAATCAAGTATATGGACTATTTAATAAGTGATAAACTATTTGATTTTTTTCTAGGCTGATATGCCAACTTTTAGTGCTCTTATCAGCTTGGAACTTTTTAAGGGAGCTTTACATTGCACTTGGGAATAAGTGTAATTATTTTGTACATAACATTCAACATTTATGTGAAATTATGGTTAGTGTAACTATGTTGTAATTACCGTGCACATAACATATTATATTATATGTGAAAATAACTTTCTGAGTGATATTTGTTGTAAATATATTGCTTTTCCATTTTCTTACTTGGTTTTTCCATGATGAAATAGATCCTATCCATGATCATACAAGTCATATTCACCATCTGACTTCGTTTATCCATGAGAAATAAGTCCTATCCATGAATAAATATGTCTTATCCATGATCTGACTTGGTTTATCCATCATAAAACAGGTTATATCTAAGACCAAACTTGGTTATCCATAATGAAATAGGTCCTATCCATGATAACATAAGCCCTATCCATGATCTTGCTTGGTATATCCATTATGAAATAGATCTTATCCACAATCAAACATGGTTTATCCACTATGAAACAGGTCCTATCCACAATCATACAGGTCATATCTATGATCTTACTTGGTATATCCATAATGAATTAGATCCTATCCACAACCAAACTTGGTTTGTCCATGATGAAATAGGTCCTATCCATGATCACACAGACCCCATCCACAATCTTGTTTGGTATATCTATAATGAAATAGGTCATATCCACAAGCAGACTTAGTTTGTCCACGATGAAAAAGGTCCTATCCACAATCACACAAGCCCTATCCATGATCCTGCTTAGTATATCTATGATGAAATAGGTATCCATGACTAGACTTAGTTTCTCCATGATAAAATAGGTCTTATCCATGATCATATAGGCCCTATCCACGATCACATAGGCCTTATCCATGATCTTGGTTTATCCACGATGAAACAAGTTCTATCCGTGATGAAATTGGTTTGTCCACGATGGCACAGGTGAAAATAACAATTAGAGTTTACAAATAAATATCCATTACAAACAAATGTTGGGTTATAAATAACTATCCATTACAAACAAGTATCCATTACAAATGACTATCCAATATCATTCAAATATCCATTACAAATGACTATCCAATAACATTCAAATATCCATTACAAATTATCCTCTCTTGTGTGTATTCTGTGAAGTTGTATCTAAGCACTACATCAAACAAATAATTTACTTTACGTATTTGAGATTTTACCATACAAATAGTTGGTTTAGTTTATATTAAATACTGACACAAAAGGATGTAGTAACTCTCATCATCATAGTAGTATATGAAAAAGTAGGAGGGGCTGGTTGACCAGAGATTGAGAATATTACTTAAGATTCCTACAAGCGAAACCCAACAAAGATATATATGAGAGTCATTAAAAGTAAAAATAAAATACATATCATGTAAATGCTATCACCTATGTAGGCACGAACATGGGAACAACAGGAGTAAGACGAGTACTAGTTATTGGAATAGATGCTTTGGTTGCATTTTTTTTTTTCTTTTGTTTTGTCTTTCTAACACACTCTTCTTTCTTTTCTCTTTTGGCCCGGGTTTTTATGGTAATATTTGGTGGGATGCTTAATGTTGCTATCATCTTTGTCCTCTACATCTTACTATTCATTGCATAATATCTCCTCAACTTCCAACGTGAGTCCATCCAATACTTTTTCTATATTTTCATGTCCATTTCTCGAGAACAGACTTCTATTTTGCATATTTGATGCCTTGTGATAGATATGAGTGTATATCGATTCCAAATTTTTCATTCCATCTACATCTATGTTGGTCAGGAAAATATTTAAATCATATCCTTCCCGAGCATATTTGGTCCACCTCTTTAATAAATATTGATATGGTATTTCATTACATTGTAGGCCATAAGAACTTTCAAAGCATGGATACATAAGATTTCACTACATTCAAACTTCTTGCATGTACAATTAACAATTAGACTTAATGGGTTCTAAATGACTAATTCATCTCTACCTCCATCTGCAGTTGTCATATATGCCATTGTGATTTCATCAAAACTCTTTATGACAATACAATAATCTAATTGACCCATAAACTCTTGTTCAAACTCTTTATAAATGATTGTAGTGTTATTGCCCACTTGCATATTTCAGCATACGCATATTGCTATATTGTAGATTTAGAGTACTGTTCCTAGACTTAAAATATGCTTTTTGTTTCTTTCTTACTAACGAAGTTTGTTGTTTTATCATATTATACTAGAAAAATAAACATGGACAATTTTCTCTTGAAAAACTTTTTGAAATGACAATTCATGCTTTTATTTCTTTGTTTGTTGTCATATCTACACAAAAAATCTCAATAAGATAATAATGACTCATTTAGGACACAATCTATAGAAGTTTACTATCCATGAATTTTCAAATCATTCATACTTATTCAACAAGTCTTGTCATGGCCCCTCAAAAGTTTTCACACTATAATACTCATATATACAATGCTTGAAATCTTAGACAAATACTAAAAAAGCATGAAAATCTTAGGACAAATTTATGGTGGCATTCTAAAAATTGACACAAACAGAGTCGATGTGAGCTATTCAGCAAAACAATTTATATGACATTAGCAATAGCAGCCGATTGATCTGTAAAAATAGTTATAGGCTGCTTTCTGGATATTGCTTGTAAAAATATTAAGAATAGCTAAATAAATGATTATGCTGACTCGTCGTACAATAGTTAACACCAAAAATACTAGATTGTTTATGGTGATTCAGCCTAACAATAGGAGTAAATGACATATCTTACTCATTGGTTTAAAATGTGGTATAAAAATAAATAATATCCCCAAAATAGACATAATCTGTAATAGCTTTACCATCTACACAAAAAAATTATTTATTTCTCCCATTTCCTGAACTTCAATCGCATAAAAAATGATGGATCAGATCACTTATCCTGCAAGTACTTCATAATACCACGAGCTTCTGTACCATCTAATTTTTTTTTCTTCTGTGTTTTTAGATACAGTTAATATTATCATCTTTTATGAAACCAATTTCATTATTACTTATCTCCGACTGAAAATAATCATAAATATTATATAATTTCATCCCAACGTTTGTCATGTTATCAATAAAAGCTCATTGAAATTATGAACTTTTTCTATGAGATCTATGCATATGCACCTTTTTAGGACTTGTCATTGGATAATTATGGTTTTTCTTAACTCTAGTTAATGTCCAAATATCATTAAGGCCAATCTTAAATTTCAGTCGGGCCATGCAGTTTGTTCTTGCTATCGATTATGATTTTTTTATGATATAAGTTCAATAAATCTGTCTTAACTCTTGCTTACTACAAGTAAACTTTTTTATTCTCAAACTACCATCTTTTCTCCTCTCAACATGATACTTCTTTATACTAAAACCCAACCTTTGAGCATAATCATTGTAAAATTTGTATACTTCATCTTCACTCGTAAAGGTCATACCAACCATAGGAACTGCAGATAAGCAGTACGGTCCCTCATTTATATCTGATGCAACAAGGTCAATTTTCTCCTCTTCCTCTTGTATAGATGAAAAATGCTCAATTTCCTTCTCTTCCTCTCTTACGGATGGATCAAGTTTACTTCCCTCCTCTTCCTTTTCCACTTTCACATTATTTGGGTCAAAATCTGATTCAAGTTTAAGTTCTTCACTAAATGCCCACTTCATAAGTTCTAGAGGTGGCAAATGGGTCGGGCTAGCCTACGGCCCACGTAGCACGACCCGTGGCCAATTCCGGGCTGAGCCCTTCAAGCACGCCCTATCCACTATGAAATAGGCTGTATCCACCATAACATAAGCTCTATCTACTATAAAATAGAGTCTATCCACGATACCATGACTCTATCCACTATGAAATAAATTATATCCATCATAGCATAAACTCTATCCATCATAGCCTAAGCTCTATCCACCATAGCCTATGTTCTGTCCATGAAAAAAATATAGCTCATCCACATTAGGATAGACTATATCTACTATAAAATATAGTCTATCCAAGATAACATGACTCTATCCACTATGAAATAGACTGTATCCACCATACCATAAGTTCTATCCACTATAAAATAGCATCTAACCATGTGATATCATTGATGTCTTGCATTTTGACAGAGATTTCTAGTATTATTTTATATCAAATATAAGCCAATTTTCAATGTTTTTATACTTCATTTAGGCTTATTTACTTGTTTGCTTCGGAATCTTTATTTTTTTCTTATTTTTATAAAATTTCAGGTAAAATCACCCAATTTTGAAGTCTTTTGAAGATACTAAAGTCATGGGGTAATTCCTTACGAGAAGACGAAGTTATACGTCAAATTTGAGCCCAATCCGAGCTTCTTTGGAACATACAGCTAGGTGAACCCGGCGGGGTTCACCGGTGCTTTCACTGGATGTCCGGAAATTCACAGAACACATCACGACTTGCCCGTGCTTTTGGTGTTCACCCGTGATTCTCTCGGAGGAAGTTTGCGCAGAAACGTACAAAAGACTTCACTGGTGGGTGAACCCCGCGGGGTTCACCAGTGATTCTTACCCGAAAGAACTTCATAGCCGGGTGAACCCGGCGGGGTTCACCCGTGATCGCGACTTCACAAACCGACCTCCACTCGGTTTTCCTTCGATTCCGAGCCCTAGAAAAATCCAAAAAAGGCAAGAAAATACATTTTGGAAAGCTAAGAGGGAGGCAAATCCAAAGAATATAGAAGCCCTCTTTCTTATTGCCTATTCAAGGAGAAATTAGTGTATGAAGTGGCTAGGGCGAATAGAACAGGCAACACAGTGTTTTTGAGGCGATTTTGAGAGATTGGAGCGTCAGATCTTCACGATTTTTGAGGTACTTATTCGGTTCATCTTCTCCTTCCACTCCAAAATGTTTTGTAGAAATTTTCCTGATATTTTAGAGAGATTTATGTGAGCATTCATGACTATTATAGCGTAAAACCCTTTTTCGGACTTGGTTGAAGCCCACTGATGATTTCTTTCTTACAATTTTAATCAATTCTATTATTTTTGATGTTCATATGAGTATATTTTACCTTGGTGTTATTATTTCATGATGTTGTTTTGGCCGCGTAATATCGTGTGATAGTTGACCCGATCCTGACCGAGAGGAGGATCGTGTCGGCGGACTCCCTAAGTAAGACTTGTGGATTTTTAACACGAGAGTGTTTAGAATCCACTCGAGGGCAAGATAATCTTCCTTTGAACTCATTGGATCTGTTTAAAACTACCCACCACAAGAGTAGGAGGTGGTTTTAGATAGGTACCAGGGTGTACCGACCGAGAGGGGGCATTCTATATTTTTGGAGGATTCCTTATGCAAAATTATGAACTCTTGTAATGGATAACCCATAATTCAGTTAGCTTCTTCAGTGTAGTGGATACCGAAGTCCCAATTTCTTTCTTATAGATATCTTATGCATCGTTGTGATTGATTTTTCGTTCTTGCTTACTGCTTACAAAACCCCATTTCGAATCGCTTAGCTATTGAGACTAAGATTTTCTGATACTTAACTTTGCTCCCTGTGGGTTCGACAACCTTTTATATTACTTCGACATTACCGTGCACTTGCGAGACATGTTAATCATGCATACATACATACATATATATATATATATATATATATATATATATATATATATATATATATATATATATATATATATATATATATATATTGTGACTTAATTCTATTACTATTTTAGAGTAAAATACATACTTTGTCTCATTTATTTACTTAAATATTTCATATTTTTCAGAATCTTCACTTTTCCTTAGTTTTATTGAAATTTAGGGATTTGCCCCCAAAATCGATGGAATTTAGAACATTTGAAGATATAGGATGACTCCTCATGATGAGACGAAGCTATATGTCAAATTTCAGATCAAACGGAGCTTTCTACACTCTTCACAGGCATGGCCGTGCATCCACGCATGGCCGTGTATGACCCTATTTCTCCAGACTGCGCTGAGATCTTCACAGGCGTGCCCGTGCATCCATGCATGGCCATGAAGGTCTCGGCCAAACTTTTCAGAACTTGATGAGACGTTCATGGGCACACCCGTGAACACATTCATGGCCATGAAGTGTTATTTTCTCATAAACAAAGTTCTCCGAGGTCTTCACATGCATGGCCGTGCATCCATGCACGGCCGTGAAAGCTTCCGCCTATTCGACAGCCATTCAGTTTTTCACCTGTTTCTTGCTATTTTAGGAGCAGAATTTGGGAAAATTTAAGGGAGACCTTCCTAACTCGACCACGAACATTTCGGGAGAAGAAACACATGATTTTGTGGAGCGATTGAGGAGAACGAAGCGGAACAGCGACAACTAGGATTTGGCGATGATTTTGGCAAAGAAAGTCTGTCCCGACGCAATTTCTTCCCCGTTTCGATGCCGAAGATCGTGATCCATCCTCTCACGACATAGATCTAGCCTTCCTTTTGGTATGGTTAAATTTCTCTCATGAAATCTTATGTATTCTACGATGAAAGTTGTAGTGTAATTTATTTTCGGGGTTTGAGCGTAGCCCGCTGTAAGGATATTGATCGATTATGCTTAATTAATACATTGCTTGAGTTTATCTTTAGTCTTATTCAATTCTAAGTTGCTTGATTTCATATATATGTACTGGCCATGCATACGTGTGGTTTAGACGTTGTGGGATGGACTAAAAGGTGAACCACAAGTCCATCCCACAACGTCAGAACCCCTTAGATTAAACTGGTAATTTCGACCACAAAAGTAGGTCAAAATTACTCGAGTAGTCAATAATTCTTCACTGAACCCAATGGATCTACTTAGCCTAGTAAGCCACGAGAGTAGGAGACTTGGGTTAAATTAGATACCGGATCGTGACCTGAGAGGGAACAATCTGTACCTTAGGAGGAATTACCTTAAGAACTTAGATTAAACAAATTTAAATACTTAGCATTATCTTTCTATTATTCTTCAGTGTGGTGAAACATAAAACCCTGATCTTCTCTCGAAATTTTCACACCCCCATTTTCTCTTTGTTTGCTTTTGACTCGCTTTGATTTACTTTCTCGCATTAGGACATTAGTAACCCTCTTCATTATTTGATCACCTAGCTATTGATAGACTAATCAGTTAGTATTTGACCCCTAGTCCTTGTGGGATCGATATTTATTTATTACGCGATAGAATAATGCACTTGCGGACACCACACCCTATCACCATGATAACATAACTCTATCCACTATAAAATAGAAAGTATCCATCATAGCCTAGGCTCTATCCACTATAAAATAAAGTTCATCCATGTTAAGATAGACTATATCTACTATAAAATATAGTATATCCATAATAGCATGACTCTATCCACTATGAAATAGACTATATCCACCATAGCATAAGTTTTATCCACTATAAAATAGAGTCTATCCACAATAGCATAACTCTATTTACTATGAAATAGAATGTATCCATCATAGCATAAGCTCTATCCACTATAGTCTAAGCTCTATCCATGATAAAATAGAGCTCATCCACGGTAGGTGTTATGCCCCCGGGATTTAGCACGAATCTCGAAGCACATTGAGCGTGGCGGATGACGTTGATCCCGGGTCATCTGGCGCGGTGGACAGGCATTGAGATTGCCTGAGCTCGAGTCCACCAAGGGTCGACCTGATTGGTCACCCTAAATTGGGGGTTTGAGCGAAGGACGCGTAATAGTGACGTGGACGCTTGCCCTAACACGTGCGAAGGGTGTGCACGTAACATGGGTCTGGACCCAACGTTCATATTGAACCGTTGGCGAGCACATGGTCCGACTTTTGTCGGGCCCTGGTGGCGCACACGTGGCGACACGTGGTGTGTGTGTGGGCGGCGCCCTAGGTTATAAATAAACCTTAGGGGCCGCGGGGTGGCGTCAACTATTGACGAGTCTAGGTTTTCCCAGAGCAAACTGAGCATACGGCCGGAGACCTAGACGAGGGAGAGGGAAGCGCGGTGCATTTCTCCGGTTCCACACACACGCGCCATCGGGGTGTCACACGCAGCGAGAAGAGGCGTTCATGTGCACGCGCACAGACGTTGATGAAATAGAGGAAAAAAAGCTGGCACATCCTCCTTCCCGGTGGCAGATTCTCTCCTGGTGACAGCAGGAGCGGCGGCGATCTTCAGGCGGCTGCCCGGGCGACGTCCGGTGGCAGGCGGCGTACGGAGTATGCTCGGCGCCGTTCGCGGTGTCCAAGCATGTCCGCGTGACCCGGCGATGCCAACGAGCAGGCGGCTCGTCCTTGGCGTTGGCGGCTTCGTCCTCACCGACAAACACCCCAGGCGGCCCGTCATCGACATCCGGCAGCGGTGCGACTTCTCCCAGGCATCTCCCGTCCTTTCCGACACGAGGTGACATCAGGTGGCGGCGTTCGAGGCAGCGGCTCGGCGACCCGATTAGGGTTCCGATCGAGGCGGCGGCGCGGCGCTAGGGTTCCGGCAAACCCGTCGGCGTCGGCTGGGCGACCAGTAGTGGCCGGCGGTGAATGCTAGACGGCGAGCGTGGGTAGAGGCGAACGCGTGAAGGAGAAGGGGGAGAAGCCGCTCGCGTGCGTGCGTGTGGTGTCACGCATGGCAAAAGCTGCACACGTGGTTCTCACGTGCTGGGCTGCTGTTTGGGGATCTCTGGGTCCTTATGACACATCATCTTCGACCGTCCGAGGCACGAGGAGCGAGGCACGCTACAAGGGTAATATCTAACCTCCTCGGACTTAGAAATTAACTGTCGTACTTGCATCGTCGGTCAAGCTCTTTCTGGGCTTTCTGCTCGACCGGCCTCTTCTGATTATTGTGTGAGCCCATATTGGGCTAGCTGCTTAGTAACTGCTATTATTCGGCCCGGCCCCTCGAAGGGTCGGCCTTGCTTGCTCTTGCGCACAGGTTCAGTTAATTATCCATCGGCCTGATTTGGGTATTACGACGAGTGAGGAGTGCGGGCTGAGTGATTTAGTGGTGTGACTTCTGTGAGCGTACTTGTAGGGGGGTGAGTCACCGAACCCCTCTTGGATGTGGGTGATTAAGTGTCCTTGTGCTTCCGCTTAAGTGTCCATAACCGGACACTTCACTCTAGATTAGGGCTTGGGGGCTTCGAAAGAAGTTCTGCCGGTCTCGGTGCAAGTTTTCTAGTTAAAAGAAAAATTGCCCGTGACAAACTAGTATCAGTGGTGGTTTGTACAAAGTTTGGATCCCCGAGATATAGACGTTAGTGGATACCGTTTGGGGGTTGCGTATGTCGGTGCCTAGCGCCGGGGCGTAATCCCTCGGCCTCTTCACTAATCGATCAGTTTCGGCCCAGACTGAGTGCTTACTACGCTCTTTCTCAGTGCACCCAGCGGTCAAACCTTCATATCACATACCACCTCTCAGATCTTCAGAGCATAGAATAGCTATGGTTTCTGCAGCTAACCGCATCTCCCGTCTTGAAGCTGTGGTCGGGAATCACGATGGAGATTCCACAGTGATGGAAGGCCTGGAGGCTCTCCACAAGATGATAGAGTCCTTACGGACCCGCTTTGACAGTGAGTTGGCATGTCTCTCCTCAGCACTTGGAGCAGTTGCATTGGAGGTGACCGATCTTAGGAGTAGGGTAGCCGTTCTACCTTCCTCTTCGTCGGCCATAGGCGCAGGGGAGACCCGATCATCTATGGTTCGTTTGAAGATACCCAAGCACACACCTTTCAGTGGGACACGCAGTGCAAAGGAGTTGGAAAACTTCTTTTGGGACATCAAGCAATATTTCAGATCTGCTCAGGTTGCTAATGCCGAGCATGCACAGGTGTGTGCTGCCTATCTCACTGGTGACGTGATGCATCGCATTTTGGTAGTGTTTTTCCATTGTATTTCGTGTCAAATCTAGGCTTATTTTAACACTTTTATACTCATTATAGCTTTATTTCCTTCATATCTTTGGAATCTTTACTTTTTGGCACTTTTATGGAATTTCAGGTAAAAACACCTTTTTTCGACATATTTTGGAGATTCTGAGGCCATGGGATGATTTCTTGTGTGAAAACGAAGCCGCCCGTCAAATTTGAGCTCATTCGGAGTTGGCCTGAGAATCACGGCCAGGTGAACCCTATGGGGTTCAACATCTTAGTCGCCAGCCAGCGAAACTCACAAAGAGCATCACAGCCAAGTGAACCCAGCGGGGTTCACCAGAATTCCTTCAGGCCGAAAACAATCCAGAGGACATCACAGCTAGGTGAACCCAGCGGGGTTCACCATGCTTCTTTCAGCCGAACTCACACAATGAATCATGGCCAGGTGAACCCGGCGGGGTTCACTCGTGATTCTGATCTAGGCTCGCGCACGGACCCAACCTATACTCGGTTTTCCTTTGATTTCTCACCCGTTCGGAGTCCAAATTTGGAAAGTAAGGTGTCTATGGAAAGCTCTTTCAGAGGTGAACGCATATGATATAAAATCCCTAATTTTATTTCCCTAATTATCGAGTAATCATGCAAGGAAATAGCGTGGGCTAAAGAACACATTGACGAGGCAATTTTTGGAGATTTTC
This sequence comes from Costus lasius, assembly GCA_027563935.2. Lineage (NCBI taxonomy): Eukaryota > Viridiplantae > Streptophyta > Magnoliopsida > Zingiberales > Costaceae > Costus > Costus lasius. Next base: position 24,307,905 of record CM050451.1, on the reverse strand, counting down.
GGAGATTGAGACACAAGATCATCACGATTTCTTCAGGATTCCTTCGATTCATCATCTCCTTCCTCTTAGATTCATTTCCTTGTACTTTACCTTTCATTAAAAGAGAGATTTTGAGTGCTTCAATGATGATTATAGCGTAAACCCTATTTTGGGGCTTGGTTGAAGCCCTTTGATGATTCTGATCGCAAACTTTGTATCTATTTTTGTTATTTGGAATGAATTGTGAGCATATTTTACTTTGACGTATTTACTTCGTGATTTTACCTTGGCCAAGTATTTGCACGTGTTAGCTGTTACGATTCATATCGAGAGAAGGATCATAAGGCTGGAATCTCTTAGTAAAACTTGCAAGACCCCGACACGAGAGTGCTTGGTCTTCGCTCGAGGATCTCACAGTCTGCCATAGAACTCATTGGGTTCGTCTTAGAATGATCCACCGTGAGAGTAGGAGGTCGGTCTAAGACGAACACCGGGGTGTACACTCGAGAGAGGGCACCTTGTACCCTAGGGTTTGACTCCTTGTGCAAAACCAATAAACCAAATAATTAATATCTTTCTTGTGCGATTAAGATTATCATTGTGGTGGAAACCGTAGCCCAGATATCTCTCTCATATTTGATCTTTACCGACGTAGTTGCAATTGCTTGTTTTCTATTTCTGTCTTCAAAACCCAATTTCGATTCGCCAAGCTATTAGGACTTGGATTTTCTGGTATTCAACCTTGTTCCCTGTGGGATTCGATATCTTTTATATTACTTCGACATAACCGTGCACTTGCGGGACGTGTCAAGTTTTTGGCGCCGTTGCCGGGGAACAACGGTTGATATTAGTATACTTCCGAGAATTGGTAGACTAGGCCTTAGGTTAGATTTTCCTTACTGCACTGCTATTTTCTTTTTCTTTTTATTTACCTGCTGTCTTAGAACTTTATAATTTTGACTGACCGTTTTATGCAAAGAAGTTCTAGGGCAGGTACATTCTTTGACATTGATCCAGAGATCGAGCGTATCTTCAGGACAAGAAGGAAGCAAAATCAAATTCTGAAGAAAGAAGTCATGAACCATCCAGAAGGAGAAAATCAGATGGAGCACATTCAGCTTGATGTGAACAATGACCGAGTACCACAACCAATGGGGAACAACTATAACAATAGGACATTGAAAGATTACTCTGCTCCCTACACTTATGGTTTTCAATCACGAATTGCTAGGCCCGCTGTTGAGGCCAATAACTTCGAAATAAAACCTGCTCTTCTTTCTATGGTGCAACAAAACCAATTTGGTGGTTCTCCTCTGGAGGACCCCAACATGCACCTCTCTATTTTTCTGGAATATTGCGATATGTTGAAAATTAACGGTGTGTCTGCTGATGCTATCAGGTTACGACTGTTTCCCTTCTCTCTGAGAGATAGGGTGAGAGCTTGGCTACACACACTACCTGCAGCTTCGATAAGAACATGGGCAGAGCTTTCTCAAGCCTTTCTCTCCAAGTACTTCCCTCCATCAAAGACAATTCAATTGCGAAATCAGATAACGAGTTTCATGCAAAAGGATGGAGAGTCTCTATATGAAGCTTGGGAGAGGTTTAAAGAGCTCCAAAGGAGGTGTCCACATCATGGAGTTGAGACTTGGGTTTTGATCCAAACGTTCTATAGCAGTTTGGATTACAACACGAGACTTACAGTGGACACTACAGCAGGAGGCGCTTTGATGAATAGGAGAGTTGAGGATGCTATGAACCTTCTCGAGGACATGGCGATTAACCATCACCAATGGACATCCGAGAGAGGTACTTCTACCAAGAAGTCAGGTAAGTATGACTTAGACTTTCTTGCTGCACTTATGGCTAAGGTGGATAATCTGACTAGAAAGCTTGATTCTTGGTCTGTTAATTTGATGGATACTAACTCTATTTCTTGTGAGGTCTGTGGAGTTATAGGTCATGCAGGGGCAGATTGTCAGGCAGGAGATGGACAGATGGCTGGGATCAACTCTGAGCAATTGAATGCTGTTGGAAATTTCAACTCTAACAACAACCCTTATTCCAACTTCTACAATCCAGGGTGGCACAACCACCCAAATTTCTCTTACCGGACAACTCAGCCGATTCAGCCTGGACAAATTCCAACACAACAAGCCCAGCCCCCACAAGGAAACTTTAGGCAGCTCCAACAGAACAATTTCAAACCCCCAGGATTTCAGGCTAGGAACTTCAATGCACCACCACCACAGCTAAGGCACAATAATGATTCAAATTTGAGCAAGCAACTTGAAGGACTTATAGACATGATGAAGATGATGATGACAAGGATGGACTCCCTGGAAACACATAATAAAATGTTAAAGAGCCAGCTAGCCCAGCAAGCTAGCTCGTCTTCGAGAGCGCCAGGGAAGCTACCATCCCAACCTGAGGTAAACCCAATGGAGCAGTGCAATGCAATCTCCACTCGGAGCGACAAGCAACTTGAAGATCCAAAGATGCCGACTGACGACAGGATAGATGAAGTGATACCGGAACCTGTGGAATCGCATTCAAATGAAACATCAGTGGCACCTGAACCAGTTGAAGAGGAGCGGCCCTATGTGGGACCGCCTGCATACAAGCCACCGATTCCTTTTCCGCAGAGGCTTGTCAAGGCTAAATTGGACAAGCAGTTTGGTAAGTTTTTAGAGGTTTTAAAGAAACTTTACATAAACATCCCTTTCGTTGATGCTCTTTCGCAGATGCTGACTTATGCAAAATTCCTGAAAAACATCTTATCAAATAAGAGGAAGCTGGAAGATCAAGGGATTGTTGCACTTATTGAGGAGTGCACCGCCATCATTCAAAACAAGCTCCCTCAGAAGCTTAAAGACCCAGGTAGTTTCTCCATACCCTGCCAGATTGGGGAGATGTCTTTTCAGATAACTTTGTGCGATCTAGGAGCAAGCGTTAGCCTCATGCCACTTTCACTTTGTAAAAGGCTAGACTTAGGAGATTTTCAACCAACTAGTATTTCTATACAACTTGCAGACAGATCTGTATGCCACCTAGTTGGTATTTTAGAGGACGTACCTGTTAAAGTAGGAGATTACTTTATTTTTGCTGATTTTATTGTTTTGGAAATTGATGAGGATGACAGGCTCCCTATCATTCTGGGGACACCTTTTCTTGCTACTGCAGGCGCTGTCATGGATGTTAAGCATGGGAAACTATCCTTGAACATCTGTGGCAACGTCATCCAATCCGATCTTGCTAACACGTTGAAAAAACCTTCCCTTGCAGGTACATGCTGTAGGGTGGACATTGTGGAAAAAGCCACACAGGATATTGAGCCGCCCAGGAGAGTAATGGAATCACTGGGACCCACCCTGACAAACCCTTACAAAAATGCCAAGAGCTACAAAGCACGCACCAAGTTCTGGCACGACAAGCGCATTGCAAAGAAGGAATTTCATGAGAGAGACAAAGTACTTCTATTCAATTCAAGACTTCGGCTATTTCCAGGAAAGCTTCGAACGAGATGGTCCGGTCCCTTCACAGTTCAGAAAGTTCAACCTTATGGTGTCATCACTATTTGGACAGAACGAACTGGGAGTCTCACAGTAAACGGGCACCGCCTCAAGCACTATTTCAAATATTAGCGGGTCGAAAGAGAGGAAGTTCTAGCTCTTTCAGACCCCCCAGATATGCAACTCTGAAAACTCTCATGGTCGAGCTACCGACCCTAAACTAGTGCTCTTGGGAGGCAACCTAAGTTTTTGCTTGATTTTAGTTTTTATGCATAGTTTCTCCATGGTTGTTAGTTAGTGTTTTAGACTATTAATTTCTTTTTCATTTTATTTTTGGTTTTCTAGACGGGATTGCTACTAGTTTGATTCTCTTTATGATGTAGGATGAAGATGTAGGGCGTGGGAATTTTTCCAGAATTTTTCAAGATGATCAGTCCAAATCACGGCCTGGTGAACCCGAATTTCAGCACGTGCAGGAACCCCCCAGTGAGCTTCACAGGCAGGTGAACCCCACGGGGTTCACCATCTTTCCGATGACCAAAAAAATCTCCAGAACGCTTCGCGGGTCGGTGAACCCCAACGGGTTCACCCGTGCTTCTGATTGCAACTGCCCGAATCAGCATACTTCACGGGCGAGTGAACCCAGGCGGGTTCACTGGAATTTCAACCTATGTTCACCCGAAGCTAGGGCACACGCGCACGAGTTCCAAATACAGAAGAAGATCTCTCCAGGTCAGATCTGAGTTTCCTTGCAAGCGGGACAAGTTCTTCTTCAACTTCGTCCCTGATTCTCAGGACGCAAGATTTCACGTATTTTCGCCGCCACTTCCCGATTTCAATGAAGACAACTAGATCGCGCCGCCTTCCCTCGCTCTCAACACTCCAAGGCGATCTCTCAGGTTCTGTTTAAGGTTCCTAGCAAGCATCTTTTGCACCGGATTTCTGAGTCGCCTGCTCTCCGAGTTCCTTTCTCTGCTGATCCGCCACCACTTCCATTCTGTGAGCACCTCTTCCCAGATTTTCTCGTCGCCTGTTCTCCGACGCTTCTATCCGCCGCTGCTTTCATTCCTCCTCCGACCAGTTCTTCTCTCACTGATGCTTACCAGCCATCTTCCGATCATCTCCAGCAACTATGCCTCCTAGGACGAAGGCCATGGCCAGCAAGAGAACCGCACGACCGCAACAAGCACTTTCAGATTCGTTAGCCACGGACGATGAGGAGTACGAGCCGACGCCTACTCCTCCTTCTTACCAGCCTTCTTCAGCTACACCAGGCTCCTCTTCATCTTGCCAAGGTCGAACACCAGCCAGCCGACCACAGCCCTACGTATCTCCCCCGAACGAGTTCGGGATTATCTTCCAGAATGCCGCGCATGAGGCACGGTATTAGATACTGCGACAACGCCGCGTGCTCAATACGAGGTATCTTGACCGAACCACACTATAGATGCTAGGGATGCTAGGAAACGTTGATTTGATGTATGCAGCCATAGGGTGGGAGCAATTCCAGCAGCTATATTCACCCACTTACATTGGCACCACACTGGAATTTCTGAGTTCATTAGAAGTAAAGGCAGATCCTATCATTGAGGATGATCCAGGGCATCTGTCTTTCCGCTTGGGTAATATCGAACACATCCTCACTCTTTCACAGTTTCGTAGCATTTACGATTTTCTAGAACCTTGTGCACGCAGAGTCCCTATCGAGTACAGTGAGTAGAACTTCTGGGGCACTATCACTAACGAGCACATCTACTCCGCTCGTGTAGCTCGTGCTTCCAGTCTGTGCAACCCAGTGATCAAGTACGTTCACCGCGTATTGGGCCACACCCTCTTTGGTCGTGGTGAAAGTGACAGTATGGTACGACAGACTGAGTTATTCTATATCTGATGCATGATCCACAATTTTAGAGTTGATTCTGGGTATTATTTGGCAAAGCATTTCAGCCGCGTCGCCCGTTCTTTGAGGGGGGCGATAGTAATTGGCGGCTTGATCACACCTTTGGTAGTTTCCTTAGGCATCATTCCCTACGGCACATTGGAAGCTATTGGCAACAACAGGCTCGACATCGAGTCTTGTGTTGCCATGAAGCTGATTTTACGCAATGGAGATTCTTATTGCATGACATTCAAGGGAAACCCTTTCTGCCTGCCTTTGTCAAACCCAAAGCGCACATCAGTCAAAGTCCGTGGAAACTGGCGCATCCAGCCAGTTGAGGACGCACAGCCCGATCTAGTCGACACTGCACCACCAGCACTTGGAGCATTTTCCTTTGGTGGCACCTCCTCTCACGATTCTATGATGTCTGTGTTGTAGGAAATCAGGGAGGATCAACTCCATCAACGGAAGATGATTGATAACCTGGACACCACTGTTACCCACATCCAGCAGAACCAATCTTCGCATTGGGAGTCCATGGAAGCACACATGCAGAGACAACACAAGATGATGGGATCCATCTGGGAGAGGATATCGATCATGGACGACCGGCTATCCGCACTCTCCGAGGAAACAACAGCTCGCATGAACATTTCCTCCGACGAGGAGGCCGAGCCCGACTATAGCGCACGCGGGAAGAGCAAGAGCTCCCGAGCATCTGGCTCTCGATCGCGCAAGAGGAAGTAGCCCCTCCCCCATCAGCACCGGCGTCATCATCCACTCCTCTCTCACCATGGTATTGCATAGAGGACTATGCAAACTTTTAGAGTGGGTGAGCTTTCTATACTCCGGTTTCTATTTTCTTGTCGCATGTGGCTATTTGACTATGATCGCTTGACTTTGCTATGTTTGGATGGATGGATACTTTTATTCTGTGATGGATATTTTGGCATTGTATCTTATATGCCATTTTATTCGTGGGCCTGGTCCACTTCTTCAGGCCCCACTCTGTGACAGACTTGTATGACATTATTTTTCTTGCTTGCGTCCGCACTTTGTTATGGTTATTATGTTTTTCGTTCATGCCACTTTGTTATGGTTATTATGCTTTTCATTCATGCTGTGTTAATTTTTCCATGAGTTTGCGTTTGCATGTGTATGAGTCTTGTCTTCTCAAGGCTATTTCAAAGTTTTGAGCATTTTGAGTTGAATGCATAATTGGGTAGGAATAATCAAAGAATTAAGTCTGGAGTGATACCTCCTTGTTAGAAATACTGTTTGATAATATCCATATGTTCTATGATTTAGAAATTTTGTGATTTGGATTAATTTTGAGATGTTCATTAGTGGGTCAAACATTTCTATGACTGTTTAATCAACTCAAGCTTGCAACTTACATAAGAATCATATAGAGACGCATATTTGCTTAGTTATTCTTTGAATTCCTTTCTGTTGTTGGGGAGACACAGCATTTGTTAAAAAAGGATATGCTATCAACTGCCGAAAAAAAAAATCATATTGCTCACCCTTAGATTCCTCTACTTGGCACTGCGCAAAATTGGCAGTGGTACCGAAGGACATGAGTTGAAATCTAAAGGATATTAAATTGAAATCAATAAAAAAGACTCCTCTACTTGGCATTGCGGAAAATTGGCAATGGTACCTAAGGTTATGAGTTGAAGTCTATCGCAATAATTAGTATATCATACCCTGATGAAACATTTGAGTTAACCCCAATGATTTGACTAGGAAGGATTGGAATCGCATGAGTGTTTTGTGTGAGCTTAATTGAATCCTATGTTTGTTGCTTACTAGGTTGTTTGGCATCTAGTTATTGTGGGATCAAACTGTTGAACACTTGAGGCAACCATTTACTTAATTTCTCCGGATTAGATATTAGATTGTTATTAAATGTTTTTTTTAACTTGGATGTATATCTTGACACAAAAGATTACTTTTATACCAAACATGTATTTCATCTTATTTTATTGCTTGAGGACAAGCAAAGATTTAAGTCTGAAGTATTTTGATGAATCGCATTTTGGTAGTGTTTTTCCGTTGTATTTCATGACAAATCTAGACTTATTTTAACACCTTTATACTCATTATAGCATTATTTCCTTCATATCTTCGGAATCTTCACTTTTTGGCACTTTTATGGAATTTCAGGTAAAAACACCCTTTTGTTGACATATTTTGGAGATTCTGAGGCCATGGGACGATTTCTTGTGTGACAACGATATCGCCCGTCAAATTTGAGCTCATTCAGAGTTTGCCTGAGAATCACGGCCAGGGGTTCACCATCCTAGTCGCCAGCCAGCGAAACTCACAGAGAGCATCACGGCCAGGTGAACCCAGCGGGGTTCACCAGAATTCCTTCAGGCCGAAAATAATCTAGAGGACATCACAGCTAGGTGAACCCGGCGGGGTTCACCGCGCTTCTTTCAGCCGAACTCACAGAATGAATCACAGCCAGGTGAACCCGGCGGGGTTCACTCGTGATTCTGATCTAGGCTCGCGCACGGACCCAACCTATACTCGGTTTTCCTTCGATTTCTCACCCGTTCGGAGTCCAAATTCGGCAAGTAAGGTGTCTATGGAAAGCTCTTTCAGAGGCAAACGCATATGATATAAAATCCCTAATTTTCTTACCCTAATTATCGAGTAATCACGCAAGGAAGCTCCACGGGTGGAAGAACACGACGACGAGGCGATTTTTGGAGATTTTCGGAGATTGAGACACAAGATCATCACGATTTCTTCAGGATTCCTTCGGTTCATCGTCTCCTTCCTCTTAGATTCATTTCCTTATACTTTACCTTTCATTAAAAGAGAGATTTTGAGTGCTTCAATGATGATTATAGCGTAAACCCTATTTCGGGGCTTGGTTGAAGCCCTTTGATGATTCTGATCGCAAACTTTGTATCTATTTTCGTTATTTGGAATGAATTGTGAGCATATTTTACTTTGATGTATTTACTTCGTGATTTTACCTTGGCCGAGTATTTTCACGTGTTAGCCGTTACGATTCATATCGAGAGAATGATCGTAAGGGTGGAATCTCTTAGTAAAACTTGCAAGACCCCGACACGAGAGTGCTTGGTCTTCGCTCGAGGATCTCACAGTCTGCCATAGAACTCATTGGGTTCGTCTTAGAACGATCCACCGTGAGAGTAGGAGGTCGGTCTAAGACGAACACCGGGCTGTACACTCGAGAGAGGGCACCTTGTACCCTAGGGTTTGACTCCTTGTGCAAAACCAATAAACCAAATAATTAATATCTTTCTTGTGTGATTAAGATTATCATTGTGGTGGAAACCGTAGCCCTGATATCTCTCTCATATTTGACTTTTGCCAACGTAGTAGCAATTGCTTGTTTTCGATTTCTGTCTTCAAACCCAATTTCGATTCGCCAAGCTATTAGGACTCGGATTTTCTGGTATTTAACCTTGTTCCCTATGGGATTCGATATCTTTTATATTACTTCGACATAATCGTGCACTTGCGGGACGTGTCATGACGCCAAGCTCTGGTGGCGCACCCTAGTGGCACCTGCAGGAGAAGAGGTACCACGAGATAGTTCTTGGGAAGAATTAAAGGCGGAACTCAAGACTCAGTTCCGGCCTACTGATCCAACGAAGGCAGCACGCGACGCTCTTCAGCACATCAGGCATACAGGGACTATCCGTGAATACGTCAAGGCCTATTCGGCGGCGATGCTGGAGATTCCGGATATGTCCGAGGAGGAAAGAATGTATTGGTTCCTAGATCGATTGCAGACATGGGCAGAGCTTGAAGTCAGGTGACACTCGCCCAGGAACCTAAAGGAGGCTATGACTATTGCTGATGGACTTGTGGATTTACGGAGTAGGGCGGCACCCGCCCCTGCTCCTACTGGCACATCCAAGTCCCGCTCCCCTCGCAGGACTAAGGGGAAGCGACCAGCCTCTACCTCTCGGCCTAAGCCGAGTAAAGCAGGACATGGTCAGAAGAAGACTTGGACGGAGAGGAATAATTCAGGTGCTGGACCTCCACGGCCACATGTTTCCAGATCTCCGCCCAGAGACACAGGAAAACAGATCAGATGCTTCCTTTGTAAGGGGCCCCACAGCATGCGTAATTGCCCAAGAGGAGACACTCTAGCAGCTATTGTTGAAAGAGAGTCTCACCAGAAATCTGATGATCCTGTGACCACTGTTAATCCACTAGTGATTAACGCCATTGCAACGACGACGGTGATGAACAAGAAGCTCCTGTACGTGGAGATGAGCATGAACTCACATCGAGTTTATGCCATGGTTGATAGTGGAGCTTCACATGTTTTTGTGTCCGAGCGGATGGCACCTCAGTTAGGCTTGCGCTTGTCCCCAGTGCAAGACCGAGTGAAGACGGTTAACGCAGAGGAGCGACAGATCGTCGGGATATCTTATGATACTCCTATTATTTTCGGCGACTGGAGTGGACGACATCACGTTCGAGTAGTTACTCTAGATGATTTCGATGTGATCATCGGACTTGATCTTTTGAGGAAGATGAAGGCGGCAGTGACACCTCATCTGGATGGTGTCCTGATTTTGGATGAAAGACATCCATGCTTGGTGAGATGTCTTCATTTGGAGGGACCACAGACACAGACTTGATCGAGTAGAGGAGGAGTGCGGGGTGGCGCTATTTCTGCAGCCACCCTGGAGACAGGTGTACGCCGGGGTGAGTTGACTTATCTGGCCACTTGGGTGACGACCGAAGTTGAGAGTCAAGATGGTGTACCAGAAGAAGTGGCAGATCTCCTTAAGGAGTACAAGGACATCATACCTCCTGAATTGCCCAAGGAATTGCCTCCACGACGTGCGATTGATCACCGCATAGAGCTAATTCCTGGGACCACTCCCTCATGCAGACCTCCATACCGCATGCCTCCTACAGAGCTTGCAGAGCTTAGGAAGCAATTGGATGAACTCCTGGCAGCAGGGTTCGTCCAACCCTAAAAATCACCATTTGGAGCCCCCGTGCTATTTCAAAAGAAGATAGACGGTAGCTTGAGATTTTGCGTCGACTATCGGGCTTTGAATAAGATCACAGTGAGGAATCGATATTCAATTCCTCATATCCAGGATCTCCTAGACAGACTTGCTGGCACATCTATCTTCACCAAACTGGACCTGAGATCAGGATATTGGCAGGTGCGCATAGCGGAAGGAGATGAGCCGAAGACAGCTTGTGTGACGAGGTATGGTGCCTACGAGTTCTTAGTTATGCCATTCGGCTTAACTAATGCACCAGCCACTTTCTCCCATCTGATGAACGATGTCTTAGCACAGTTGTTAGATGACTTTGTAGTTGTCTACTTGGATGACATCGTAGTGTACTCAGCTACAATGAAAGAGCACATAGTACACCTGAAGACAGTCTTCCAGCGAATGAGGGACCATCAGCTGTACTTGAAGAGGGAGAAGTGCTCTTTTGCTGCCCGTGAGATCTAGTTTCTGGGCTATGTTGTTGGTCATGGCACTGTCCAGATGGTTCCTGAGAAGGTTAAGGCTATTGTCGAGTGGCCTACACCTTCCTCTCCCACAGAGCTCAAATCTTTCCTTGGAGTGGGGAACTTTTATAGGAAGTTTATCCAAGGATACTCTAAGATTGCAGCTCCACTATCAGACCTCCTGAAGAAAGATACTCAGTGGCATTGGAAAGAACAACATCAGACTGCTATGGACAAGTTAAAAAGCAGAATCGCCTCTGAGCCAATTCTTCGCATGCCAGACTTTGGGCGCCCATTCGAAGTCCATACAGACGCTTCAGATAAAGCGATTGGAGGAGTCTTACTACAGGAGGGACATCCCATAGCATTTGAGAGTAGGAAGTTGAGTCCAGTAGAGCAGCGCTACTCGGCTCATGAGAAGAAGACGGTCGCCGTTATTCATTGCCTTCGCACTTGGCGCGTCTACCTTCTTGGTAGCGTTTTCGTGGTGAAGACCGACAACATTGCCAACACGTACTTCACCACACAGAAGAAGCTCGAGAAGCTCTCACCGAAGCAGGCGAGATGGCAAGAATTCCTCGCCGAGTTTGATTTCCAGTGGGAACATAAACCAAGGCGAGCGAATATTGTTCCTGATGCTCTTAGTCGCATGTGTACATTGGTGCTTGCAACTCTCACAAGGATTGAGGGTGATCTCCTCAAGCGTATTCGGCAAGCTGCAGGACTCGACACCAGATATCAGTGGTTGTTAGCTGATACGAAAGAAGGCAAGGTCCGCAGATTCTTTGTTGAAGGTGGAGACCTACTTATGGTCGAAGGCGGTCGACCTTTTGTTCCGGCAACCGGCGGACTATGTCGCGAGCTTATGAGGGAGCTCCAAAACACTACATGGAGTGGTCATCCAGGACAGCGTAGGATGTTGGCGCTTATGTCCAGATCATGCTATTGGCCTCCATGCGAGCCGATATTGATCATTACGTCCGCACCTGCTTGATCTGCCAACAATATAAAGTTGACGGACGGCGTGAAGCAGGACTACTTCAGCCTCTACCAGTACCGGAACACTCATAGACTTCAGTTTCCATGGACTTTATCACAGGATTGCCGAAAGTCGATGGTAAAGCCTCAGTGTTAGTGGTGGTGGATAGACTTTCAAAATATTCAATGTTCATCGCAGCACCAGAGCCTTGTTCAGCTAAGGACATGGCTGAACTCTTCTTCAAGTATGTGGTGAAACAATTTGGGCTTCCACTTGACATCATCTCCGACAGAGACGCCAGATTCACAGGGAACTTTTGGACATCATTGTTCAAAACACTTGGCTCGGAGTTGAAGTTTTCAACAGCAAATCACCCTCAGACTGATGGTCAGACAAAGAGGGTGAATGCGTTGTTAGAAGAGTATCTTTGACCTTTCGTGACAGCAAGCCAGCACAATTGGGTGTCTCTCCTCGACACAGCGCAGTTTGCTTATAACTTGCAGCGGTCTTCATCCACAGGGAAGACCCCCTTTGAGATTGTCTTAGGACGGCAGCCCCTTACACCAGTAGACATAATTCAGCAGACAGAGGGCGAGTGCCCAGCAGCGTTTCGGGTGGCTAAGGAGCGTGCTGAGGTGCTCCAGGAGGCTCGTGATAGCTTAGAGCATGCTGCAAGAAGGATGCAGCACTACACCAATCAAAGCCGAAGAGATGAAAATTTTGAGGTTGGGGATCTAGTTTTGTTGAAACTAACACCTCAAATGTGGAAGAAAATATCTGCTAAATCAGCGCACAGGAGTTTGATACAGAGATATGATGGACCTTTCGAGGTCTTACAGCGGATTGGCGCAGTGGCTTATAGATTGAAACTCCCATATCGTTTGAAGCTACATCCGACGTTTCACGTGAGTTTTCTAAAGAAATTTCATATAGATGAAGGAGAACCTAGTATAGCTCAGGGACGTCAGGCTCCACCAAGTGTTAGAGTGGAATTTGACAAAAAAAATAGAAAAAATTTTAAATCATAAAACACTTGGCAAGCAGAAATCGAAGAATGGAGTTTCTCATCCAATGGGAAGGCACACCTAAGGAAGAAGCACGATGGGAAAAAGCTTCCAACCTATGGCAGTTTGAGGAGCAGATAAAAGATTATCTGGATGGCCTGTCGTCGAGGGCGACGACGAACACAGGTGGGGGAGAATGTGATGCCCCCGGGTTTTAGCATGAATCCCAAAGCACATTGAGCGCGGCAGATGACGTTGATTCCGGGTCATCTGGCGCGGTGGACAGGCATTGAGATTGCCTGAGCTCGAGTCCACCAAGGGTCGACCTGACTGGTCACCCTAAATTGGGGGTTTGAGCGAAGGACGCGTAATAGTGACGCGGACACTTGCCCTAACACGTGCGAAGGGTGTGCACGTAACATGGGTTTGGACCCAACCTTCATATTGAACCGTTGGCGAGCCCATGGTCCGACTTATGTCGGGCCCTGGTGGTGCACACGTGGTGACACGTGGTGTGTGTGTGGGCGGCGCCCTAGGTTATAAATAAACCTTAGGGGCCGCGGGGTGGCGTCAACTATTGACGAGTCTAGGTTTTCCTAGAGCAAACTGAGCTTACGGCCGGAGACCTAGACGAGGGATAGGGAAGCGCGGTGCGTTTCTCCGGTTCCACACACACACGCACCATCGGGGTGTCACACATAGCGAGAAGAGGCGGCGTTCGTTTGCACGCACACGGACGTTGACAAAACAGAGGAAAGGAAGTGGGCGCATCCTCCTTCCCGACAGCGGATTCTCTCCTGGTGACAGCAGGAGCGGCGACGATCTTCAGGCGGCTCCCCGGGCGACGTCCGGCGGCAGGCGGCGAGGCTAGGCGGCGTACGGAGTACGCTCGGCGCCGTTTGCGGTGTCCAGGCGTGTCCGCGCGACCCGGCGACGCCAACGAGCAGGTGGCTCATCCTTGGCGTCGGCGGCTTCATCCTCACCGGCGAACGCCCCAGGCAGCCCGTCGTCGACATCCGACAGCAGTGCGACTTCTCCCAGGCGTCTCCGTCCTTCCCGACGTGAGGCGACATCAAGCGGTAGCGTTCGAGGCGGCGGCTCGGCGACCCGATTAGGGTTCCGATCGAGGCGGCGGCGCGGCGCTAGGGTTCCGGTGAACCCATCGGCGTCGGCTGGGCGACCAGCAGTGGCCGGCAGTGAACGCTAGACGGTGAGCGTGGGTAGAGGCAGACGCGTGAAGGAGAAGGGGGAGAAGCTGCTCGCGTGCGTGCGTGCGGTGTCATGCATGGCAAAAGCTGCACACGTGGTTCTCACGTGCTGGGCTACTGTTTGGGGATCTTTGGGTCCTTACGACACATCATCTTCGACCGTCCGAGGCACGAGGAGCGAGGCACGCTACAAGGGTAATATCTAACCTCCTCGGACTTAGAAATTAACTGTTGTACCTGCATCGTCGGTCCAGCTCTTTCTGGGCTTTCTACTCGACCGGCCTCTTCTGATTATTGTGTGAGCCCATATAGGACTAGCTGCTTAATAACTGCTATTATTCGGCCCGGCCCCTCGAAGGGTCGGCCTTGCTTGCTGTTGCGCATAGGTCCAGTTAATTATCCGTCGGCCCGATTTGGGTATTACGATGAGTGAGGAGTGCGGGCTGAGAGATTTAGTGGTGTGACTTCTGTGAGCGTACTTGTAGGGGCGGTGAGTCACCGAACCCCTCTTGGACACGGGTGATTGAGTGTCCTTGTGCTTCCGCTTAAGTGTCCATAATCGGACACTTCACTCTAGATTAGGGCTTGGGGGCTTCGAAAGAAGTTCTGCCGGTCTCGGTGCAAGTTTTTTAGTTAAAAGAAAAATTGCTCGTGACAGTAGGATAGACTATATCTACTATAAAATACAGCCTATTCATGATAGCATTACTTTATCCACTATAAAATAGATTGTATCAATCATAGCATAAGCTCTATCAACTATAAAATGGAGTCTACCCTGATAGCATAACTCTATCCACTATAAAATAAATTGTATACATCATAGCATAAAGTCTATCCACCATAGCCTAAACTCTATCCACAAGTGTGTTGTTTATCCACAAATTATAGTATCCTATCCATGATGAAACTACTTTATCCATAATGACACAGGTAAAAATAACAATCAGGGTTTACAAATAAATATCAATTTCAAATGACTATCCAATATCATTCAAATATCCATTACAAATAAATATCCAATGGCTTCGACTACAAAATAGGAAGGAGGCTTAGTTAACTTTCTATAAGCAACTAATGAACAACTACACATTTTTGCTGATGCAACCTGTTTCCTACTATCACGCGTGATTCACGCCACAGAGAAGAATGCAACCCTAGGGAAGAAAAAGACACCAAGCTCTAGGGTCTCCGGTGAGAGGTCGACGAGGACAAAGGAAAATTTTTTCAAGATGAGAGGCAAGAGAATGAGAAAGCTGAAGCCGAGAGTGTGGAAAAAATTTTCCTATGGAAGGAAAAAAACCCCAAACTCTAGCGTCTCTAGCGAAAGGTCAGCGAGAATGAGAAAAAAATTTTTAAAGGTAAGAGGCAAGAGAGTGAGTGAGCAGGAGCTGAGAGTGAGAAAAAAAAACACTAAGCTCTACGGTCTCCAATGAGAGGTTGGAAAGACCGAGAGAAAATTTTTTTCAAGGTGAGAGGCAAGAGAGTGAGAGAGCATGAGCTGAGAGTGAGGAAAAATTTTCTAGCGTAAAAGAAAGAGAGCGCAGGTTAATGAAATTCTAAAACTAACTAGGGTTAATTGTACCGTCGAGTAATGAGGCATTAACACAGCTAACAGATGCCCCTCGATTTTCTCCAATTGGCATTGTTGCTCCTCTCTCGGTGCCCCTTGAGTGTCTACAGCCAATGATATTGCCCCTCTATGGCCGTCACTTCTCTCTGGTCAGCGTCCCTTGATCGTCTCCAGCTAGCATTGTCGCTCCTCCCTAGCTGACGCATCTTGTCACTCCTCTCCCTGTGGCCGGCGCATCACGATGCTCCTCTCCCTACAGCCGGCACTTGATAATATTTTGATTCTTTCATGCTATGTCTCAAGAACCTCTCAAATGTTGAATGGGATTGTGGCACTCTGCTCATCACCGACAAAGAATGGAACATAGCTAAAAGGAGAATTTGTTGGAGGATCAGACATTGGAGACGAGGATTTTTGTACTATGTAAGCTATATATAGCTAGTATTCAAAGGATTTTTATTTTTTTTCAGTAAGCATCATGTGAATGGAAAATTCCAATCAGTTTCTACAGTTGTAGTGGACTTTTACAATGGCAGCAAGATGCAATCAAAATTTAAACATGTATTTGACTTTTGTATGGCTAAATAAGGGTGTCAATGGGTACCCGATCTCGCGGGTACCCGACCCGACCCGACCCGTTTATGGCAGGTTCGGGTACCTGATTAGCTAATCGGGTCGGGTTCGGGTTTACCCCCATGGGTACCCGCGGGTACCCGATATCCGATTATATATAATAAAAAAATAAAATTTTATATTTATATATATTTATATAATAAAATAATTTTTAACAAATATATTTTTTATTATTAATATTATTTTATAATTATATTTTATAAAAATTATTTAATAGTAAATCTTTTAATTTAAACGGGTACCCGCGGGTACCAGTTTAAATACCCGACTCGGGTTTAGTCGGGTTCGAGTTTGGGTCGGGTCGGGTTGGGTCGGGTTGGGTCGGGTTCGGATTTGGCCAAAATGTGCGGGTACCCAACCCGTTGACATCCCTACAAGCTAAATGTCAAATTTAAATAATGTAGCTTGATGTTGATTCGATTTACAACTTGGAGTTAGAACTGAGGCTTGATATCAAACCTAAACTTGATAGCTTGATGCAAGGTTTGTGTAGTTGTAGTGGACTCATTTGGGAGCGAGATGCATCAAATATTTTGTTTTTTTTTATAGATTTAGTGGTTGATAACTTGATGGCTTTTTAGACCGATTCAATGCTATTTTTTTTGTCTACACTTATTTAATTTAGTGGTAGCTCACAATGGTGTTAATTCAGCTCATGTTAGCCTTAGTTTATAACTATTGAATATTATTACTCCTTCTTAGTTGACAAATTAGACAAACTGTATGAGCTAATATGAACTTTTTTATGTGTTGATTCTACCATAATTGAGTGAGGTTTTATCATTATTCAGTAATGTTCTACATTAATTAAATGAGATTATACCTTAATTGAGTGAGATTTTACCTTAATTAATAAAAGTTCTACTAAAATTGAGTAAAGTTCTACCATAATTGACTGAGGTTCTACGTTATTTGAATAAGATTCTATCATAATTGAGTAATATTTTACCATAATTGAGTGAAATTCTACCATATTTGAATGGGTTCTATAATAGGGTTTTATCATAATTTAAGAAGGTTTTACCAAAACTTAATGAGGTTATATCACTTTTGAATAGGTTCATAAATTAATGGGTTCTACCATATTTGAATGGATTCTACCATTTTTGCTTATTCAACCTGTTACCTATTATCACGCCATAGAGAATAATGCAACCCTAGGGAAGAAAAAGACACCAAGCTCTAGGGTCTCCGGCGAGAGGTCGACGAGGACAAAGGAAAATTTTTTCAAGGTGAGAGGCAAGAGAATGAGAAAGTAAGAGCTGAGAGTGGAAAAAATTTCCTTGGGGAAGAAAAAAAACACCAAGCTCTAGGGTCTCTAGCAAAAGGTCGGCGATAATGAGAAAAATTTTTTTAAAGGTAAGAGGCTAGAGAGTGAGAGAGCAGGAACTGAGAGTGAGAAAAAAAACACTAACCTCTAGGGTCTCCGATGAGAGGTTGAAGGCCGAGAGAAAATTTTTTCAAGGTGAGAGGCAAGAGAGTGAGAGAGCATGAGTTAAGAGTGAGGAAAAAATTTCTAGCGTGAAAGAAAGAGAGAGCACAAGTTAAGAAAAATCTAAAACTAACTAGGGTTCTCACAATGCTTTAGGATTCATGAATTTAGGCTTATTTAAGATCTGGTTCTAAACTCCAAGGGGGCATTGCCAAAGATTTTTCGGAAGGGGCGTGCCAGAAAAATCTTCTCGACAGGGCCCCTACCTAAATGCCTTTAGGCAGGGACCATTTCGATCATTGGATTAAAATAATTATGGGAATCTCAAAGCTCCACCTCAAACGGCTAAAAATTAATTTTTCATCTCCTCCAGTCACACAAAGCCCTCACCCCTTATGCTTGAACCTCTTCTACTCTCATTACACCAGCTCTCGACGATGCGTCTCTTCGATAGGTGCCCCTCGATTGTCTCCAATTGGCGTTGTCGCTCCTCTCCCAGCACCCATCGAGTGTCTACAGCCAACGATATCGCCCCTCTACGACCGTCACTCCTCTCTGGCCGGCGTCCCTCAATCATCTCCAGCTGGCATTGTCGCTCCTCCCTAGCTGACGCGTCTCGTTGCTCCTCTCCCTATGGCCGGCACGTCACGATGCTCCTCTCCCTGCAACCGACACTTGATAATATTTTGATTCTTTCATGCTATGTCTCAAGAACCTCTGAAATGTTGAATGGGATTGTGGCACTCTGCTCATCACCGACAAAGAATGGAACATAGCTAAAAGGAGAATTGTTGGAGGATCAGACATTGGAGAAGAGGATTTTTGTACTATATAAGCTGTATATACCTAGTATCAAAGGATTTTTGTTTTTTTTTTCATTAAGCATCATGTAAATGGAAAAATCCAATCAGTTTCTGCAGTTGTAGTGGACTTTTACAATGGCAGCAAGGTGCAATCAGAATTTAAACATGTATTTGACTTTTGTATAGCTAAATGTCAAATTTAAATTCAATATAGCTTGATGTTGATTCGATTTACAACTTGGAGTTAGAACTGAGGCTTGATAGCTTGATGCAAGGTTTGTGTAGTTGTAGTGGACTCATTTGGGAGCGAGATGCATCAAATTTTTTGTTTTTATTTTTGTAGATTTAGTGGTTGATAACTTGATGGCTTTTTAGACCGATTCAATACTATTTTTTTTTCTACACTTAGTTAATTTAGTGACAGCTCACAATAGTGTTAATTCAGCTCATGCTAGCATTAGTTTATAGCTATTAAATATTATTACTCCTTCTTAGTTGACAAATTAGATAAATTGTATGGGCTAATATGAACTTTTCCATGTGTTGGTTCTACCATAATTGAGTGAGGTTCTATCATTATTGAGTGAGGTTCTACATTAATTGAACAAGATTATACCTTAATTGAGTAAGATTTTACCTTCATTGATAAAAGTTCTACTAAAATTGAGTAAAGTTCTACCATAATTGAGTGAGGTTCTACGTTATTTAAATGAGATTCTATTATAATTGAGTAATATTCTACCATAATTGAGTAAAGTTCTACCATATTTGGATGAGGTTCTATAATAGGGTTGTATCATAATTTAAGAAGGTTTTACCAACTGGGGTTCTATCATTTTTGAATAGGTTCTGCCATAAATTAATGGGTTCTACCATATGAATGGATTCTACCATAATCAAAATAGGTTCTACACTTCTACCAAAATATATTTGACTTTGCTGGCTGCTTATAAATTAATTACAATATCCATCGGCACCTCGAAACATGGCCCCAAACTTGAGCGAAGTCTCCGACGACATCCTCACCGTCGGGGGTTTCCAAGAGCCATCGGCTTTTTCCCTAAGAGGCCGCAGCCTCACGGTTCACGGCCACCCTTTCCTCCTCGATGTACCTCCCAATATCACCCTCGCTAACAATGTTTGCAAGGCCAGGGACGGCTGCTTCGTCGGCTTTTCGTGCGACACTTGCCAGAGCCGGCACATCGTCCCGCTGGGCCGGCTGCTAGGCATTCGCTTCATGAGCATCTTCCGATTCAAGGTGTGGTGGACGACCCTTTGGGTGGGCAACCGGGGGCGCGACGTCGAGAACGAGACCCAGTTCCTGATGCTCGACCACTGCCCCGACTCCGGCCGTCCTTACGTATTGCTCCTCCCGCTCGTCGATGGCCCCTTTCGGGCCTCCTTCCAACCGGGCCCTGGGGACAACGACTACGTGGACATCTGCGCGGAGAGCGGGTCCACCAAGGTGACGAGCAGTGCGTTCGGAAGCGCCCTGTACATGCACGCTGGCCACGATCCTTTCGCGCTCACCAAGGACGCCATGAGAGCGGTCAAAACCCACCTGGGAACCTTCAACCTGCTGGAGGAGAAGACGCCGCCGGGAATCGTGGACAAGTTCGGGTGGTGCACCTGGGACGCCTTCTACCTCAAGGTGCAACCGGAAGGCGTGTGGGAGGGGGTGAAGGGGCTCGCGGAGGGCGGATGCCCTCCCGGCCTCGTCCTCATCGACGATGGCTGGCAATCCATCGCCCACGACGACGACGACGACGCCGCCAAGGGCCCGGAAGAAGCCATGAACCGAACGTCCGCAGGGGAGCAGATGCCCTGCAGGCTTTTTAGGTTCGAGGAGAACCACAAGTTCGGAGAGTACAAGAGCAAGCAGGGCAGCGGAGCAACCGGCATGGGCGCGTTCGTGAGCGACCTCAAGACCGCCTTCGCGAGCGTGGAGCACGTGTACGTGTGGCACGCGCTGTGTGGCTACTGGGGCGGACTGAGACCGCGCGCGCCGGGGCTGCCTCCCGCGCTTCTGGTGAAGCCAAGGCTCACGCCGGGGCTACAGCTGATGATGGAGGACCTCGCCGTCGACAAGATCGTCAACAACGGCGTGGGACTGGTGCGCCGGAGAAAGTGGCGGAGCTTTACCACGGCCTGCACTCCTACCTGCAGTCGGTGGGAATTGACGGCGTCAAGGTCGACGTTACACAGGTTAGTTCTTTTTGGTTTACTAGTAGGTAATAGCGATCCAATTAAACAAATTGATTGCACAAATGATTTTATTGTGGTATGAATCATAGTAATTCATTCACCTCTCTATCAAACTTTCCTAGCAAAAAGATGCAGAAGTTTTTGTGGGACACGTGTAGTACATTAATGTTCATTTCTGTATCTGATTTTACGCGTTGCGGGACACGTGCAGATTTTAGAGATGATTTGCGAAGACTCCGGCGGGCGGGTGGAGCTGGCCAGGGCGTACTACAGAGCCCTGACGGAGTCGATGAAAAAACACTTGGGCGGAAACGGGGCCATTGCCAGCATGGCGCACTGCAACGACTTCATGTTTCTGGCTACGGACTCCATCTGCCTCGGCCGCGTCGGTACGCATGCAATCGCAGGGTCCTGTCAATGAATTAGTAGCGCTTATCCTATCAAATTGTAAACGCACGAACAAAAACAGGGGATGACTTCTGGAGCACGGACCCCTCAGGTGACCCCAATGGCACCTTTTGGCTTCAGGGGTGCCACATGGTGCACTGCGCCTACAACAGCCTGTGGATGGGCAACTTCATACACCCAGACTGGGACATGTTCCAGTCCACTCACCCCTGCGCAGCCTTCCACGCTGCCTCCCGCGCCATCTCCGGCGGACCCATCTACGTCAGCGACTCCGTCGGCAACCATGACTTCAGCCTCCTCAAATCCATGGCCCTGCCCGATGGCACCATCCTCCGCTGCGACCACTACGCCCTCCCCACCAGGGATTGCCTCTTTCACAACCCACTGCAGGCAGCCAACACAGTGCTCAAAATTTGGAACCTGAACAAGGTTTGCAACCGCATGGCATTAAAATTCATGGTCGTGTTATATACCATCTGATCATATTAATACTGGCTGGCTTCAGTTCACCGGTGTTCTCGGAGCCTTCAACTGCCAAGGCGGAGGATGGTGCCGCCAAGAACGGAGGAACAAGATGGCACCTGAGTGTTCTCGCACCTTGACGGTGAGAGCAAGCCCGATGGACATCGAGTGGCGCAATGGAAACAAGCCATTCCCTGTCGAGGGAGTCCAAGTCTTCGCAGTCTACCTGTTTCGAGCTGCGAAGCTGGTGCTAATGGAACCCAACGAGATGGTGGAGGTCACTCTGGAATCGTTCACATACGAGCTCCTAACAGTGTCTCCCATGAGATCCCTGCAGCCGTCGTCGTCCAAGGAGGCAATCCAATTTGCTCCCCTCGGATTAGTGAATATGTTGAACTCTGGCGGCGCCATTCAGACATGCAAAGCGGAGGATTCCAACGTAGTGATAGAGGTAAAGGGTGCAGGAGAGATGAAGGTCTTCTCGTCGGCTAGGCCTGTGCAGTGCCGGATAAATGGAGAGGAAGCCACGTACGCGTACAGCAACAACATGGTTTCCTTGCAAGTTCCATGGTCGGGCTCTTCTTCCAAGTGGAACCGCGTTGAATACTCTTTCTAACCAAATAAATATATGTGCATCTATCTATTCTCACCTCAGCTTGCTGATTAGTATTTGAAATGCACCATATTTCTCTCGCTGGGTTATCTAATTATATACACTTGTCGTAAAAATCTTTTGTATTAAATGTTAAATTTTTATGAAGGTGAAACAAAAATTTTACTTTTAATTGGTATTAGAGCATTGTTTAATACACTATTCGCTATTAAAGTTTAAGTTTCTCCATTACAAGTGTTCTTACAAATTTTACTCTCCTACTCATCATCGCTACTCATCTCTTCACTTTGGTCGTCCTCATGAGTGTGATTGTCCTAGCCAAATTTATCATGAAGTTACTCTTCAACACAATCAATCTGCCTTATCACTTCATGGACTAGGCGCGGATTTTTTTTTTTTTTTTTTTTATGGGCTAGGCGCGTTTGTTTATTTGTCTTCATGTCAGGGGCTTGCAATGTCGCGAGCACTGGATCAGATAAACAGGAACTACCTATATCCATCGCTGAGAAAGGACATCTGTGATGAGAGGTGGCTGTTCTCTCTTAGGTCCAGCTTGCTCACACGTCATTAAGACGCAATTTCTCTTGTTTCTAATGATGGTGCACAAGTATTTGGTGGAGAAAGTGGGCGGGAGCTATTCTTGAAGAGGAGGCAAAGACCATCCTTTGTCTTGGCTATCATCTAGATGGCTATGAAGGTGTCTACATCAATGCAAGTCTCTCCTATAAAATGACTCAGACCAAAAATATTTATGCGGCCCTCAAGATGAATGCCGCCTTTGGTAGCATGAGCTACTTTCATAAATTGCTTGTCCAAACAAAATGTAGTATTCATTCAATACTCGTAAAGCATAGCTCAAATAATGAATAATTCAGCTTGGTGGGCCATGTCATCACTATCATCCTTATAAAAAATGGTGTGCGCAAGTACGATGAATATACTGAATGCAAAGATTTGAGATTAAGGTGGCACACATGTTCTTTGCGGAGAAGTGTACCTCGCCCATAATCTCTTTCCAAAACTTGTGCTCTTGAAATGAATAAGGGGTGTATCTGGTTCTATTCTCAGGGAATCCATATGCGTTGTTTATGGTGGCAAGAGTCATAGAGTGCTCCTAGTTATGAAACCTAAAGGTGACAAGCCCTAGATCTGAATCATGTTTGTTCACCACCTGGATGAAGAGGGGCGACAAGAACTCCAATATTAGTGTGGTGATGGTGGGCAGCTACAACCTGAAAAATCTCTCCCATCCAATTTGCTAAAACATGCATTCCACATTGTCATGGATGCCAATCACATAGAAGGTTCCCATGTTAGCATACTTGGTGTTTGAGATTGGGCATGAGGCTAGCACATGATGTCTTTCTTCTTGCTTCCTATTCCTGAATCAGAGTTCCATGGTAGGTGATGGTTGTCTAAAGGACAGAGCTTTCCTCTTATAAAGGACTATTTGTTTGCTTTGGGGACATCTGAAAAATCACCAACAATGAGGTAGGGCTTCAGCCACAAGGAATTGGCTGCAGGTGGTAAGGAGAGGGCTCAGGCAATGATAGCTCACCAGAGATCAATTTTTATAAATGAAAAGACATTGAATGGCGAGATCCGGCAACAAAACCAAGAGATGTTGTGGCAATCACTTGCAATGAGATATAGAGCTGATTTGACCAGAGCTAGATTGATAAATTTAAAACTGTTTAGATAAAACAGCTTATAGTTTTTGCTGATTAATAGATTATAAGTGTTGTGTTGTACTGTTAAGTAAAAAATATGGATTCATAATGAAAACATAAGATTTTGACCACTCAATCCAGCTTATCCCATACAAGAAAGCATCAAATGACATCATATATATTACGAAGTATCTTTACTACATATTTTAAGTTATTAAACTCAAGGCAATCTGATTGCGAAGCATATCAATATCAGTAGTATGCATTGTATCCCCTGTAACTTTATTTTCTTCAGGGTTTTCAAAGGCATTTTCCACAATGTTATCAGGATTATTATCTCCTTCCTAAAAAATCTGATCAGAGTTTGTAGTTTGCCTAATATAATTATGCAGTGTCATTATAGCAATTACAATCTTGATCTGAGTTTTAAATGCAAATAAGGGCATATCGCATAATACATCCTACCTTTTCTTCCACACTCCAAAACATCTCTCAATTACACTTCTAAGAGAGGAGTGTGCCTTATTAAATACCTCTTTCAACCCTTGCGGTGGATGCCCCTATTGATATTCTTGCAAATGATACCTCACTCCTCTATACGGACCAAGGTATCCACTCATTTGTGAGTATCCAGCATCAACTAAATAGTATTTTCCTACAAATTAATATACATATCTAATTAATTAACAGAATAATCTCATATGATAACTCACTTAAAAATTTAGAGAATACCTAGAGGAGGTTTTGGAAATTATAAATTTGGGGTATTTATTGCTTTTGACAAAACACGAGCATTATGAGCAGAACCTTCATATCCAGCTAATACAAACGTAAATTACATATAAAAGTTGCATACCGCTAAGATATTCTGGGTTGGCTGACCTTTTCTTCCTATAAATTGCAGGTGATCATGAGTTGGTATAACTGCATCTATATGTGTACCATCAATAGCCCGAATACAATCCTAACAAAATAATAAGCAATACAAATGTATTATCTTCACAACTAATAATAATCAACGTAAATATAAAAATTTGAACCTAAAATAATAAATTACCTTAAAATAGGGCATGTAACGATTATCATTTAATATCTGATTTAGAAGCTCCTCAAACCCTCTATCAGAGGGCTCTATCAAAACTTTTGCAAGCTTGCATACGGATTTCAACACTTCATGAAAAATTCTGCTTATGGTTTCACTTGAATGTTGAAACCTTTCTTGTACTTGTCTATTCAATGCTCCTTGGGCTAATGTATAGATGAAGATACCAACCTTCTCAACAACAATCATCTTTCATGAGGGCCTTAAGCTATATGATCCCTCCAAATTTTGACATAGTTGTAAAAATCTTCTCGTTCCATCCTCATCATTCTCCTACACCTTTAGGATGCTCTTCTATTATTTCTTGTATCCATCTTATGCCTGTATATTCTGATGTCATGCAAGGTATTTTCGAGATATATCTTAAGTAGTATTATTCCATTGCCAAAGTTGTGTAATGAACAATATCCCAAAAATCATTAGTGCTATTTTCGATATCCAAAAGATTTTCTATGTGTTCTTCTTGTGTAGATGCATGATTACTCTTATCAAAATCCATATCTACATAAAAAAAATTATAAGCTATCAAAGAGTTCATGTAAAATTTATGGATAACACAAAGTTAATCACTATCAAAGAGTTCAACTACATGTAGCAACACAAAAGGTCCAACACTAAAGGACCATCACAAATTGAAATGTTCTTATCACTAACACCTTTTCTTCCAACAAAAAAGGCCCAACACAAAAAACACATCCAACACATAAGTAGCAACCAATACATAAGTAGTAACCAACACATAAGGCATACTCTTTATTAACCTACAGATTAATTTGAAACATTAAAAAAACACATAATCAAATATTACAAAAATATTCTTAAGTTGACATAAATTATTTTCATATCGAAATTTTGGTGGCCCACCATTCAGGAAATGCATCCACAGTCTCCAACCTCACATCCCACCCTAAACTGGTTTCTTTACTTTTCAACTCCTTCCATAATTTTCAATCCATTTTTAGTTGATCTCATTTATTTTTTAACTTCACTCTATCATATTGTAGTCCAGTAAGTTGTTGGAAATTTTGTATGACAAATTTCCATCCTTGTGCATTGAAATGGATACCAAGTCAAAATTTTTTATCGAGTGCAGTAATACAAATATCACAAAAGATTGTAGTTGTCTGAAAATTCCACATGGCATTAGCATTTTTGTTTACCATCGATACTTTAATATAAATTAGTCATAATTAATTCCACTTTCTAATAGATGAATATTGAAGTGAAACATACAATTTCTAAGACGGGGTAAGCATCAATTTCAACAATATGTATCAATTTCAAAGAATTTATGTTAACTACATTCTATTTTGAGAAACATATGAGAAAGGGTAAGCATCAAGTTTAAAAACAAACTTATAGGCATCAATCTAATGTTAATCTAGGATACCATATCAATTTATCTACATATAGGCATCAATCTAATGTTAATCTAGGATAGCAATCTAATTTATCTACGCATCAATTTATCTAAGCAATTTCAATTTATCTACTAATCACCATTTATCCAATTTATGTAGGTGTTCTGCAACCTCACAGAGGCAATGTCGTGCGACGTGCGATGCCTGGACAAGCAGATAGGGCGTGTGTCCTGCGTCCTGCGTGGCATCGTCTCCTTGCGCGAGTGTGCACCACCGCCTGCGCACGGTTGATTTCTTTTCCGGTGTACCGGACTCGTACGCGCGCTGTGCCGGCTTCGAGTCTCGGGTCTGGTCTTTGTTGCATGTTGGAGCTGGTTCGTGCAGCGATCCTCAGGAGACGCGTGGCGGTCTCCAACTCGTCAAGATGAGCAGACAGATGGCTGTCAGAGATAGGCTGAGGAGTACGTCGAGGACATTCTCCTGCCGGTCGCGCCTCGGGGTCGTTGGTTCGACCGTTTTGCCCCTGCGTGGGCCTGCTTGAGTGCGAGTCTCGCGTGTATTTTATTAACATTTTTGTTAGCCTAATTCTGAGCGTGACACTAAGCTTGATGAATTGTATAAATTTATAATTATATTTTTCACACATTTAACTTATGAGTGATATATATTAATGTTTATAGTATTCTATTTTACTTAACAAATAATTTTAAATATTATATAGTTTTTTATATAATAATATTTTATAGTACTTTTTTTTTTCATAACAATTTACGGTAATTTTATAGTAATAATATTATTTTTTACCCTACAACATAATATTTTTTAATCTACAACAATAGCATCTGCCTTAGACTCTCAAAGTGGCTCTTAGATGCTACCACATGAGGGTCAATGATATAGTAGAATTTGAGAAGTCAATATAATTAGTGTCACGCCGAGTTAATTCCAGCCGTCCACGTCACCTATTTGCCATGGGATTGTGTGCAAATCCCAATCCGACGTCAGCCAAATTCGAATCGAGAGTTTCGATTTCTGCTGCGCATTCAGATTTTCCGTTGACCTGGGTCAACACATCGAACCGGACGCCGAAACACGTTCGATCGCGTCGTCGTCTTCACCCGTTCGAACTCGTCCGCCGGCAGAAGTGGACGGGGGAAGCGTGCGGCAGGCTCGAATACGTCCGAGCCTCAGCCTTCAACCTCGCGGAAGCTTTCAATGCCTGGGAACCTCACCGTCGGAGGCTTTGGGTGGAGATAGGGAAGATGGCCGGAGCTCTCGTCGGAGAAGACAAAGGCATAGGGAAATTTATGTTTGATTACATCAAACCAGACCTACATAAACCCTCTTCCTCACCCCCTCTCTCTCACGTTGGTGGCCGCTCACACTGCCAACTTACAACTCTCTCATCCTCGCCAGAGAGAACTCATCGGCGCCTGCCTAGCGCCGGCATCAGAGCTCGGTGCTCTGGGAAGAGACCTCGCCGGCCTCTCTTCATCGCCCTCCCGGCGACAGCATCAGAGCCGTGGTTGTGGAACAGGGGAAGCACGCCGTTGGCTCCTGTCCCGCCTCCCCCTCTCTTTCCTCTCGTCGAAGCTGGAAGGAAGTTGGACTCGGCGTCTCTCAGAACAGGGGAGGACTCCTCCTTTCCCTTCTCTGTTTTCTTTCTACCCTCCATTCGTTCGTTGCCCAGCTTCTTAAGGAGGAAGGGACGCTGCCGGATATGGAAGGGAGGGACGCCGCCGGATATGGAAGGGAGGGACGTCGCCAGCTAGGGCTGTACATTCGGATCGGTAAATTCGGTATTTACCGATTTATCGATCGGTTCGGTAATTTCGGTTCGGTTAAATCGGTATCGGTAATAAATTTTTTATAAATCGGTTATCGGTATCGGTATCGGTATCGGTTAATTTTTTTTCGGTTCGGTAAATAACCGATTTTACTGATTAAGCTTTATATACGCGATTTTACCCGTTTACTCGTTTACACATTACTCATTTACTCGGTTAATCGGTAAATTCGGTATATTCGGTTCGGTAAAATAATTCGGTTTGGTAGTTTAATTGGTAAAAATATAAATATTGTTATATTTATAGGAATTAAATAATTTAAATTGGTAAATCGATAATTTACCGAATTTACCGAAAATTATTCAGTAAATTCGGTTCGGTAGATAATCGGTAAATTTCTTATTCGGTTCGGTATCGGTATTAAAATTTTTGGTAAATTTTAAATCGGTAAAATCGGTTCGGTATATTCGATATCGGCAAATACCGAATGTACACCCCTAGCGCCAGCTGGCCTTCCCTATGGAGCTTCCAAAGATCACACCTCCACGTGATCTCGTGTCGCCAGGTGCCAAATCAGCTTCCGTCGAATCCATGTGTCTCGTCTGGATCCGCGTCCGCCAATCCTGCCGGAGATAGTGCCACTGTCATCGTTGGAGATGGCGCTATGGAAGCTGCCTTTGAGCTCACCGCTGTCAATGCCTCATGCCTCGCCGGGAGAAGCCGAGGCCACCTGCCTCGTGTGCTTCTTTCAACCAGCGTTTGGGCTTAATGCAGTGGGATTGGGTCGTGACCCAATCCAATTTCATTCGGCCTAGTCCACATGCCTTTGGGCATCACAATTAGGGTTACTGCAAACTTTCTTAGGTTCCATATTAACGTAATGTGAGGAAGAGAGCTATCAAGAGAAAATCTGCGAGAGAAAAGACCTTGTGACAAAAAACTACGAGGAATAAGTCAAAATTATGACACTAATAACAAAAGATGATTACGAAAACATCTTGGCAACTACAAAGATTCAATCAAATAAACCTAGATTGCTAGAAACATCTTGCTAAGACACTTTCTCAATAGCATTAGCCTATTCTACAAGCCCTGTGAAGAGAGAGAATAATCTAAAGATGTTGTAATTGAGCACTATTTAAGGTAAAAAATCTTTCTACAATATAAATACCCATAAATCTTATATGATTTAGGTACATTATTTATTAGCTAAAGTTTTAATGTGTTCTTTCCAAATTCATTTATAGATAGGTTCACTAGTGATGAAATTGAAGATCATGTTTGAAAATTAATTTACTTAGATAAAAAAAATAGATGATTATGATTATCCATATTATCTTCTATTTTTTACTATTAATTTATTATTTTGTCGGTAAGTAAGAAGAAACCCTGTATAAAGAAATGACGATTGAATCTAGCATAGTTGGATATCTAATCTGACTTCATGTGTTTATGATTGAGTTGAATTTAGCTAATGAGACAAGTTTAAATTTAGCACATTAGGTTTTGATTGAGTTTAGATTTATAAATACTAGTACTTACTATTTAGTACCCAATATCTAATTAAAAAAATAAATAGTTTTTATTATTAAAATATAAAAAATATTTTTTTATTAGATAATCAAAGATATCCTTAAAATACTCTGAGTTAATTTTGAGTTGAATAATGCGGTAACCAATTTGAGTTCAACTCAAGTTTTGATTGAGTCGGATTCATCGCCATCATAGCATCGCATGGCAATTGGTTAGCAATTTTTCTCTTGTCCGCCCGTGTTCAATCCCGGCTTCCTCGCTGCCGTTGCAAAAGAAATGGGGGCGCCCGGTGCAGCCTCCAGTTACGATCACCTACTGGAGAAGACGCGGCTCCCGCAGCCATCCTTCCAACGTCTTGCGGTGTCCACCCTCTTCCAGAAGCTCCGATCGGCCTCTCCATCTCTCGACCTCGACTCCGAGCCTGCCCGCGATGCCCTCTCACGCTGCCTCGCGTCTCCCTCTGCCCCTGTTGCTGACCAGGCCGTCCGGGAGCTCTGCCGCCTTGTCCAGGATGGTCTCTTTCCAGTCTCCGCCGCTCTCCTCGAGCTCCAGTCAGCTCTCGAGGGATGCGCCCCTGGTTTCGTGCCGCTCTTCGTCAAGGGAATTGGTTTCTTGGTCCGCTACGCTTTCGGCGCCGATCCTTCTTGGGGCCGCCCCTTCGAACCCGTCGAGCTCCACCCCTTCGTCAAGGTAGATGCTGCTGTTCCAACCTAATATTCATGAACACGATTCTACCATTATTCACCAATGTCATAATATATCATAGTATACGATTCTATTTTTTGTATTGCATTGAATATTTAACAAGGTTTATTTAAATCTAATTTTCTATTTTAAAATGATTCTTCATTATTATGTCAATTTCAGTACTATTGTGCAATATACTTTTCTATTTTATTCTAGATTTATTTATATAATAATTTTATCTTAAATATTTACTCGTGTATTTTTTAAGTAGTATATTTTTAATGAAGTTTTAGTACTTTATACTTTATAGTATCAGAATTGGGAAAGAGAAACAAAAATGCTGCTTTAAAGTTGCAAGAGTGAGGCCCTTATACTTACTAGACCTCTTATATATGCTATGTCCTATGTTGGACTATGGTTTATATATGCAATTACTTTACATGGAAAATATATTATAGTTCTAACACTCTCCTGTAAGCTGCTCAGCTTGCTAAAAGGATGGAATGTCTAATTCCAGTAAGAGGTTTGGTGAGTATCTTAGCTAGTTGATTTTAAGATAGGGTGAGAGGAGTACATCTCTTACAAAATGACTATTAACTTTAACATGTTTTTCATAAAACACGAGATTACTAACAATGTTAGTAGCTACTCAATTTCACATTGCATAGTCATAGGTCTTCATGAATAATTTCTAGATTACTAAGAACTATTTGATTCCATATTATTTCATAGGCACCATGCACTATAGCACTATATTTTGCTTTAATACAAGATTGTAGCATTCTAACATAAGTGAAATATTCAAGAGTAGAGCATTTACCTTAGGGCCTATTTGGCCCCGTTTTTAAGCTAATTTTAAATATATTTTAAGTAGAAAGCTGGAAAAAAAATATTTGGTGATGAAAAACAAAAGCAGAAAAAAAGTAGTAAAAGAGTAGAAGTTGAAAAAACTACAATTTGATACTTTTGGTGTTTCTGCGTCTCAAAAAAGTAATTCACATAATTTTGGTTAAAATTTTAAGTATTATTGTTTTAAATAATTCAAAATTTTAATAATAAAGAAAAAAATTTATTATTTTAAATAATTTAAAATAATATATTTATTTATTATTTTAAATAATTTAAAATAATATATTTATTTATTATTTTAAATTTTGATAGTAGTTAAAAAGTTATTTACCAAACTCTTATAAATTTTGATAGTACAGTATAATACATTACAGTTTAACACAGTTATAAAGCAATTAATAGCGAGGCCAAACAGACCCTTAGCGCACCCTTAGCGCATTTGCTAAGGGTTCAATCTTAAAATGTCAAAATTTTTATACTTAAGCCCATTTCTAAAAGTGCTTTCAAAATAATAGCACAACTTCATAGTGACTCTCCTTGAGGGCTTTCATACATTGACTTACTACTCCCTTGCATAATTAATATCAGATCAAGTAATCATTAAATAAACACATTTGCTTACTAGCCTTCGATCTTTGACATTGTTAATATTTGTATCCAAGTTGTCCTATTTCCTTTCATAGATCCAAGGTATATTTCCTTTGAGGTAAGGATAATTCTTCTGAATTATAGGCAATTTTAGATCCAAGATCTTTGATAACAAGCTTGTCTTTGAACCTTTTTTTTTACTTAAAGAGTGTCATTTTGTTACTTCATATCATAATGTCATCCATATACACTACCAACATGACTAGACCATTTGTCTTGTCTTGTAATAATGGAGTAATTAACTTTGCTGCATGAAGGTTAACATTGTCATCTATCGTAGAGAATTTATAGAACCTAGCACTTGGAGTAGGTATTTCCCTTATGTTTATTATATGTGGATTACTCTAATACTCTAATGTTATAATAGTCTATATGCTCTTCAGCTAGATGTTTCTTTTTGATTTTATACGCATTTGTCTACTCTTTAAATAACCATTGGATTTTATATTGAACCTTGGTTCGTTAGACAACTCTAAGTTAGCTGACCCCAAAATGTTGCTTCATATGTGTGATGCCTTCACTTTCAAAAACCATTAATAGTTATCTACCTTTTGAGAGAATGAGAAGCGTTATGCTTGAAATGAGGGTGTAAAGGGGTTGAAATAGAATGAAATCCTTCCGAGAAGTCAAAATATCTCCAAACAATTACAAAAATGACCAGTTGCTGCTCTATTCTTTCCCAAATGGTTAGGAAATTAAGTTGTTGCTGTGATAGTGAGGGTAACAATATACTAGGTCTATCAATATAGTATTCACCTAGTGAAGTGGTATTTTAATACCAAGGATGAAGAAATTGGTCTATCGAGTGGTATGATCTGGTATAAGCATGGATAAATATATGGACTTTTGGCAAATTAGTTCCTCTTTATCTCGTTCACACATGTACATGCTCTCTCTACCTCTTGATGCGATCTAAGGTTCTTCCTCCCTTGGTGATTTCTTGTGCTTCTTCCTCCACTACATTAGTTTATAGTAGCTCAACAATCAACCCTAGAGCATTCAAGCATCAAGTGGAGGTTTGTAAACTTGTCCATTGGCAAGGGTTGTTCCTCCCTTGGTGATTACTTCTGCATTCTCCTCCATTGCCTGGGCCTATGGTAGCTCAACAATCGCCCCTAGAGCATTCAAGGATTGAGTGAAGGTTTGTATATCGGTTCCTCAATTCCACTTCCTCCTCCCACGGCAACTGCCGCCGCCTCCATGCGCTCCATGTGCTTTTTTCATCCTTTCTTGGATCTACTTATATCTTCCCTCTTAGGTGACCGCGAGCTACTTCAGTGATATTATGCAAATCCCCAATCTCCCAACTTCCTCTTCAGTGAGTAGCACAACATAAATTGCCATTCTCTCGAGTTTTGGTCACCCAGCTATATGACCATTACAGTTATTGTGTTGGACCCTGGTCCAGCTGATGACCGAGATACCAACATATTAGTATCTCAAACCTTGTGCAGTGGACATAGTAATAGACCCGGACACAATTTGTATATTGTTTATGTGCTTCTATCCTAGTTAGACTAATATGTGCTGGCTTACAACTTGGTAGTGATAAAGACCTTAAACCTTGGTTATAAGAAAGTAAATCAATGATAGGAAAATGGGAGAACAAAGAAGTAATGCCTTTTCATATTCTTGGTAAGATTGACCACTCACTGGTTGTATGATCATGCAATTTTGAAAATGTTTCTCACTGATTTCTTTGTCGCTTTGGATGTTAGGTGTTCTCATGCCGATCAGAGGTGCAGGATGAACTCATTCATCAAGTTTTGCTGTTTATATTGCAAAATAAGTTGGAGACTGCCTCATTGTTCTTGCAACCATTTCTCTTATTTGCAATTCTTCGAGTGCCTTCTTCTTCCTTCTCTTCAGCTTTTACACAGAATTTGATATGTTCAGTGGCATCTCTCTCATGTGCAATTCCATCAGAATCTATTGGTATATTGAAGCTTCTTGCAGGGTGCCTTAAGTACTTTCTCCACACCAATGATGAGGTAAGATCTTTGCTAGTACTCCTATACTTTAGTTCTTTTAGGTTGAAAGATCAGTTTCTGCAGTTAGCATTATTCTTCTTGTGTTTCGCGTCACTAATTATTTTGTGAGCTAGTGACGTTACCAGTTTCCTAGTGTTTATTCTTAGTCTTCCATGCTCATGAGAGATACAGAATTGATGGAGCTTATTATTATGCCAATTCACACAATGTTTTGTTATTGCATAATCCCTACTGTTTGGTTATTATGAATGAATAATTCCTCACAGGAATAATCTGTCTTCTTATACCAGGAACTCAAATGCCTGTTGCTTTCTGCCGAATTTGTGGTCAATGCATTTGTCATTGTTTTGAAGCAAATGAGTTGTGTCGAAATGGTATTTCTTCTACACAATCTTTAATGTCTTCAGTAGCTTTGAAATGCTATTCTTAACAGTTATTGTATCAAATATTCTGTGAGCTAAAGGTTGCAAGCTTGGTGAGATGTTTTCTCCTTAGTCTGGCATTTGTGAGCATATTTTATAGTTTAATTTCTCTTTGTTGGTAGGTTCAGCATATAAAACAAAGATGTTGTATGCGCTAGTCGTATCTTGATTCCTACATGCCACCTAAACAAATCTAATAGATAATAGCGCTACCCAATTGCATCTTAGCCTTCAAAATTGATGCTATGCTAAGTCCTACTTGTAAATGTGTATCATGAAAGGTGTCTTTAATAGCACATACCCAATTGCATCTTAGCCTTCAAAATTGATGCTATGCTAAGTCCTAATTGTAAATGTGTATCATGAAAGATGTTTTTAATAACACAAAAGGTATTTCTAACATTGGGTGAGGTATTTTTAAAATTATGTAACTTGATTTTTTACCCAATGCAAGCGTATGATATATTAACTGAATATGGAAAATTAAGATTATAAAGTACAATCTCACCACCTCACATACTTGCCCCTCTTAATCATGTGGACAATATAGATATGTGGTATATGACACATCACTACTATATAATTCCATCGTAGCATTATAAATTACTCTAAGATTTTGTTTCATCCAAAAATGAAAAAATTGTATAGCCTTTAGGTCTCAATGCAAAATTTATTAAGTGTTTTAATCTTCCTTCATAATTATAAAATTACTTAATTCTACACAAGATTAGTTGTGGGTACTATTTTAGCACAAAGCTTGCCTTTATCTTTCCTCCCATATATGACAACTTGTTGTATGTATCAACAACTTCTTTGTCATGATGATAATATGTAAGTTGTTTTGAAAATTGTGTAAAGGTGTTCCGTGTATTAAAAATATAGAAACACCCATTCCTAATATATAATTTTAGAAGTTAGATGTCCTAGTAGGTATATAGAGATAATAGGGGTCCACTTGTATAAATCGCCTATATAAGAAGTTATTAACTAATACATAATTTTAGAAGTTAGGTGTCCTAGTAGGTAAAGCTGTTTCTGCTGCAAGCCACCACCTCCTCCTTCTCCTTCTCTTTCTTCTTCAAGATGAAAATGAGAGAAATCGCTTGCGCTCATGGACGAGAGGAGAAGTTGTTTACGCTCACATCTACTGCTTTCTCTCCGAGCTGCTTTCTCCTACTTCTTCACCCAATTCTTCTTCCTCTGCTCCAATACAACATAGGTCTATGTCTCATTCCCTGCTTGGACTAATACAAACCGGTTGTACTGCCTATACAGACCGGTCTTTTAATCCTTGCATTTTAGTCCAATAGTTGACTTCTTATGGACACATGCTATTAATTCTTTCAAACTTTGTTTAAACTCAAACTTTCTAATTTCTTTCTAAACTCTAACTTTATCTTAATTCTCTCATATCATTATTCTATGGCTCCCAACCCACAAAATGGTAATGTTCCATGACAATATGACTTTAAAATCCTAGATAATGGCGATTATTGGCAATGATCAACAATTACATCATTTTCAAGTGCAAAGATGTAATTTGGATTAGACAATAAATTAATGTTGAAAAATGCACCAAGGGGTTTGTTAGAGATTCAATTTGCATTGTGCTAACAAGTAAACTCATTTTGGATCAAGTAGCATGTAATCGAAACATATGACAACTTTAATCGGTGCACATTAGAGTACATCTATAATTAATTTTAAGGTCATGGAGATAGCTGTATGCAGCTAACAAACCTTCAAGGGTTTAATACACCTTCAAAGCAGACTTGTGATTCACTTCGACGAGTATGGTGAACAATCACATTATGACTTATGAAGTCGAATGTGGCAATATAAGTGGAAGTGTGGTAGAGTTGACACATGAAATACATATATGCATGGAGGTGTAGAAGCCACACAAACCTACAGTGGCCCAACATAGCATCATAGCCTTTTTTCTGCTTAGATGGAGAATTGACAGACTATGCACTTTGTTTTGAATATTGAACCTAGAGCCTTCTTACCAAGCAAGTAAACACTGATAGAGTTTATAGTTTATAACAATAATTTATAATTATAACAACATTATAAGTATTATTGTATATTCAAGTCCTTATTGGATAGTTATCTTATTGGGTTAATAGCCATTAAGGCTACTATATAATTGTAAATTTTATCTGTTGGAAATTGAACTCCTTTTTCTACTATTACCGCTCGAAGCTCTACTATATTTCATACCAGTCCGGACTGGTTTCCAGACAATTTTTTAGTTCATGACATGGTTTGTACATCAATTTTGTTGTTATTTGCATATGGTTTAGATTTTTACAGAGTTGACTCTCCTTTTTATCATGCTAACTTGATCTCAAACATCTCTGCAGATGAGTGATGAAGTCAAAACTTGTTGTATGGACGTAATAGAGAATCTGTTGTCCCTGTGCATCGCCCATAATAAGCCTTGGATTAGAATTGATATTATTCT
Source organism: Costus lasius (assembly GCA_027563935.2). NCBI lineage: Eukaryota > Viridiplantae > Streptophyta > Magnoliopsida > Zingiberales > Costaceae > Costus > Costus lasius. The sequence goes on along the minus strand of CM050451.1, from coordinate 24,271,219 downwards.
CCAACTATCAAAGCATCTATTGGTAGCACAGAGAGAGCTGGGCTTGCCATATTTGCCCGAGCATGCCATGGTTACTGTTTTGGTCTCCGTCATTTTGACTCAAGCAGAGTTTGAACATGATCATCTCTCAGCTTTGAAGCTTTTAATGTTCTTAGAAGATTGGAAGAGCAAAAATGGTTCGCCTCTTTCTGTTTCATTTCTTTTATAAACTTAATATTTCTAACATTATTGCTCACTAAAGTTTGATTTCCAATTTGAATCTTAAAAAATCTTCCGTATCTTAAGGAACTGTGCTCTTTAGTCACACTTACAATGAGGTAGTGAGTAGCCATGATAATTTTGGTCCTGTAGTGGTTCAATATCGGTCTGGTTTGTACCAAGTTTATGCACACATAGATGTACTAATACTTGATTGTACCACTACGCACTGGACATATTATATGGACCAATACGATAAAACATTGGTCATGATCAAGTAATATGATATTAGAACTTTTCTATGAATTCTTGGTGTGCTTTGTCTACTTTTTGCAATTCAAATTTCATGAATGATTAGAAAAAAAGATAATCAGAAGCAGTAAACGTTTGAGCAATTTGATGCCTTTCATGCTATATTTATTTATTTATTTTTATTTGAATTACGTCTTTGTTGTAAAAATTGGTTGAATAATATAAGAACGTCAATTTGTTGCATTGCATTTATGCTTATGTACCTTCTGAGGATATTTATGAGCTTTAATTCCTATTGGAATGGATTATGCGTATTGCCACAAGTTGTACTTTCATGCTTTCGTTTCTTGAGGTTTATTGTTAAAATGCCTGTGACATTTTACTGACAAGATATCTAAATTTTACAGAAAGCATTAACGAAGGTATTACTCGTTACCATTATCAAGAGCTTCTATGGATCTTCCCTGTCATCAACCTTGTATCCTCTTCTTCTAGATCTGTCAAAATGTCAGCATGTCATTTACTTTCAAGAGCCACCAGACTGGTTTTGGAGTTGTCGGTTCATCCTGGAAGGTTGCAGATTCCTCTTGAAACTTTTTCTGTGAGGATCGGACCTATCCTTCTAAGACTCCTGCATCATCTTTGGTTCCAGGTGATCTTATATGTTCCCTTGCTTAAAAAATTATCTCTTTAATAGATTGCTTAATCATATTGACTTAAATCCTTTAGTTTCTACCTTAATGTCTGATAATGAGATGGTAGGAAGGTGCCCATGAAAAAACAATGTACCATATTAGTTGGTATTCTTTCAATATATTTTATATTTTCATTGACACTAGCCCCAAGTGGTGTGGCAATGTGCTAGTAAGTTGGGCGCACATCAAGTGGTGGTATGTTGAGCACACTGTGGGTAGTGTCACATATGTGTGGTCTTGCTGGGGGATGGTCTATGGTCTATAAAGTTGTATAGCATATGAGCCCATTGTTCAATTGGTGAGACATGTCACAAGTGCAGGCAAAGGTGTAGATGGTCCACATAGGTAATATGTAGGTGCGGTTTGCATACAAGCATGGCCATGAGGGGATGTAGTCAACCACAAGCATATGTAAGATATAAGTGCACAAGACATGGGTGTGTTATTAGTGTTGAAATTATCCAAAAAATATCTCTTGTATGTTGTGTTATTATTTATCTTTTGTATAAACACTACACAATTTCGACCAAGATTTTAAATACTAGTTTTTATTATTCTATTAATATAATGTTGTTGGATTGGTATGTATTAACATATATACACGATAGCAACCCTTGTGCTAATACTAGTACATATTACTTGAATTAGGTAGTTGATGTGAACAGGGGAGGGATGGTTCTTAGTCCCGACTCTAGGTTTTAGTTGACAATGTAGTGATAAAATCGTGAGAGAGTTTTTAGACAGAAAAGTAAAAGACATGTACGAAAGGAAAACTGACGAGGAAGCATGACATAAATTTTGTCGAAATTTATATTTAAATAACACCGAATAAATGACAAAACCAAGACACAATTTATTGAAATTAACACACACTAACCTCAAACGAGCTAATTCCTTAGCTTAAGAACATATGTTGAAGCGCTTATACGGGGCCAACAAAAAGTTACAAGAAAAGAATGCAAATGGAGGCACAAATTCAAATAGGAGTTACCTTGATATACAGAAGCGTGATTTAATTCTTTCAAAGCTGGAAAAATGAGAAGTTACAAGAGCTGAACCTCTAGGAGGTAATCTTCAAGCTACAAGACTTTCGTAACTCTCCATTTGTGAGCTTCACTATCCAAAGCAAACTATCTACTACTTGTTCCTAGCCATCCTTTTATAAGCTAAGAGGGCTAGAATGATTGGGTAATTAGAATACCTTAATAACTTAAAAGTTGAAAAGTAAAATAGAATATAAGATGCTAACAATAGGGCTCTTAAAACTAGTCTGAACTGATCGATTTTTTTAGTTCAGACCCACCGGACCAGACTAAACCATAGAAATGGAGTGGAGGATCGAATGACAATGGGAGGAGGAGGAGGAGAAGGAGAAGAAGAAGGAGAAGAGGAGAGGAAGGAGGAGAAGAAGGAGAAGAAGGAGAGGAAAGCGGGAGGGCGAGCTCATGGAAAGCGGGAGGGCGAGCATGAGCGGCTAGCAGCTAGCAGCTAGCAGCGGATGAGGTTCTTCTTTCCTTTCTCTTATTGCCCTTCTTCTTTCTCTTCCTTTTCTTCTTACTCTTATTCTTTCTTCCGCTGCTCCGTCGGTTCCATCGGATTTTTGTTCGATATGTATTGGTCCAACTGGTGATCGGTACCTTCAGTGGGATCGGATCTTTGAACATTGGCTAACAACTAAAATAATCTATGAAGGTTTTGATTGGGCTGGCACCTGGGTAGGCCTTGTTGGGTCGGTTGGGCTATCTACACTATTTATGAGAAAGCTGCAATGAAGCAATAGAAGCAACTAATGGTTGGTTGATTCACCACGGCGGTGGCTGATTCTTGTGTCGCATTTGTTAGTTGATTGTTATATCGATTGTGCTGGGGCTTCTCTTTGCTATGTGGTCCAAGCACATGGTCGAATGATCTCCGTTTTGGCTGAAGAAGGGTTGCTCATTCTCATGTATTATTTAGGAGGCTAACTTGGATGCTATGACAATCGTTTTCAAAACAAATTGTTCTAGCTTTTTTGGGGGACATCATGGGCAGACTTTGATTATTGTTACGGTCGTAATCTCTTTTAGCATAGATAGATAACGGGTTCAAGAGTTTCATGGGTATGCTGTAATTTTTGTCACTCATAATTTGAGATTACGAGCTCGTTATGATTTTTATCACGACCATAATCTTCTCCGGCAAAATCCGATGGTGTGTCTAAGAGTTTCATGGGTGGGTCATGATTATTATCATGATCATAATTTGCAATTATGGCCAAGCCCTGATTTTTATCACGGCCATAATTTTTCTTAGGCTAATTTGAAAACTCCCTAGTAGGTTTCATGGCAGGCTGTGATTCTTGTCACGCTGCAATCTTCAAAGTACAACTTAGATTTCATGGCTTTGGCTACATCAGTAGCATAGATTAGTTTTCTAGGCTGAGGTATGGTATAAGAAAGTCTAATGAATCGGTGTAATCTGGATGCATGTTTGTTGTTTTATTTGAAGGCATAAACACAGACGGGACAACTAGCTTCTAGCTTATCAATTAGGTACTTGACATAGGAAAACCTTGGTAATATGAATATTAATCAATAATACTTAAGATTATATTATTTAACTATACACTCTTGAATCTTATATATATAAAGATAAAGTATTATTTATGAAATTTTATAACTTTTATAAAATTGATGCTCTTGAAATTAGATTTTCCATTAGTTTTTTTTATTATTTTAAAGATAAAATTATTTTACTATTGCAAATGGATAGTTAAAAATAACTAATTGACAATCTTTTGAGATTTTGATATCTTAAATTATATAAGTAAACTCCTTAAATATAAATTTCAAAATTTTGAGTTGATGATTTATATATTTATTTATTTTATCATAACAAATTTAAGAAATCATTTAATATAACATCATTGCTCAAATTGTTGTTCAGGTGTTTGCTTTCCCGTGAGAAATGGCTATCGCCTATCCTTTTGCACTCTAATAAATACTTCTAACTTTTAAATACTTCATTTACATAAATGTACCTTCTGCTGTACTTCTTGCAATTAAATGGCTTTCTTCTGTACTTGCAGGAACAATATTTGAGTCCGTGTTCATTTTTCATTGGATATGCTAGCAATCGTCTTATCAAGCATGAACCGGTATGCAGGAGTATGATACACTGGACATCTCAACTAAAAGAATACCTGTCTACAGTTGCTAGGAATAAAACTAATTCAATGACTCAATTGCCAGAACTTTCCGGAGGAGGTTGTTACATTTTGCTCAAGTTACTTCAACTGGCCAACTTTAAATTTTTTTACCTGTTTGTCCTCAGTGTGATAATTTGGAGAGTCTAATGCGTTGATTTTTGGTTAATCTGTAAAGTTTTTTTTTTCAAAAGAATTGATTCACTCGAGCAATCCCTTTCCATTAGGTGATGGCAGGTATTTTTATTTTTTGTAGGATCCACTCCATTGTTGATTTCTGTGGCTTCCATTTTGCTCGTACATCCAAAACTTAGCACTCTTGCTATTGAGTGTTTGTCTGCAATTGGTGCAACAAACCCTAAATTATGTATGCCGCTGCTGATAACAGTTCTTTTCCACAATAATATAGTATGCAGAGAAGGATGCTACTCACCTAAAATAATGGTAAGACAGCATCAGTTTCAATTTTTTTAATCGCAAATAGTTGTAATAAAGCAATGGAGTCACTGAGCTGGTATAGTTAGCTTATTTTAAATAAAAATTGAAAAGTTTGAGTTAGTTGGTTATAGTTTCTGTTTCTTTCCTCTGTTGAAAATTAGCTTGAGAAAAGCAAATCAATGTTGATATCTACTTCTGCACTTTGTATTAAGGCATTATAAACAACTTCCCTCCTCTATTATTTCAATTGTTGCTTGCGATTCTAACTTCAGGGAAGTCATAATCAGTCTGAATCATTTGACTATTTCCCCACAGATCCAAATTGTTTCGGTTGCATTTATCATGAACTTCAGAAATCATGTCTTTTTATAGTGCTGCATAAGTTGTCATACTGAAGAACTATGGTTGATGAGCCACCACTTAGTTTTCCAAGACACAGTTCGTTGCAATACTCGTTCTGAATTGATGATAACCATTCAACAACTAGTTTTCATATTATTGGTTCCGTTATCTTTTCCTTGTATACAAAATTCTAAGAACATTAGTTTTATTTCCATCATATAGTCAGTAGATAAGCATTAGTTTTATTGCTGCATGAATAGTAAGATATGTAATATCTTCCTGTTTTGAGTCATTTTTAAGATAATGCAACTACAACCTGTGGCAAGGCATGCTCAAACATTCTTTATTTCCATCAAGTCTGAACTTTCCTTTAAATTTTTGTTCATCTCTTTGCAGCTTCAACTTCTGCAACTGCTGCCATCACTTGCTTCACAATCTATAATGGTTCCACTTATTTTGCAGACTCTGTCGCCAATGCTTCACAAGAATTCTAAACCGTATGTTGTTTATCTTGTTCATCTAATGGTTTTGTTATACTATTATATTCATGTACGATTTCTTTACATATTATTTTCTCTTTAATCCTGGAAACTCAACAACTGCATACTGAGTTATGTATGTTCAAGAATATAAACTCTAGTACCAATAGTATATGTTGATACGAGTAACTACTTATTAGTACCAACTCACAAGGTTATATACTTATATATATATATGACCAAGTACTAGTACAAGTGCAAAGTCAGAAAAGAATGTATAGCCCATGTCAGGTGATACAGACCAATTCTTAAACTATGCTGACACATAAGCTATATGAGCTGGTCCATTCATCTAGTACAAATTGACTGTATTTGGTTACACCTATCCATTGGAATAAATTTAGAGTGTACCCAACCTAAAAAATCAAATTAAGAATGAAATTAAATTGATCTGTTTGAAATCTTGTTCTTCTAAGCTTCACATTCACAGGTGAGTCCCCACGCTTTTATAATTTTGCTTTTTGTCTCTAAGTAACATCTTAAGCCATAAAAAACGTAACATCTAACACAAACAAATACTATTAACTTATAGCCTAGCCTAGCCTGGGTTGTTTTTCTCTTGTTGCCAAACTGGACCCCTTTCTTTTCCAATTTGTATCTAATTGCTAGACGTTCTTCCAACTGAAGATGAATCAAAATCAATTTGGTTATAGATTTCACCTGAATAATTTAATCCATCATTCTAAAATAGTTAGTCAAATAAAGGGCAATTCTTTAATTTGAATGCCAAGAACATCTAATTAATTTTTGGATAGGGTAAATGTTATGATACTAAGACACAATTATGAATTTGATAAAGTAGAACTACATTTTTATCCTAGTGAACTTTCTCACCTTCCAAAAAAATCTTATGGGCCATCTAAAAATTATTATTTACATAAAATTTGGAGTCTTGTATTATATTATGAAATATGTTGTGTCGTTGTTGAGTATAACCTATATATATATTGATTGGTATCTCTACCCGAGGTTGGGAGAGGCCTTCCTCATATCCGAGACTAGTGTGTTCTTGGTGTGGTGTTTTCACCGATTGGATTATTGAGATTTAGACTTGGAGTAGGCGCAAGCATTGTGCTTGTCTTGCTCAAAGTCTCGCTGTGTAGTTGTGGATATATTGTTTTAGGGTTTCCGTACAGGCCGGTAGTTAATTGAGTGTTAAAGTTTGAGCATATGTCTAGTGCTATTTGATCTACGATAGATCACCTTGCTTGTGTGCGATACTTGCCAGTGAAATCTTGTGAGTTTCAAGGCGCACAAGGTGTGCAAAGTGGTTAGTGGCAGAGGAAGAGCCTAACCCGCCACCTTGCTTCAGTATTGCATGCATCAGACATTCGGTCACACTGCTTCAGTCAGCTCAGAGGGTTAGTTGATTAGGCAGAGTTAGGGGAGAGTGCTATCTTGTTGAGAGACGATCTGCGGGTACTTTCCACACAAAATTGTTTTGCTTGAAGGTTTTGTAATATAGGTATTGCCTGCCCACCATGCACTACTCACCAAGGTTTTCAAGACATCACGTTGGTCAGAGCTGCAATTGACTATTGCTGTTGTTGCAATTAGAACCGTGAAAATCAAAGAGAACTTGAACTATAATACTATGATTGAAATTATACCATAGAAGTAAAGGGTTTATTGACAACATCCAAAGTTTTAAATCAGATCAACTTTTTTATATCATATGGCTCTTAGTTGTCATGCATGACATCCTCACTATTTGTCTCATATCATATGGAAGCCATTTGCCTAATACATTATCCTTGTACACTTGCAGAATATTATATGCCACAGCTCTTCGCCTACTATGCAAGACATGGATTGCTAATGATTTGGCTTTTCGCACTTTGCAAGTAAGCTTTTCACTTTGTAAGCTTAGTTCAAGTTCTTGCCTACACATAAACCAGCTCAGGTAAATTAAATTTCAGCAACCATGCCTTGTTGCTAGAAGAGAGGCATTATGAACAGGAAGGTAGGAACTATTTTCAAGAAACTGAGCATTGGAGCTAATAACATGTTAGAAATGACTAATATTTGACTTTTTGGGTAAAAGTTGCAGTTTTGAACTAGTTCTATCATTGCATTTAACATGAGATTAAACAACACTGAAGGAAAAACTAGTAAATAAGTATATTGGTTAAATTAGTTAGAAAATATCATTCGATTGATTGACATTGTACTTTTCTGCTATTGTTCATGATGGGCGCACTTACAGAGTATGAATCATAGAAGCAATTAATATGCCATTAACCACACTTACCCAAATACAAGGTATCTTTGAAGTTTGAAGTATTTATAGGTATTCATTTGCTAACTGGGATCTCTAGGCATCATTATACAAATGAAAAAAAGGTTTCTTATTTTCTTTGCTGGCATTTTATTGATGTTTAAAAGGCAAAATCTCATCGCCGCCTACTGGTGAGCTCATAGTGCATTATCAGACTAAGAGCCCAAGCAGCAACCATTCTGCTGCTATCATTTCTGCCCAGATACAAGGTGTCCTAAATGGGAAATGTAGACATCATCATATAAATGAAAAATATATGTTATTTTCTTGAATGATACTTGGCAACAAAGTTTTGTAATTAAGAAGCAGCATTTAGCTTCCGTGTATAGAATTGTGAATATTGGCATGCAGCCTGTCGATTAATCAGGAATATATCAATCGCTTATAAATATTATATATCTTTTCTAGTTTTCTTGTTGTATGTCTACGTGTCCTGTATATCTTCTCTAGTTCCATTTTGTGTTCAAGCCTCACCTTAATCCACTCATTGAGTATACATATGTATAATATAACTATTCAAGGCATAGGTTATGTAAAATTAGTGGGGACTGGTGACACTTCAAAGTTTTCTACTGCGGTTATTGATTTGTTGTACAACTTCTTCAGTTAACAATACTGATCATGTGTGAGTATTAGATTTCCACTTGATAACTAACTAATACCTCGACTGTTTGTCTCAATGCTAACCAGATTCTTTTACTTGATTAAGGGACATCTGGATCCCAAAGCCTTTTCTCATTTCATCTCTCAGAGAGAAATTTGTATCAGTATTGCTGCTTCAGTGCGTGACGTTTGTGTTCATAATCCTGACAGGGGAGTTGACCTCATACTGTCTATCTCGGTAAATATTAAAAAAATAGGTTATTTCATTTTGTTGTTTGTCTTGACTCTTGACATTATAACATCAAGTGCAACTGTGCAACGCTATTTGAACAGTCATCTATCGATAGCCGAGACTCTGTTGTTCATGCCCTTGGGTTGGAGAGCCTTGCTTATCTTTGCGAGGCAGATGTAATTGGTAAATTCTAGAGTTCCCTAACAGATTAATTTCTCTGATACTGGAGGGATGGTTTTGCTGTTATTTTTATTTACTTAAGCTTTGAATTTTGAACAATCACATCCATTATTTCTTTGTTATGAACTCTGTCCACAATTTAGATGGACAAAACCTATTCTTTTAAAAGAAGGATTGTTGATCTTATTTATGTTCTTGATGTTGGTTCAGAAAACGAAATGCAGAATTACATATTTATATATTTTCCTAAAGCTTCTTCATTATACTATTGGTCCGTCAATAATGTGCCATCAATTGATTGTTTTTCTTGTAAGCAACTTCATTTTACTAATAATGTTATTGTTGACTATTTGTTACTTTTCTGTTGTAAATATTTGTCACCCAAAATTTTATTGTTGTGATTGATTGAAATATTTACCATCTATTATTTTGGTATTTTCTATGAATGTTTACTAGCTCTTTTTGACAAAACTCTCCTGTCCAGACTTCTACACAGCTTGGGATGTTATTTCAGATCGTTTGCTTGACTATTCTGCTGACCCCATTGTTGCTCATCGGTAAGCAAATTATTTGTCGACAACCATTAAATCCCATCTTTATGTTCAAAATTCTTAGGTGTTGTCACTTACACTCATTAAGACGCAGGTGTGCTATACTGCTATGACAGGTCACAATCTATCAATAATTCTAGATTGGTAGTTCCCAAAATCATGCCATCTTTTGTGTTTTGACTCTTACATACCGCCCGTGGCTTTGCCATGTTGAGTTCTTGCTTTTTTGTCATTTACATAATGGGAAAAAATAGATTTTTGTAAACTAAATTATTTTTCATTTACAAACTTAAAGAATAATTTAAATGCTATTAATTACGCTTTATACTTGCATATGTAGGTGAATTGATGCAGGGGAAGCATGTGAAAACTAAAGCAGTTTTGAAAATAATTTGATAGTTATATTAAGAGAAAATTGAGAGCATCATTCATCACAGGCATGCCTTTTTTTTTATACTAAATAAGCTGAAAATTGCTTGAAATAACCACTTATCTTAGACACCTTAAGAATAGAAGGAGTCTAACTTCCTATTTTTCACTGGTCCAATATTTGATGTCAAGTACATCGTGATTGGCAATTGCAAGGAATCATATTAAGATCCACAGATTCAATTATTACAAGCCAAATAAGACAAGTTAGGCCTCCAAATTCCTCTTCAAACAAGTTTAATCTTATTTAAGAGAGAAAAGGGTAGAGAGGGAGAAGATGCAGTGATCCATGTTAGGGACATGATCCAAAAAAGCACCAGCCACCTTATATTCTTGCAATTGCTCTGTGACCTACAAGGTGAAAACATGGGGTAAGTGTAAGGAAGTACAAACAAACATTAACTTACACAAGTTTAAGGAGAAAGAGGGCTCAGTTATGAAGGGATGTTGAAGTTGAAGGTGTGCCAAGAGCTTGAGAGATCTCCTTGAACATTTGCGCCACTTGAAGAGTGTAGAAGTTTTGCTTGATGGTTTGTTGAGAGGACTTACACGACAAAAGCTTGCGGTGGAGAAGTAAAAAGAAGGTGGAGGAGAAGATAAGAGCGGTTTGGCCCTAGAGGGAGGGAGAAAGCAATGACACAAGCATCTTTTGTCTAGGCAACTAGTCAACAAATTTGTTATCGATGCATGAATGCATTCAAGGTTATATAGACAAGCGGCTAGAGGGGCAAGGTAGTCATTTGCTACTTGCAAACTTACAAAAAATAAGAAGATAAAATTGACTAAAAAAGAGGGGATCATGTTTCCTTGAATTGCTTGGACAATTCCCTCTTCAAATTTCAAATTGTTTCCTTGGTTGATTGAGCATCCTTCCTTCCGAGGTGTGAACTACATTGAATGGCTTGATCTTGGCCGAATGATGTTTGAGAAATATGCTTTGTTTAGCTAGAGCATTGGATAGTCCTTCCTTCTAGAGTGTGAACGAATTGGATAAGAGGGAATTTAAATTTGAATCCTTTCTATTGGTGCTTGGGTGGCTAAAGTTGGCAAAATCCTTTGAATTAATGTTTCGTTCATTTGTGGATCTTGATTGGGAGCTCTTAATTGCATTTTGAAACATGGTTTGAAATTTTGGTTCGAATTGATTGAAATTTTTGTTTTGGATCAGACTGGTTTCATTGAAGCACAGTGTCGATATGGCCGGTTTCACTATAGCACAGTGTCGATTTCACTGTACAAAGCAGTCCGAGACTTAACCAGTACATGGGTTTGGACCGGTTTTTCAAATCATGTTTTGAATTCCTTCCTTTGCTTGAAGTTGTGGCTTGATGGAATGATGGGGTGGCTGAAATCTTCTTGTTGGATAGGCAGTCGACTCTTTTGGAAATTGAGTTGGTCTTCAATCTTGAGTTTTCACTTGAACTAAGTTTGAAGCTTACTTTCCTCCTTTGGAGCTAGCTTAGTGAAGTGAGCTTACTAGCTAGCTTAGCATTTGAGGAACTTGCATACATTACATTCTAATGCAAGAGAGAATGCCATGATTAGTCCAGTGTCACAGGTAATTTTTCTTTAAACTAGAAATCTTGCACCAAGACTGACAGAAGTTCTTTCGAAACCCCCAAGCCCTAATCTAGAGTGAAGCGTCCGGCTATGGACACTTAAGCGGAAGCACCAGGACTCTCAATCACCCGCGTCCAGGAGGAGTTCTATGACTCACCGCCCCTTCAAGTATGCTCACAGAAGTCACACCACTAAAATCTCTCAGCTCGCACTCTTCACTCGTCGTAATACCCGAATCGGGCAGACGGACAATTAACTGGACAAGTGCACAATAATCGGAAGAGGCCGGTCGAGCAGAAAGCCTAGAAAGAGCTCGACCAACGATGCAGGTACGACAGTTAAGTTTTAAAACCGAGGAGGTTAGGGTTTACCCTTATAGCGTGCCTCGCTCCTCGTGCCTCGAACTGTTGAAGAATCCTCCGTACACCAACGTACGGACACAGTCGTACGTACAAGCCACACACGTGCTCCTGTTCCAGCCGCACGTGTAAGTCATGCGCGTGGGAAGAGTCACATGAGTCTCGTGTTCGCATCTTCCCCATTTCTTCTTCACGCGTCTGCCTCTACCCACGCTCGCAGCCCCGAGTTCGCCGCCGGCTGCTGCTGGTCGCCCAGCCGACTGTCGACGGGTTCGTCGGAACCCTAGCACCATGCCGCCGCCGAGATTGCGCCCTAACGCCACCGCTAGATTGCACGCGGATGCGTCGTGTGGTTCAGCTGAAGGAGCAGAGGAGGGGTACCTGGAATTGACGCCGAGGATGGCGAGGCTGCTGTCGCCGAAGTGATTCTCGAAGGCGCCGACGAGTTCAATGGAACCCTAGCCGCCGTCGCCTCACGCAGGAGCCGCTGCTTCTGTTCAAGTCGCCTAGAGCCGTCTACCCGATGAGAACGCTGGAGAGCTCGCCTGGATGCCGCCTGAGGAAGGGAGCGCCGCTTGAGTGGAGGAGACGCCCTGAGGAAGGGCGCCACCAAGGACGTGATGTGCCGCTGCCTTCCTCTGCCATCGACGTCCACGTGCGTGAGCATGAACGGACGCCTTTGTCACTGTTGTATGACACCCTGATGGCGAGTATGTATGTGGAACCAGAGAAGCGCACCGCGCTTCCCTCTCCCTCGTCTAGGTCTTCGGCCGTAAGCTTAATACGCTATGAGAAAACCTAGACTCGTTAATAATTGGTGGATGGAACTCATTCGTCTAACTCGAGCTCAGACGATCTCTGTGCTTGTCCACCGCACCAGATGACCCGGGATCAACGTCATCCGTCGCGCTCGATGTGCTTCGGGATTCATGCTAAATCCTGAGAGCATCACACCTAGCATGATGCATGGATTACATTTCAAATGTCAGGGGTGATTTATAGTGCACAACATACAATAAATAGAGTGATGTATATTAGATTTTATGCAATTCTAACCTACTATGATACATGATAATGAAGTGGAATCTATAGAGGGACCCATTTCTGATAGGTTGTCTGGGATTCCAAATGGAACTCCTTGGGGCATGTCTTGGGCCTCCACCATGAGTCCTCTTATTCCTTGGGAGTTTAGTCTTGTGCTAATCTTTCAGGCATTGAGTATAATTGCAATGATTTTTGGTATTGGCTAAAGTTTCTATTTAGTGGTTATTAGTGAATGGTTTATGTATTATATTTGTGTTTCATTGACTATGTGTGTTTAAGAAACATGAAAAAATGTTTGGTAGATTTTCTGGCACTAGGCTGTGGTTTCAATTTGATTTATAGCATATTTATTGTATAGGTCCATTATTATATAGTTTAATATTCTTAGGCTCAAAGTAGTGGTTTGTTGATGTTTCCATTTTCGGATTCAATACCAATGGGATTGTAATTTGGGCTATCACTCACCAATTGTTGCCTTTTGCTTATGTTCGTGGCTTTGTTTGTGTGGTTTATTGGTTAGACAAGCACCATTGTGTATCCTTCCCTTCTCGTGTAAATAAACAATGTATCTTACCACTTTAACACATTCTCACATATAAGGTTTAAGTGCTAGGTTATCTATCTCTGAATATTACTCTTTTGTCTTTTTATTAATGATTGCTTGTGCATAACTTGTATATATGGTTTATGACAAGGTATAGAATATCGGTCCATACCTGTTTACTAGTCTTGTTATGTACCGTACCAAAACTATAATCTGGTATTAGATGTATGCTGTTGAACTAGCCATACCTGTTTACTAGTCTTGTTATGTACCGTACCAAAACTATAATCTAGTATTAGATGTATGCTGTTGAACTAGTACAATATGTACCTCTGGTACAAATCAGTTTATAAAACCTTGGTTTATGTATTATTAAGTATGGGCCTTATGTATTCGATCCAAGATATGATCATCGCTACATCTATGTGTAGGTATGTTTAGTTGTTTTAGAGTTTATAGTTTACAACAATGTCGTTTAAGTGTTATTATGTATTTGGGTTTTTATTAGATAGTTGTCTTATTGGTTTATATTCATTAAGGATTCTATATATTTGTAGCCTTTATGTCTATTAATTAAATTATCTTTTTTCTCTTATCTTGGTATTAGTGCTAGGAGCTATCCTCGTCTATAACCACCACTGCATACTAGCAGATCACTGCCACCACTACCTTGTGTCACACCACCACCCTTTCCTAACTTCCATCTTCACATCTTCACTTTCACTACCAACCTTCTTCATTGCCATTGCCTTCCCTTCTTCTTCCCTTTCATTTAGGGGTTATCTGCACCAGCTCATTGTAGATGCTGATGGCCTCACCTCTCTTATTCATCTTTCTTCTTATATACTGGCAAACCGGGCAAGATCTCGCCCTGTCCTTCTCTCTGAGGATGAAGCTTCTGCTACTTCCACGCTACCATCCGTCGCTTCGGTGCTCTGACTCTTGATCCGATGCCGGTCCCTTGTCGGACCGTACCAACTGGAGGAACCATTGATACCGGACCGGTTTTCCGATTCTTGCTTGTATAAGGGGTTCTTTTGGTGATTTTAGGGTTATGACCGAATTTTGTTTCTAAGCCTAACACCCATTTTGGTCATTCTTGTGTCTTTATGCTCTATTTCTTCCCTTTCTATTTTACCTCTATATGTAATGAACTTGAGCATATCACTATCTTTGGCGCAACTAACAAACTAAATGCAGAAATTATTTATTGGGGTTCATTCTATGTGATACTTTTTTAGGATCTTATGGGAAGTATCATCATTTTGATTTTTTTGTCTCATCCTCTTGCAATTATGGATTCAATTTTATGAGTTAATGGCGCTGATATGACACAGACAATTCTCACAGCTTTATAGAATAATTTAGAATGGACCATTGCATTCTGTTTTTGAAGATCGCAAAGGCCGAATTGTATCTTAATAGAATGTCAATCATCTTTAAACATCATCTACATGAAGATATCTTGAATCTCAAACAAGATGGTTGGCTTTTATGGGAATATTATGCGATGCTAAAGGGTATGAGGATGAACTATCAAAATTTCATCCTTCTGCCATAGATAAAGCCTTTTTTCTTTAGTAGAGATTCAATTTCTTGGTAGTGAGATTTCTTCTTAGTCTAGATGACACATAGTTTGTAGCTTGGCCTCATTTGTGAGTTGATTATGTAATTCTAAGTTTACAAAATACCGCATCCAATAATAGCTCTTATGTGACTACCACCTTGCATGAGAATATTGCTCTAGTAGCTCCTTAGTAAGGAAGTCAAGGCGAATATTCTAGATTTGGTCATAGAAAGGGTTGAGGTAGAGGTTTTCCACTTGCAATTTGGTGGGACCACGCACAAGCCTGATTGTTTTTGGTAGAAATATAGCCTTAGACAAACATTGCTCTAGTAGTATCTATTAGTTGAGTCCCTCATTTTTAGAGTAACCTTTAGTTCTTACCACCCCTATGGCTACTTCCTGAGGCTCTATTATGGAATTTGCAGGCTTTTGCATTTTGCATCTCATAGTCTTTCACATTGACTTATATAGCTTCGACCACTCTTGGCTCTAGTATACCCTCTTTAGCCTCATCTAGAACATCTTGGATTCTTGAGTCAAGGGCTTCACATGTACTAGATAACAATTTTTTTTCATCTCTATCTATTGATATAAATCACCATCTTGTTTTGTCGTTGATGGCCTCTTTGTCCCTATTTGAGGCGTTGGAACTTGGAACTATCTACACCATTACATAACTTACCTTATTCAATGTTCTTTTTGTTTCATAATTTTCTATCAATCTATTATGTATTTATTCTCTTACTCCTTAAACTATTTGGTCACCTGTTTTTCTCTTATTGTAAGTTTTAGAACCTAAAGACAAAAAATGATGATTGATGGGGAGCTTGGGGAAGGGGCAATCTATATTTAGCCGATCATTTGTTAATTGCTTGTATAATGCCTACATCCCTTTTGTAGGTTTAATGATCTAGACTTGTAGATATATTTATTAAAGTTAACATATTTTTATTAAAGCTGTTAACTGCACATGCTTTTAGCATATTATGTAACAAGATGAGTATTTTTGATATTTATGCTCTAGCTTGGAGGAGATTATTAGAGTTTATAATTTGTAAAACTAGTTTATAATTTATAACAATGCCATTATGTGTACGAATATTTATTGGGTAGTCTTTTTATTGAGTTTATATGCCATTAAGGTTTCAATATATTTCTTACCTTTATCTCTATTTGAATGAAACTCTTTTTTAAGGTTGTCAAAAATGTGTTCCAGGTCATAGGATCTTCTTCTGATCCTATGACCCTGAATAAGAAAACTATTCTAGAACGGACATGGGATCTAAAGTGTAGGGATCTTACAATCCTTGTTCTAGGTCTTAGGTTTGGATAAGATCTTACAATCCCATATATCCTATTCGATCCTAAGAATAAGTTTAGATTTGAATGTCATTATACTAAAAATTAATAATCTATTATGCCAAAAGATATAAATTGCTATGTGATGTAATTTTTGTCTTTAGTTGCCTCATTTGCTCTTTTTTTGATGAATATTTATTAACTTAAACTCTTTATCATCTTCAACTATATTTGTCTAACTTCTATTATTTATTATAATCAACTTTGTAATCTTTGTCATCTTTATTTAACACATTCATTATTATTTGTCATTTCATTGTCATTATTATCATATATATCTTTATCTTCATTATCTTTCATGCTTTTGTATTATTATCTTTATTTTACTGCACACTTTTTTTTTTCTAGTTTTATTGCACACCTTTATAGTATCTATCTTCTATAAACTTATCTCCATTATCATCACTTCATAAATATTCAATTTCACAAATTTACACTATACAATTTATTTATTAATTTAACCTTGGTGCTAGGTACTTGGTACTAGATAGATATATATAATTTAAACTTGGTGCTTGGTACTAGATAGATATTTATTAATTTTTTTTATTATTTATTATTTATAAAAATATTTATCTTACTCTTAAGTCTAATTAGATGAATATACTTTTTTTTAAATATAGTTTAGATGATTTGGTAGGAACTTGCAAGATCTTATGATATGATCAGCCTTCACCGTTCCTACATAGGATATTGGTCCAAACAACCTTGCTCCTTTTTTCACTTGTCTAGTACCATTACATTTATTTATAAGCGTGCCCTATAGATTGAATTGGTACATTAGTATAGATCAAGATTGAAAATCTTGCTTGTGTGTATATCCTTATTGGATACTTATTTAAAATGGTTGTCCTTTAATGTCCAATAGCTCAAAAATTATAATAGTCAATGTTAACTTCTTTTAGTATGTTATTTGTATACTAAATTGGCTTCATCTATCAATTCCTCTTCTGTGTGCCACTATCTTGATACCAATTTCTCTTACACACGGCACCCTTATTTCCATTACCATTGTTCTTTTATCTTCTTGAAGAGGTCACTTCTTTATTGGCGTACGATAGAGAGACCTTTACCATCACTAACTTAGTCACCAAATATTGCCTTCAATCTTAAATCTACTACCATCCATGCCATCATATCTTGATTTCCTTATTGTTCTCCTAGTTTTAGCCATTCATCTTTTGAATGTTATTTCCTACATTTTAATCATTTTTAGTGTGCTTGTGTGCAATAATTGTTCCTAAAAGTTCATTTGGAGCATATTCTTAGTCTTTAACACAAGGAAACAATGGATAATGAAATGTAGACGGTAAATTCTAAAGGCACGTATGATTTTACCACTCATGCTAGCATTACCATTATATGAATTTAATTTAAGTATAATAGTGGTGACTTAGTAGAATGATGTAAAGCTAGACTAAGGCTTTACATACAAATATATAAAGTTGATTACTTTGAGACCTCACCTTGATTTGGTCTACGTTTTATCATAGTACTCCAATACTCCTTCTTTAACTGGTACTTAGGGGTCAATATATGCCTCAAATTAATGTATCGAATGCCTTTCTCATGAGAGTCTAAAGATATATGTTTAGATACTACAACCTCCAGAATATGTTTCTTAAGAGGAGAAATAGTGTGAAAATTAAATAAAAAAGTAATTTATCACAAGGTTTAAAATCTTTGCATACCAGTGTACTAATCTATCTTGGATTGGAACGACACTATATGGCATGTATTAGTATTGTCGGACTAATCTTGGACCGGTTTTTAAGAACCCAGCATTGAGTGTCAATGCTATTCTTTTCATCTAGAGTTATACACAAAATTTACTATTAAGAAACATCTAGAAAAGGCATTGAAGAAGAAGAAGAAGAGGAGGAAAAGGAAGAAGAATATGGAGGAGAGCTTTGACAAATGTGGTGGCTCGTTTCGAGCAAAGAAGAAGAAGAGGAGGAGAGCTTCGATGAATGTGGAAGAGGTGGAGAGCTTCGATGAATTTGCTGGCTCACTGTGAGTTTCAACAAACACAAACACACAGCTCGTTGTATGCTTTGACGAATGTGGCAATTTACTGCAAGCTTTAATGAACACGATGAACGCATCGTGGGACCAATGGGAATTGAATGAGTGGCAAGGGCGAGCAGTACTAGTCCTCCTTTTCTTTTTTTTTTTCTTTTTCTTCAAGTAGGGACTAGTATACAAACCACAACAGAGTTGAACAAAGTGTGGAAGAAGAGGAGAGCTTTGATGAATGCGGTGGCTTGCGAGCTTCGACGAATGTGATGGATGTGTCGAGCAATGAGCAGTGAGGGCAAGGGTGTGCAGTACCGATCCTTCTCTCTTATTCTTCTTCTTGCTTAAAAGTAATGTTTTTAGGATGATTGAAAGCTTGAATTAGGATAATTATTAGTTCTTGCTTATGAATTAGTCTATTTCTTTGATTTATAATCTTGGGATAATATAAAAATATTATAGCCTATTCAACTGGCTTGATTTTGATTAGTTTCGATTGGTTTGATTAGTTTTAGTTTATTTCCTTTGCTTTTATCAAATTCTAACTAGATTTTGTTGTTGTACTTCGATTATTTTTTAAGAAAACTCATCACTAAGTAATTTTCTATTTTACGTTAGACAATGAAATCTTTGGATTGAGTTTACATTCATGTTTTATGTAGGGCTGCAAAAGATAGAAGGTCAAACTCATTGTTTCATATATGTAGAGGGCAACCATGTAACTTGGAAAAAGAAAAAAAAATGGTTACTAGTTTCATTGTTGAAGTCGATTACATAGTTACCACAAATACTACTTACAGATTACGTGATTTAGATGTTTATAGAGGACTTTGGTTTTATGTTATCTTATGAGCTTTTATTCCATAAGAAAACCAAACATTTTAAGTTTAATCGTCACTTTATTAGTGACTTGATGTCAAAGAGAATTTGCACACAATGAATTTAAGGTGTCCAACAAGGTGATTCCTTATTGCTATTTCTATTCCAATTAGTCATGAATTTGTTCACTATATTGCTTAGCATGGCGGAAGAAGTAAACATAGCCGGAGACATGGGTCATGATAGGATTGAGCATGCAGGTTCACTAATGGCCTTATTTTACTAGCCCGTTGATTTTATCATATGCTTCTACTTGATGGCTTATAATTAATAACAAGGGCAAGAGTCAGTTATAAGTGTTTGATTCTAATACATATGTCAAGGACGAAACTCAAACAACTATATCAAATACTTTATTATGTTGTAAGGCACCTTAATAGTCAATCACTTACCTCGGTTTCTTGCTATGTATCAAGGTATTAGGAGAGGTGGATTGGAACTTCATGCTTGACAAAATTTGCTCTTGTCTGGCAATTGGGTAAGTCATATCTTATCTAAGAGCAATAGTTGGTGTCTTTAATGCTCTACCTAGGATTTAAAATATCGGTCTACATTATTGTTGGACTCCTATGTACCTGTACTGTACAAATTGGTACTTTTGTTTTTGTTATATATATCAGTACCGCCCAGTACATAGTTGGACCAACATAAATTAGTTGTATTGTCTGGTACTGGCAGATTTTATAAACATTGGATCTACCTTCATATTTGTTCCTCTTCCATGCTCTAGAAGCAATTATATAATGGATTGACAAACGAGGATGCACTTTCCTATGGATGCAATATGATGCTTGCAAGGAACACATCTATTTGGTCAATTAGAAGTTCACCACCTTTTCCATAGCAAATGATGACATGAGTACAAGAGAACTTGATGCCATTAACAGATTATATGATTGGTGATTAGACTAAGGAATAAAAATAAACGGTTCAAATGTTATATACTGATCCAAGATAGTACCGTTTAAGTGTCAGGACGTCTGTTATGCATCAGTCCAAGACTAGACTTAAACCTTGGGTTGAACATTATCTTGAGAAATATAGGCATATCGATAGTCATAAAGTATTTCAGCAGCAGAAAATTGGCCATCAGCACCAAAGCAACCATCACTAACAAAGCATAACTTGGTCTTCAATTCGGGAACAGATAAATAGACCAAAGTCCTTCATCCTTTATAGTATCTAATGCAACATCCATAATGGCCAAAGAATTTTGTGGGAGCGATGATGATGGACAACTTTTAAGGGGTACCTCCCAGTTCTCTGCCATTATGGTGACAACATATGTGCTATCTCCATATCCAGGTTTGTTTTCAATGGCTTAAAGGACGCAGGACAATAAGATGGACCCTATAGACTCAGTTAAACAGTTATCAACAGTATAAAAACCTGCCCTCGCAGAGACACCACCCATGTCAAATTGTAATGTAATTAGGCATCAAGCATGGTGATCTTGGTCAAATCCACATGACATGTTAACAGAAGGGGAGGGTTTGTTATAGAACAATATGAAAATTTCAAAACTTCCTTGACTCTTTGTTTCAAACTCCTCTGATAGCCTCCATAGAAGAGGCAACCGTCTCAAAAAGGACCAATTCTTCTTATTTAGTATTGAAGTGTTGTTTCTATGCAACTTCCGCCAACCTGATAGAAAAAGAAACACATCTGGCAGATGGATGCCAAGTGCACTTTAAAGGCCGACAGGAGGTATAATATCCCTTAGGGAATTGTAGAAGAAAGTAGGTATTGTTGAATTGCTTGAGTTTTTTCTTCTCAGAGAGAGTAACTTCCTAAGAGAGAAGCATTTTTCCTAAGCGCATGCACCTGACCATTAATTGCTAGTTAGAAACTTAAACCGCTCTATGTACAGCTGAATTACACCTCATCAGGAATAAATTGTTTCTAGAGTTCTAACATCATGTTATCAACTAGGCTCCACAATTGGGGGGAAATTACTGAGTGTGGCTATAATCTTGACGTGGGATTTTTGTATAATAACAGAATCTTTGATAACTCATGCATTGATGTATGGACTATCTTTGATAGATATACCCAATAACTTTCATCGTTTGCTCCAACCATCATGAAATTGGATTTTGGGAGGTGGTGTTACTCCCTTTTTTGTTTTTTTTTCCTGTTTGTTTTTCCCTGTTCCTCCTCATTTTATTACCTTCTAATTTATTTCATCTTCATGAGTGAATTGCAGGAGTAAATTTTCGGTTATGTTGCTCATTCCTCGTGAATGACTACTAGAGTAGTTTTTTTGTTTTGTTGCCAAGAAGAATAAATTGTCAACTTATGCATACAAGACATATTGCTACAATTTATGTGTTTTGGAACATGAGAACAAGAGGTGATAGGTTGATCTAAACTAACATAATGTTACCAAACTTACAAGCCTAAATAGAGGCTCGAAGGACAACTAATAAGCACAAATTAATTAAAATATAATAAAATCCTATAAGTACTAATATCTATAAAGTTAAGTGGACCCTAATTTGCTATCTTCCATGCTTTCTAACACTTGCTCTCAAGTTAGAGCATGTATTTTAATCATGTCCAATTGGTATGTAGACATGGAAGTAGTGGTGAGGCCAAGGTTCCAAAACATCATCTGACCTATCAGACTGGTCCTATTGGACCGTATTGGATAGAACTGGGTAGGAAGAAGATCTGCATTTGTTCGCCTCCGCTTGATGCACATGCTAGGTGGCGAAAGCTTGCACATGTATGCTTGGTGGCAGAAGCACGTGTAAGTAGTGTTTGAATCGGACTGAAATTTTCAGTCCGAACTGGAATGAAATTTTCGGTCCAAACCGGATTGAAATTTTTGGTTTGTATTGGTTCGAGACGAGATCGATTTCACTATAGCATATGTCGGTACTCACAAAATTACTATAGTACAGTGTCGGTATGCACTGTTTATACCGGTTCAACAGCTAACCTGACCGGTTTTTAAAACTATACATGCAAGTCTGCATAGTGGTGGAGGCTCGCACATGTTTGCACAGTAGCAAAAGCCTATGCATGTCTGCCTTAATCCTCAACGACAAAAGCCCATGCAGGCTCCGCACACAGTGGAAGCTCACACTCCATATTGATGTACAATATATTGATGCACAATATTGGCCTGTACCACTAATATATATAAGTTATAGATGGTATTTTGGAGAGAGGAAAAAGGAGATGACTAAACACGGGATGTGAAGTATCAAAGGAAAGAGGTGCTATGAGACTAGAGAGAACAACTCTTGTAGAGGCATGCTGTATTTGGCTTGAGGTAAAAGCGACTCCTAAGACACAAGTGTGTTGTGAACTATCGGAGAGGAAAGGTGCTATGACATTCTCTTTCATTTTTGAGAGATGTGAAGGAGATTTCTATGACACGAGAGTTGGGAAGTATAAGAGAGGAGAGGTGTAGTGAGACTTTGGAGAGAATAACTTTTGCAAAGGCATACTGCTTATTTTAGAGAGAGGATTAAGGAGATGACTCATGTACAAGAGAAGCAAAGTATCATAATGGAGAGGCATTGTAAAAGAATCTTTGCATACTCTCTCTTATGTTTGAGCATGCTTAACTTGGTATAAAGATAGTGAGAATGGTTCGGAGCTTATTGTTAATATTAGAAGATAAGATTGTATTGCAAATTAGGTATCACAAAAGATGGCAATGAATATGAGATAGAAGGTTGTGCCTTTTTTAGTTTTTTTTGTTACTTTAATCAAGCACATAGTTTTAGACTTTTAGGTGAGGTGGAACAAAGGGGTTGCTATATTTTTTGTCACTACTTGTGGTAGCAACTCAGCACTGTGGTACATGAAATGAGATGGCATATTAGGTAGATTTTTTCCAGGATTTCTTACACTGAAGGGATGTAACAGTTGATAATAGAGTTGGTTGGCACTCTACAAGAAGCATCTACATTGTCTTGCTAGCTAAGGTCAACCTTTGGCATGGAGGATTGAATGTTAAGGGTTCGTGTTGCTTGGTAGGAAACCAAAGGGAGCCGGGGCAAGCTATTATAGAGGCTGCCCCCGGTAGCTAATGTTGTATGTATCCATATCAAAAGAAGCAGCCACTGATGAGGTTTCTTCTAGCCTACAATTGCTGATTTCAAGGAAAGGAAATATGTTCACCTGGTCAGGTTTTGGAGTTTGGGACTTTGAGATAGGGTTCACCATTGGTCTTCTAGGCCTAGTCACTGCTTTCAGATGAAAGTGTCTTGGGGGAGGATGATCTATAGCCTAGTGTTTGTGGTTGTTGTCAGAAAACAAAAGGACGAGAAACTCCTTGATGGTGCCTGTGGTAGAGAAGGGAGGGGAGGTTTTGAAACTCTAATGGTTGGAGGTCAGATGGTGATTCTCCTCAGCTTCCTCAACGGAGAAGGGAGGTGATGGGTGGTAGATTCAATGGAGAGAAGGTTCTAGTGAGTGTAGTGCTATAGTGATACATAGATCACTGGTTTTTGTGAGCATAGATCCTTGGTTTCAATGGATGAAAAGAAGGATTCCTAATCTTACTAGGGAAATGCTAAAGGAAGAAATGATATAGTGCTATAGTGATTTCCCAGCCATTTTTGTGCGAGCGATTAGTGGCCCTAGAGCAAGGGGACTTGACAGCGACATATTATATTGCAGCTTATGAGAAGATAGCTTTACAGATACTAGATCTTCCAGAACAATAATACGTGGGATATTTTTTGAAAAACTTAAATTCTAATATCAGAGAGACAGAGTGCAAGCTTTCTTACTCACCAACGTAATGCGAGCTATAACACTTGCTCGCATAATTGAGAAGGAGATAATAGGAGAAACTAATTTGAAAGGACGAACAACTGTTGAAGGAGTGGCGAGCAAAACTTATTCAAATTCTAAAAATTATTCTTGGAGAGGAAGCCTTCCTACATACCTAGCATTACCTGATTTATCTCCATGAACCATCTCAAACCATGGTAATCAACTAAGAGGAAGTTCCAATACCAGTTCTAATATGACAACTCACTTGGAGGGAAAAAGAGGTAACACACCTCACAATGGGTCCAAAGTGGTGGAAATTCAAAGTGCATCATCAAACACTTATGACCGCACAAGGAGTCAAGCTATGTCCCATTAAGACTAAAAGAGAAAAGGGGTTATACTTCCATTGTGATCAACTGTACCACCCGATGCACCAATGTGAAAATAAGCAATTCCGTTTGATAATGCTATCAGAGGATGAAGACACTGAAGGGGTTGAAGGATGAGCGACGTGGGAACTTGGGAAAGACGCAGGATGAAGTTTTAATTAATAAATTTAGTTTTTGAATTATAAAATAGCCTTGAGGATAAGGCTGTAGCTAGAGAGGGAGGCAATATTACAGTCCAAATTGAGTTATTAATAAGTGGATTCGGTTTAGTATGTTATACCCAGTTCACAGGGTCATATAATAATATTTATAGGAGTCTAGGATTGAGGGTTTGGAGCGGAGTATTTTGTACTTGCATCTTGAAATTTAAACAATAACCACACATCAACCAAGGCCTAATAAATTTAATAATTAATGGTAGCTATAATAATTAAGTGGATCCAAATTTGCCACCTCGTCTGCCTTTCAACATGTGTCATCTTATAGGCCTATGTACTTGAAAATCTCTATTCTATTTCTTTTTTGCTTTCATGATGTTGAACTAAGACCTAATAAAACTGTATAATTTAATGGTAGCCATAATAATTAAGTGGATCCAAATTTGCCACCTTCTATGTTTTTCAACCTATGTCATCTTATGGGCCATAGACTTGAAAACCTCTATTCTTTTATTCCTTCCACATTCTGAAGCATTTCTTGTGGTCTTATTGTCTGCTTCTGTTGTTTTGCAGTTTGTGCATCTTGTTAAGGTGGGGAGCAATGGATGCAGAAGTCTATTCTGAAGATTCAAGAAATATTATTAAAATATTATGGGAAATTGGAACATCTATGAGACATAAATATGAATCTTCATGGGTAAAGGCTCAGGCGGCTGCATTTGAGTCCTTATCCCATTTTGAGGTGTAGTTTTTGTGAGAAAAATAATTGGAATCTTTTCAAGTATTTGTTAGTTCTCTCTAGCTTGTCAGTTCAGATTACTTGTTGTCTTCCTCACATTAAAACTTCTTTGCAGGTTATGAATGTTCAGGAATCTATTCCTGAATTTAAAAGAAGAAATTTTGAGTGTCTTGTTTCCGAATATAATGTGGAATTGCTCAATGCTATGGAGAAACTTGTAGTCAAGATTCTGAAATTTGAGCACATGTTAGAAGTTCATAAAATTTCATGTTATTTTCTCATGCTTGGCCAAATTATTGATGTGTCATTACTATTGTGATTTGTGCATATTGATTCAGAAACAGGCGCAGGGGCATTAAGCAGAAAAGAGTTGCAGTGAATAAAGTTGAGAAGTTATTGGAAGTTTTTCCTCAATCGATTCTTCCTCGAGGTATGACAGTCTTTTTTGATTATAACACCCATATAAAATCTTGCATACTTATAGATGCATCCTTATAGTTGCATCCGCCAACTTATTGTATAATATCTATGCTAACAAAGCTTGAATTTATGTGCCAACAATTATAATGATATTACATTACAAATAGATTTCATTGAATTACATAGTAGAGGTAACCTCTATATAAATTGATCTTTAATATAAAATTAATAATATTTTAATTATTATTTAGGGTGTGGCTATATCAAGATTTAAAGTTTTGTATACCGATGTACTAGTCTTGTCTCAAACAAGGATTGAAGAACCGGGTACCGGAACCGTTCCGGTATGGCGCCGGACTAGTACTGGTACCGTGCTTACCGGACGGAACTGGCGAGTGGAGGCGAGCAGACGCGGGCGAGTGGACGAAGCAGCGGCGCTTGAAGCTTCCGCCAGCGGAAGCTTCGATCGAAGTGCGGAAGCTTGCTGCAGCTTTTGCCGCTGTCCGCCCACCGTCCGTGCTCCGACCACCATTCCGAGACCGGTGGCCGAGCGGAGCGGTATGTATTGAGCATACTGCTCGGGACGGAATGGTTTTCCATTCCTTGGTCTCAAAGAGCTACATTCCTAATTAGTGCTTTATTTGCAACCATAATTATCACCATCATTATCTACTTACATTATTTATATAATCAAGCCTCTACTTAAGAGTCACACAGATGCACTCAATGCAATTTTTTTTTTTCCAAATTCCTTTATTTTTCAACTTAGTTTATATTCTCCACTGTGAAGTTCACAAAGGGAGAGACACCGCTGATTTTCTTGTATATCTAGATCGTAAAATCATATTACAATATCAGTACTGATCATGGATAGGTATCAGTACTGATCTTATTAATAGTTTAACTCTATATGGTATAGGTACCAAACATATTGACAATATATGCATTGGTATTAGATTGATCTATGATGAGCAAATTGATTTTTAATATATATATATATATATATATATATATATATATATAAACTGACCAAACCGGTCTGAGATAGGTCCGGTTTTAATATAGCATTGTACAATTGGTTTCATTGTTTTTCATACTAATTCGAGATCAGACTGGTACACTAGTTTGTTTTGGATTGATTTTTCAAATTTTGGCATGGACAAATATTTCAAACCATGATCAAGATCATAAGTTGTTACTTTATGCAAGAGCATGATTGTAATTCCGTTATTCAATTTATGCTTTCATTGCAATATCTTAATCTGCTATGGATGGACCTAATGATGGATGAATTTATCCTAGAATTATTTTCTCATCTTCTTTACTTCTAGTATAAAATTTCAAATATTGCCTAAGCAACATCTTTTTCTCTAAGCTTCATTCCTCAAAGTTATTCTTATTAAATCTCTACTTTGAGGGCTTTTAGCTATAACGAAGTGACTTTGATGGGTTCAACAATGAGTCATCTTGGCGAACATAAACCAGATGATTAGATGCCAAAGTATTTGCACGTGTATCGAATGTCAATATGGCTTGATACATATTGGTTTGATAGTATGGGCTGGTTTTTTAAAACTATGGTCGGAAACATAGAATAATGTACATATGTATGTATAGGGATGGATCCATGCAAATTGCATGTATTGGGCATCACATAATGGTTTTAAAAACTATGGGTTGGTTATGTATAAGAAAATATTGGTACTTAAGGCATTTATTTCAATCCTAAAAGATTTTCTTAGTTCCTAGGGTTCACATTTTATTACATGGTGGGTATGGGGGACATCTAACCGCTATCCTTTCATGGTAAACAATTGAACTATCTAACTAATAAGTGGATCAACTGGTCCAACTAGTGACATTTTGGATCAGTACCTTGATTACCTTCTGCGAATCATCGATAGTCACTGATTTAGAAACGGTTCTACTATTCGATTTATTATGTTCATTGCAATGGGCATATTATATGAAATTAGTAGTTCACCTGAGTTCTGTTGTGTCTGCAAGTGCACGGATACTCGAAGTAATAATTAAGATATCGAACCATAGAGACCTCATTTGTCAAGTACCGAATAATCGATTTTTCACTAGCTAGACAATCGAAAATGATAAAAGCAAACTATCATAAACTACATGAAAAAGTCAGAGAGAGAAACTGGTACTAGGTTTCGTCCACTTTAATTTCTATGACTAGATCCAAATAAGTACTTGTCAGTTTAATTTTATTATGACAAAGATAAAATTTACTTTATAAAGAAATCATCTCGCTTTCACACAGACAATTTACAAAGAACAAATCCTCACTTTCGCACAGGATTTATTCAATGTTAAATAAAAGTAAAACATTGACAAAAAAACTCAAAGATCACTTTCCAAATTCTAAGTCAATCATCTCAAGTGAAAACTAAATACTTTCATACTTAATTTTCACAGGTTCTACTTAAGGTTCTCCAATGATCCGATACTTAATTTCTTACAATATCATATTTATTTCAATAACTCAATCCTAGGTCAGGTTATCAACATGACAATAAACTTTTAAAATCAAGAAATAAGAACAAACCTAATTTCCTACCATGAATTCATAAATCTCAATTTTAGGGTTTCAAGTTTTTGCAAATCACTTTTCAGTCCATATCACAAAAACTCTAAATCATGCTGATAATATGAAACTAGAAAGAATTAAAGGCAATCATCACATAAGTAGAATTATCATAGTAAAATTATCCTGACGAAATAAAATCATCTAGTCATTAAGATGTTAAGGCGATTACACCCCCATGTCCCAAAAAGAGTTTAAGCTAGCATAGTCGAAGAATTACAATAAACCATAGTTTCAAAGGGTCAGAAATCAAAGAGAAAGAGAAAATCTACTAACTGTACGGCTGTAATTGATGAATAGTAGCGGCGATGCCTCTTTTGTTGATTTCTCCTCTGATCGATCTCTTCTAGGGTATGTTCTCCTTCTCTAGGCGCAGCTTCCTTTCAAATTTCACGGCCGGAGATGTTCCCGGTGGCGAAACCTAGGGCGACGGTGAAAATTGTGATTTCTCTCTCGAACGGTGATGAAAATTGGGGTTTTTCCTGTGTGTCTCTTCTCTTCGATCTGATGAGTCTTTCCCTTTTTACAGATCTCCAATTGATGGTCTAGATCGTGCGCAATCACCCATGCAAGAATCGGGCTTCAATAAGTCCAGGAAAATCGGCAGTCCAGGTTATAATTATGGCCGTGTAATTGGTTACGGCAGTGCCGTAATAACTGCAGAGTTCTTCTGTATAGAAATCGACCATAATTACGGTCCGTAATATGCATTACGGCAGAGCCGTAATTACTGCAAATCTTTAGGGTTAAAAATCTCTCAAAATTACGACCCGTAATATTGTTTACGGCCATGCCGTAATATCTGCAAATCTTTCTGCACGAAATTCACCCCAAATTACGGCAGTGCTCTTAAATTATGGTAGTGCTGTGGTTCGTTCTGTAGGTAGTTTCAGTGAATCCACGGTACCGTAATATTAATTACGGCCCTGCCGTAATTTGGTTTGTGGCTTCAATCTTCGTGAAAATTGACATGTAATCTTCTCTTGATGATGGAGATTTATCTATACATCTGAATTTGCTTGAAAACGCTTTAAAATAGTGCCTTTTTACCTGAAAATGATTAAAAACCAGAAAAAGTGTAAATTCCGCAATATTTGATAAATAAGACATAAAAGTAAGGAAGAGAGCATGAATATGACACAAAAAAACCTATTAAATGACACAAAATATATTATGAATTTTCGTGTCATCAAGTTCCTTACCCGTATCTATATGATAGAATTTATTCTCTTCTCTGTAATACTCTATTCTTTTCATCTGCGGTGTAATTTTCTAGCACTAATTCTGTATAATTTTATTGGGATTTGGGATATTGATTTTTCTTTACAGAAAAAAAGTGTAAATAATTTGAATTTCATGACGGATAGTTATGATCCTTGTGAGTTCTTTGTCTTGGTGAAAGTCTAGATACATCTTTGAACATCCTCTGTAGCATCAGCTACATTCTTGCTTTCTGTTACAGGAAAACAAGAACTTGGCAAGTTTCCAGGTGCAGCTCTATTGAACCTTGATTTTACTCCAAAAGACTTGAATTCCCTGGCGACCAAAAAGGCAAGATGTTACTTCATTGATTAAATTGCTTACTTTAGCTTCAATTTTGGATATTCAATCGGCTTATATCTTGTATTATGGACTATAGGATTTGCCAAAAGTTCATGCTGCTTATGAGAGTGCTCTGTTGGAAATTGTTGGAACGCTTCATGTATCAAGAAATATTTTCCTCGCACTTCTTGCAGTGCAATCATTGAAGCCTTTCATGAATCTTTGGCTTAGAGCAGTGATTGTTCTCGCTGATACCAAATCATCTTCCGCATTTTTCAAAAATTCAAAGGCTGAAAATGATATTTTGAAGGTCCATCTCTTGTCATTTATTTGTTATTATTTTTTATTTTATTTTGTGTATTAACAGTACTATACTCATGTTGGCAACAAATAGTTGGAGTAATTTGGTGGTGCTTATGGTGTTATGACATAACCTATAGTATCCAAATAATATTGATTTAAAAATCATCAAGCAACTTGATGAACTTATAGTATCAAAATTCTTATTTGACTTACATTCACTCATTCATCTATGTTTAAGGGCTTATAACTATTCAGATTCAAGTGCATGTAGGATGGAGCTACTAAATTTAAGTGCATTAACCATTAAGTTTAAGGGCACCAGCCCATTGAAGTTCAAGGCACTCAATTATTAGAATTTGAGGAAACTAACCCATTCGGTTCCAAGGATATCAACCACTCAAGTCTAAAGGTGCTGATATGGATTCATTTTGATAATCCAATTGATGAGTACTTAAAGCCACTCAAGTCTAAAGGTGCTGATATGGATTCATTTTGATAATCCAAGTGATGAGTACTTAAAGCTGACTTTATCACTATCTGTTGTCTTGCTTTAGATTCACTTGCACAAGGAGAGGTGCTCGAAATACTCTTGTTTGTTCCTTTTAATGCTAAAGTTAGCAAAAGAGGTTGTGAGATTAGTTTTAACAAGGTTACCATGTATTTCTTTCAAGGTTCAAGATAGTTACGCCAGAGAAAATGAAAAATGTGAATAGTGAAAAATAGGGTTTGGTTACATTAAAGACATAGTAATAGGCAGCAACCTGTTAATCCGATAATTCCCAACACCCCCCTCAAGCTGGAGCAAATATGTCAATCAAACCTAGCTTGGTACATAACTCATTAAGTCAGGTCGAGTTAAGAGCTTTAGTGAAAATGTTCGCCACTTGATCCTCTTGATCCTCAGACTTGGTGTATCTCTAAGAAAATGACAATCTATTTCCATGTGTTTCTTTTGTTCATAGAAGGCTAGGTTGTTGGTAATGAAAATTACAAATTGATTATCACAATGCATGGTCACAGGGGAATCAATCATTAGACCAAACTCCTTTAATAAGCTTTTGAACCACATCAGTTCACAAGTGGTATGTGCCATGACTCGGTATTCAGCTTTACAGCTTGATCTAGATACAACACTTTACTTTTTTGCTTTTCCAAGTGATTAGATTCCTCCTAACATAACATATGTACAAAGCCCAGAAATAGATTTTCTATCGTCGATATTCCTATGTAGTTTGCATCAGAAAAAGATTCAATGACAAAGTGTTTATTCTTATAATATAAGAGTCCTTTTCCTGGAAATTTTTTGAGGTATTGTAAAATTTTCAATACAACTTACCAGTGGCATCTTTTGGGGCATTACATAAATTGACTAACAACACCACCTGACAAGGATATGTCTAGACGTGTAATAGTCAGATAGATGAGTTTAATTATTTGTCTGTATGAATTTGGGTCAATATGTTCAGATTCCTCCCACTTGTTGTGCCACTCATTGTGAACCATAAGTACACTAGTGGGTTTGCATTTGAGCATACCTATATTAGATAGAAGATCCAGTATATACTTGCGTTGAGATAGGTGAACATTTGAGCCTTTGTAGGCAAATTCAATTCCTAGGAAGTATTTAAGTTTAGCAAGATATCGGAAAGAGAACTAAGATTGTAGATATTTTTTGGTCTCATGTATGCCTTTAGAATCACTCCTTGAGAGGAGAATATTGTCAACAAAAATAGCCAGGATAACAATACCAGTAGTTGACATGCGAATGAATATTGAGTGTTGATTTGCGAATGAATATTGAGTGATAAGATTTGCAATGAAGAAATCCCATATTAATCTCAGAAAATTTATGGAACTATGCCCTTGGACTTTGTTTAAGACCATAAATAGCCTTATGTAACTTGCACACCAACTCCCCCTACTTTACATAACCTAGAGGCTAGCACATATAGACCTCTTTAATGCGATCATCATAGAGGAATGTATTCTTGATGTCCAGTTGATGAAGAGCCCACTCGAGGTTAATGGTAAGCGATAAAATGATGCAAATAGAGTTAAGTCGGGCAACCGGAGATGTGTCTAAGTAGTCTAACTCCATAAATTTGAGTAAACCCTTTTGCAACCAGTCTAGCTTTGTACCAATTCGCAGACCCATCATGATTGTGCTTGATAGTATAGACCCATTTGTAGAACCAGATGAACTCCTGGAGGTAAAGGTACAAAAGTCTAGGATTGTCTAGAAGTAAGGGCTTCTATTTCCTCATCCATGGTAGCTTTCTAGTGTGATTGAGAAATGATTGTAAACATATTTGTGGCACTATACTAGAGGAGATAGCAGTGGTAAAGGCTTTATGAAAGGCTGAAAGGTGGGAATAAGAGACAAAGTGGGTTATATGATACTTAGCTATTATTTGACGCCCCTTGCGAAGGGCAATTAGAAGATCAGCATGGTCTTGTTGTGGCCTCTCAGACAAAGGTGCTTCAGGTGGGGGATTCGAAGTGGGAACCGTCCGAACCCGCCATTGGTAAACCTGCAAAGGCAATCTTTGATTCTCATGAGTTAAAGAGGTAGCATCTTGCGATGGACCCATGGATGTACTCTCCACGGGACATGGAGTAGGAACAGGAATATTAGATGCTTGATCAATATCAAAGTGAAGTGACCTTTTTCTTGGGTTGGAAAGTATAGAGTTGATTTAAAGAATGAGATATTTATACTGATGAACCACTTGTTATGTTTAAGATCAAAACACTTGTAGCCTTTTGGGTTCTAGAATAACTAAGAAAAACACATTTTGTGGACTGTGGATTTAACTTATCAACTCCACGAAAGAGATTGTGGACATTACAAAGGGAACCAAATATTCTTAGAGGAATTTGAAATAATAGTTAGTTGGGTAGAAAGACTGAAAGAGGTGATATACCTTGTAGGGTTGAAGTAGGTACCCGATTGATTATATATGTGGTAGTAAGAATAGTTTTGCCCTATGAACATTCATATAAAACATTAGGGTGTGAGCGGCATCAAGAAGATGCCGATTTTTGCGTTCGGCAATCCCATTCTATTGTGATGTATAATGGCAGGTAGTTTGATGGATAATTCCTTGGGAGTTGCAAAACTTTTTGAATTTGGAGCAGGTGTACTCAAGGGCATTATCAGTTTTAAGAATTTTCAAAAGTAGAGATAATTGATTCCTGATTTTTGCTAAAATAATTTAAAAGTAGTAAAAATATTAGAATGATTTTTCAGTAGAAAGACCCAAACACATTTAAGAGAAATTAATAAGAAAAGTGACAAAATACTTAAAACCATATTTAGTGGCTACAAGGCTAGGACCCCAAATGTTTGAGTGAATAACATGAAATAGGCCATCACTGGGCATACCACTACTAGAGGAAAAGATGGTTCTATGATGCTTTCCCAATTGACAAGCATCACATTTAAAACAAGGACAAGATTTAAGAGAGAAAATTTCCTGCACTTTGGTGGGCGATATATGGCTTAACCGACAATGCCAAATATAGGGAGAGATAGCAAACGTTAGGGCCTGAGCAGTGTCCAATGAGGTTCGATGAGAACATAGATGACCCCAACTTTAAGCCCCCACCAATCTTCACCTTTGTCTTGAGGTCTTGAAAGACAATGAGAGGAAGAGAATGTTATTGAGTAGTTCAATATTCATGGGGAACAAACAAAAATGAGATTAATAGGAAATTAAGGGACATAAAGAACACCAAATAGTGCAAGTTTAGGGCTAATATGAACTATCCCTACTCCTTGGATAGGAATAAGAGATTCATATGCAATTGACACCGGATTGTAATTGGTGTCAAGATGTAGAGATGTGAATGGAGACCAGTTACCTAAAATATGAGAGATAGCTCCAAAATCTAAAATTCAAGTACTAGTAGAAGTAGCTAGAGATGTAGTACCCGTTTGGGCCTGCTTTGCTTCTAGCTGCGCTTTGATGGACAGCAAAAGTGAGCACTGTGCTTGCATTTGTTTGACTGCTTTTGCTACAAAACAGTACCCGCTTCAGTACTGTTGACCAAAGCAGCAAATTGCTGCTTTTCCGGCTGCCATCTACCGTACCATTACATGCTACAGTATTGTATACTTTATAAATTTATATATTTATTTATAATATATATCAATTAAATATAAATATAAATATATTTTAAAATAACATTATATATGTATTGAATGTAATAATTTTTAATTAATTATTATAAAAAAATTAATCATCAAAATAAAATAATTAGTTAAATATGTATATTTTAAAAAATAATATTTGATTAAAAAATTTATAATTATAACTATACTATATTTTGTTATTTATATTATATATATTATAATATATTAATGAATATCTTTAATAAAAAATATAATAAGTTTAAATTAACTACTTTAAAATAAAATTAATTACTAAAATTTATATTTAATTAATTATCTGATCAAATTATTTTTTTTAAAATTTATTTAATTATAAAAATATATATTTAATAAATATTATTATTTAATTATAATATTTAAAACTTATAATAATACTTATTTGATCTTATAAAAATTTATAATTTTATTAAAATAATTTTATTTTATTATAAAAATATATAATTTTAATATATTTTATTAAATTTATATTTATTTATTGTTAACACCACCAACAAATCTAGCAAATTACTTTAACAATAGTTGCTACAGTGATAGCACAGTTGGATCCATCAAACACCCTTAACAGCAGATGCTACAGTGATAGTGCAGTTATTACAGTGCAGCTACGACAGCGCAGTAGAACCAAACTAGGCCGTAATATCAGAGACTCCAAAGGTAGTAGCCATCAAGGAGGAAGTGGAAGCTTCAGCTTTAACGGCCAAACTAACAAGGCGTTTGTATTTAGTAGAGGAGACCATGACTATTGAATCATTTGGTTATGGGCATAGCATATTTAGAAACATCCAATCCACTGTCAATAGCAACCTTGGCATGAGAAGGCCTGCCAAATTTCGTCCAGCAGCAGGTAGATGGATGATTACTACGTCAGCAATGTGTACATTGAACAGAGCCACGATCGCGCCCCCTTCCCCTTCCAAGTCCCCCACGTCTGCCCTCTTAGGGAAGTATAAGAGCACTATTTGTTTCAGATGTTGGACAGATCATGGAAACACGTAGGAGGCAAGAATAGACATTCTGGATAGAGGGGATTATAGGGTCAACTAAAAGCTGAGCTTTAGCGACAGGCAGCATATAAGTCATTTAGTACTGAGAGGAATCGAGCCACAAAGAACTCATATCATTGTTAAAGGGTCATTGATATGTCAGCAGTAGGTGGTTGTAAGATCTGCAACTGGTTCCACTTTCCTTTAAGTGTTCGATAGAGCTCAGGTAAGGACATCTCCTTGTTTCAAATTGAATATTTCTTCGTAGAGTTGATATTCTTGGCACATATTCTCTTGAGGAGCGTAGGTGGAAGCTAAGTACATCCCATATTTCCTTATCAGTATCCAAGAACATAACAATAAAAGCAATGTTGGTCTCAATGCTCCCAAGTAGAGATGAAACCATGGCCATATTTGAACGTCTCCATATTTCATAAGTAGGATCTGAAGGATTCAGAGGAGAGCTAGTCAGGTGAAGATTCTTCCCATATGACCCAAGATAGAAGCACATTGATCTAGTCCACAGAAGGTAGTTGTTACCATCAAATCTTCCTGTGGTAGCCACACTAGAGGTTGGCTTCAATTCAATACTAGCAGTGATATCCATATCAGTGATCATAAAACCGTATCATACCATATGGTTTGTATGGTATGGTACCTGTTTGAATGGCGAGTGGACCCGGAACGGTGAGCAGAACGCGGCTCTAGGGCGGACGCGGAGGGTGGCAACGGGCGGCTTCAGGCGGCGGTTGGAAGCTTCAATCGAAACTTCTGACGCCGCCGCCGACTGAAGCTTCCAGCGTCGCCGACTGAAGCTTCCGACGCCTTTTCGCTCTGCCGCTGCTCGCTCACTGCCGCCGTTGCTCACTGCTACCGTCCGGTCCCTACGGTACAGTATTGGTACCGTATCGGTCTGGCGGAGTGAGCCGCCGGACTGGTTTTACGAACCTTGATCCAATAATTCTGGACTGGTATGGTAACGGGCAACAACCGGTTAACCCAAAAATTCCGAACAAAGATATATATAATTCCTATTATCAGTTCTCTACATGGGTATGCATGTCTTGTCGGACTTTGCAGCCAGATTAAACATTAATGTATCAATCTTAAATGAGTAATATATTATGTCCCTATCATAATTAAAACAATGTATGAGTTTATATTTGATTGGTCATATGCTTTTATATAATCCTTGTGGGAAGCAAGATTGTCAGAATCAAGATCCTATCTAGGAACAGTAGAGACTTTATATGATCCAAACATAAGATTGGATTGTAAGATGGTAAGTTTCTACCAAATCAGTATAATGTAAAATTATAAAATTGAATATTTGTTATGTGATGATAATAGAGATAAATTTATAGAAGATGGATACAATAAAGGTATGCGTAATGAAAATAGAAACAATGAAGGCAACAAGACAAGCATGAATGATTACGAAGATAAAGGATGAAAATGACAAAAATGACAATGAATGTGCTAAATAAAGATTACAAAATTGATTATAACAAATAGTCAAATTTGATAAATATAATTGAAGATGATAAAGAGTTTAAGTTGGTGAATATTTATCAAGAAAGAGCAAATGATGAAAATTAAAGGCAAGAAATTGCATCACATAGTAATTTTGGTCTTTTGTCATAATACGTTATTGATTTTTAGTATAATGACAATCAAATATGAATTTATTTTACTTATTAACTTAGGATCGAATAGGGTTGAATGGGATACGATCCTAGGACAATGGCATCATAAGATCCTATATTTGGGAACAGTTTACCTAATTTGGGTCATATGACTAGAAGATCCTATAACCCGGAATGCATTTATAACAACCTTGGTGTAAGCCTTCAAATTTAATAGCATCAATCCATTTAGTAGTTAGATTCTCCATACATCATGGCTGAAGTTCCTAGGCTATAGAAATCCAAATGTTAGAACTTTCTTTAGTCATCAAATGGAGTCTCTACAAGTTAAGCTATATAAGAAGCTATTTTTACCCTCAAACAGCTCAATGATGATTATTGAGGTAAGCACCCTTGGGAGCATGTTTCAGTTTTGGACTAAAAACCTAGGTTGCCTTAAACTTGAAATAGTCATTGCGGATAAAAGTTCTTGCACAGATTATACTTTAAATAGTCATTGACCATGGTGATCCACTTTCAACAAATCACAGGCCAATGCTCAACTTGGAACAAAAATCTTGATTGATTTAGTGAGCCACATCAAATCCCATATTTTGATTTGTGTTTGTCCTTGTTGTACATTTCAATACTCATAGTTTTCTTTAGTGAAGGTTCTTTGCAGTCCCGAGGATAATTAAAGGCAAGGATTTGTGCTTATCAAGATCTCTCAAATTCACATTAAAAAACTTATCTTTGGATGGATGAACTTTTAGGACCGCATAACTTTTTACATGGTGTATGAAACTTAAATCATCTACTTTCCTAGAAAGGAAATGCTTTCTTTTATTCCACAACTCTATTTGTCATTTTTTTCTTGATTATTCAGGGACTAAAAAAGGTTTTTTTTTTTTTTTTTTTTTTTTTTTTTTTTTCTGATTGGATCAGTAGGGTGTTTTAGTTGATCTTACATTCTCTGAGTCCATTTTCTGTCTTTGTCCCACCTCTCCCTTTGTTACCCCACCACCACTATCACATATGGCATAGCTACTTATTGCTCCGTTGTTGCCACCTCGTTCATCCCTACTGCGGTCTACCATATAAGTAGTAGGTGGGTAACACCTTTCAATTCATTATCAAACCTACCTGCTACATCTTCAAGTTTAGAATATCAAGGGCTCCTACTTTAGATTTACCTTTTCTCTCAAAAAGGCAAACACTCTTGGGCTATTCTTTTTTTTTTCCTTAATTTTTCAACCACTCTTCACTGCTTTGACCATTGATTGAAAATTCAGTCCGAAACTGGCCGGTTTGTACTGGTCTGGTGGAGGACCGGTCGCGGAAGCACGGACGGCAAGTGGACGGCGGGCGGACGGTGGGCAGAAGCAGCATAGGCGGCGGAAGCTTCAATCTGCGGCGGAAGATCAAAGCTTCCGCCGCCTCTACTGCCATCCGCCGCCTCTGCTGCTGCCACCGCTACCCGCTGCTACTGTCGGTGGCTCGTCGGACCGAGCTACCGGACTGAGACTTCAAACCTTGCTTTGAACTACCATTATCTTATTATTTGGAAGACGTCATCCTGTTGGAATCTAGCTATATATATGTTGCAATATCTTTCTTACTATAAAGCCTCTTGGGGTATTAAACCTTGGCCTTAAAGTCTTCAGCTAGTGGCTTTCAAATGAATGTTTATAGTTAACTATAATGTAGATGATTTTGTTGAGCAATTTAAGATCTTCCTTGTTACTAACGGATTTACTCGTGAATATGGTGTTTGTTATTTTAAAGCTTTTATTACAGCTTAGCATTTGTTTGTGTTATCTTTTCATTGCCATTAATTAGAATTGGTTGATTTTATATCTTGATATAAAAAAATGCATAACTCCATGGAGATTTAATTATAGCCACTCTTATGGAGCAACTTTCAAATTATGCTGGTCAATGGGAAGAACTTTTGCTACTAGGGGTGTCTATGGTTTTAATTAAAACCCATATGCCTGGTTTGAAAAGTTAACTAAAATTATTTAGCAGTTGGATTTAGATTTACTAAGACATCAGTTAAAGTTTTATAAAGCATTTCTCTGCTAGTCTTGTTATTTTTATATTTATTTTATGACCTTACTGCTTGGCAATGATGACATAGGCATTTTAGAAATCTATAATCATCAAGTCATTTTTTTACTAAAAGATTCAACATCCTGAGATATTTTCTTGCCTTCAAACCAAGGCTTGTAAAATCGGTTTGTACTGGATGGTACAACTAGTTTGTACCAAGCGATATGGCTAGTTGATCATGGATTGGTACCAATTATGTATATATATATATATATATAATCAACCAGTACTGTTAGTGTGTTAGTTTCGGCTAGTATGTATCAGTTCGATAATAGACTAGTATATTAGTTCGGATCGGTTTTTTACGTCTTGTTTCCAACAGCCAATTATCCTACGGGTACTGTTCTTCACAAGAAATACTCAATTGGTTTGCTTAATAATATTTACTTGTTAGGCTGTAAAACTGTATTAACTCCTATCTCCAGCAGGATCTTGATTATCATTTGAGTTTGATAATTGTGATGGAGATTTTGATGATTGATTGTCATTTGAGTCTTGATTATCATTACTTGTTGGTAAGCCAAGTAATGTAGAAATCTAAATTGATTCGTTGTAATGAAAATTTGAGATTCTTGAACTATATTATTAATGCACAAGAACCTGTACAAGGAAAAGGCTTCTTTCTATACATGGCTTTCTTGATTCTGACGTTGCAGATCTAGGAAATCTGGTTATATGAAAAACTAGAACAAGGTATGATTGCTAGACCAATTTCTAAAGATAAATATCATGTTACTGCTCATACAACTCATTAAATGATGCTGGTCAAAATCTTGAACTTTTTTTATTCTTATTCAGAAACATAATTATGCATTGAAAATAGATTTGTTTTATCTTATTTGTGGGTTTGGCAACAGGGCTGGCAGGGCCCCCACAGCTGACCTTGCCTCCAAGAACTACCCTCTAAGTTGACTGTGAATCCAGTAGGTTTCAAAAAATCCACCGCAAACGTAATCCCGATAAAGAATTGGGTAGCCACGGGGATATTCGACCACGCTTTAACGCTATCGTTTGCTTAAAATAAAAAAATCAGGAAAATATTTATTTGGTTAAAATGA
This sequence comes from Costus lasius, assembly GCA_027563935.2. Lineage (NCBI taxonomy): Eukaryota > Viridiplantae > Streptophyta > Magnoliopsida > Zingiberales > Costaceae > Costus > Costus lasius. Next base: position 24,231,128 of record CM050451.1, on the reverse strand, counting down.
AATAATTATATAAGATATAATTAAAAAGAAAGTAAAGATTATATATATATATATATATATATATATATATATATATATATATATAGGGTTGAATTCAGGTTGGGGCGGGTTTTGGTTGCCCCATATCTGACCTTGCCTTCCGGCCCACGAGTTGGGTTTCATGAGCCTAACCTGCAATCTAGTCAAATTGGGTTTTCCTCTCAAACAATCAAAGTTGGGCTAGGTAGGCAATCAAAGTTGAGTTCGGTCAGGGTCAGGTTGAGGATGGTAACTTATTAGCCTTTCCTTTTTTATCTTGCAAAATGTTGAGAGAAGTGATCATTGAGATATAATTTGTGGCGCCTTTCCATTTAAAACGGTATTGACAATTCATTGAATTAATCTACTTGTACGATGTGAACTTTGGATAGTTCTTGATACTTGTATAATGTGTTTTCTCACGTGTTATTAACATTGATGCTTGTGCATAGATATACGTTAGATCCATGAACGTATATCTATAATTTTCATGCTTTCTAAAGTTGGTTATCCATATGCGAATATTTGTTATTATTCATGTTCTATATATTGTGTTGTCTATGTATAGAGTAAATACATTGAAGTGTTCTATATCAATCAATGAGTATCTAACCAGAAAGGAAGAATAGGTAGAGAAGGGCTACAAGTTCTCGTTTCTTCTTTATCTTATTATTCCTCCTTTGCATCTTTCCTCATTTTTTTTCCTTCTTTATCTGTCGCCCAAACTAATTCTCTTTTTATTAGTTTAGACGAGAGGTGCATAGTGGAAATCAATTGTCTTTGTGCGGTGTGATTGAGAAGTCATTAAAATGAATTGCTCTTTCAGATCTGTTTGGGTTAGTCTTGTAGGTTAAAAATGCTTGACTTGGATATCTACTTGTTGTCTTCTGTTTCAAAGTTCATACTTCATACGGAATGCATTTGTTTTACTAATGCTATTTTATTCTTTCCATGTAGACATTATGCAGAGTGGGCTCAGAGTCTATTCCCCGTATATCTTCAAATATTGCCTTTGCTATTGCTGCCCTTTGCATGGTGAGAACAACAATGACAATTTCAGTGTTTCATATATTTTTTTTTCTTTTAGCTTGAGTAACTGTACCAATTACAATAGCAAGAAGCCGTAATACCACAACTATTTGTTGTCCCTTACATGTATCTTTTACACACATTTCAAGTCAAACTAAGCCAAGGAAAGCTTCTTTATATTGTTTATACTATTAGTTATCTTAGTTAATTTTGTGACCAACTAGGTATCTTCGCCATGTGCCAATGTCATTATCATTGCATGATTTTCTTAGGTAATCGTTTTCGGATCCGTTAACAATACGGGTTTGGGTTGTATTTATATTGTTCAACACTCTTACTCAAGCTGGATATATTGGAGCAAATATATCAAACATACCCAACTTGTTACATAAATCACAAAATCTAGTCGAACCAAGGGCTTTGATGAAGATATCTAGTATTTGTTCTTCATATCTAGCATGAGGTGTGATAATTTAATTGTTAAGAATGACTTTCCTTGATAAAATGACAGTTAATCTCAATGTGTTGGTCCATTCATGAAACATTAGATTGTTGGCGATGAAAATAACAAATCTATTGTCACAATATATATTCAATACATATTCATGGGAGTGGGACAAGATATTCAATTCTTATAAAGAAAAACCTTTTAGCCACATCATTTCTCACGTCATGTGAGCCATAGTTTTTTATTCAGCTTAGCAGGTTGCCACAATAGTTTGCTTTTTTTGCTTTTCGAAGTAACAAGGTTACCTCTAACATAGGTATAGAGATAAGGTTACTTCGGTCATCAATATTTTTGCATAATCTGTATTTGTGTAGGCTTCAATTTTGGTTCAATTTTGGTATGACCATTCTTCTTGTACAAGAGACTTTGACCAGGAGCTTTCTTAATGTATTGTATAATATGCATAGTAGCGTTCCAATGACAAAGTTTGGGTTTCTATATAAATTGACTTACTACCCCTATAGCATAAGAAATATCAAGGCAAGTGATAGTGAGGTAAATTAGCTTTCCTACCAACTGGCAATATTAGGTAGGTTCTACATCCATTCGGTATCATGACTGAATTTCTAGTTCAACAACTCTAGGTTTGCAATCTAACTTGTCTATTTCTTAAAAGAGATCAAGTGCATATTTACATTGCAACATGGATGTTGTTATATCATGATATGCAATTTCAATCTGTAAAAAGTATTTATGTTTATCTAGGTCTCTCAAATCAAATTGAATCTTCAGGTGTATCTTGTTGTCACATATGCCCGTAGTGTCACTTTTTGTAAGAATGATATTAACATAGATGGCTAGCACAATAATACATGAGCTGGAGTGTCTCATGTAAACAAAGTTGTCAGCCTTTACTTGGTGGAATCCTACTAATTGCATTATCTAGGCAAACTTAGATCCCCATAAAATATATTCTTAATGTCTAAATGATGAAGTGGCTATCTCAAATTAGCAGCCAAGGAGAGTAGAATCCAAACAAAGTTAAGCTTGGTGATGGGAGAATGTGTTAAGATAATCAATATCATATGCTTGGGTAAAGCCCTTGGCCATCAATCGGCTTTGTATCAATGTACAATGCTTTCTAGAATGTGCTTGATGGTGTATACACATATAAATGGTACTGGTTTGACACCAAAGGGAGACTTGACAAGTGACTAAGTTTTTTTAGATTGTGGAGCCTCCATGTCTTTATCCATGATAGTTTTCCACTCCAAAAGAGATTATAGCTCAAGGTGAGATAAGATTTAGATAAACGTGTGCAGGGAGACATACTTGGATATTGGATAAGTGGCAATTGGTCTACGACCCTTCTGAATAATGTGTCAATTTGGGGATCTGTTGTCAAGGTTGGCTCAATGGTGGGGACTTGTTGGCTTTGTGTATGTTTTGTGTTAATAAACTTGTAATAATGAAAGTTGAGCGTGCTCCAGCAAGGCTATATCCTTGTCCAAGTTAATAGGAGTAGGAAGTGGAATATCTTTGGTATTATCTTGTGGTCTATATTTTAACTCTTGGGTAAGGGAATAGATTCACAAAAGGTGACATCAACACTGATAAATGAGTGATGAGAGATAGGGTTGTCGCACCGATAACCTTTTTGAGTTATAGAATAACTAAGGAAAATGCATTCAAGAGCATGATGACTTAATTTGCTGGTTTAGAACTAAAACTGTGAATGTAAAACAAAGATTCAATCACAGTGAGGGAAAAATCCGCCTGAGTTGGAAATAGGATAGAGAAGGGCAGCTTATTCCCCAACATGGAAGTTGTTGGCATACTATGAGAACTGCATCTGCCCAAAAATATTTTAGCACATTCACATGAAATAACATGGTTTGCACCACATCAAGCAGATGTACGTTTGGTTCTTGTGTTCAGTAACTCTATGTTGAAATGTATAAAGACATGATGCTTGATGCAAAATTCCATGAGTGGTATAAAATTTGAAAAATTCAGAACTTCCGCACTCCATGGCATTATTAGTATGTAGAATTTTTAAAGAGACATCAAATTGATTCTTCATAGCATAAAAATTTTGAATAGATAGTTCAAATGATTTTAAGAATAGCCATTAATGAAAGTAACAAATTATCGATGACCATCGTACTAGTTACATGACTTAGGTCGTCATACATCAGAATGAACAAGGTAAAAGGGGCATTAGTCAAAATATTTTCATTTGTTGGAAAAGAACGAATGTGTTTTCCAAGTTGATAAGCATTATAATGAAACTAAGAATATAGTTTAGGTGAGATAAACAAATGTAATTGCTCGGATAATGGAGAGACCTAAGGCTGTGTATACTAAGGAGGATGGATTTTTAAGTGGATGGAATTTTTGGATGGAAGGGATATTTGAATGGATGGATTTTTTAGATGAGAAATCCTTTCTTGCGTTTACTGAGAAGGATGGAAAATAAGATGGATTTTATATATTATGTAATATTTTTTACCTAAATATTATTAAATACTTATAAAATAATTATATACTATTAAATATTATTTAAAATATAATATATTATTAAAAATATATTTAAAAAATATAAATAAATGAGTTTCTATTATTTTTCCCATCGCAAGGTGCATCGAAGTCGAAAATGATATGCGAGGGATCTTTACTAAATAATTATTTGTATGCTTTCACAATCAACTGATCTTTATTATGTAAACAAGGAGGTCACGATTCAGTATTTCAACATCATCAATAAACAGCCGGTCGACTAGATCAACACGGTATTTGTCAAATTTATCCACATTGAGCTACAACAAATAAAATTGATACCATCAGCATTACATTAGTACCAAAGCATTGAGCTGCAACAATTTACTGATGTGATAAAGCTGCAACGAAAACTGCAAATTTGCAATGCAATGAATGCGGCAACGAAAACTGCAAGCAATGCAAGTAATGAAAGCTGCAACAATTTCTTATATTATCAGCTGCTGAAACTGCATGATAACACAGGAAATGTCTTCACAGATTCAATTGTCTCTAAATCCAGGTGCTTATTCTTAGTAGACAAGAATTTTAGCAAAATTCAGTTTAGAAAGTATCAAGTAAAAAACAGATGGCTATTAAACCACAACCAAATATCAAATACCATATGCATGAAAGACACATATCAAATACCAAATACCAAACACCACAACCAATTGCATGAAAGAGACATACCAAATAACAAATACCAAATACCATATGCTATTAAACAACAACACATCAAATATCTATTACCATATAACACAATACAACAATCCAACAACACAAAAGGGAAATACAAATTACAATCCATCAAGTTCCAATTTCCAAGTTCAAAGCAAAATACAAAGCCACCATACCAACACTAATCATCATAACAAGTATAAATAAGATATATAACTCTAGGATCCCATAAGCCTAGTTAGCACTTCCAATCCCAGTTCTTCAGGAGCTGAAAAGAAAAGTCTAGTTTTATCTTTGCTCGACCCTAGAGTGACATAAGCATCAACTATAAGATGTTGTGGAACTCCAATTCTTTGTAACTCCTGAATTAATTCTCCTTTTGTTAGTTCCTTATAAACTTCAGTTGTAGGTGTTGAAATTAGCTCTTTGAAAGATTGGTTGGCGTCCTTCATACAGTGGACTAGATCTACTATTGCGGATGCAGCCACATCATCACTCTTTCTATGCTTTCTCTTATTACCACTCCTGTGTGCAGTGGAATCTTCAGTTGCTTCTGTTCCAGACTGAGTCGGTGGTATATCAAATGGAATACTTTCAGCAATATTTTCGTAGGGCATCTGAAAGCTGTCAACCAATGGAACATCTTCCACATCTTCATTTGTCATCATATTCGTAAACTCGCCACAGGTTCTAGATAAATTACCTATGACACGATCTTTTGAAAAGAGCATCTCTAACTTATCAAAGTTATGGACAGGAGTACCCTTCCACCTTCTCAATTGAGGATTTGCCTGTAAGCAATTGATTAAATCAAGAAGTTAATATAACAATTGAAATGCTAAACAACAGAACAAAAATGTTACTAATAACATACCAAAATAATGTCATCCCAAACTACTTCTTCAGCTTCAAACATCTTTCTGTTCCATGAGATTCCACTTTTGTGTTTGAACATTTCATTGCATGTTGTGAAGTGAGTTTTTAATGTTTTCATTCGGTTCTTCAAATTATCTTTTGTCAAACGAATATCAAATGCAGGCATGCATATAGCTAACATGTTCCTATACGCAGTTGATGTAAATGTACCATCAACTCTAAACCCCCTTGTTTGTTGCTCAAGCATAGCATCAATGAAAATGTTGTCCCTTTCTTTAGTCCATTTGATATTTTTTGAGCCTTCAGTAGCTTGCTAGAATTTTTACTCATCTTATATTAAAGCAAAATAACTATTATTAGCTAAGGATTGAAACACAAAATACAAAATGCTTTCACAATAAAATGCTTAACACAAAGTACAAAATACCATCCCAATAAAATGCTTAACACTAAGTTCATGCTTAACACACCAAAAGAAGCATCGTTAAACAACATAATGCAATCACAATACATAATTGCTCCACATCGCATTTGCTATAATGTCCCTAAGCCGAATCCCTTGATTAGCATCCGCATCTTGTCTATCCATAGTAGAAGCATCGCTTGTAATTGAATTTGCCAATTCTTCATCGACTTCAGCAATGATATTGTCATCAGGATCAACACCCATCAAGTAGTTGTGCAAAACACAACATCCTAGTATAATTTTAATATGTGTTCTACCAGGATAATGGGGTTCTGTTCCACTTGCTATTATAGGAAATCTCTTCTTCAACACACCAAAAGTTCGTTCAATTACGTTACGAGCGGATGCATGTCGATGATTGAAAAGTTCTTTTGCATTTTGTGGAGAATGTTTTGAATATTCTTTTAAGTGATAGCGGACTCCTCTGTAAGGTGTGATAAGATATTTTTTTATCCCAAAACCAGCATCACCTAAGTAGAATTTTCCTACAATAAACATATGCCATTAAATCTCCACCTAAAGATCAATACATAATTGATATTAATAAACTAAAATGTTTACCTTCTGGAATCTTTAACTTATCAGATCTAGTCATGGCATCTTTCAAAATCCGTGAATCGGATGCTGTGCCTTCCCACCCGGCGAGAACGTAAGTAAATTTCATGTCAAATGAACATGCAGCCAAGACATTTGTTATTGGCCAATCTTTCCTTCCCCTATATCTAGGTGCATCATTAGAATGTACTCTCACACGTATATGTGTCCCATCAATAGCTCCTAAACAGTCCTGCATGTATATGATTAATTTTAAAAATTGAAATTTGATTAAATCATATGAATTGTATTTTACATTATTGTACCTTGAAATATGGGTAGAATCTGATGCTATTGCACATCTCAGTTGGATCATCTTCACCACTAGGTTGCTTGATAAACTGAGTGTGTAAGCTAATAATAGCATTAACACCTCATGAAAGTGGCAACTAACAATTCGAGGTGAACGATGGAAGAAAAAACAAAGTTCTCGATTTTTCACATTGTGGGTGATTAAATATAAGAACTTCACCAATTTTTCCTCAACATAGGAACATCTTGTGTCTTTCACTAGATTGGTACCTCGTAGTAGCTCACATAATCTACCAAAAGCATTTGTACTCATTCTCAAAATGTTATGACATATTTGAGTAGAGCTAGTTATTTTCCTTAACACATCCCTTCGTTTGAATTCCATTTCTTCATTACTCTCTAATATTGGGGCATCAACATAAGATGATTGTTTACTTAAAAGCACTTGTGCTACACATAATCCAGCTATACTTGCAACAGCCTAAGGTAATGAAAGCGCATAATAAAATTTCTTTTGTCTTTGTTACTTGTTGGAGCCATTGTACCTAAACCTACCAAATTAGTGCATGTGAGGTACATTGAAAACAAGTTGTATCTGAATAATGTAAACTAGCCAACTAAACCATTTCCTGTTACAACACCTAAATAAGTTATACATACAAAAAGGATGCACCCAAGCATCCTCAAGAACAAAAAAACTTGCAAGACTAGTGCTAGCAAGAACAAAACCAGATCTAATAATTAATGATACTAAAAAGATGCGAGAGATTAGTTTAACAAAAGTTAAATTCTGATCTAAATGTATTAAAATATAATTCCCAAATTATGCGAGATATATAGCAGGATTAAAATGATATGCGAGATCAGATTTGGAATAATGTAAGAACTAAAATAACGTACATCAAGATTTCTTAACAACAAAGGATGATATGCGAGATCTCAAAAAATTACAGAAACAATTAAATCTAATTTGATGCGAGATCAGAAATCTAAAATTAAGTAATCAAAATAACAAACAGCAAATATGATATGCGAGGAAGGCAGATCTAAACAGAGAAGCTAATTGAAAGCAGGATGGCAGATCTAAACAAACAACCCTAAATACACAAACATTAGTAGGAAAATAGGAAGACAGATCTAATCTTCTGCCTACATATGATAATCACAAGATCCGGAAAAACAGGGAGGACATTGAGGAGAAGAAAGGGAGCATCGAAGAGGCTTACGAAAAGGAAAGGGAGCAACGCTGTGGAAAGGAGAAGAAGAAAGGAGCTCCTTACCTTGAGCAGCGGAGGCGGTGACTAGCGGGAGTGATGATCGGCGTGTTTTTAAGTTATGTCGACATTAGTAGGATAAATTTATATAATAAATTGAAATACACAATAGAAATTATTAACATTTATTTATGTAAATGAAATATTAAAATAACTGAGATAATTAAGTAAAAACTTAAATTACTCATTATCCAAGTGAATTTCCTGCTCCATCTAGTTCATCTAGTTCTTCCATTTGCTCTCAATGTATGAAACAACCATATTACCTCTTGTTGCATTAATTTACCTTTAACACTTATATATCCTATGGTATATTATTCCATGAATTTCTTATCTATATCGACTTTTCAGAGGATTTTTATAAGACCCAATCACAACACATACATTAGAAATGGTGTATTCTACTTCATTGCCCTCCCTTGAAATCGAATAAGAAGAGCTATGTTGTTCTTTGTTTGTGAATACTATCTTTAACCCAGTCTTCTTTGTAAATAAAGACTTCAAAGTAATAAAGTGGATAACAAACCCTATAAGCCCAGGCTTAGTATCTCACCCTTTACAAATGTCGTATTTGAGCATGTACTAGTGGTAGTGGTAGTTGTGGATGAAACGGGAACAGTATGTTGTATTTTTATCCTTGTCCAAATGATGTGAGATAGTCATCTTTAATTATCTCACCTGACTCTCTTGAAGTGTTCTATTGCTTGTCATAAATTGTTGCAATGACATTACCAATGGACCAATGGTGAAGATTTTTCAGTTTTCCTGCATAATGCTATGTTTGGCATTTTAGCTTTTAGGTGTCATAAAATGTTAATTAAGAATAATTAAGTGAGAAAAATTGAGATTGAGATAGGTTGAAAGGGTTTGAGAGAGGGAGAGAGAGTAAACTATGAGTAAATTGGTAGAGAATAAGAGTATTTATAGAGAAATCTCATCTTCCACTCACTTAAATGGCTACAAGTGTTTGTAGCCATTGCAACACAAATAGAAAGAAGTCATAGTGGCTAGATTTTGGAATTGTTAGACTTGGTACTAACATGTATTGTGCAGATGTATCGGTCCTGTATATGTTAGATCAGATGGTATTGGCTGGTAGAATCACAAACTCAATTATTATCATGTGGTCTGTGTACTGGTTTATGTTTGGACAGGTATTAATCTGTCATACTCTGTATGAGTCGGTTTTCAAAATCTAGTTCCCACTAGGATTTGGCTTTGCCTTACAACATTCCTAAGTAGATCCATTATCCATATATAACACACTATATAATATATATATATATATATATATATATATATATATTCTGAAACTTTGAATTGGATATAGTGCAAATTAAAATTCCTTGTTCATGCTATTGATAGTGGATAATAATTTGAAGCAAGTCCTTTTTTTCTGAAACTCTGAATTGCTGTTCCCACATTTAATTATTTGTGTTTTTGTAAAAAAATTAGGTTTTGCCTTCATCAGCACATATGGTGGTCTCTTCTGCAGCAGGATTTCTTTTCAAATGGTTGTTCGAATATGAGCATGAACACCGCCAATGGTCTTCTGCAATTTCTCTTGGTCTGTTGTGTACTTGTTTTGACGCAGCCGACAGAAAGCAACGATTTGAAGTTGTAAATGGACTTCTCAAGGTATGACTCCACGCTGATCTCATAGTGAAGGCGTTAAAAATATCTAAATTGTGATAGACTAAGTTGATAAGGCGATGCTATACTTTGTTTCATTATTCTTTTTGATTATTTTATTTTTCTTCAGAGTGGATTGAAACATGCAAATGCTTTGATGCTATTTTGGTTATTTTGTAAAGAAATGCTTTATAAATCCATTTTTTTTTTAAAAAAAATGTCTCTTCTTTTTTGGCACAGTATGAAAAAAAATTAAAATTAGGATATATAGACTGTTTGTAGGCCAGCAAAGATTGAACTACATATTTTTCATTTTTCAAGTTGTTGGATTATAAGTTGGCAGAAAAAAAGTATGTAAGAAATGAAGAGGCCACTGAATTTGTGATGAGAATTTATTCAACTTTTTTTTTTTGCAAATATGAAATGACGAACATCTTTGTGCACATCAATAAAATCAGTTGCACACCACTTTTATTTTTGTCTAAATGTATATACTATATACTATAGTGCTAGATGGTATCTCCTTATCCTAGATAGATGTTGATAACTAGGAATATGAGTGCATCTTGGACTCTCCAAGCCTCGGATCTCTATATGAGCATGAATGTAAGTCTTGGTTTTCTGCGTGCTTTTAAAGTACTCTGTTGTAATTGTATGTACATACTTATATGTGCATGTATGCATACATGTACATGTGTGTATTGCATCTGTGCATCGCATATTGTGAATACTGCATATTGTCAAAAATAGAAACCTGCCAAGATTTTAAGATTCAACACTTTGCATATGATTCTAGATGATTAATAGTGTCAATTAATCCAAGTTCTACATTCTGTATGATATATTATACATGTGCTTGCTGAATGTTAGATAAGAGAATGGGCTCTGCTCATATAAGTTGGATAATATATGATTCATGAGATAGGAAATAGTAAGAGCTGCATCATCTTAGTATGTTATGGAGATATGGACATCAAATTGATGTTTAAAATATTAGCCAATCTGAGTCTTTGAAAGAGTTGGCACCAACCATACTGACAATCAGTGCAAGTTGGACCATTTCTTGCTTATCTTGGACACGTTCTGGAATGACCCACCCCATCATTTTCAGCCATAAGGCGGGTTAATTGCAAACAAATAGTTAGTTTTTCAATCATTTATGATAAAAATGGAACTTAAATTAGACTCTATTTAAAAAAAATAATAAATGTTGTTAAATCATGATATCTAACCTAGTTCATAGAAGCCTCTACCATATTTCAAATGAGTGGTGTTCATCGGTAAAAGATGCATATGGTACAAATAGCTCATGTAACTGTTGTAATTTTGTAATACTCATATCTCATATTCCTCTAAATAGCTATGGTATTGGTGCATCAATTGACAAATGGTAAGTCATTGTGATTGACGACGTGGAGTGGAGTGATCAGCACCAAGGAAACAAAAATTGTACCCTACCGCTCGGTTTTTACGGTAAAGTAGTGGTCTAAATGACGAGCGGAATGCGGCTCCGGGGCGAAAGCGAAGGGAGGCAGCGGGCAATTGGAAGCTTCGATTGAAGCTTCTCCGATGCCTTGCCACTCCACTGCTGCTCGCCCCACTGATGCCGTTGACTCGCTGCTATCATTCGGTACCATACCGGTCTGGTGGCTCACCAAAATGGTACGCCAGACCGGTATTCTAATCCTTGATCAGCACTAGGGCAGGGAATAGAAAATGCACACCTAGGGCATGGCATATGAATTGTCATATAAATGTTTGGTGTGACTGTGATCAAAGTTTTTGATACGCACCGCAAGCGCATGGTGTTATCGCAGTAATATAAAAGATTGTCGATCCCATAGGGAGCTAGGTCAAGTACCAACTATTATGATATTTGGAAGCTAAACAATCTAATTTTTTGTGTTTTGGGAATAAAGTAAACTAACTCAACTATAAATAAAATAGGAAAAGAATGATAAAAATATGAAGGGTGTATAATTGAGAGATATCAGGACTACCGAATTCACCATATTAACTGATCTATTTGAACTGGAATTTAGTTGATGCATGAGTTTATCATTTTACATAAGGAATCTTTCCTAAGTTATAGGATGTCCCCTCTCGGTGATACACCCTTGTGCTTATCCGGAACGGTCTCCTATTCTCACGGTGGATCATTCCAAATAAACCTAATGAGTTCTATGAAAAATTATGTTGCCCTCGAGTGAAAACCAAACACTCTTGTGTCATAGATTCATAAGTTTTACCTAAGGGTTCCACCGCCATAACCCTCCTCTCGGTATGAATCGTGTCGGCAAACGCACAACATTACTTGATTAAGGTAATATTATGAAGTAAGTACAACTAAATAAAATATGCTCAGATAAGACTCAAAACATCAAGAAAGTTTAGTTCATACAATAGATCAAGTCAAAGGGCTTCATTCGAGCCCCAAATAAAGATTTACACTATAAAAGCCATATAAATCTGCACAAATCTCTCAAATCGGCAAAGAAAAGTGGAAACAAAGACTAAGGAGAGGTAGAAGAAGATTATGCAAACGTTTCCTTCAAGTTTGGTGAAGATCCATCGCGAAATTGGCCCAAAATCTGCTCCGGAAGCCCTGTCGCTGGTCTACTCACCCTAGCTGCTTTGTCCGTCAATTACTCTCCAAATATGGCACGAAAAAGAGGGTTTTTATGCCCAAAAAATTCACCTCTCTCTTAGCTTTCCAAAACATATATTTTTGCCTTTTTTATATTTTTATAAGGCCCGAAATCGAAAAAAACCTAGTGAAGGTCGGACTGCCCAGTTATGATCACGGGTGAACCCAGTGGCGAATCTAGGACCCGAAGGCAGTGGGGGCAATATAAGAATAAGATAACAAAAAAATTAATAGACTCAAAATTAAAACATAAATAGAAATAAAAAAATTTGCATTGATATGTTTGAATATACTTACATAGAGTGATAGAGATTATAGTTGCCCTCGACGAGTTTTCATAAACTGAAATCTTTGAATAATCAATTCATTATCAATAGTATCAAAGACATCCTTCTCAATGTAAGTGACCTAACAATCATTTATCCAATCATCGCCCATTCAATTTCGTAATCTATTTTTGACTATTTTCATGGCAGAAAAAGCTCTTTCCACTGTAGCAGTAGCAACTGGCAAAATAAGAGCTAATTTCACAAGTAAATAAACTAATGGATATATAATATGTCTTTTTGATTCAACTAACTTTTCTGCAAGAGCTAGAATTCTTGTTATCATTGAGAATTCATCACTTGTGCGCATGTCAATTATATAAGTCTCAAGCTGATTTTCAAGCACAATCAACTCCATAGCAGAAAACTCTGACGGATAATACCGAGCAAGATGAATTAATCTTTGTTTATCAAAAGCTAAAAAGGAATCAATCGGGCTAAGACATGCCACGCATAACAGTAATTCAGTATTTATTTCATTAAATCGATCGTTAAGTTTTTGAAGCTGTCGATCCAATACAATATAAAACAATCCAACACGATATTTGTCTATATTAAGCACTTGCTAAATTTCACGATGTCGTCTTCCTTTTGCTACAAATATTGCATTCATATCAGGAATATCAATTTCATTAGTTTGACAAAAAGCAGAGACTTCATCTAATAATGACTCTCATTCATTGTCCCTCATTATTTGTAGTCGTTGCTTAGAAATTCTAACCAATGTCATAGCATTAATAATATCTTGATCTTTTCTTTGCAATGCTTGTGATAATTCATTTGTGATACCCAAAATATTTTTCATTAAATGCAAGGTGAATACAAAATCAAAAGTTTGCATTGATTCTAAAAAGCCCTTTTGCTTCAGCTCTTTGCTCCGAACTCAAACCATCTTCCATAATTATCTCAAAAACATCAATAACAGAAGAATACATAATAATCACGTTTACTAGTATTTTATAATATGAGGTCCAACGAGTATCATTTGGTTGTTTCAAACTAGTTTCTTGATTCAAGCCACAACCACTTTTCAATTCTCCTTTTGTTAATCCTTCTTTGACTCGGGCAATTTGTTTATTTCGAAGCATGTCAACACGTTTACATGAGTCTCCAACAATATTCAATAAAATTGATACTAAATTAAATAGTGAAGCAACTTGAATTTCATTTTTTGAAACAGCAACAAGTGTGATTTGGAGTTGATGCGCAAAACAGTGAATGTAAAATGCTGATGTGTTCTCTTTAAGAATCAAACTTTTTAAACCATTTAATGCACCTTGCATGTTACTAGCACCATCATATCTTTGACCATGAATTCTTGATAAAGTTAGTCCATGCTTACAAAGCAAAGATTCTATTGCTACTTTTAAAGATATAGCACTTGTATCAGTAACATGTACAATTGTAAGAAATCTTTCTAAAACTCTTCCTTTGTTATCTACAAAACGTAAAGCAACAGCCATTTGCTCTTTGTTAGATATATCTCGGGATTCATCTACAATAATTGCAAATAATTCATCTCCAATCTCACTAAGTATAGCATTGGTAGTTTCATGTGCAGCAGCATTTATAATATCTTTCTGAATATGAGGGGCAATCAACTGATGATTTTCTGGAGCATTTTGTAAAACTACATTGTTGATTGACTCATTGTGCTCAGCTAAAAACTTGAGAAGTTCTAGAAAGTTACCTTGATTATTAGATATTTCAGATTCATGATGTCCACGAAAAGCCAAACCTTGGCGCAAAAGAAATCTTACACAATCAATTGATGCATTTAAACGCATACGATACATGCATCGAACTTGATCAGATTGCTTAGATAACATAGATTCTATATGCTGACTTTGCTTCATCAAGTCATAATATTTATTTAAAGCTTGATTATGTGCACTATTAGGACCACCAACATGTATCCTAAATCTTTCTTTCTTATTCCAATTTGAAACCCTTATGTAACAAAGGAATCTCTGCCTCCTTGATTGCTTAAATTTAGCCTAAAGAGATAACAACATAAACAGAAAGCTGCATCTTTAGAAATACTATACTCCAACCAATTTTCAAACTCTTTAAACCAAGAAGGACAGAATCTTCTAAATGTATTTCCAATTTTTTTTTTGAGGAAAATCATGTTTTCGAGGTTGACATGGTTCCCTTTGTAAATATGCTCTTCGTATCTTATCTTGATCATTTGGATGATATTCAGAAATTTTCACTCCTGGATCAGCAGAGAGATCTTCCACATTAATATCAACATATGATTGCCTAGATGGTTCTTCTTTGGCTTTACAATTTTTTCTTTGGCTTTACAATTTTTTTCTTTAAGACTCAATTCATTGTCTATAATAGATTTTCTTTTAAGAAATTTATCCATGTCCTATTCAAAAGATAATAAAAAAAAGTCATATATATAGCATTATATTTATCACTTGTCATCAAAATTGTATAACATATTAAATGAGAAAATGCAGAAACATAATTAATTAAGAGACATGCCCAAAAAAATTATATAATTAAATAACAAATTTTATAAGGTAAAAAAACCTGTTTTACAATCGTCAAAGAGCTTCTTCACTTTTGTTTGCTCTTCCGTTCTTCACCAGAGTAACTACTTGAAAAAAAAAAATTATTATCAGAATAAAAAATTCGAAAGCAAGACAGATTTTGTACAATAACACTATACTCAAATTTGGAAAAGGGATGTGGGCCATGTGGCGTAGCTTGGTAGCGAGTCTAAAATTTGGAACAAGAATAGAGGAAAGTGTGCTTTGTGAGACAAAATAATTCAGCAAATCTAGAAAAAAGAAGGCCCAAAATTATTTTATTTTCAAGAATCAATCGGAAGGAAATTGGAGAGTGAGGATAATGCATTGTAGATTTGTAGTTTGTAGACATGCCTAAAAAAATTTAGGGTCAAACAGATTGTTTACCTTTTTTTATTAAAAAATTTTCGGGACGGAGAGGTGAAGAGCTGCTGCCCACCTGCTGACCTGCACGCCGACCATCGAAATCACAATGTGCACCGAACTTCAGGGAGCTCTTGCCAGACTCCTGAGGCAAGAACAAAGAAAGGAGAGCACACTGTGCACCGAAGGTGAGAGCCGAGAGCGGTGAACAGCTGGAAATTTTGTAAAAATAGAAGAAGATGAACCAGCTGGCAAATTTCCAAAATCAAAGAAGCGTGTAAAACATGCTAAAGTATTTTTTTGTGTAACTGTGTAACAATGTACGTAAAGGGTATAATTTTATCTACTCTCTCTCAAAGAAAATTTAATTCTAAAGTGGCCCACCACTCCTGTCCAATAGGGACATTTAGTTTATTTATGTGTCAGCTGGGTTATGTAATCTAGCAAGAAGGGGGCATGTATTATATTTTAGCAGGGGCACTCAATTAATTAATATATAATATTACATACATATATAAGGATTATTTGTTTGGCCAGTGGGGGCATTTGCCTACACTGCCCCTTACGTAGATCCGCCGCTGGGTGAACTCCGCCGTGTTCACCGGGTGGTGAAGTCTACTGTGCAGTTCTATCGAGAAAGAATCACCGGTGAACCCCGCCGGGTTCACGAGGTGATGAAGTGTACTGTTGATTTATGTGTAGATTTCCTCAGAGAGAATCACGGGCGAACCCTACTAGGTTCACCAGGCTGTGAAGTGTTCTGTGGGCTTTCGGATATGCGGTGAAAGCACCGGTGAATCCCGTGGGGTTCACCTGGCCGTATTTTTCAAAGTAGCTCCGATTGAGCCCAAATTTGACGTGCAGCTTCGTCTTCACGTAGAGAATCACCCCATAACCTTAGAATCTTCAAAGGACTTCAAAATTGGGCAATTTTACCTAAAGTTTCACAAAAATAAGAAAAAGTGAAGATTCTGAAGCAATCGAGTAAATAAGTCTGAAAATTACATAAAAGTACTAGAATATGCCTTGTTTTGAGATAAAATAATATCAGAAAATACTATCAAAATATAAGACATCAGTTTTTAATCTTGGTCTCTATTGTTTGATTTTGCACCACTAAATACTAGGTATACTACGACATGGATGTCCCTATACCAAGTGTCACGCCCCGGTCGGATCGGCCTGAAAACAGCGCCTATCCGTTGTCTCAGGGCCGTCCGACGGAATACCGGAACGCAACTCACTCTAGGGTTTCCGACCCGAAATTAGAAACCCTAATCTCCCCGAATAATTTTTATCCCCAAATTACAAGGTCGCTCAGAAAACCCTAACCCTAATTTGGGAAATCCAAACGAAACCCTAGATTTAATAAAACCTCCAAATCAATTTTGACCGAAAGTCAAAATCACTGTTCATGCTGACTTCAGCATGGCGTCAGCCCTCCAAATCGGAATCGCCACGCCGAATTTCGCATGATGACGTCACGCCTGACGTCAGCCTTCAAATCGTAACTGGCTGAACTCAAATTCACGAAATCAGCGTTGACCGGCTGATTTTGTTGACTTTCGCCTCGTTTCGAACGCCCAGCGCGTTCGAGCCTCGTCGTCGTCTTCGCGCGGACGAACGCCGCTGCGTTCGCTGCTCGAAGCCACCGTCTGCGTCGCCTGCTCGGCGCCGCGCCCTGGAGTTGGCCGAGCAAGGGAAGGCCGCTGCCCGCTTCTCTTCCGGTCACTCGTCGTCGACGGCCGCCGCTGCCGAGAACTTGCTGTCGCTGAAGCTCGAGTATTCGGAAATAGGGGAGTTGGAGGAACGAAGCTTTATTTAACTCAAGGAAGGTTACAAAGCTTCTCTCTGCCGACGACCCCCGTCGCCCGCCCCTCTCCCACTGGATACTCTCACCTCGTCACCCTCATCGACGGCGCACTCGTCGTCGACTGTACAATGCTCGCACCTTACCGTCGTCCCCTAGCGCCGGTTTCCTCGCCCTCTGGCGGCATCAGAGCCCTCGCTCTGGAAGGGACGACGGCGCCCTCGCCGTCGCCGGTAGTTCACCCGCCTGGTGCCCTCTGGTGGTGTCGCTCCCCGCGCACACCCCCGATTCTAGTCGTCCAGCGCTTCTTAAAGGGAAGAGCCGCCGCTCGTTCCCGATTCTAGCGGGGAAGACGCGGTCGTCCGCTACCTCCGCATCGATCGCGGACGAACTCGGTCGCCGCCTCCGACTCCTCTGCTCGACGCCGCCCGCGCCGCTCGCGTCCGCTTCCTCGTCGTTGTCCGCGTCCGTCGCACGCGGTGGCGAGCTTGCGTGGCTCGCGTCCGAAGCGTTCGCACGCTGCAACGCGTACACCTTCCGAGACGTTCGCGCACGCGTCTGCGTTGCCCGCTGGACACGAGGCTCGGTCAACATTGCTCGTTGACCGGGTTTGGTTCTCTGATTTGTGTGCTGTGTCGCCTGGGCTTGGGCCCGAATTTGGCCCACTGGACTTTGGATCGAATCGGGTGAACCCGGGCCTGACACCAAGGATCCCAAAACCGGTCCGGCGACTCGGTCCGGTGAGCCGCCGGACCGGTACAAACCGGTGGTTCCGAGCGGTAGCAGCGGGCGTTGAGCGGCAGCGTTGAGCGGAGGCGGGCGGTAGCAGCGGCGTTGAGCGGAAGCGGGAGTTGCAGCGCCACGGAAGCTTCGATTGAAGCTTCCGGCGGAAGCTTCAATCAAAGCTTTCGTTGGCTATGGAAGCTTCGATTGAAGCTTCTGGCGATGCCGGAAGCTTCGATCGAAGCTTCCATAGCAAGCGGAAGCTTCAATCGCAACGCCCGCTGCTCGCGCTTCATACCTGCCCTAAACCGTGTTCCGCCGGCCGTGCCGAGACCGGACGGCGAGCGGACCGGTACCGTACCGGATTTACCGTCCGGTACGGAACAGTTTTGGGATCCTTGCCCTATACTAGGTATATTATACTAGGTGTATTAATAAATCGATGTTCCTATACTGGCCATATTGACACAAGAGTTCCATGTATTGATTGCGTCTCAAACAAGTTTGCACTAAGCTTATAACCCAATGATGATCGAGATTAAAAACATCAATTGTGACCATAATGAAAAGATATCATAAATGTTAGATAGGCTTGTTAACATAGCACCATGTTGGTTAGCTTTCACGTTGTATCAACTTTGATGACCTTTACCTTCCTTGGAGCTTTTTTGAGATAACTTTATTTGAAATTAGTTGATCTTGCTTCAGTGACCATGGTGATCCTTAATTTAGATGGTCTAGCTAAACTAGGCTTCATATGGCCATATATGAATTGTTGCAAGGTGTTCTTAGAGAGTATCTCTTGTTATTATATGCCCTAAAGACCAATAATTAGATGATTGTTTTACCATATATTTTATTATATTCACATTTATATTTTAATAAATGTATTGTCATTATTACATGTACTTGACATTTTTGTAATGTAACTTCAATAATGTTTCTAGAAGATATGATTATTCTTAAATTTCACTAATAAAGCATTATTATAGATTTAGATAACAAGGTGACTAATCACAAGGAATTGTTATAATATAAGATAAAGTCTATGCATGAGTATTTGTTAGAGAACAATATACTATATAAACCTGCTATAAGAATGTTGCATGGAATGTTATATGAATGTGATATAGCCATAAGTGCACAGTTTTACCGAAGTAACAAAATAAGTATCAATCCTATAGAGATGAAATCAGCAAGTATTGACTAATTGTGATGTTACAATCTAGGCAGAAATAAAAATAGTAATTTAAAATAAAAGTGAGAGATCAAGAAATAAAAAAATAGTAATTTAATTAAATTCAGGAATTTTGGTTCACTATGTTGGTCTTTTATAAAGATTAAAGTTAATCATCCCCTTCTATTGAGTTTAATTGTGTTAAAGGGAATTTATCCTAATGTACAAGTTGTCCCCACTGAGTAGCCCAATTCGGTGTTTACTCGTGTGGTGTAGAACTACTCTCATGATGTATTTCATAAGTTCAACATTGTAATTCACATCTTATCCCTTCTCCAAATGTCATGTAAATATTTAGCCAAAATATTACATGGATTAAACATGCTACAATCAAATTAACAACAATCAAAATCAAATAGAAAGTGTTAAGAGTAGAGGGAAAGTGATAATAGAGAAGAGACAAGATAAAAAACTCTAAAGGGCTACATTATATTAATCTTCTTGTTCAATTATAGAATGAATGCAACCTTTATAGATAAAAGTATTGAGTATATAAAATAATAATATTTTAATTATTACTTACTATGTATAAAATACTATTTCTAAAATTACTAATTCTAACTATGATGGATAGGGGTTGGTACCCCTTTTCTCTTATATATCCCCGGAACTATTCTCTTATATATATATATATATATATGTATATATATATTTGCTTGCTTTGGACTTTCCTGGACTCCCGAGTTTATATGATGCCTATCTCGCCCTTTGACGTGGATCATACGGACGCTTGTTTTGATATTGTAGATATGTATTTGTGGTACACATGAGGTGTCCATGGACCGGCATCGTAGGCCGTCTTAGTTGGGGCTGTACTCAGCTAGATTTGATATGGGGATCCCCACTTATGATTGGTCACTGAGATTGAGTAGCTGGAGTCTGTGAGACACTGGTCAGGTGATCTCTGGTGTCAGGGCTCACTATGATATATGTGAGCATGCTTGGGTCGAGTGGATTGACGAAGTAAGCTGCCTAGTGTTGAGGGTAAGGAAGTCTTATGAGTTGAGTGTGATTCTCAATATTAGTAGGTTCGTTGCGCTGTAGTGATATTACGGACGAGACTATGACGATTATATGGGGGTGTTAAATACGTGTCTAGGTGCGCTATAGTATACCAACGCGTCACGAAACCCAATGCACATGAATATGTGGGACGATGTAGGTAAAGGTACCAAGTTGTACCATATAGGATATACTTTTGGATATACACCCTAGCTCGAGGGTGGTTCACTAGGATCTATGACAGTGGATGCAAATAGACTAGGGCCGATTGGTGATGGACACATCGCCTAGTGTGGCCCGGTAACTATTGGGTGTCGACTTAGCTGATCCATGGGTGGATAGCTCTTGAGTGACATAGGAGTTTGTTAGTCGAGAATCGGGGCAACGTCGCTAAGGGCAGTTGGACGAAGTTGGTGCTCCCCGGCTCAGTCCAATTGTGAGCCGAAACTAGCACACCAGTTCAAGGGTTGGACGGTTTGGGAAGGTTGGTCCAATTGACTCCCTCGTAGGGTAAAAGGGGAAACTCAGCAAGCTTAAGTGCATAAGAGACCAGTGAACGAGAAAAGTAGCAAGATGTTGAGTCTTGGGTGACTCTTCTATACTGGTTAGGGTTCCTTCACGACGAAACCTTCTCCCCATGAAGCTCCATTGCTCCTTGGTGCATTCTATGCCGAGCTAGAGTTCCCTTCTTCCCATTGTTGGAAGCTGAGTGGTAATGCTCCTAAGCGACTCCACCACTGACGGAGCTAAAGGGATTGATGGAGCTAAAGTAGCCCAAGGAGCCTAGGAGGACACCCTAACAAAAGCCCAAGGGGCCTAGGAAAACACTCCTAAAATTTCAGGCCGAAAGGAGGTCGGCACGGACTTCACACTCAAGGGTGTGCATGGTTTCACGGCCGTGCACATATACACGGCCCAGGGTGTGCATTATTAGGAAATCCCGGGGATATTTTAAATTTTACAAACATTACATAGGCACAGCAGAAGCATATCCCCGAAACAGGTTGGTCCCAAAAACCCAATGAATTGATTCTTGCAAGAGGGTCGACACGATGAGAGGAGAAAGTACCTAAGAGCAATTAGGAGCGATGCCGATGTAGGCGCCTAAGCGTGCGCCCTCTGCAGTCTCACACACACAGATCCTCAAGTTTTCTTTTTCCACGCCCGGTGCTAGCCTCGGGAAGAAGATCTAAGCCTTGAGTGTCCTTCTTCTCAACTTGTGCGACCTTTGGATGAAGATACGCTAACGAGAAGAAGGTGAGAGATGAAAGCCGCCAAGCACAAGTGATCCTTGTGCCAAGAGGGAATGGAGAAGAGGGCTTGCGGCTTGATGATGGAAGAGGATTTCTTGCGCCAAGTAACCTTGCTTTTGCCCCTTACTTTGCTCACGCCATTATTGATTGGATTAGCACCTCTCGCATATGATGATATCATATATATTAGCAAGGGGCGGCAAGACAAGGGTTAAAGGCACATTACACAAAGAGGTATTCGGCTAGGGTTAAGGGGAGGCCAATTAGGGTTAGAGTTAAGGAAATACTCTAAGAGCTTTCCATAAACCTTTTCCTATTAGCCATATGCGCCAAAGATTAAAAACCTTCCAAAAAAGTTTATGAAGCCATATTCGCCCCAAGCATTGCCATAGAGACAAGCCTTCCATCCAAGGAAGAAGGGGGAAGCGCCAAAAGCTTCCTAATGAAGAACTAGGCGCAACCTTCACCCCATTATTCCCTTAGGCGCCAATGGGATTAGGTTTCTCCCCATTATACCCTTATGCTCTCTTATCTCTTCATGACAACTTATTGTTGGGCCTTATTGGGTGATGAGCTTGGCCAAATTTCATTACTTGGGTTGATTAAGCCATTGGATCCAATCTAATGCAACCCTAACTCAAATGTGACCAACCATGGTCAATTGGGTCAACCCGCCAAAAATGAAGTTTGGCTCTAATAAGTCTTTTCCATCTCATCAGGCCCATTAGTGCTGATGAAATCTCCAAAATAGATTCGAGCTATCCAATAACTCGATCATAAGGCTTTCTGATCAATACGAGAACTCGAGTATCAAAGTACGTGACCCTGTAGGTTCCTCTGACGTTGGCAGTGATGACCTAAGGTCATCACAAGCCGTGAGTGGCACTTAGCAGTGCATCACTGCTACCCAAGTCATCGGAATGACGACATCCCATCATCGCAACTAGGTATAAATGCATTACAGTCTCTTTGCCAAAGTGATATCGGATTGGACAAGTGTGTCACAACTTGTTTTCACCAAATCTCATGGTCATAACTAAATCAGGTTTTCACCTGGGTATGACAATACACTTTTAGTCATAGAATCACAGAGGGGCCCCATAGATATCAAGCTATCCTCAGGAAGGGACAAATCCTATCTGTCCATTGACTTTCTTATATGGGTCGTGACATACTCAATGTCAACCGTTATGACCTTCCAACTACGGCGAGGTGTTAGGTTGTATCAAAGTATGTCCCTAACCGTATAAAAGAGTCAATGATCTCTAGTCAAGGGATTAATGCATCTCCTGTCACTTGTGAGGATAACTCATGACACCAAGTCATTGCCTTACAGCGGGTCGGTCCAGTATATCCACCACTGATATACCCATATGTCTGCATTAGCACCTTATGTCTAACCAGCTCATATATCAGTCTCACAAGTACCAGAGTTATCCCATATCCACTCAGGTACATCGACTGGGGACACGAGTTTGAGCACAGATCCAATCTGTCTCTAGGGACATTATCATGTAATAACACAATCGCAGATGTAAACTAACCATGATAACGACAATGCCAGAATGATATATAAAAAATACCAATGTCAAGTAGTACAAAAGATAGACCCAAAACAGGTCTTAGGGCATAAACACCAACATGCATGGCTTCATGGCCATGAATGGCTTGGTAAAAACCGTTCTCTAGGACGTGGAAGACTTCACGGCCATGCATGGATGCATGGGCATGGCGGTGATAGGCTCGGCAAAAACCGATCGCTAGGATGCGGAAGACTTCACGGCCGTACATAGATGCATGGGCATGGCCGTGACAGGCTTGACAAAGATGAGTCGCCAGGAAGCGGAAGACTTCATGGCCGTGCATGGATGCATGGGTATGACCGTGAACACCCCATAAGCTCAGAAAAGCTCCGTTCAACACACGGTTCGACGCTTCTAGTAGTCTACTCACCCTTCGGACAGTTTTATGGGAGTTATTAGCCCCTCATCCACCACAACGGAGCAACTCCAATCGATAAATCTCACAACAAAGCCTACCGAAGAGCCGGCAACCAATCGCTATCACAACCGACTGATAAACACCGCCTACAGTCGGCTAGCACCATACAAAACCAGCCCACCATCAGTAAGTTTTGTTGCTTTATAGCGGCTTGCTTGGGGATGGTGTGATGATCCGCAACGTCCTAGCAATGGCCCAAGAAAGCTCAGCCCATGGGCCAGCTTCATTTTCTCCTTGCTGTTGGAGTTGGTAGGCTTTTGTACCAGGGTAGTTAGGATTTTATTCTAGCATCTTTTGACCCCTTTTAGGTTGTTATAGAGTAGTTGGTTTATCCAACAACCCTTATCATGTGCTTGGTGTGAGCTCCCCTCTTTTATCCAACAACCCTCATCTTTTCTCAATTTTTCTGCAGTAGTAGCTTCCCGGTATGGAAGTCTATTAGGTCTAGTTAACTCCGAGGGAGTTGTAAGAGTGCTTGTAGTTGCACCTAGCGAGGTCCCTGCCTCTCTTTGTAAGCGTTCCTCGTTTCTTAGCACAGTTAATCTAATTGTTTGGGCGATACCTATTCGCTCCTTTGTTTCCTCTTCAATCCTATGTGTTTGGTTCTGTTTTACGCTTTCACACCTTAACCTATGCCCCTGACGGAGTAACCCATTCTTGAGTCATGTTTGCGTGTCTACAACAAGTTAAAGCCTAACTCTTTGCTGCATCGTGAGGAAAACACTAGTTGCGCATGCTTGCTTGCTAAAAATTGTCTCTACGAGAGGTTAGTACTTATTTTGAGTGTAGTTTTCATTTTGTTCTTCTTGAAATATCTGGTATTACTCAAATATGAATCTGTGATGTCGTTTCCATCGGGTTTTCTTCGAGATTTTCCTCCCATCACGTTTTATCTTCTCTCGTCTATAGATCCTCTCACGCTTTTAGCATCATGGCCTACCGAAGAGCCGGTAATCGATCACTATCACAACCGACTGATAAACACCACCTAAGAGTTTGCCAGCACTGTACAAAACCAGCCCACCTTCAATAAGTTTTGTTGCTTCATAGCAGCTTGCTCGGGGATGGTGTGATGATCCGCAGCGGCCTAGCAATGGCCCAAGAAAGCTTAGCCCATGCGCCAGCTTCATTTTCTCCTTGTTGCTGTAGTTGGTAGCCTTTTGTACTAGGGTAGTTAGGATTTTATTTCAGCATCTTTTGACTCCTTTTAGGTTGTTATAGTGTAGTTGGCTTATCCAACAACCCTTATCATGTGCTTGGTGTGAGCTCCCCTCTCTTATCCAACAACCTTTATCTTTTCTCAATTTTTCTGGAGTAGCAACTTCCCGGTATGGAAGTCTATTAGGTCCAGTTAACTGCAAGGGAGTTGTAAGAGTGCTTGTAGTCGCACCTAGGGAGGTTTCTGCCTCTCTTTGTAAGCTTTCCTCGTTTCTCAGCACAGTTAATCTAATTGTTTGGGCAATACCTATTCCCTCTTTTGTTTCCTCTTCAATCCTATGTGTTTGGTTCTGTTTTACACTTTCACACCTTAACCTACGCCTTTGACGGAGTAACCCGTTCTTGTCATGTTTGCGTGTCTACGATGAGTTGAAGCCTAACTCTTTGCTGCATCTGAGGAAAACACCAGTTGCGTGTGCTTGCTTGCTAAAAATTGGCTCTACGGGAGGTTAGTACTTATTTTGAGCGTAGTTGTCATGCCGTTTTTCTCGAAACATCTAGTATTGCTCAAATACGAATCTGTGATGTCGTTTCCATTGGGTTTTCTTTGAGATTTTCCTTCGATCACGTTTTATCTTATCTCGTCTAAAGACTTTTTCACGCTTTCAACATCATGGTCTTTATTACCCTAGAGTACTAAACCTAAGGACCATCCAACCTATAGTTCCGTTGCGTGAACCCCCTACACATTTCTTCCCCTGGGTTCTCGGGCTTGCCTGGGATTCTTGGCAGTGATTCCAGATTCAAAGGGAAGCTGATTGTCCTTCCTTTCTAGCTGCTGGAAGTGGGCTTTTGTTCAGTAAGTAAGCTGTGAATTTCTGGACTTCTTGTCTACAGGAGAAGAGCTTTCGGCTGGTACAACTTCTCCCTCCCTCTTGGCGGAGTTCTTCCGTGTGCTAAGGTTTTCTGGTTTTGATGTTTTGGGGATGAGTGTGTACCTCTCCCCTTGTGGTTTTGTTGTGCGATATGCTGTTCGCTTGTGTTAATATCATAACTATGGACTATGAAGCAGACTCCCCTCTGTGTGCTGTCGTGTGGAGCTGAGCTCCTTGTATTGTTAATTGGTTTTGATGCTAGTTTCTTGTGTTTTGGTTGTGCTGCTGTGTAAAGTTCTACCTTGAGTCCCCTGCTTGTTTGTCTGCCGACGCTGCAGCCAAGCTGCCAATAGTGCACTTCAAGGTGCTCGAACTGTCGAACACCTTGCGCTCCAGGTGCTGCTCCTTGTATATTTAAGCTTGTAAGGGAAGAGTGTGGTGAGGAAAAATGCTGTAGAGGGCTGGGCATGTGTGTGATGTAATTCAATGATAAGAAGGGATAAAAAAATTGAGTGGTGAGCTGAAAAATTGAGAGGAGGAAGAGAGCTTGAGCTGGGGCGGTTTGGGTCATGTGTGCTATGATGTGAGGCCAACTCTTGTCCAGGTTAAGGTGAGGGAAGTATAGCTTCCTTATAAGTCTTAGTGTTGATCTCCTTTTCACTCGCTACCCGCCTATTTCTAAGAGATCCTCGTGGTTGAAGAGAAAAATTTGTAGGAGCTTAGTGTGGGGATTAACCACACGTGACACTAACACCCCCTCAAGCTGGAATATATATGACTATTATATTCTAGCTTGTATATAATAAAAAAGACAATGTCATCATTTGAAAGAGAAGTAGAAGATGGCGTAGCAAGTAGAATTAGTAGGTGGCGTTAAGTGTTGCAAGCAGAAGTAATAGGCGGTGTAAGGCAATACCGGCAGGTGTAAAAAACGTCAAGCATTACTAGGAGTAGTAGGCGGTGTCAAGTGTCGCCAGTAGAAGTAGTAAATATCGTGAGGCATCGCCAATGGTAGTAGGCAGTATAAGGCGTCGCCAACAGTAGAGTAGAGGGTAGTGAAGACATCACAAGCAATAGAGAACGGCATAAGGCTTCGTCCATAAGATACGATGGCAATGAATAGTACCACTATATGGATAAATAGTGTCATAGTACTGGATTAATGGTATCACATGAGCAATGTTGCCCATGAACATGAGCAGTACCATTGTGGAGAAAGAGGAGAAGGAGAAAAAGAGAAGATTAGGGTTTCTTACTCTACTACTAGTTGAGAAGCGACTATGGTTTAGAAAACCCCTATGATACTATGTTAGAATAGAGAAAGAAATAGATAGAGAAGAGAAAAGTTAGAAAACCCTAAAGGGCTATGTTGTATTAATCTCCATATTCAATTATAGAATAAATGCAACCTTTATTTATAAAGGTATTGAGTACATAAAATAATAATATTTTAATTATTACTTACTATATATAAAATATTATTTATAATATTACTAATTCTAGCTATTACTAATTATAACTCTAACTATTACTAATTCTAGCAGAAAGTATAAATTAATATATCAAATTATAAAAGTACACAATAGATACTCTTGTTTAACAAAAAGTTTACGCAAAGAATATTGTCACAAACATCACAAAAACTCTCAGAAACAAGATGGGAAACAAGAGAACAAGTACTAAGGGAAAACTAATGACTTCTCTACTAAGGTTTTGCTGCTCCAGCCTCCAATTACTTTAGAACCGTTGCTCCATTCTCCATTGATGCGCAACTTGCCTTTCTCCTTCCTTTGCTCTTGGTGATCAAAATTCAACATGTGTTCTTCCTAGCAGGTCACCGAACAGGGTCTAGGAGCAATTTTTTGACACTCTCCCTTACATAGTTTGGAATTTACTACTTTTAGATCAGAAGCAAAAATTGGGTAAAACTCTGCTTGACTTATGTTTTGCAGATAGAATCAAAGTAGTGACGTCACGGCCTCAACTATGAAGTGTACAGAAATCCATTGAGATCCATCTAAATTATGAAAGAGTTACAACCATGATGGTGATCATGGCTTGGACTGTGATGAGTGATCTCCTTAGTGCATATACATCTTGTGCTCATGATATATTCATGGTCGTGATCTTTGTCTCGGGTTTACCCGGAAAGTCTTCTATGAAGAACCTATCTTTTGTTTTGTGACATTGTCATGGTCATGACTACAACCACGCCCTCAACCGAGAACTAACCGAGAACTTTTCTGTGCTATCTGATATAGCAATTGTGCATCTTATCTAAAGCTCTAAATTACACTAATATTTGGGGGCAATTTTGCCTTTTCACACAAAGATGTCTTTTGACTTTAAAAATCCTAAAATCCATCAATTTTAGGTACTTTTACTTGAAAATTCATAAAAATATAGAAAACTCTATATTCTGAACAAACAAAGATATTTAAGCTAAAAATGATTGAAAAATAGATAAATGAAGACTTAAATTAGCAATATTATGTACTAAAAATTCTATATGAATTAGAGACATCAGAATGTCGTAAGAATTCTTATTATAATAATGGTGTATGTGATCCTTAAATTTAAGGTCATTATAGATTCCTACATAACTAGTTGTATACTTTAATGTAGTCAAATCAATATTTTAAAAATCGATTAGTATTGCATGAGTGGGCAGTAGCACATACCAATTTGAGATTAGTTCGATACCGGTATATGTAGTATGGATATGTCTATTAGTGTATTATATAGTGTCATAATTGGTTAATCATAAAGGTTGTATTTGGTATGCCATGAACTATGGAGAGAAATGTGAATGATTAAGAGAGGATTTATCCTTCTTATATAACAAAAGTGACCTCCTGATCAAGTGACACCAAAATGTATGATTGTATTCAAATGAATCGATACGAGATATCGATTGCATTTATTATATCGGTTACTTGATAATCGAGAAATATAATTATTGAACTATGTGAATATTACATATTTTATGGCTTATGTTTTATCTAAATACCAAGAACAAAAGGATTAAACTATATAGGAATATTATCATGAAAATTGGGTAGCAGTAATGTGACATTATAATGTTATAATGTTACTGGTAGTGTCACAAGGACTTAATAGGTTGTATAAATAGGTTGAATTAGAATCTCAATTATTTTAGTGCTGCGAAATGGCACGACAATAGATCTTGGTTTTGGACCATAAACATTACCTTTTTTTTTGCATAATCAAATTAAAGTATTTACTTCAAATTTTGGAATTAAGTTAATATGTTACAGTAGACGTAGTCACATAGACTAATTTCACGTGGAGGCAGTGTCCAAATTTGAAAATAGTCAGCATTTGAAACCCTAACTTTAAGTGTTGCTCAATCCAACATGTGGAGGTGTCACGTTATGTTTTTTAGAGGTTAGTCACATGTAAAAACCCTAAGTATATATGCCACTTTTCTATGTAAAGAGGGTCGTCATGCTCAAATGAAAGAAGCTTCCTCCTTGTATGCTGCTCCCTCATCCTCGTATGTTTTATTCTTTGCCCTCTCCATCTTCTACATGTAAGATGAGTAAAAGAAAGCTTCAAGCTCTTAATGCTTGCACTAAAGAGTAGATAGAAGATATTCATGTGTGAATAGCATAGAGGCAAGGTGCTCTTGTTAAAGAGACATGACCTTGTGATGCTCTAAAAAGCATATTTTAAAACTATCAATTGGCTTCTTCCTTCGGATAGATTCATGGTGGGAAACAATATTTTATTTTTCCAATGCTCTTTCACCAATAGCTTTCCCCTTCTATTGTCCAAGTATGTGGGCATTTTTCCCCATATAGACTTTCACTTTTAATCTTGTTTTGTTTGGCTTTTTTTTTTACCACCTTTTGAGTGGGTTGAGGCAACTAACAAGTTGGGATGATCGTTGCCACTATTGGTTAAGAGCAGGGCAGGGCAGGTTGGTATTTTCATCTCTATCTTGGCATGTCCATTTGGAATCTTTCATTTGTTGCGATGGTTTGTTGAATGAGTGTGCGTTAACAAAATTAATTAGCTAAGAAATGTATTGGTATTGCTTTGGTTCTCTTGAAGCCAAAGCGAAACTTAGTTAAAAATAAGTTCTATTGTTTGAGAAGATCTATTAGTCCATTAGATCTTCTAACCAATCCTAGTGGCATCCCAATCGGTCTTGAGAAAACATAGTGCCTCTGTAGAATCTCTTTGGTTTAGATTAAAAAGATCTATCTAGAGTGTATACCCGCACTATGTTTCACTTAAGAGAATAGATCGAATGAAAAATTTCTTGCAGCTCTGCATTAGTGAACAAGAAATATGCTGCATTGAATACAAAGCTCCATGCTATTGAGCATCCATGTGAGAATAATTAATCAAAGCTTTCTTGGCAATTAGTGGCATCAGATGAAGAGAGCCAAGATGACCTAGCTTTTCATGTGATATGAGGAAGCATTATAGTGCTTGCACCCAAAGGCTATAGTTTGCTCCATCAAGCATTCAGGAAAGAAGAGAGTAAGTTTTGAAAGAAAGCTAGGAGATCTACTCTTAGTCGCCCTAGGGTAAGGAGAAATGATATTGACATACCCCCTGGAAAAAAAAAGGAAGGATCCTCAGGTTGGTTTGATATACTTGACGAGTCAAAAAAAGGATAGACAGTGATGTGGCAGTGAGAGAAAGGTGGAAGCAGGAGCTGGAGGGGTACAAGGGCTGTGACGTTGGGGTAGAAGTTATAGTGGTTAGAAAGATGCACTAGCTATCGGCAAAAAGGATTGAGTGGCTAAGGTTAGAACCTAACTTGTTCTGCTATTAAGTTGTGGAAAAGAATGATTTGTTATATCACTGGATATAGGAAAAATTAGATCTTAAACAGTCCAACATAACAACACATTACTTTTCTAGCTCACGCAGGACTAACCATCATTATTCTTAATACTAACTCTACCACAGTTTGATAGATTATGCACATCCGAACTAGTGCTGATCATCATTAATTCTATCAACTTGGACACTACAAAGTCTCTAGTTCTGCTAGTTGTTTGGAGTGGCAATAACCAACTACTAACTAATATGCCTCATTATGATGGTGCAACCATCATGGCTATGTTTTCTTCAATTTTTATTTTTCATTAATTGTGAAAATCTTCTATTTGAGGTGTTAATTTAACTTGCTGGGGTTTAAAACTATTATATATATGTACATGTCAAACTAATCCCGAATTCTGCCTTTACCATCTTTAGTAGATAATTCACAGCTATTTGTAGTTGACATGACTTGTGATGAGTGGTCAGTATTTTTGTTATTGCCTTGTCTTTGTCCATATATATGAAATTAAGGATTCAAATCTTAGTCCGGTATAGTATACTGGTCCAGTCTTGATCAGTATGTACTTAGATGTACCGACATAGCAAGGTACCGGTACTAGCACATATCAGTACTGATGCCTTCTCAGACTGGCGTGTATTATCCATGCTGCCGGGCAGTACAGACCGAGATTTCAATCTATGCATGAAATGATGGTTAGCAATCAAATATTAATAGAAAAAGAAAGGTAATGGTAGCACATGATAGTTTTGAGAGTAAATTGATAATGTTTAAATGGTTTATATGTCATGTATGTATGTTTGTAATCAAATCATCAAAAAATCATTTACTGCTATTGTAGCTCATTTTTCCATTGCATTTATTGAGTGCAAATGACGAAGGATTCAATATCTGCAGAATTTATATTTTGAAGAGAATTCGACATAACTCCTAAAATGAAAAAGGCTATTTTGGTAGTTTAGCCCTTCCCATGACTCAATTTTATTTTTGAAGCACTGTAAGCAACTGATCTGTCAATATTTTTTTACTTAGGTGTTTGACAGCTTTCTGAATGGCAGTTAGATTGTTTCATTGCTTTCTCTATTATAGGTACTCTGTAACAGTAAAAGCCATCTTGTTAAAGGAGCGTGTGGAGTTGGACTGGGTTATGTGTGTCATAATCTTTTTAGCAGGAGAAAAATTGGTAGCGATTTTGATTTGGAAGGACAGATCACTGAGATTACTGAAACCTCATTGGTTGAGAGTATCCTTAATACATTGTTGATGATGATATGCGAGTTATGCCCTTTTGCTACTGATTCTTTGAAAAATCTTAGTAGTATCTTTTCATTTAGTGGCAAGTCAATGGATTCCAACTTGTCTGTTGGAGATTGCTACAACTTTGAAGAAGATGCCTGGGGTATTGCAGGGCTTGTACTTGGCTTGGGATACTCTGTTGTTGCACTATATCACTTAGGATCTTATGACGCTGTGCTTAAGATAAAGGACCTGTTAATTTCATGGATTTCATTTGATTTTGCTCAAAATGATTTGTCACTTCCTAATGAATTGTCTATTATACCACTATGTATGGGATCATGTCTCGCCCTTCCAACTGTCGCAGCTTTTTGCCAAAGACATGAAATAGTCAACATTGATTTTGATATTTTATATAGTCATTATTATTCCCTAATTATGGAACTCTTCCATCTTAAGAAATCTGGAACTGTTTATCAAAACTTGTTGTTGACATCTTGTATTGGTGCTGGATCATTTGTCTCCTGCATGATGAACATTGGAGTGCACTTGATAAAACTTGATGATCTCAAGCATCTAACGGAAGCTCTAAGAACAATCTACAATTCCTCCTATCCTCCTCTAGTTTGCTTTGGTGGGATGCTTGGAGTTGTCAATGCATTTGGTGCAGGTGCAGGTGATATCTTTCAAATGTATCCTCCGGCAACCATCTCACAGCCGAGCCATGAGCAGGTTCTTAAGATTTTTTAGCTCCATCATTGATCTGACTTTGTTAACCTGAGTTCAAACTACAATTTTGTCATCAGGAAGCAATGTATATCAGCGGTCCAGTTCTTTCTAGTCCTAATTGTGAAAAAATCGCAACCTCAATAATTCAAGAAATGTTTCTGCTTGCCAAGGACTCGAACGATCAGCAAATAAAAAGTTATGCGGCATGGGCGCTTTCTTTTCTTAGATATCAGTGGTGGTCAAGTGATAGTCAGAATTTTGTTAGTTCAGAAAACAAGTTGATAACTCATAACTCACTAGCTCAAACATTTGATGAGAGAAGCTTAGTATGGATTATCTGCATGTGGCTCAAGGATATAAACAGAAATAAGGTTTGAACTGATTCTATGCCTTTAGTTACCTTTCATCTTTACATTCTAATTGCTCTTTTTGTTGAGATAATTTTGAGGGTTTTAAAAGAATCAGATCAACATGATCCCAACTCAAATATCGTAGATACATATTCCTTTGATTAACAAAGCATTTTTCCTCAAATATATGTGATGGTTCTCTTCATTTGTTAAAGTTATGACATATCAGCAACTAAAACTTCTTACGCTATCTAATTTACAATTCTTGTGAAGGTGATATGAATTGGAGCCACTTTAAGCTGAATGATACAGAAACTATTGTGCTTCTTAGCGACTGCTTATCTATATGATATAATTTTGAGCTGAACTTGGGCTGATAAATTTTTAATTTTATTTTGTGAAACGAATACAACTATATCTTTTGCTTAATACTTGCCATGAGATGACTGAGCTGCCTTGATTACCATACAAAGATGTATTTGCTTGAAAAGAACAACTCATCAATGTGTAACTTTTTCTTGTCTCGATTAACTAGCAGGCAGGGGAAGTTATGGATGCAAATAATGTTGCAAGTATTTTAAGATGTCTTTCTGAAGCTCCTAGATTACCTGATTTGGACTGGGGGGCTATTGTTAGACGCTGCATGAGGTACGATTTACAATCTCCTTCGGTGCTGCAAAAGAGACTTGCTTTTGCATCACTTCGGAGGGAATGCTTAAATTTTTCTTTAGTGCATGCACGACATGCTAGCAATCTCCTACATCTCATGGATGAGCTCTCTGACCTGGCAAGATTCACGACACTTGAGCTAAATTTACAAATGTTTTTATTAGAACATCTCTCAGAATTATGCAAAATATTTTCGGGTGTGAGGTTGGAGAAACTATTTGTTGAATTGGTCAAGTATTTTAGTTCTTCATCATACTTGGCTTATGAACCAGAGAAGAAAAGCCTGTTGAGAGTTTCTTTTTGGAAGGGTCTATATCAATGCCTTGTTGAGACGTCAAAAGAACTTATTGTCATATCAAATGCAGAGCAATGTATGACTTGTCTCTTTCCTATGCTGCCTATGTTTTCCCACGGTGGCTTTTCAGAAGAGTACACTGGCTGCATTGGTGAATGGTCAGTTGCTATAAGATGCTTGTCCGAGGCTCGGAAAGAGTGGCTTATGGATATGCTGCAGGTAGGGTATCCATTACATATTTCTCTGCAGCGCCAATTCTGTGTCTGTCTCTACTTGAACAGTTGAACTTGCTGGATCAACCTGATGATTTGATTATCTGTACTCAGTAACAGATCAGATTGGCTTTCAATTGAACCATATACTTGATATTAATGTTCAAGAAAAAAATGGTCCTTGCCTCAAATATTAAGAAAATCTACTTAAGTTGCTTCGTCTTGGTTGGTCATTTTTCTTTGGTTGATTTAGATTACAACGTCGTAACTAGTTAAAGAATTTGTTTCAGTTTTGAGTTGTCAATAGACATCCTTACTGCCCACCACAAGGCATTGTCAAACTAGTCCGTTAGCAACTCTATGCCCTTTAAATAGCGAAATGCTTCGACCATAAAATATCAAGTTTGGTCTTAGACCATAATTATTTGTTTCTGATGCCTACTTGGATTTTTTTTCTCACTTTAATTTGTGGACGCTTCTCTAAGTTTTATTAAGTACTTTTGCCTTCCTTGACTCCATTATTTTTATGTATCTTTTTTTAATTATTGATGATTTTCGTTCAGATCCCTGTTGTTTATCAGTCACATGAAAAAGAGTACTCTGTTGTGGCAAAGATAATCACAAAAGCCAAGCTAGTTGGAACGGGGTGCTTTCCTGTTTCTGAATTGTCAAAGCTAAAATCGTCGATATTGAATGGAAAAACCGAAGGTGTGTTTCCAAGTAATTTCTTTTTGTAGTTGGGCTTTTCTTACCTGTGTTTGAATATATCATTTTTTTCATCTTCTCATTTGCATCAACACATAGGATTGCTTTTACCGAGATTTTTTGTGAAATTACACAGATTTGTAAGAAAATATGTTATAGGTAAAAGGAGAGGGAAATGGTAATCTACTTCGATCTTCTCTTTCTTTATAGGTAATCCGTTTCTTTGTAGGGTGAGCACTCCAATTGTCGTAGGAGACATGATATACAATCATTTAAATTAATGCCAACTTCAGTATGACCGTCAAAATTTGGAGTTCATTAATATGCATGCTTGTTTGGATGAGAATTGTTAAAGTATGCAATAAATTGCTGAAGAAACAAGTGTGTTATCCATCTGCTAGGCATAGATTTCATAGAGCAGCGCAACTTCAAAGTGAACATCAATTATATCAGTCGTAATGTGTGTTTTCATGTCTATTTTTCAAGATGTAGATTGATAGTGTTTCTAACAATTATATTGGTGGTTTGAGATTATTGGGTAATTTTAAACTTCTGGCATAAGTTGTCCAACATATCAGGTGCATGGTGGAACATGCTAGTGGAGGTTTCTGCAGCTTTATTGGTTGCAGATGATAGAGTCAAAAGACAGTGGCTTTTGGATGCATTAGAGATAAGCTGCGTCTCGGAATATCCTTCAACAGTGAGTATTCTTTTTAAAAAAAAAAAAATAAAGCAAGAACTTTGATAGTACTATACGAAGTTCTGAAAGTGGCTAGGGCTGAGGAATAGCTGCTTTTCCTTTGTACAGGCACTGCGTTTTGTTGGTCTTCTATCAAGTGGTTGTTGCATGTATATGCCGCTTCTGATCATTGATCCAACTAGTGTCCTGAGTGACTTGCCTGTCACCTTGTTATCTCTTCTTTCCGACAGCAACTGGAGCTCTTCTGCAGGAGTTCTGGTAGAGAAGCTCTGGGTTTCCACTGAACGCATCT
Source organism: Costus lasius (assembly GCA_027563935.2). Classification (NCBI taxonomy): domain Eukaryota; kingdom Viridiplantae; phylum Streptophyta; class Magnoliopsida; order Zingiberales; family Costaceae; genus Costus; species Costus lasius. The sequence goes on along the minus strand of CM050451.1, from coordinate 24,195,372 downwards.
GCACCTGGGCAAAGCATTTAGCTACCGTTGGCAACGGCGCACCATCACAGGACCACATAGATGCCAGCGAAACCACTTCGTCTGTCTTCCTTGCATGCGTGATGCGTGAGGCGTGTCTCTCCTTGAAGGAGTTCTTGCCTTTTGATAAGCAACTGAAGCTTGCAAACCTTGAGGTTGTGTAAGCGTCATTTGTGGCCTACCTTATATCCATAACCCTGATCTCGAGGTACTCAAATGAAGGCTTTGGTCGAGATCCAGGTCATTTGGCATACCTGTGCAGACTGTCATCAAGAGAAATTTGCAACTTCACATCTATGTTCAATCGGAACTCGTAATCATCCTTCATTGTTTCATGTTTCAGGCATTTAAGTTGGATTTTTAAGGAAAAAAATTTGTGGTTGCAAAGGAGAGCATCAAAACTGACAAGACGAGAAGAAGGCACATAATAGGAAGGGAAGAGAAGTCAACAGATCGGAAAAAGTTTTTTATGCAATTATAAGTAGGTCAAACTGATCGTTTTATGTTTTATCTGCAACACAATTATAAGATATACAAGCTCTCTAATTTGTTAGTGAGTCTTGTTGAGTAGTTCGATTGTATAATATTTTGTCAAAACAAGATTTTGTGATATTTGTACTCATTGCAGCTAGACTTGCATAATTTTTTACATGTTGATATTCAAGGCTTGAGTTTTAGATGTTCTAAGTGGCCAAGTGTATGCTTCCGACCCTCGAATGAATTCATGATAGAAGTTTACACGTCCGGATAACATAAATCACAAGCAAACTGAAGACTGTCATGTTGTATTCACAGGCATTGCTGATCCAATACTAACATAGCTTGACTGGTACATTATGTTATGGGTTAGTAGATAGTATAAAATCGTTAGTTTTAAACTTGAGATAGTCACAAATTTTAATTATTGATGCACGAAGCGGTTGCTGCTCTCTGTCCAAATTGGTGCTTAAATGAAGCCCATGTCTTCCCTGATGGCTCCTATATGTTTTTTTTTAGTTGTTGAATTGTTTATGGCTTGAATGTCCAATCTGAGATTATTATCTTTAAAATATCCTAAACAAATGAGAACTCTCTCTTTTTGCTCTTCTTAGAGTAACGGTCAACAACAGAGAACTACTTGGAGAAAACTGTCAGTGGCTTTCTGGTCTTGGTGATGGACATGCAAGAGATAAGGATCTACCTCGTGCACTCCCGTTTGGCTTCCGTAGAGGCAACATCTCACTAATCATTTCCCTTGCCTGGAAAACATTTGTTGCATTTTGGGTTATTTATTTCTGTCCCATACTTTTGCTTACTCTTTTCATTTTTGCCAACTGATTTGTTTCCTTCAACTGACGAAAATAAGATTGTTGAGTAGCAGTAGACACCTTGATATTCTCCAACCATGGTTGTCATTTGGAAATATCGCTTTGTTTCGAACAAGTTCTTGAGATCCAACGCATCCTAAGCGCCATCCTGACCTTTGCGTGTTGAGATGAGCAACACTTCTGCTTGCATCCCCAGTGTCATGCATGAGGCAATTAACCATGATACTTCTGCCACCAAAGCCTTAATCTGCCCTATCAGATGTTGAATTACTTCTTCAAGGGTCAGCCATTAGGCAATTGACCATGATACTATTGATATCTACTTGATTTTAACTCCCTTAATGCACTCCTTTATCAAATCACATCATCACTAGTCTCCTCCATGATCCATAGCCACACCTCATTAACATTACACCTCTATGTTAATGAGTGTTCTTTATCATTTCTCTAATCTCCTTAGTTACTAATTCTCTAATGGAATTGCCACTAGTTTTAACCTTTTGCATGAGCCATCATGTTAGTCTAGTCACCGTGCTTTAGTACCAACTTCATAGGTGCAACAATCATGAGCCCACTTTAATAGGCTCCCTTCTTTAGTTGCATAGTCAAGAGTAATTTTTGCTTTTCCCTTAGTGCATCATATACTATTGGGACAACACAAGAATTCTTTTCACCTATCAAGTAAAATGTGTTGAGGATGATGTTGTGACTTTCTCCTAAGTCCACCACGAACTTGTCGAGATGCTTTTGAAATAGTTGATTTATCAAAGTATAAAATATGGCCTATGTGTTGGTCAAGCCAAAAAGCATGACCTAGAATTTGAATTGATGAGATATCTAGTTTATGTACATAATCCTTTTGATGTCTTTATGAACCATTTGTACTTGCCAAAATTATCAAATATGTTCTCTAGGATTCAAGGATGTGATGCTACTAAAGAAAGGCTAGATCTAAGAGTGATAGAAGGGCGTAAAGAAAGGTAAGTGATGACTATGAGGAACTCCTAAATATGAGAAGTTAATTTAACTCTAGATTGACACATCAAACAAGTCTTGATATAGGATGCCTTTGAAAAGTCATAAACTAAATAAGGTAGAACTAAGGTACTTTGACTCATGAGAAGGAGACAACGAGAATGGTAGATTCATAATGAGCATAGTGACAGTACCTATTATTGTCATATATCTAATTGGTTCCTTAAGAAATTTATGTAATACACCATGGTGCTCAATATGTTAAATATGCAAAAAGTTGTTATTAACTTTGATCCAATAGTCCTAGAAAAAAATTCAAATGGAGCTACTTAAGATGTTCAAAGTTAGAATCTCTACTTCTTAGTATGCCTCCTCAAATAAAAGGGAAAAAATAGATGCTCATTTATAGCAATACTTGTGGGACTTGATTAAGTGTCAACCAATGGGATTGAGTGAATATTCTCAATGTTGCTAAATCTCATTGGCGGGCATTTATGAAATGCGACAAGTATTACTTTGAAAGAGCATTTATCCTTTTTGTTTGTGTCCATTTTAGCGTTCAAACTTGTGGAGAAATAGAGTTTTTGACCCTAAACATGTTAAATATATTCATCCTAAATCTTTAGGAGAATCTTAAATATCAATTGCTAATGATGCTATGTGAGACTAATCATACTTCATCGCCTTCTCCATGAACACCTTTTGTCATTTATTACACAATAGAATGGACCATGGAGTGGTGCCAAGATAAATGTTGTATACCTTGAGAACTTGTCGACTATGACAAGATTAATTCAAAAATATTGTAGTAAAGTCCAATGAGATGCTTTGGCATGTTTCAAAATAGAATCATTCCGAAACCATTGAATTAATGGTTCGTAATATAATCTATACATCACGATATAATTCCACAGCCAGAGCTTGTTGTGATGTCCTCCCTCCAATGCAGATAGTGTGCTTGAGAGAATGCTTCTATTAGGGCACCTATGATAGCGCTGTACGCTCACTGCCTCAACTCATCTTTTATAGGTGTCCACATGCGGACGTAGCGCCTCAGATCCGCAGCCGGCAGCGCCCGATGCCACGCATCCAGGTCCGGCCGAGGCCCCGTCAATGCCAGGCAACTGTCCTCCTTCGTCCGCTCCGTGAGATTTAAAACAAACACCTCATCGGCGAACACTTGCGCCATAGCCTTGAGCGTTTCCTGCCTCACCACGTCCCCGTCCTTTCGCGGGTCCTCCGCCTCCACGCACCTCCCGCCGCAGTTCACCATCATCCTTCCTCCTCTCCTCAGCCTGCTCCTCAGTTTCTCCCAGGTCCCCGGATCTTGGAGCTCAGGTATCACACATCCCTTCGAGAAGAGGTCCACCAGGATGCCGGCGAAGCCGCCCTCGATCTCCGCCTCGAGTGCGTCGCCTAGGTAGATGAAGAGCCTGTTGCGATGCTGCCTCTCGAGCTTCGACAGTCCGAAGAACTCCCGGGCGACGGAAATCACAGCGGGATCTAGCTCCCAGCCATGGATCTGGGGGGCAGGACCGCCGTCGCCCGGATAGAGGCCGAGGATCAAGCGAGCGGCGGATCCTGCGCCGAATCCGAGGATGGCGATGGGACCGCCGGGAGGGAGGAGAGGAGGAAGGGTGGCGAACACATCGAAGTAGGTGGTTGTGAGGGTTTTCAGGAGAAAGGAGATGCTGTGGATGTTTCCGGGGCGGTCCAGGAGCAGGAGGCGGGAGCCAGCGAGGGGGTGGTCGGCTCGGCGGGAGACGTCGAGGACGCGGATGTAGTTGTGGCGAGATTTGAACTTGGCCAGGATCTTCACGTACTCAATGAGGATGCCTTCCTGTTCTTCCTCATCTGACTCCCGACGTTGTTCGCCCTTGGAGGCCTCAGTGAGATTGGAGTTGAAGGTTCGGGTGGATTGCGGCCGGTGGCCGTACGATATCCTTTTCTGGGTCTTGAGAGAAAGCAAATGGAGGCCTCTGTGAGGGAGTATGAGTGTGGGAGCTGGGAGGAGGCTGTTTTGTAGCCAACACTTGTTGCTCTGCAACAACGACGCCCCTATTTGGGGGGAAAGGATGAGAGTGTTCATCTCGGGAATGGGATGAGACGAATCTGCGGCTGGCGGACAGAGTCCAGCGAGGGGCTTCGTTTGTCACTCAGTTTTTCGCCATCATCTTTTCAGTGAAGCATTAGAACAAACACTTAGGACGCAATGACTACTATTGTGTGTGAGGGAATTTGGAATGCTTAATCTCGTGCAGCGACACATTCGCACTACGCATATGTCCGCTATCCTAAAATGAATAATCTACATTTGCCTCCACTTTCGATTTTGCACCCCAGTGTTTGAATAATCTTATATTGCACCCTGAAATAAATATTTTATTATTTTCTTTCCCCAAGCATATCTAATAGGTTATGCTATTAGAATTTCTTTTTCCAAGTAATATTTGATTTCGTAGGCATATTTGAAGACCTAACCAAACATCACATTTGAAGATCTATCATTTGTCATGTAGGATTAATTTATTATTTACATACCTTAAATTTTTGTTAATATACCTTAATTTTTTGCTGATAGACTTTTTTTTTTTTTTTTTTTTTTGCCAAGGGCAAATAAAGTTTATTAATAGTGGAAGAAAGTTACAATATTTAGTTACATACACATAACGGTCACGTTTGAATACAAAAATTTTCATATAATTTTGATAGAGTTTTCTCTGCATTTTCATGTGTATGGTCCCTGTAATACATCATATATCACCAAATCTAATACAACACAAGACAATACCGACATACATCATTTTACATACAACCCAAAACCCTTATGCATTCACTAAATCAGATTCCCACGAAGCTAAGTAAAAGATTGCGGCCGAGTCTAGGTTAGACGTGGAGGTCAGAAATTTGACTTTAGAACTCACATCAGCAAATATAAGTCGAAGTAGCCCATTTTGATCCCTGCATGTGTTCTTAAAAATACGATTGTTTCTCTCCCTCCATACATGGTAAATAAGACCAGTTATTAGGAACTTCTACACCACAGCGATACCTCTTGAATTGTGCCAGTCAAAGCTTACTAGGTCCAGGAAAGACTACCATGACTCGATAGTACATGGGATGTTGCACACTAGCTTAACGAAAGACCAGGCGTCTACCATAGCAGGGCAAGCAAAGAAAAGATGAGCCATCGATTCCTCCTGCAGAAGACACAAAGGGCATATGCAATCATTGATGATACCCCACTTTGCTAATCTATCACGAGTAGCAAGACGTTGTATACATAGGAGCCATGCAATAAAAGAGAACCTAGGGATCCGTCCCCGATACCAAACCACACTATGCCATGGTACAGTGGTTGTATGGGTTAAACCTGCATACGCTGAAGAGATAGAGAATATTCCAGATTGAGAGGGGCTCCAATAAAGTTTATCTTCATTGAGAGATCGATCAATAGGGATACCATGGATTGATCTAAAAACTTGGTTCAGAGCTGATGCACGGGGTGCAGGGATCCTTCATTCTCCATTAATAATCAAGGAGCTAAGCTGTGCATTCCTACCAAAAGGGATCTCAAAATGGAACTCCTGAATTAAGTTGCACAATATTTGGGAGTGAAACCATGGGTCCAGCCATAGTTTGATAGAGTGGCCATTAGCGATTCGAAATGAGATCATTGCCTTACAAGATTCCCTAAGGCCGAGTATGTCCTTTAAGCACCAAGATGCTCGATGAGGGGCTTGGAGAGTCCATAGTGAGTCCGTCCTTAGGAGGTTTTTGTGTATCCATCTAACCCAAAGGGAAGCCTTCACAGTAGCAAGGTTCTAGATATGTCCTGTCCCTTAGTCCTGTCCCCCCAGAGGTAAGGGGCCTCGTAACTTTTTGCCATGAGACCTTCGCTATCCCTTTGTTTGGTCCTGTTGACCATAGAAATTTGGATAGCATGGAGTTTAGTTTGGATACCACTCCTATTGGAATTTTAAGTACACTATACCAAAACATGATGTAATCATAGTAAACCGAGCGAATAAGTTCTACCCTCCTAGCAAAAGAAAGCATTCTGCTTTTCCATAGTGTTAGACATCTTGAGATTTTTTCCAATAGTGGCATGTAATCTCTAAGCGATAATCTAGCACTACTAACCGGAACGCCTAAGTACCGAAATGGAATATTCCCCTTGCTAATACCAAGAATTCTCATAATTCTATCCTTGATGGTTGTGCTGCAGGTTACGAAAAAGCACTGTGATTTATCCTTGTTGATATGTAAGCCTGTATCACGAGTGAATTGTTCAAGTATATTCTTAACTGATTGGGCAGACTTTTCGATAGCTTTACAAAAAATCATGACATCATTCGCAAATTGCAAGCTTGTTATTATGGGGTTGCTGCATTTTCGATGGGCCTCTATATTCCCCAATAAAAATTCCTTGTTTAGTAGGTTTGTGAGATGCTGCATAACCAGGATAAAAATGTATGGTGCCATTCGGCATCCTTGTCGTAATCCCCTAGTTCCCTTAAAAAAACTAGTGTCCTGGCCATTGATATTGATTGTGAATGTAGGAGATTGTATACAAGACATAATTCTATCGGTAATCCAAGAAGGGAAGTTATAAGCCTCAAGAGTATTCTTAATAAAATCCCATCTAACTGAGTCATAGGCCTTTTGTAGATCAATCTTTATTGCCATATCTGGGTTCTTTGATCGCAGGTTATATTGGCTTATTAATTCATGACACAATAGGATATTTTTCTGGATAGACTGCCCTTGGATGAAAGCATGTTGGTTCATGTCAATTATTTTAGGTAGCGCGGACTTGATGCGATTGGCTAATACCTTAGCGATGAACCGATAGATAAGCCGACAAACCGAAATTGGCCTATATTCGGCTACTGAAGAAGGATTGGGCACTTTTGGGATCAACGAAATGGATGTTAGGTTCACTTGCTTGAGGAGTTTTCCATGAGTAAAGAAATCAAATATTGCTGCCAGGACATCTATTTTCACAATATGTCAGTAGGCTTTGAAGAAGTCTGAGTTGAAGCCATCAACTCCGAGGGCTTTAGATATGTTTGCAGACAACACTACCTTCTCAATCTCCTGTAATGATATAGGAGAATTTAGGATTTCCGAAGCCACATGGGACAAAGGCCGCTGGACATCAATAGGCGGTAAAATACAGTCTTCCAAGTAAGGGGCGAGGAGGTCTGCATAGAAGGTAGTAGCCACTTCAAAGATTTTGTCCCCGAATACGAAAGTGCCCTGCGCATCTTTGATGGAGTGGATAGAATTCCGAATGCTTCGTGTTTTTGCTATGCTGTAGAAATAAGAGGTATTTGAGTTACCGAGGGAAATGCGCTGGTCTCTAGATTTTTGATTGAGAATAGATTCCTCTTCCTCCCAATATTTAGTTAGGTTCAATTTGCATTCCTTCTCCTTGAGATGTAAATCCTCATTCCTTGGATTAGCCTGAATTGCATTTTGGATCTTGTTTAGCTCCTCCCTAAGAGAGGAGAACTTGTTATTCCTCCTTTGTTTCAGCATAGTAGCCCATTGTTTAAGAGCATCTTTAACCATTTTGAGCTTTTGGATTAAGATAAACATGGGTGTACCACGTATATTCTACTTCCATACCACAGTCACCACTGTATACATTTCCTCATAATTTGACCAGTAATTAAAATAACGAAATCTCACCCTTTGATCTGCGTCTTCTGCCCAAAGAGGACTAGTGCAGGGGAATGATCAGAAACATTCGTTTGTGCGAAGATAGCCTCTGCATTAGAGAAAGTATCTATCCATGCTTTATTTGCAATGACCTTATCAAGCTTGCTTCAAATCCTTTCATTACCTTGCTAAGAATTTGACCATGTATAATACGCTCCTCTCCACTTAATGTCACACATGTCAAGGTTATATAATGTCTCCTGGTTGTACAACATCTCCGAAATTCTGGGTTGAAGACCTCCCATCTTTTCATTTTGATTAAACATCATATTGAAATCACCCATCACAAGTGAGGGTCCTGCACAAACGTGCAGTCTCAAGAAATCCCAGATAGATCTTCTTGTAGCCTCCAAATAAAAACAATACACTATGAAAAGTGAGAAGAGAAATTCCCCTTGCGGAGACTGCACAGAGCCAAAGATAACTTGGTTAGAGAAGTCTTGGATGACAATACGGTATACACTGGGGTCCCAAATCCACCACATCCTGTCCCCTGGACCAGCTGCATAGTTATAGAAGAAATCCCTTCCGGGTAGCAAGTTTTGAATAATAGATTTGCAATTTGATTCTTTTACACGAGTTTCCAGAATGCACACCAATTTTATAGAGTGAGAATGCACCTGATCTAGTATAGCACGGTGCTTTCCAAGAGAGTTGAAACCACGGAGGTTCCAACAAAGAATTGGTCTAAGGTTTGTAATCATTTTGCACACGGGAGGGGTGGACCTATGCTCTTAGAGTCCGAGAGTGGATTGTTTGCTAAAGCATTTGTGTATTCATCCTCCAGTGTTTGAATGGACTTTCCTTTTCCTTTCCTTGGCTTCCTTTGCTTGGGCTTGGTTTCAGGAATATGCATAGCACCATTGGGAACCGCCTCATCCAAGTCCTGACCATTTGGGGCAGCGCAAACAAAGGCCTGATCAAGTATCCCACATGGATTTGCAGTGATGATAGTCTTAGAGACTTTATGAAAATCCTGACCATTTGGGAATGTGGCATTCCGCTTGTCAAGACATTGAGATTCTAGGTTGTGACCAACATTGAAAACTAGCACACCAACATTTGAATTAGAGGCAGTAGAAACATCTGCAAGGACTGCATCTGTCTTGTTTGTTTCGGATTTTTCAATATCTTTCTCCACCACTAGTGGGACTATCAGAGGTTTAGGAATCCATTCTTGTTTAGAAGAGGCAGCAGCCTTACAATTCTTGTCATTGTGTCCGAAGATTTTTGATGCCTTGCATTTTAGTAGTAATTTTTCTTGTTATTTCATGATAAATCTAGGCTTATTTTGATACTTTCATACTCTTTAAAGGCTTATTTGCTTAAAAGCTTCAGAATGTTCACTTTTCTTGATTTTGTGGAATTTCAGATAAAATCTCGCTATTTTGACATATTTCGAAGATTCTAAGGCCATAAGGTGATTTCTTATACAAAGACGAAGCTTCACGTCAAATTTGAGCTTAATCGGAGTTGGTATGAAAAATATAGCAAGGTGAACCCCACGGGGTTCACCAGCATTTTCGCCAGACTATAGCACTCTTCACAGAGAGAAGCACGGCCAGGTGAACCCAGCGGTGTTCACCCGTGCTTCTCTCTGATTCGCACCGCAAAGTGACTAGTGCACTTCACGACCAGGTGAACCTGGCGGATTTCACCCGTATTCCTTTCGGCCGAAACTTCTCAGAGCGAATCACGGCCTGGTGAACCCGGCGGGGTTCACCTGTGATTCCAACCCAGGCGACACGAGTCCGACCTTCACTCGGATTTTCAGTGATTTCCAACCCATTTGGAATCCAAATTTGGCAGATAATATAAAAGCCCTAATTTTTATGCTCTAAAGGGAGAGGAATCATGTAACAAAGCGGCGGAGGGCGGAAGAACACGGCGAAGACGAGTTTCGACGGTGATTTTCGGAGATCGAGATGTTAGATCATCACGATTTCTTCAGTATACTTTCGTTTTATCATCTCCCTCCCCTTAGATTCACGTCTTTGTAGTTTTCTTTCCATTAAAAGAGATATTTTGAATGTTTCAATGATGATTGTAGCATAAACCCTATTTCGGTGCTCAGTTGAAGCCCGTTGACGATTTTGATTACAAACTCCATTTTAATTCTATTAATTGGATTGTATTGTGAGCATATTTTACTTTGATGCACGTATATCATGATTTTACCTTGGCCGAGTATTTTCATATTTAAGCCGTTACGATTCATACGGAGAGGAGGATCGTAAGGATGGATTCTCTTAGTAAAACTTGCGAAACCTCGACACGAGAGTGCTTGGTCTTCGCTCGAGGGTTTCATAATCTGCCATAGAACTCATTGGGTTCGTCTAAAATGATCCACCGTGAGAGTAGGAGATCGTCTTAGTTGAACACCGGGGTGTACACTCGAGAGAGAGTACCTAGTATCCAAGGGATAGATTCCTTGTGCAAAATCAATAATCCGGATAATTGATAATTTTAAGTGCGACTAAGATCGTCATCGTGGTGGAAAACGTAGCCCTGATATCTCTCTCATATTTACTCTCTACCGTTGTAGCTTTGATCTTCTTGTTTCCGATTATTTAAGTTTTCAAAATCCCGTTTTGATCCGCCTAGCTATTAAAACTTGGACTTTTTGGTACTTAGCCTTGTTCCCTGTGGGATTCGACATCATTTATATTACTTTGACATAACCGTGCACTTGCAGGACGTGTCAAGTTTTTGGCGCCGTTGCCGGGGAACAACGGTTGATATTAGTATATTTCTAAGAATTGGTAGACTAGGCCTTAGTTAATTTTATTACTTTACTGCACTACTATTTTCTTTTTCATTTTACTTGCCCATTGTCTTAGAACTTTTAAATTTTGACTGACCCTTTTATGCGAAGAAGTTCTAGGGCAGATACATTCTTTGACATTGATCCTGAGATCGAACGCACGTTCAGAGCAAGAAGGAAGCAAAGTCAAATTCAGAAGAAGGAAAACATGAATCATCTAGGAGAAGAAAATCAGATGGATCACATTCAACCTGATGTGAACAATGACTGAGTACCTCATCTAGTGGGAAACAACTATAACAACAGGACGTGGAAGGATTATTCCACTCCCTACACACATGGTTTTCAATCAGGGATTGCGAGGCCTACTATTGAGGCCAATAATTTTGAAATAAAACCTACTCTTCTTTCTATGGTGCAACAAAACCAATTTGGTGGTTTTCCTCTTGAGGACCCCAACATGCATCTCTCTATTTTTCTGGAATATTGTGATATGCTGAAATTAACGGTGTGTCTGCTGATGCTATCAGGTTGCGATTGTTTCCATTCTTTTTGAGGGACAGAGCGAGAGCTTGGCTTCACACTCTACCTTCTGTTTCAATAAGAACATGGGCGGAGCTATCTCAAGCCTTTCTCTCCAAGTACTTTCGTTCATCCAAGATAATTCAGCTACGGAATCAGATGACTAGTTTCATGCAGAAGGATGGGGAATCCTTATACGAAGCTTGGGAGAGATTTAAAGAGCTCCAAAGGATGTGTCCACATCATGGAATTGAGACTTGGGTTTTAATCCAAACGTTTTATAGCGGGTTGGATTACTACACAAGACTTACAGTGGATACTGCAGCGAGAGGCGCTTTGATGAATAGACGGGTTGAAGATGTAATGAACCTCCTCGAGGACATGGCAATCAACCATCACCAATGGACATCCGAGAGATGTACATCTAACAAGAAGTCAGGTAAGTATGACCTTGACTCTCTGACTGCTCTTACAACTAAAGTAGACAATTTGACTAGAAAGATTGATTCTTGGTCGGTTAATTCAATGGATGTTAACTCTATTTTTTGTCAGGTCTATGGAGTTGCAGGACATGCAGGGGCAGATTGTTAGGCAGGAGATGGACAGGTGGCTGCGAATCACTCTGAGCAGTTGAATGTTGTTGGAAACTTCAATCCCAACAATAATCTATATTCTAGCACATACAATCCAGGATGGCGCAACCACCCGAACTTCTCATACCGAACAACTCAGCCGATGCAACCTGGACAAGTACCCTCACAGTAAGCCCAGCCCCCACAAGGAAATTTTAGGCAGCCCCAACAAAACAATTTCAGACCACCAGGATTTCAAGCTAGGAACTACAATGCGCCACCACCACAGCCAAGGCCGAACAATGATTCACAGTTGAGCAAGCAACTCGAAGGACTGACAGACATGATGAAACTTATGATGACAAGGATAGACTCCCTGGAGACACACAACAAGATGCTGGAGAGTCAGCTAGCCCAGCAAGCTTTCTCATCCTCCAGAGCACCAGGCAAGCTTCCATCCCAGCCAGAAGTAAACCCGAGGGAGCATTGCAATGCAATCTCCACTCGGAGCGGCAAACAACTTGAGGATCCAAAGATTCCGACTGATGACAGAAGAGATGAGGTGATGCTAGGACCTATGGAACCACAGTCAGAATTAACACCGGTGGCACCTGAACCAGCCGAAGAAGAGCGACCCAATGTGGGACCGCCTGCATATAAGCCACCGATCCCTTTTCCACAGAGGCTTGTCAAGGCTAAATTGGACAAGCAGTTTGGTAAGTTCTTATAAGTATTGAAAAAACTTTATATTAACATCCCTTTCATTGATACTCTCTCGCAGATGCCGACTTATGCAAAATTTCTGAAAGACATCTTATCAAACAAGAGGAAGTTGGAAGATCAGGGCACCGTTCCACTTATTGAGGAGTGCAGCGCCGTCATTCAGAATAAGCTTCCTCAGAAGCTTAAGGACCTAGGCAGTTTCTCCATACCCTGCTAGATTGGGGAGATGTCCTTTCAGAGAGCTTTGTGCGATCTAGGAGCAAGCGTTAGCCTCATGCCATTGTCACTTTGTAAAAGGCTAGACTTAGGAGATTTACAACCGACTAATATTTATATACAGCTTGCAGATAGATCAGTGTGTCAACCAGTTGGTATTTTAGAGGACGTACCGGTTTAAGTAGGAGATTACTTTATTCCTGCTGATTTTGTTGTTTTGGAGATTGATGACGATAACATGCTCCCTATCATTCTGGGGAGACCTTTCCTTGCTACTGCAGGCGCTGTCATGGATGTCAAGAATGGGAAACTGTCCTTGAACATCTGTGGCAACGTTATTCAATTTGATCTAACTGACACCTTGAAAAAACCTTCTCTTGCAGGTACATGCTGCAGCCTGGACATTGTGGAAGAAGCCAAGCAGGATGTTGAATCTCTCAGGAAAGAAGTAGATCCATTGGAGCTTGTCCTGACAAACTCTGTCAGGAACACCAATGAAATGAGAAACGCCAAGATCTACAAAGCATGCACCAAGTTTTGGCACGACAAGCGCATAGCAAACAAAGAATGTCGTGAAGGGGATAAAGTACTTCTCTTCAACTCAAGACTTTGGCTATTTCTAGGAAAGCTCCGCACGAGGTGGTCCGGCCCTTTTACAGTTCAGAAAGTTTAACCATATGGTACCATCACAATTTGGATGTAACGAGCTGACAGTTTCATAGTTAATGGACACCGTTTGAAGCACTACTTTGAAGATGATCGGGTCGAAAGAGAGGAAGTTCTTGCTCTTTTGGACCCTATGAATTCACAACTCTGAAAACTCTTATGGTCGAGCTACCGACCCTAAACTAGCGCTCTTGGGAGGCGACCTAAGTTTTTAATTATTTTTTATTTTTCATGCATTGGTTTAGACGTTGTTTTACACTGTTAATTTCTTTTCCATTTAATTTTTATTTCTCTAAAAGGGATCGCTACTAACTTAATGTTTCTTTATGATGTAGGACGAAGATGGAGCGCATGGGAATTTTTCCAAAATTTTTCGGGCATATCAGTGCACTTCACCACCTGGTGAACCCCATGGGGTTCACCCGCAAAGTCCACTGCACAACGCTTCCGGGTGATGACTAGTAGGCTTCACGGTCTGGTGTACCCCAGCGAGTTCACTCGCAAAGTCCACTGCACAGCGCTTCCGGGTGATGACCAGTAGGCTTCACGATCTGGTGTACCCCAGTGGGTTCACCCGTAATTCTGTAGCCCCAGTTCCCACAGTGAACTTCACAGGCAGGTGAACCCGGGCGGGTTCACCCGTATTTCCACCCCGCGCTCACCCAAAATTAGGGCAAAGCGTGTGCGAGTTCTGCCGCCGCCTCCCAATCTTGACGAAGCCAACCCGATCGCGTCGCCTTCTCTTCTTCTCTGCACTCGCAGGGGATCCTCAAAGGTTCGATCCAAGTTTCCCCTTTCATCCAGACGGGTTTCTTCTCCATTCGCCTCCGGATTTCTTCATCGCCAGTTTTTCTGAGTTTATTCGCCAATCCGCCGCCGCTTTCGTTTCTCCTTGCACCTCCAGCCGGATCTCCTCGCCCAAAGCTCACCGGCTGCTTTTCAATCTTCGCCAGCATCATGCCCCCGAGAACCAAGGCTATGGCTTCCAAGCGAACAGTACCTCCGCAAGTATTTTCTGACTCCTCAGCGACAGACGATGAGGAGTACATGCCTACTTCTCCATCTTTCTAGCCACCGTCAGCGACACCAGGGTCTTCATCGTCTCAACAAGGACGCATGCCTACCAGCTGACAGACGCCTTACGTCTCTCCCCCGAACGAGTTCGGGATTATCTTTCGCAACGCCGGCCAAGAAGAACACTATCAAACGCTGCGTCAACGCCGAGTTCTCAACACCTGATACTTGACAGAGGCACATTGTAGTTGCTTGGGGTGCAAGAAGATGTTGACATGATGTATGCTGCAGTAGGTTGGGAGCAGTTCCAGCAGCTATTCTCTCCCACCTACGTTGGAGTGACGCTGGAATTTCTGAGTTCATTACAAGTGAAAGCAGATCCGATTCTTGTAGATGACCCCGGCCGTCTAACATTCTGTTTGGGTAACATAGAGCATACTCTTAATCTTTCTCAGTTACGCAGCATTTATGGTTTTCCTGAACCGTGTGTACGCATGGTCCCCACTGAGTACAGTGAGCAGAGCTTCTGGGGAGCAATTACTAATGAACATATCTACTCTGCTCGCGTGTCCCGTGCATCTAGCCTATGCAACCCGGTCATCAAGTATGTCCACCGCGTGTTGGCCCATACCCTCTTTGGCCGCGGTGAGAGCGACAGCATGGTTCGACAGACTGAGTTATTCTATCTCTGGTGCATGCTTCACAACTTTCGGGTGGATTCTAGGTACTATTTGGCAAAACAGTTCAGCCGCGTCGCCCGTTCTCTGAAGGGGACGATTGTGATTGGCGACCTCATCACCTCTTTGGCAGTTTCATTAGGCGTCATCCCATACGGCACACTGGAAGCTACTGGCAACAACAGACTTGAGATCGAGTTTTGCGTCACTATGAAGTTGATTATACGCAAGGGCGACTCCTACTGCATGACGTTCAAAGGGAGCCCATTTTGCCTGCCATTACCGAAACCAAAGCGCACCACTGTGCGTGTGTAAGGGAACTGGCGTATCCAGCCTGTTGATGATCCAGAGCCTGATCCCGTTGGCACCGCACCACCTGCACCAGGCGCATTCTCCTTTGGTGGCACTTCACGCTCTGATTCTGTGATGGCTGTCTTGCAGGAAATTAAAGAGGAGCAACTCCACCAACGCGAGATGATTGATCACCTAGATACCACCGTTACCTACATTCAGCAAGACCATTCTTCTCGATGGGAGTCTATGGCGGTGCACATGCAGAGGCAACACAAGATGATGGGGTCTGTTTGGGAGAAAATATCGAGTATGGACGAGCGACTTTCCTTTCTCTCTGAAGAGAACATGGCTCGCATGGACATTTCTTCTGAAGAGGAAGCCGAGCCTGACTATAGCGCACGTGGGAAGAGTAAGAGCTCACGATCTTCTGGTTCTCGCTCACGCAAGCGGAGGTAGCTTCCCAGAGCATCGGCATTGACATCCACTCCTCTCACATCCAGGACATTGCATATAGGACTATGCAAACTTTTAGAGTGGGTGAGTTTTCTATACTCCGGTTTCTCCTTTTGTCTTCATGTGGCTGTTTGACTTGCTATCGTTTGTCGTGTTTGGATTGATACTTTTATTCTGTGATGGATAGTATTGTGGCATTGTACCTTATATGACATTTTATTCGTGGGCCTGGTGTACATCTTCAGACCCCACTTTGTGACAGTGCTGTATGACATTACTTGGTTTGCTTATATCAGTACTCTGCTATGTTTATTATGCTTTTCATATATACTGTGTGAAATTTTTACATAGGTTTGCATGTGTATAAGTCTTGTCCTATGAAAGCCATTTCAAAATCCATTTCAAAATTTTGAGTTGAATGCATAATTGGTTAGGAATAATCTAAGATTGTTGACAATACTTCCTTGTTAGAAATACTTTTTGATCATGTCCATATATTCTATGATTTTAAAATTTCATGATTTGGATCGACTTTGAGTTGTTCATAGTGGGTCAAACATTTCTATGACTGTTTAATCTACTCAAGCTTGCAACTTACATAAGAATCGTATTGAGATGCACATTCACTTAGTTATTCTTTTAACTCATTTCTGTTGTTGGGGAGACACTGCATTTGTTAACAAAGGATATGTTATCAACTGCTGTATTAAAAAAAAAAAATTCACCCTTAGATTCCTCTACTTGGCACTGCGGAAAAATTGGCAGTGGTACCGAAGGATATGAGTTGAAATCTAAGAATTGTGAAATGAAATCAACAAAAAGACTCCTCTACTTGGCATTGCGAAAAATTGGCAATAGTACCTAAGGATATGAGTTGAAGTCTATTGCAACAGTCAGTGTATCATGATCCTAATAAAACATTTGAGTTAACCCCAACGATTTGATTAGGAAGGATTGGAATTGCATGAGTGTTGTGTTTAAGCTTGATTGAATCTTATGTTTGCTGCTTACTAAGTTGTTTGGCATCTAGTTATTGTGGGATCAAACTGTTGAACACCTAAAACAACCATTTGCTTGATTTCTTCTCATTAGATCCTGGATTGCTATCAAATGTTTCTTCTAACTTGGATGTATACCTCAACACAAAAGATTGCTCTATTGCCCATCTTGTGTTTCATCCTATTTTATTGCTTGAGGACAAGCAAAGATTTAAGTCTAGAGTATTTTGATGTCTTGCATTTTAGTAGTAATTTTCCTTGTTATTTCATGATAAATCTAGGCTTATTTTGATACTTTCATACTCTTTAAAGGCTTATTTGCTTAAAAGCTTTGGAATCTTCACTTTTTCTTGATTTTGTGGAATTTCAGGTAAAATCGCCCTATTTTGATATTTTTCAAAGATTCTAAGGTCATAGGGTGATTTCTTATACAAAGACGAAGCTTCACGTCAAATTTGAGCTTAATCGGAGTTGGTATGAAAAATACGGCCAGGTGAACCCCACAGGGTTCATAGCATTTTCGCCAGACTGCAGCACTCTTCACAGAAAAAAGCATGGCCAGGTGAACCCGGCGAGGTTCACCCGTGCTTCTCTCTGATGCACACCGCAAAGTGACCAGTGCACTTAACGGCCAAGTGAACCTAGCGGGGTTCACTCGTATTCCTTTCGGCCGAAACTTCTTACAGCAAATCACGGCCTGGTGAACCCGGTGGGGTTCACCCGTGATTCTAACCCAAGCGACGCGAGTCCGACCTTCACTCGGATTTTTAGTGATTTCCAACCCGTTTGGCATCCAAATTTGGCATGTAAGGACTCTATGGAAAGCTGATTCGAAGGAATGCGGATAATATAAAATCCCAAATTTTCATACCCTAAAGGGAGAGGAATCACGCAACGAAGCGGCGGAGGGCGGAAGAACACGGTGAAGACGAGTTTCGACGATGATTTTAGGAGATCGAGATGTCAGATCATCACGATTTCTTCAGGATACTTTCGGTTTATCATCTCTTTCCCCTTAGATTCACGTCTTTGTAGTTTTCTTTCCATTAAAAGAGAGATTTTGAACGTTTCAATGACAATTGTAGCGTAAACCCTATTTCAGGGCTCAGTTGAAACCCTTTGATATTGCAAACTCTATTTTAATTCTATTATTTGGATTGTATTGTGAGCATATTTTACTTTGAAGCGTGTATATCGTGATTTTACCTTGGCCGAGTATTTTCATGTTTAAGCCGTTACGATTCATACTGAGAGGAGGATTATAAGGGTCGATTCTCTTAGTAAAACTTGCGAAACCTCGACACGAGAGTGTTTGGTCTTCGCTCGAGGGTTTCATAATCTGCCATAGAACTCATTGGGTTCGTCTAAAATGATCCACCGCGAAGGTAGGAGATCGTCTTAGTTGAATACCGGGGTGTATACTCGAGAGAGGGCACCTAATACCCAAGGGATAGATTCCTTGTGCAAAATCAATAATCTGGATAACTGATAATTTTAAGTTCAACTAAGATCGTCATCGTGGTGGAAATCGTAGCCCTGGTATCTTTCTCATATTTACTCTCTACCGTTGTAGCTTTGATCTTCTTGTTTCCGATTATTTAAGTTTTCAAAATCCCGTTTTGATCCGCCTAGCTATTAAAACTTGAACTTTCTGGTACTCAGCCTTGTTCCCTGTGGGATTCGACATCTTTTATATTACTTCGACATAACCGTGCACTTGCGAGACGTGTCAATTTTACAATGTGCACAGGATGGAGGGCACCATTCGTACTCAAACCTTACATTGACACCAGCCACCCCATTAATTGACACTAGCAACTACTCCGGCATAGAGGCTCCTGCATTCATCTCAACACAAATTCTTGCAAATCCAAGCTTGGATCTTGTTGCAGTAGCTTGATCCATATATAATGGAGAACCCAGAGCACTAGAGATTTGGCCAATTATACCTGGTGACCACCAATGTAAGGGCAAATTATATACCCTGATCCAAAGTGGTAAGGATGAGAAATCCACCCTTTCAAGAGAATCGTTAGGAGACCATGCCTTTAGTATGAGAATCCGATTAAGGACAAACCATGACCCACGCTCTAAGACTGATTGCTTATCATCTTCATTCTCAAATTTGAAAAGCACAAACCCAGAAGGAAGAGAGTAGATATTGAGAGCCCCTTTGATATTCCAAAGTTGAAGGATTTTTTGCCTTAAGGGAGGAAATGCAGGTCTAGTACCAACAAAATAACCCACGAGAGAGTTGTTCCAATAGGACAAGTTCTCCTCCAGCTCCTCCTTTGGGGCAGAGATTGAGATTAAGCCAGTAACCACATCTACCGGAGAGAACCCAAGACTACAACATGAGTTGTAGCTATTAGGCGCAGAAGAGAACAGAGAGCTCCATGATAGAGGCCCGGAGCACCTGGACCCAGACGTGGGCACGGAAAGTCGAAAAGAAGGTGGAGGGCCCCGTCCCCCGGCCCCATCGCGGGCAGGATTTAGGGATTGGGGAGGCATAAGGGGGATCTTGTCAGAAGGATTAAGCCTTAGGTTGGGACGCGGAAGAGAAGGGCAGCAATGAGAACCAGGATTGAAGGAAGCGTGCGAGCGCCATCACCGCCATAGGGGATTACGACAAGGCGATTACGACAAGTCCAAATATTATTTGCCCATCACTAGAGCCCTCACGGCTCAGCTTCCCAACGGCAGTCCCCTGATAGTGCTAACCCTAACATTGAAGAATTGGTAAGAAATATAGTTATTTTTTTGGTATATTTACACACAAGTGAGTTAGTTAATACATTACTTTTTTTAAGTATGTTGAGAAATCCAAAGATTCTATTGTTGGGAAAACTGACTGTCCTTTGTGGTTCTAATTATTGGTATAGTCTTCAATGGTGAAGCTATATCATACAATTGTTATAATGAGTATGCCAAAAGACTATGTTTTAGTATCAATAAATTATATCTAGAGTGTAGAAAAGACAATAATTTGAAGTATTGTATATTTGCTTGTAGCAATCAAGGGTTGAAATAAATATACATAACTTACATGACTAAGAAACCACAAACTGGGACAAGAATAAACTATATGGCTCGGGTTGACTTCAAAATTTCTATTGATGATATTTAGACATTATTCAAGTTTGAGATTAACCATAACCATCAAATCACTAGTCCAAATAGGTGTCAATGCTTAGATCACATAGAAAAACCTTACTTCTCCAATTTGCTTTTATAAACCAAATAACTAAATCTAGTATTAAGACTCATCATATTTATAATTATTTTTAGTCAAGGGTAGTTATTCGTGAAGTTGGTTTCATAAGAGATGATTGTACAAATTTTATTCAAAAATAATAAAGGGAAACATTAGATGGTAAGAAAAAAAAGAGATATTTTAAATTTTTTAAAGGAGAGACGAGCCAAAGATCTTTATTTCTTTTTTGCTATTGAAGCTTATGAATTAGGAGACCTTGCTATTTTTTTTTTGGGCTAATGATGGTAGATCAATCATGGATTATGCTTATTTTGGCGATATTATTTGTTTTGATACTATCTTTCAAACAAATGAGTATGATATGCCCTTTGCTCCAATTATGGTATAAATCACCACAAGCAAACCATTATATTTGGTACTACAATATTATATGCTGAATCCGCTAATCCTTTTATTTGATTGTTTGATACCTTTTTGAAAGCAATGTCTAGTCGACATCATGTTACCATTTTTATATATCAATCGGTTGTAATATTTAAGAAATGTCTAGTTGGCATCCTTATACCATTTTTTTATTTATCTCAACAAGAAGAGATGCATATGCATCAATCACATACAATGAAAATATCGTTAATATAGAATGAAGAGTAAATACCATTAAATATCCAACAATAGGTTACACTTACATCTTTAGTAACTAGGCCGCCAAACAATATAGAATATATTTGGCTCTTTCTTATTTGACATGGGTTGCCTTGATAGAATAACTCCAATGGTGTTTGCATATAATTTTTAATTTGATTGCATTGATCATCGCTTATTTGGTCATATCCACAATAATCATTTCTATCCATATGCTACGAAATAAAAGAATTGTAAATTGAAAGTTATCAATAAGGTTACATAAAGTAAAGTAAAATAATGTCATATTAGAAACTAATACCCCATCTACAAAAGGTTTATCTGGCGCATTGTCATCAATTACAATGGACTCGATCTATACAACTTTCTTCGTTTTTTCCCTTTCCCCTTGAATTCATTTTTAATTTGTTCATCCTTTTCTCTTTCTTCTCCTTCATCGTTATCATTATCATCACCATCTTCTTCTTCTTTGGCCGATTCTTTCTTCTTTTCTTCTTTCAGCCTATCATATTCAATTGTAAGGTCCGGTAGCTTCTTTTTGTATTCATCTATGTTGGACCAAATATTTTTATTAAAAAAATAATAATAAATAAAAAATAAAAAAATAAAAAGGGGGAAATTCGGTTTTTAAAAAAAGAGAGAAAAAGGGTGAGAGAATAAAAATAATAATAAAACTAAGTCTATGGTTAAAATTAAAAAATTAGGAAAACCAAAATAGTTAAAAAAAATGTAAATAAAATAAATAAAACCAAGTCTACGGCTAAAAAAATAAAAAAATAAAAATAAAGACAAAATCAAATAAAAATAATAATAAATTTTTAGCAGTCTTCTCCTATAAAAGAGAGGCAGAGAGCATGTAAAATGAGAGAGGAAGAAAATTTTACAATGTCCAGATGCTGACGTTACGAAGAACACTACAAAGAGATTTTTCTCTCTACACAGGTATACGTTTCTATCTCTCTTCTTCTTCTTCACTCTATTCTCACGGAGAAGATACCCCTACAAAATCACTTTTATGGAGAGTAAACTCCGGACTAAATCGGAGAGGATACTCCTACAAAATCACTTTTGCGAAGAGTAAACTCCGGACTAAATCTTAGACAACGATACTCTAGAAAAAAATATTGATTAAAAAAAACTACTATTCATCGCTTAGTCGACGTCCACTCGACGCTCGACGCCTGATGACTCAAAAATTCATAATAAATTTTATATTAATTATATATTATTTTTGAGTCATATATATTCCCTTTTGCTTGTTTTTAAATTTATTTGGTCAATTATTTTAGAATCTATACCTCTTTTTGTTTTTGTCATATTTCAGAGAAAATGACCAAGGTTTTGATAGATTATGAAGCATCCAAGTGCATGAATGAGTTCCTGATGTCGAAACAAAGCTGCTCATCAATTTTTAGACAAAACGGAGCTTAAATGAAAAATCACGGCCGTGATCTAAAGAGAACGTGATTAAAATCACAGCTGTAATTATTTGGTGCCAAAAGTTCACAAAAAGAATCACGGCCCCACCATGATTATTTTCACGGCCGTGATTTCATGAAAATTATACACAGAAAGAATCATGACCCTGCCCTGATTAAAATCACAGCCGTGATTCTTAATCATGGCCGAGTCTTCCGCTACCTCCAAAGTCTGATTTTTCTAAAGCAAAATTTGACAAATCAGAGCCCTAATCGAAAATCTAAAATTGCAAAGTTGTTCTATAAATTGAAGAAAGGATTTGAAGACAAAGATCGTCTAATTTCATCACAAATCGAGGGAGAAATCGAGAGAGGCACCGCTAGGGCTCGGCCTCTCGCCGAGAGGCGTAGAGGCCACCTTTGGGGGCG
This sequence comes from Costus lasius, assembly GCA_027563935.2. Lineage (NCBI taxonomy): Eukaryota > Viridiplantae > Streptophyta > Magnoliopsida > Zingiberales > Costaceae > Costus > Costus lasius. Next base: position 24,172,743 of record CM050451.1, on the reverse strand, counting down.
AAATTTTTAGGAGAGCTTCGTCCATAAGAGGAGATGATACACCAGAAATTTTAGATCGAAAGGAGTTTGATCAAGGGAGAAATCAATGAAAGAAAATCTCAGCCAAAGGGGAAAACCGCGGTTTACTGTAGCACGGGTACTATAGTGGTATTGTAGCGGCCGAAAAAATTCACAAGGCTATGAAAATTTTCACACCCCTATGAAATAAGTAACTTTTCTTATTCTTCCTCTGTTGAATTCTGAATTTTTATGATAAATTTTTGTTGTGTTTTCAACTCTATGATAGCTTAAACTTTCCTTTGGGACTTAGGGAGTCATTCCTTTTTAATTTTGTAATGACTAGATAATTTTTAATCTATTAGTTTATTCTTTGAATGATAATTTTGCCTCTGTGATTTATTTACTTTGAAATTTTTATTTGCATGTATTAAGGTTTGTAATATGGATTGAGAGGTGATTTACAAACTTGGAACATTTAGATTAGATCTAGAAACCTAGACTACGAGAGTAGCTAAGTCCTAGAACCCTAATTTATGATGTTTATTTTACATGTGAGTATTGATTCCATTATTTCAGACATGATAATATGGACCAAGAGGTGATTTTGATTGTTAGAACCCTTAGGTAAAAACCTATAAAATTAAGATACGAGAGTATTTAATTTTACTTGAGAAGTAGACTTTGAGAGTTAAACCACGAGAGTGATTTTAATTTTCTTTGTCTGGTTTACTTTTATTAAATACTGAGCAGCAAGTCACAAGAGTGAAGGCTGTTTTGTGTAAATTGGACGTCCGAGAGGAGACAATTTCTACTTTTAAGTAAACTTTTCTTTATCATGATTTGAATAACTAATAAAAACTTTATTATATCTAGTCATGAGAATTAAAAAGTGATGAAACCTTAATCCCAGTTTTCTCTCTCTAATCTTCTATCATAGTTTTCGCTATTTCGTTCTTCTATACTTATCATATATCGATCGCTTAGCTAGTGAGCAGCCAGCGGCGATGAACCCTAGTTTCGTCCATCGCCGCCGTCGACGGGAGAGACAAGATTTTAAATCAACGGCCCAGATTCGCTCAATTAATCCAATGGTCTAGATCTAAATCAGATCAACGCTCCAGATCGTTTCACACGAATCGGACGGTCATGATCAAGCTCATTAAATAATTTAAATCCAACGGATGTGATTCATCCTCTTCAAATCGACGGTCCAGATCTGAAATAAATCCAATGTTCTAGATTATTTCAATCTTCATCAGATGGCTCAAATCATTTTGATCAAATAATTTAAATCCAACGGCTGTGATTCGTCCTCTTTAAATTGACGGTCCAGACCTGACATAAATCCAACGCTCCAGATCATTTCAAGCTTGATCAAATGCATCAGATCAATTTGATCAAATAAATTGAATCCAACGACTGTGATTCATCCTATCCAAATCTAACGGTGCAAATTTGAATAAAAATATATGGTCCAAATTACTTCAAGTCAAATCAGACGGTTGAGATCATTTTGATCAAATAAATTAAATCCAATAGCTTAGATTCGTCCATCTCAAATCAGACGGTTCAGATTCAAATCTATTTGATGGTCCAGATCCGAATATAAAACAAATGAATGGTTGAGAACAATCGGAGCATATCTCGATCAATTAGTTGACTTTCGACATGATCAAGGTGTCAATTCCCACTATATTAAACCTGATCTTTCCAAATATGATATTCGATCTTTGATCCAACACTCAGATGGATACAGATCTACGAATTTAAATAAACGGTCGTGATAAATCAAATCCAAATCTAAATCAACGGTTGAAATTGATCTAAGGGTATCTAGGTCGATCGGTTAGCTTTTGACATGATCAAGGAGTTGAACTCTATCAAATTGAACTCGATCTTTCCAAACATGATATCAGATCTTCAATCTGAGACTTAAATTGAAGTAGATCTATGAATCTAAATGAATAATCAAGATGAGTTTGATCTAAATATGAAGTCAACGGCTGAAATTGATTTGAGCATATCTAAGTCGATTGGATGACGTTTGACATGATCAAGGTGTCGATCCCTACTATATCGAACCTGATCTTTCTGAATATGATATCAGATTTTTGATTCAAATACTAGATTGAAGCAGATCTATGAATTTAAATCCATGGACATGAGAAAATCAAATATTTGACAGCTGAGGATAATTTGAGCCAATTGAAATATCCAATAAGCCATCAAGGCCGGACATCTTTTAAAATTAAATATCCAATAAGCTATCAAGGACAGATAAAAAATATCTAAAAACCTTAATATATTATAATAAAATATTATTTGGGAGGTGCGTACGTCGACGTTTACCATCGAGGCGTAACTCCTCAATATGATGTTGTGTTTGTTAAGACTGAAATATCCAACAAGCCATTGAGGCCGGATATCTCTGAAATTGAACATCCAACAAGCCGTTGATGCCAGATATTTTACGAATTCAAATGCTCACAAGTCGTCAAGACTGAGCACATATCGAATTCAAATGCTCACAAGTCGTCAAGACCGAGCATATCTCAAATTCAAATGCTCACAAGTCATTAAGGCTGAGCATATGTCGAACTCAAATGCTCAAAAGTCATCAAGACCGAGCACATGTCGAATTTAAATGCTCACAAGTCATCAAGACCGAGCATATGTCGAACTCAAATGCTCAAAAGTCATCAAGACCGAGCACATGTCGAACTCAAATGTTCACAAGTCGTCAAGACCGAGCACATGTTGAACTCAAATGCTCACAAGTCATCAAGACCGAGCACATGTCGAACTCAAATGCTCACAAGTCATCAAGACAGAGTACATGTCGAACTCAAATGCTCATAAGTCGTCAAAATCGAGCATATGTCGAATTCAAATGCTCACAAGTCATCAAGATTAAGCACATGTTGAACTCAAATGCTCACAAGTCGTCAAAACTAAGCACATGTCAAACTTAAATGCTCACAAGTCATCAAGACCGAGCACATGTCGAACTCAAATGCTCACAAGTCGTCAAGACCAAGCACATGTCGAACTCAAATGCTCACAAGTCATCAAGACCGAGCACATGTCGAATTCAAATGCTCGCAAGTCGTTAAGACCGAGCACATGTTGAACTTAAATGCTCACAAGTCATCAAAACCGAGCATATGTCGAATTCAAATGTTCACAAGTCATCAAGACCGAGCATATGTCCAACTCAAATGCTCACAAGTCATCAAGATCAAGCACATGTCGAATTCAAATGCTCACAAGTCATCAAAACCGAGCACATGTCAAACTCAAATTCTCACAAGTCAACAAATTAAATATCCAATAAGCCGTCAAGGCCGGATAGCTTTACCCAACAAGCCGTTGAGGCTGAGTATCTTCTCAAATTGAATATCCAATAAGTCATTGTGACTGGATATCTTTACCCAATAAGCCGTTGAGGCCAGGTATCTCTCAAATTGAACATCAAATAAGCCGTTGAGGCCAGATAATTCACAAACACCCAACAAGTTGTTGAGACCGGATATCTCTTAAATCTAAAATATCCAACAAGCCATTGCAAGGCCGGATATTTAACATATACAAATCATCCAAGTTAACGAAGACTTTTCTCTTTTATCATTTTCTTTCTGAACTCATCATGTATTTTTGATGTAATGTTTAATGAATCATATTGTTCAGCCATTTTATTTTATTTTATTTCATAACATAGAGCTCTCAATCAAATGCGCCCTCATTTTCAGGGGTAATTAACAATGAATGCTTGCGTTTATTGGAAGCCAGATCCCATTAAACAAAAAAAACCTTATTTTATAAGGTGAATTTCAAAAGGTCAAAACATATTAATCAAATGACCAAAAATGACCCCACAATCTCTAATTTTCTTCATTTTGTTTTCAAACTTTTGTAATTGAGCTTTTAAGGCTGCTTGAAGATTTTCTTTTTCATTATTCAACTCCTTTATTCTAGCCTCAAATTCAGAAACCTGTGAGTTAAAAGCTTCTTGTATATGTAATTTCGCTTGAACTAAGCTCTTCACTTTACAATATCATTTAGAGCAGATTTCAGCTTTGCATTCTCTAACATAGTACCATATTTGAAATTTTTTTTCTCTTCAGTGACATTTGAGTATAATTTATTGTATCTACTAAAAATATCATATCTCTCTCTCTCTCTCTCTCTCTCTCTCTCTCTCTCTCTCTCTCTCTCTATCTCTCTCTCTCTCTTCATATAGGCTCTGTAATTCAGCTTTTAACCTCTCTATAGCTGTATTTGGCCCAGCTTCTGAGGTTGCAGCCAACTAAAATTGAGAAGTTGATGCGTTTGGGTATTTAACTTCTTGGTTCCAAGCCATTTATGCAACTATAGTTGAGAAGCGGGGGTGAGGCTACATCTTCTAACACGCATCAACTTCCGGGTTAGGTTTTCCCATTCGCGAAAGCTCGCCTCTCTCACAGCCACTGCCGGTCATCTAGTCACCCATCCGTCGTCACCGTGTCTCGCAGCCGCCGTCCTCTAGTTGCCCATGTACTGTCACCTTGCCTCGCAGTTGTCGTTTGCCGTTTTGCCCTCTCTTGTAGCCGCTATCTTCCAGTCGCCCGTCCACCATCGCCCCCTTCTCGTAGCCAAAAGGTTAATACACATTGAGCCACTAAAAAGCATCTACATTCCATTGTTGTAAATCTTGATTTTTCCTCATGGTTGGAGCTTTTGCAAATACCTTATTTGACACTTGCAGACACTATAGGTGGCTGTTTATAACTACTACAAAAGAATTTCTCAAGCATCCTCAAAGAAAGGTTGAGGCATAATTTCAATAGTGTATGCTTGTTACATTTATTTTATTGAGGTCATTATTCATTGCCATTTAGTCTGATAATGCTTTAGTATCAAATGCTAATTTATATTGCTCTTATTCCATTTAAGAATATTTCTACTTAACAACACAACAATGTACAAACAGAATAACCTAACCAAAAGCTATGCATCCAAATACCCTCTTAACTTCTTCAGCCAATATATTTTAAATCAGGACTTCTTCAGCGAGCAAAAGCTAAAAATAGAAGCTAGGCCAAACGTAGCCATAAATATCTTCTATACATTCTCTATCTTCTCTATCATCTGAATCTTGTGTATTTTCTGTCTTCTTCATCTTTATTTTCTTCTTTATCTCCTTCATCAAAAATTAGAGTATCTTGTGTATTTACAAAATCTGGTATATCTTTTTTTGTATTTATATCTTCTTGTGTATTTACATCTTCACTATGTAGAGTATATTGTGTATGTACATCTTCACTATGTACAACTAACTGTGTATTTACATCTTGTTCTTCTTCATTATTTGAAGATCTTTCCTCATCATCTTCAGATTCAATATCAAAATTTATCTATACATATGATATAGAAGTTTCATTAGACATTTGAATAAGGGAATGTTGAGTAATAAAGACATCAGCTACAGAGTATTTCTTTATTCATAGTCTTGAAAATATTAAAAAATGTGCTTCTTCTTTTTGCCTTAACTTTAGCTCAACAAATAAGTGAGGATGAATACCCTCAACCTTTACATTTATAAATAATTGGTAGTGCTCATATAACAACACTTGTAAAATATATAAGTTATTAGCTAGATAGATAATACCTTAATCTTGCATAATAGAAAAACAATGATATTTACATTAGGAAGGCTGATGGAGCTACTATAGGAGGGAGGGTCCTTAAAGCCGTACTCTAAGGGATTACACAATGCCGCGAAATCCGGAGAGGGTCTTTAGACGAGGGAAGTGAAAAGCGCTTCGGAAATGCAGGGAAACAAGAGGAAGCACGAAGAAATCAGCGTCGAGTTCGATCGGGGCAACACAATTGCGAAAAGAACACAACGGCACTCAACTATAGAATGTAACTCACTAACCTCATAGCAATTTTGCGCACTCACACCGCAGATTTTAAGCTCAGCACGTCGCAATAGGGAACCAACGAATTCGCAGCACACAGCTCGCACGCCTATGCGCCTGAAATACACCAAAGAACAACAGGAACGTCCACGTCTTCGGCATACGGATACCCGTGGAGAAAGGGAAACCACAACGGAAATACAAGAGCGCAACGAAGTGAGAAAACAGGTGAACCTGACCCACCATGAAGGATGAGATTTACTTCTTTGAAAAGCTGGAAACGGAACAACGTGGAATCGAGACACCAGCCTCGACCCGAAAACTCTGAAGGCAAAGCTCCTCTTCGACTTCTACAATGCTGGAGGCTCTCAGCTCACCAGGAGTACTCTACTACCAAGAGAACTAAGGGAGAATACTGGCCAGCCCCTCTCTTTTATAAGATAAGGAGGGGAAACAAGACAAAGGGGACAACATCTCAACAACTAACAACCAAAAAGTGGTCAAGCTGCCACAAAAAGACAAAACAGAACATAATCCTACCAACTACCATCTACTTCTCAAGGGGCGCAGGTCCTTTGATTCTTCAGCGTACGAGGTGGCTGCGACGACGATTAGACGCGCTCAGAGCACATCGCGACAAAGCAGCAGAATTTTGAAGTACTGGGCTGCGTAACGATCGTCGCGGCCTTCTCTTGAGCCATGTTGCTGATATGGTTGTGAGGCCCATCTGGAATTGGGCTCTTCGGGGGCTGGTTTGAAGCATCCTTGGGCCGGATTAGAGGTGGCCAACGGGCCGGGCCGGCCCGGCACGACGCGGGCCGGGCACGGCACGGCCCGTTGACCAAGTCAACGGGCCGCGGGCGGCCCGCGGCCCGTCTCGGGTCGTGCTGGGCCGGGGGTTCGCGGCCCGCGGGCCGGGCCGGGCACGGCCCGCAGGCGTGCCGGGCCGGGCACGGCACGGACCCGGGCCGGGCCAGGCACGGCACGACATGAAAAATATATTTTTACCTAAATGCCCTCATAATAGTTATAAAAATTTTAAAAGTTAGGGATATAATTGTCTTTATGGTATAAAATTACCATTTTAGCCTCTTTTAATAATTAAAAATAGGGTATAAATATGTAATTATACACCCAATTCATCCCTATAAATTGACCCCCCAACCCTCTCATTTCTTCACACAAGTTTCCAACTATCTTTGGAATAATTTCTCATTCTCTCTTAATATTCTCTTAATCTCTTTTCTAAGTCTTGAGTTACAATTAGTTTTTTAGTTGAACTCAAACTTAAGTTTCTTTTTAGCCATCAAGAATTCAATGCTCTCTCAGTCTAGACTAGTCATTTTTTTCTATGCCTCGTGCTCACCACGTGACTAGACGTGGAGAAGATCAAGTAAGTATTAAATTAATTTACTTTTATAATATAATTATCACGTGGTGAGTACGAGCACGAGACATAGAGAAAAATGACAGATAATAGAAGAGTAAAGATAATTATCATTATGCCAAATTCTCAACGCTCAATCTTCCTTACATCTACCTTAAATTTCTTCAATGCTGATCAATGGAGAATCACTATTTTAAGTATTATCGAACGTGTTAGTCAACTTATACGAATTGATGTATTCAGGTTTGAAGAACACTTTATCCACTTATCTGATCATGCAAGACAAGAATTTTTGGCTTCTCCCTCTCCTTCTGGGGTTGAGATTGAGATAGAGGTTGATGACTTTGAAATAAGTGATAGTGAGGAGGATAGTGATAATATCAACGATGAGCTGGAGCAATATATCGAAACAAACCAAGTACAAGAGTCACTTGAGTTTTTTATTATTGAAGAAGGAGGTAGAGCTGAAAACATGGAATGCGCAATATGCATAGAGAAGATGGAGTACGGAGCGCAAGTATGCTTAACACAATGCTCGCATATCTTCCATAGTAGCTGCTTGCGTAGTTGGCTACGGGTCAATTGTGTATGCCCATTATGTCGGCAATTGATTTAAGCTTAAATGTATAATTTATGAATATAAAATTTAATCGAGTTGGTTTTAACTTTAGTCATGTGTTGTTAGTATTGTTAATAAATAAATTAATATTAATTTAATAAAATATATTAAAATTAAAATTATATATGTTTAAAATAAAATAATTAATTAAATAAAAATTAAATATTTTTTTAAAAAAATTTATGCAAAATACATAATTCGGGCCAAAGTCGGCCCATGGGCCGAAGTCGGCCCGTGGGCCACATTCGGGCCGTGCCTGGCACGGCCCGCTGGGCCGACAATAGCCTGCGGGCCGAAACTGGCCCGCGGGCCGAATCTGGCCCGCGTGCTGAATCCGGCCCGCGTGCCGGATTCGGGCCTGGCCACAAACTTAACCGTGCCTGGGCCGGCACGGTTAAACGTGCCGCGGGCCGTGCCGGGCCCAGGCATTTTGCTGTCGTGCCGTGCCCGGCACGGCACGATTATAATCGGGCCGTGCCAGGCACGGCCCGACTTCTGGCGGGCCGAGGCGGGCCCGGGCCCGGGCCGGCCCGGGCACGGCCCATGGCCACCTCTAGGCCGGATCACTTCGGTGTGGATGGAGAGTGGGCTGATAACACCTACGAAGCGGTCCGGTGGGTGAGATGGGCATTGGGATCGTTGTACTTCTACCTTGTTGGGCCCCTTTGGATCTTCATGAGGTGGGGCAACATGGTAGGGTGGGTTGTACACGTCGAAGTGGGGTCGTCGGGGCAGTTCCGCAGCTTTGGGTGGTTGTCCGCAAGAGTCACGGGGCGTGACTTTTGTCACTCGGTGACCCGATGAACATTCTATGGAAAACTGTCCGCAGCGTGACTTTCGTCGCTGGGTGACCCAAGGAACATTCTGTAGAAAACTGTCCGCAGGAGTCACGGGGCGTGACTTTTGTCGTTGGGTGACCCGAGGAACATTCTGTGGAAAATTTTTGGGCCACCATTGGGGTCAGATCTTCCCCTTTTTTCATGTCGTATGCTCCTGCATCAAAGGTCACACCCAGAAAATGATGTAGCCTTTTCTTTCTTCAGTCTTCTTGATAGATCTTCTATCAAGTATCTACGTACAGCCTCAGCCTAATTATATGTGTGGATATTTGTCAAGTCATCCACATAATAAACTAATGATGGATCCAAGGTGTAGATAACACCACAGAATAAAAAGGTGTAAAATATATACAAAATACTTAGTTTTAGGATCTTCTCTTCATCCAGAATATCAGTATTTCCCCCTACTAAAGCTTTAAGCTTCTTTTCAAGCACTTGTTTTGTTATTATTTTGCCCTTAAATTCATTTTTGTAGAAACTTGTATCTAGGCTTTTATTTGTCAAATTTGACTAGCTCTCCAACTCTGGATAGCCCTAGGATGACTGCCACATCCTTTAACATGAATTCTATAAAGATTCCATTAATATTGAATCTTTTTCTCTCCTCATCCCAATTATTTCTCAAGTTCTCGATCTCCAACATATCCTAGGCTATATTTGGGCCTTGCAAAAAATGGCCAAAGGGGGTCAAGGCCAATCTCTCAATCAAATTATTGCCCTATGATATTTTTGTAATGTAGCTTTGTAGCCTTGACATAGAACATCTATTAAAGTTTTTGTGAGTGGGTTATTTTGCCCATTTTGTCCCTTTCTCCTCTCAGTTTGCAAGGTTTGCAAATATACTTATCACTATTGTTTGAACTGGAAGTGCTCATTTTTTTAATTCCTGAATGATTTAAGGCCTATCAACGATAAAATATGGTATGTCGACAAAAATTTAATATTTGTCAATAGGTAAAATAAGGCATGTCAATGAAAACTTAAGGTATGTCAACTATAAAATATGGACTGTCAACAAAAATTTAAGGTCTATCAACAATAAAATAAGGCCTATCAATGATAACATACAGTCTATCAATGAAAATTTAAGGTTTGCCAATAAGAAAATATGGTATATTAACAAAAATTTAAGGTATGTCAATGATAAAATAAGGTTTGTTAATGAGAATTTAAGATATGTCAATGATAAAATATGGTTTATCAACGAAAATTTAAGTTAATGATGAAATATGGTCTGTTGATGAAAATTTAAGATATGTCAACGATAAAATATGGTATGTCAATAAAAATTTATGGTTTGTCAACGATAAAATAAGTTTTGTCTGTCAATGAAAATTTAAGGTCTACATGATATTGGCAATTCTTATTCATGGATATTTATTGGCTATCAACTCAAAATTATGGATTATTCATGGACATGTATGCAAGTATCAATGATAAATTGAAAGCTGTCAACAATAAGATGATCAATAAATTTCACAAGCTACAAAGTATATCATGTATTACAAAGTATATTATGTATTACAAAAAATATCATGTATTGTATAACATCTCTCCCAGCTTTCAAGCTACAAGGTTCACAAGCTTCGACGAATAAGGTTTTTCTCCAATTGCAAGGGAGAAAGAATAACAAATGATCAATAAAATATACATATTGCTTAAAAGCTATAAGTTTTGAAGACGATACAGGTAGGTTTTCGAACGAGAACATTTTGTGGGAGCTTTGTGGCCAGCCGAGGAGCACACACATAAGACAATGAGATGCAAGTGGGTGAAGTATCGAAATAACTGCTAGGGCACGAAATGGCACAGTGTCGAGGTTTTTTTTCTAGAGGGGGGTGGAGGGGAGGAATTAAGCCCTAACCAGGGTTAAACGGGCAACGGTAGCAGGTGAAAAATAGAGTTGGAGCGTGTGGAGATTCACACCTCCACCTCTTTGCTTTTAGATCAGCGAACACGTGATTAGAGTACCCAGCCTAAATTTCCTAAGCTCGATACCCATTTTTTCAATGTGGCAGCCACAGTTTCAGAAAAACGAGAGAAGGGTGGCGATTTTGCCACTCAAATGGTTTTAAAAAATATAATAATAATCTACACATTTTTATCTATCCAATGGTACCAATATCATAATGATTGAAATATTCTACGATCAAAAATAAAATCGTAGAAGATAATAGAATTTATATCTTATTACTATAGCAGAATTTTTTTATTATTTTTGTATGATTTTACTTTTGATCGTAGAAGATTTCAATCATTATGATATTAGTACCATTGGATAGATAAAAATGTGTAAATTATTATTATATTTTTAAAACCATTAGGGTGGCAAAATCGCCACCCTTCTCTTCGTCGGTGAGCAGGGTGGCGCTGCTCACAAACATTTTTCACAGTTTCAACCTTTTTATATTATAAAATGATTAAAATTAATTTTAATAGTGTCATCAAGTAGGTTCGATCATTTTTATTTTTAAAATTTATAATATTTTACTAAATATATAATTAAATATAATTAAAACTTTAAGTAAATATGAAATTATTGTTAATAAAAATTAGAATTTAAAATATTGATTTGATTAAATTTATAGATATAACTTGTATATTGTTTAAATTAAGAAGTAAATAACTATTAAATGACAACCAATATATTAATATGTGACATGTAATTAAACCTCACTACAATTTTTTTAAAGAAATTAAAATTTGTAATTAAATAGTTTAATTAGTTAATATATTGATTAGTAAAAATTTAATATATAATCAAATAGTAATATAGTGCTCTAATCCCAATGAGGAGCCTAAACAAAAATTTCCTAAACAAAAATTCAATTAATGCATAGAAAGTGATAGCCTAAACAAAAATTTCCTTAACAAATTAGCATCCTAATTTTTTTTTATCATGGATTTGTTTAAACCTCGAGGACACATGGGGTGGTTGGTGAGTCCTTTAGGGCCTATTTTTGTAAAGAGGAAAGAGAGAGGAAAGGATAGAAAACTATATTTCTCTCATTTCCTTAGAGGGAAAGAAGAAAGAGGGGGAAAAAATTTACTATATTTCCTTCCAAAATGCTTCCGCCCGAATCGGGAGAAAAACGGAAGTAAACATTGCATTTGCTCTCCCCACTTCCTCCCTTGCCCCCGCCCCGCCTCTCCACACTCCTTGCTCGTCGGTGTTGCCTCCTTCTTCCCTCTCTCTTTTCTCTTGCATCGGTGAACTCATCTACTTCCTGCCTCCTATCGAGCTCGCATCTGCCTCCATGCCAAGCTCGTGTTGCCACCTTCTCCCCTCTTCCTCCTCCCCTGCGTCAGTGAACTCGTCTACCTCCCGCCTTCCATCGAGCTTGTGCCTGACTCTTTGCCGAGCTCGCACCCATTGCCACTGCCCTCTTTCAATCGCCGCTGCCCTATTTCCACTACTACTCCTCTCTTTTCGTTGAAATCCTCTGCAGTCGCCACCTTCCCGCCCTCACCGCTATCAAAAGTCTCCACCCTCACAGCTATCGGAAGTCCCTATCGTCGCCATCATAGCTCTCTTCTTCCCCACCGCTATTCTCTTCTTCCCCACCAGTGGTCTAGCTCCCTCATTCAGCTATTGAACATATGACTTTCATGTGACATTCATTCCTTCCTCCCACTTTTCCTTTCCTTCTTTCTCCTTCCCTCAATCTTTCCTTCCTCGCAAGGAAATACAGTCTTAGTGTTATCCCAAAAGTGAAAATCTTTGGTGGGAAGTTGTCTTATAATTGACTCCCAACATCTTCACCTTTAGCTAAATTTGGACTCAATAACGATATTTGAAATTTGTTGGATATATGGCTTTTGGCTTTTCGAAGAAAAATGTACTGTCTAATGGTATGTTGATATTTATAGAAGGCTTGGATATGCCTATTTTTTAGGACAAAAAAAAAAAGTTGTCCTTAACGACATTCTCAAATGAACTCTTAATTGAGTTCAATGAGTTACACCAAACTATAGTATAAGGGAAAAGATGACAATCTAAAACCAAAGATGGCTAATCATTAGAGCAAACCACCCAAAGGGTTGTCCAAGTTCAACCTAGATGGTTATTGGAAAGAGAGCTACTAATGGAAGCCTAGGATTTATGATCAAGGACCATGATAGTCAGTTTCTCCTCCACCACCCCCTTAATGTGACCACATATGCATGACTTTATCAAAGTATTAAAAGAATTATCAATCAATAGAGACTAAGTCATTAACCATTGACTAATCATGCTATCACAATCTAGGTAGATCGAATCAAGAGGTTTGCATGGGTCCTAGCAAAAAATCGCACAATTAAGGCTTTGATCATTTCTCCCGAGACTAGCACTGGTATAACCTGAATTTTATTTTTTTGTATGCCTAAATATAATTAAAAATATTAGGGGCATGTTTGGGATTTTAAGACTTAATAGATTATTTTGTAAAGAGAAAATTTATCAAGATTTTTTTTAATTTTATTTTCCTATAAATATACCGTAATCTTTCCCAAAATCCTAATTTTCTTTAACCCTAATTACCTATCTCTCTCTCCTCATGTGTGCCGCAAGCCTGTTCCCTATTCTCCTGTTTCCTTTTCCTCTTTTTAACACTGCTGCCGCCTACCCCTTTCTCGCATCTTCTCCATCAGCGGCACATGTGTTTGACAATGACTAGAAAGGACGTCGGCATCTTCCTCGTCGTTCCTTTGTGCGGCGTCCTTAGTCCGACGTGGATTCGTGCGTGTGCTTCCGGCGGCAAGTTTCCCTGTCCACGCAGTGAGGTGAGATTCCTGAGGCACGCGAAGAGCTCTACGGTGGACGCCGCCTCCACCTCCTTCCTTTGTCCATGACGATGATGAAACTTTTTGCATCGGCATCATCTTCATCTCTTCCGACGCCGAGCAGCAGGTCCAGCGGCGGCTGTGACCTTTCTTCTACCCCGGCGGCCTCCTCCTTCCTCTGCAGGCGTCAGCGACCCGTCCCCTCTTGTCGGCAGCACTTTTCTTCCCCAACGCTGGCAGCTTTCCCTCTTCCAGTGGCGAGCGCCGATAGTTGTCTCAACGAACGAACAAAGCACTCGTTCCACGTCGAGCTTTCGAGGCAGAGAAGGTGAGTTTCTTTTATTTTTTGTATTTATTTATCCATTAATGGTTTTGAATTCTTTCCTAAGAATAAAATTAGAAAAATCTAATTTCTATTATTGTTAATTTGGGGGGAATTACATGATAATTAATTTTGGATAAAATTGATTTAAATAGGAAATTTGGGGTTGAGGGCATAGTTATAGGTTGATACATATGATGGATAATAATAGAGGTTTACTTAAATTATTCAGTTGAGAAGAGGAGGTAATTGAGCTTTCAAAAGGAATTCAAGATATCAGCACTTGAGGTAGAAATCTTACCCTACTCCTTTGTTATGGTATCAAGAACTTATAGGATTCATTGCTTATTCCTTTGATTTGATATTAGATGCATATATTAGAATTAATTGACACTAATATCTATTTGATTCGTCTGCTTGCTTTGTATCTGAAATTCGGTTCACCTCATTTATCTTATTTATTTGGTCATATTCTATTTTTGTATGCACGGTTAATAAAGCTGCAATTGAGATATTTGATATGTTGAACAGTTATGATTCTGTGTTGTTAAGTCGTGATATATTGACCTCTAGACTGGTAATTTATCACCAGTGGCCTGTTTGTGTGAGATATAGTTACCGATTATATCGGGCTACATGGTTGCCGGTTAGGGTACCGCCAGTTGTCTTCGAACAATAATCTGGATGCCAAGTGTTGGACGCAATACTACCGGGCTGTTTAAGACAGGCGTTCCACTGTGTGAGCTACGGTGGAAACACTCGGAAAATGAGTGTGGCTCATTATTCAGATTTGTTGGCCAAGCTTGATGATTTACACAACATTTTTTATATTATTTGTTTCTGACGTATATTGTTGTTCCAGTCATTGTATTATCTTGTTATTTGACCACTCACCATTTTGTTGATTCCTACTTAGTGTTTTTGCTAACTCACTTCCAGGTATAGAGTTAGCTTCTAGGAGGGATAAAGTAGATAGCTATATACCAGCCCCAAGTTGAGATAGTTTGTCTTTTAGTTTTTCTTTCAGTTGATTTGTTTACATATTAGATAGTAAGTTTTTAAAGATTGTGTTATAAATTTTGATGTTAAGTTTGGATCATTTATTTAATAAATGATATGTGATTATTGTAGTTCTTTGGTTCCTATCAATATTGTCTAATCCCTAGGGAACCCTCAGCTAGGGATAGCTGGCTTTCCGCTGGGACATGACAAGCACTAAATGCATGCAAGGTGATCTTCAAAAGGTCGCTATGTAGATACTAGTAGAGGGTGGATACTTATGTGCCTATACCCTTGTCAGTCGCCAACCTTAAGCATGCTTTAAGGGTAAAATTCTTGTCAACCCTTTGTGTCTTGCCTTGCATGGATCTTCGGGGAAGAGAAAATCTATTTCAGACAACTTTTCCAATACGTTTATTATCATTAAAATTTTATTTGCCTATAATTTTTCTCATTGGTATTAGAGCCATTTGTGAGCATCAAAGGGCATTTTTGATATTTTATTTGTTTTTGTCACATAAAATATTTTTGCATGTGTTTTTATCATAGAAAAATTACTGGATGTCTCCAAATTTTTCTAGATAATTTTTGGCAAGTTTTATAAACTTTAGACAAGCCCCTTTACCAAATTTAGATTTGTGCCACCCTAATCTCCATGGATACAGTCAATTTTTTGATAAAAAATTTTGCATCCTCATGCATGTAAACAGGTATGCGTGAATTAAAATATCATCCTCATGCATGTAAACAGATATGCGTGAATTAAAATATCTAAAAATTTTAATTTTTACTCAACAAATTTTTGGGTTGAAATAAAACTACCATTTTTGGCATATTATCGTATGCCACTCTAAATGGCCAAAAGGGTATAAATTTTTATAGAAATTCATTAGTAAATTATTGTAAAATTTTTGGGATATTAAGAAATTAAAATTGAATTAATTTTATTTTTTCTATGATGTGAAATTTTGATTTTATCTTTGTGTGGAGCATTGGAATATGCTGACAAGCCCCAATATCTATTTGTGCATTTATCTACTCTATGATAAATGCTTGTAAATTTATTTATGCGGCCCACGTGTCGTACCTCTTTCCTTATATATCTCGATGTAAATTTTTTATGTATTCTCTTATTTTAAATAATATAATTTTATAGAATAGGATTTATTTAAAATTTTATATCATGAAAATTGTGAGGAGGCACATTGGTGCATCAAAGTGGTCTCGGCAGAATAAAACTCTTATGCGCCCGGGGCGCTTAAGTGCCAAAAGGTGGTCTTCCCATTTTTGGCCTAAAATATTTTTTTTTTATTTTTTTAGAAATAATATACATCTTGTAAACTATTCAATGATATTAATATTAGAGTATTTTAAATTATGTATATGTATAAAATATCCTAATTAATAGTAGATTTTTTTATAATGTGAATAATATTTTTTTGTCTTATATGTGATATTGATTAGGGTATTTTATATATATACGTAATTTAAAATATCTCAATATTAATACTATTAGATAGCTTACAAGGTGTACATCATTTTTAAAAAAAAAACTAAAAAAAAAAATATTTTTAGGCTCATTCTTGGCATTTAAGCGCTGGGGGCACTTAAAAGGTTTAAGCGTCTCACCATGCTTAGAGCTGCATGGCTGAAAGTCACAAAAAATGCTAAATGGGCTTAGCCTACTTTAATGGCACTTGCATAAAGACTTGGTTGCATCGGGCCTTAAGGCATGAGGCCGATAGCCACATGTTCTTTGTGTGAAGGGCTTGCCACTCAAGGTCTTTGGCTTGCCTCATCTATAGTCCGAATGAGACAAAAACAAGAAAGAGATATAACTATAATATCAAAGCTAGACCATGTAACAACCTTTTACTTATAAGATGAAGTTGGGATATCTATTGGATGTATAGCTCTCGTCAAACTGTAATTAGTGGTATTATGAATTATTTCTCACTCTTATGAGATATATCCACTTATCTCTAGGAGAAATATTGTGATAATATATGGACTTATGTCTGTATATGTGTTAGCATATTTTCAGGAGACACATGTTGGCCCTAAGTGTCACGCCCACTTTAATTCCAACCCATCCATGTCATCGGTTCACCATAGAACTGTGTGTCGGAATTCGAAATCGCGCTCGTCATTTGCAATTTCGTTCACGACATTCGCCCTCACCTTCGAAAGCTTCGTTGACTGGGTCAACACTTCGAATTGAACACCGACTGAAACTCTCGCCTTCATCTTCACCCGTTCGAATGACGCTGTCTGCGTCGTTCGTTCTCCGCCGCAAGAGCCGATGGACGGGAAGGGGGACGTGCGGCAGGTTCGTCTTCACCTGTTCGAACGACGTTGTCTGCGTCGTTCGTTCTCCGCCGCCGGAGCCGATGGACGGGAAGGGGGACGGCAGGTTTGGACCGCCTGTTTGAACCTCAGCCTCGCCGCCGACAGCCCCTGCTACCGAAAAACTTCACCACTGGAAGCAGTCGTTGCCGATGATGGTGAAAGAGACGAGCCGCCGAAAAACCCAGAAAAAGCTCTCGCCGGAGCCGGAGAAGACAACACAAGAGTAAGGAAAAATTTTCGTTCGATTTGATCAGGATCGAACCTACATAAATCCCTTACAACTTCGCTCGGATCCGCCCGTTGGATCTTCCCTCATTCCCGTCGATGGCGACCCTTCGCCGTCGACTCAAATTCGCTCAAAGCCTCGCATGGGGGAGGTGGTGGAAGCACGCCGTCGTGGTTCCAGACCCACCTCCCCCTCTCTACTATTTGGACGAAGCCTGGGAAGAAGCTCTACACTCAGCGTTATCTCGGCAACACTCCGAACAGGGGAGGCCGCACTGATGAAGCTACTATAGGAGGGATGGTCCTTAAAGCCGTACTCTAAGGATTTACACAATGCATGCAAAAATGGGAAAGGGTCTTTAGACGAGGAAAGTGAAAATCGCTTCGGAAATGTAGCAGAAAACACGATGAAATCAGCGTCGAGTTCGATCGGGGCAACATGAATGCGAAAGAACACAACGGCACGCAACTACAGAATGTAACACACTAACTTCGTAGCAATTTAGCACTCTCACACAGTAGATTTTAAGCTCAGCACGTCGCAATGGGGAAACCAACAGATTCGCAGCACACAGCTCGCACGCCTATGCGCCTAAAACAAACCAAAGAACAGCGGAACATCCACGTCCCCGACGAACGGATACCCATGGGAGATTGGAAATCGTAACGGAAATGAACACGATGAAATGAAAAGACAGGCGGACCTGACCCACCGGAGGCAGTGGGATTTACTTTACTGCTTCGAAAACCAGGAAGGAAACACTTTGGAGTCGAGGCACTAACCACGACTCTTACAAACTTTGAAGGCGAAGCGCCGACTTTGACTTCTACAAGCGCTGGAGGCTCTCAGCTCACCAGGAGTACTCCACCACCAAGAGAACTAAGGAACACAACACCCCAGCCTCCTCTTTATAGAACAAGAGGGGAGAGAACAAGACAAAGCAGGAAAAGACAAGCTACTTTAACAACTACCTACTCTTGCAGCCCATAAAGTAGTCAAGCTGCAGCTACAAGACAAAAGAGAAACAAACCTCTACCTAATATTCTTGAAGCTGGTCGGATGGTCTTCTGGTCTTCGTACGGAGGCGGTTAGGCGATCAGACGCGCTCGAAGCAAACCGCGACAAAGCAGCAAAATTTTGAAGTATTGGGCTGCGTAACGATCGCCACGGCCTTCTCTTGGGCCATGTTGCTGATGTGGTTGTGAGGCCCATCTGGACTTGGGCTCTTCAGGGGTTGGCTTGTAGTGTCCTTGGGCCCGGTCACTTCAGTGTGGATGGAGAGCGGACTGATAACACCCACGAAGCGGTCCGGTGGGTGAGATGGGCGTTGAGATCGCCGAATAACCACCTTGTTGGGCTCCTTTGGGTCTTCATGAGGTGGAGCAACATGGTAGGGTGGGTTGTATACGTCGAAATGGGGTCATCAGGGCAGTTCTACGGCTTTGGGTAGCTGTCTATAGAAGTCACAGGGTGTGACTTTCGTCGTAGGGTGACCCGAGGAACATTCTGTGGGAGTTCCGACTTGTGCATGTGGCTCCGCCTCCGATTCCAAGATTTCTCCGGGGAGTTGTTTGCAAGACCCACGGGGCGAGGTTTTCATTGCTGGGTACCCCGAGGAACTTTCTGTGGCAAATCGGACTTATGCACCTGGTAGTTGTCCGCAGGACCCACGGGGCGTGGTTTTCGTCGCTGGGTACCCCGAGGAACTTTCTGTGGAAAATCGGACTTGTGCACCTAGTAGTTGTTCGCAGGACTCATGGGGTGTGGTCTTCGTCGCGGGGTAGCCCGAGGAACTTTCTGTGGAAAATCGGACTTGTGCATGTGAAGCCGCCCCTGAATCGAGTAGTTGTTTGCAGAACTCACAGGGCGTGGCTTCCGTCGCTGGGTACCCTGAGGAACTTTCTGTGGAAAATTTTTGGGACACCGTCGGGGCCAGATTTTCCCCTTCTTTCATGCTGTATGCTCCTGCATCATCTTCCACTGCTCACTCTGAGGAGTTCTCCTCCGGAGAACTAGGGGGTACAGGCTCGTCGAGGTCCGATGGCTCCTCCAATGGACCGTAGAAAGGAAGTAGATCCACCACGTTGAAGATGGGCTGGATGCCCATGTCCTCAGGTAGGTCCAGTACATAGGTGTTGGAGCTGATTCGCCGCACCACCGCATATGACCCCATGTAACGTGGCCGGAGCTTAAAATAAGCTTTGTATGAAACTCTCTTGGGGTGGATGCGCACCCTCACCAACTCACCGACAGAGAAATGATGTGGCCTACGGTGCTCGTTGGTCTTCATCGCATTATGAGTGTTTCCCAAAAAGATACGATGCCGAACTTTATCATGCAAACTAGCTATATGCTGGGTGAAGGAATATGCATGTTCAGACAGATGGGACTCTAAGGGTAGGTCATGAGGTCAATGGGTTTGCGAGGTTGACAGCCCGTAACAATCTGGAAGGGACTAAGACCCGTAGACCTATTAGCGGCGCTATTGTATGCGAATTCCGCCATGGGGAGAATGGAATCCCAAGACCTTGGGTGATCACATAAGGCCCCGGAGCAAGTTACCCAAACTATGATTAACCACCTCAGTTTGTCCATCAGTTTGGGGGTGGTAAGCAGTGGAAAATTTTAGGGTGGTGCCCAAGAGGGCCTAGAGTGAGCGCCAGAAGTGGCTCACGAAGCGCGTGTCGCGATCGGACACGATGGTGTGGGGAAGACCATGGAGACGAACAATCTCCCGAAAGAAAAGGTGGGCGACATGGGTCGCATCTGCAGTTCGTGAACAGGGTATGAAATGTGCCATTTTCGAAAACCGATCTACAACCACGTAGACGGAGTCGAAGCGGGATGCAGTGCGGGGCAGTCCTATGACGAAATCCATGCTGAGGTGGTGCCAAGGACCATCAGCGACAGGTAACGGAGTATAGTGACCAGTGTTCGGGGGACGTGTTTGGCCAGTTGGCAAGTGCCATAGTGGCGCATGATGCGCTCCATGTCCTTGCGAAAGGAGGGCCAGAAAAAGCGCTCCTCGGCCATGTCTAGAGTTTTATCGCGGCCATGGTGGCTGGTGATGCCACCCGCGTGCAGCTCGAGCAACAGATGATCTCGAAGCGATGTGCGGGGGATACACAGGCGATTCCCCAAAAAGAGATAGCCCTCACAGAGCTGGTAGGGAGACTCAGCATTAGGGGTGAGGGTCAAGGCGGCATGCACGATGCCGAAGTCAGGGCAAGTGGCGTACTCCTCCTTAACATGGTCGAAGGTGTTGATGCGTGTCCTCATCACGCAGAGGAGGCTCCGGACTCGGCTTAAGGCATCAGCGACGACGTTTTCTTTGCCCGCCTAGTGATTAATCACAAAGGTGTACTGCTGTAGGTACTCGACCCACTTCGCATGGGAGTCACCCAACTTCTTCTGGGTGCTGAGAAAGGACAAGGCCTTGTGGTCGCTATAAAGGACAAACTCGTGGTGGAGGAGATAGTGCCTCCACTGTCAAAGCGACTAGACAATGGCATAAAATTCCTTGTCGTATGTCGAGTAACGCTGGCGGACAGTGTTCAACTTCTCACTGAAGAAGGCGACCAGATGGCCTTCTTGACTAAGGGTTCCTCCGATACCGGTACCGGAGGCATCGCACGCGACTTTGAAGACTTTTGAAAAGTCTGGGAGTCGGAGAACAGGGGCTGTGGTTATGGCATCCTTAAGGGTCTCGAAGGCGCGTTGAGTGGCGGCGGTCCACTCAATGTCCTCCTTGGACAAACACTGGGTTAGGGGGGTTGCAATCGTGCTGAAACCCCGAATGAAACGACGGTAAAAGCCCGCGAGGCCCAAAAGGTTGCGGACTTCGGACACGGTACGGGGTTCGGGCCAATGCCGGATGGCTTCGACTTTAGTTGGGTCAACAGAAAGACCCTTATCAGATACAATGTAGCCTAGGAAGTGGACGCGGTTGGTCATGAAGGAGCACTTCTTCGTGTTAAGGAAAAGGTGCTCCTTACGCAGGAGGTCAAACGTGGAGCGAAGATGCTCCAGGTGTTCTTCTGGGGTCCGGCTGAAAATCAAGATGTCGTCAAAATAGACGACCAGGAATTTGCCCATGTAGGGCTTGAGAACCTGGCTCATGAGCCGCATGAAAGTGGATGGGGCGTTGGACAACCTGAATGGCATGACAAGCCATTCATAAAGACCGCCCTTGGTCTTGAACGCAGTTTTCCATTCATCACCTTTGCGAATGTGGACTTGGTGATATCCGCTGTGAAGGTCCAGCTTAGAGAACCAAGAGGCCCCAGAGACTAAGTCCAGCATATCATCAAGTCAAGGTATAGAGAACCTATACTTGATGGTGATCCGGTTGATGGCGTGACTGTCGATGCACATCCGCCACGACCCATCCTTCTTGGGTGTGAGCAATGCAGGGACTGCGCATGGACTTAGGCTCTCATGGATGTACCCCTTAGTGAGGAGGCCATCCACTTGACGCTGCAGTTCAGCGTGTTCAGTTGGGTTCAAGTGATGATGGGGCAGATTTGGGAGGGGAGCTCCCGGGATAAGATTAATGGCGTGCTGAATCTCCCTAGCCGGAGGGAGACCGTGGGGCAAGTCCTTCGGACTAATGTCAGCAAACTCAGTTAAAAGGGTGGAGACTTCCGGGGGTGGTGTCCTATCTACTGCGGGGGAGGACTCCGGGGACTCGCGCAACATCAAGGCATAAACAACCTTAGATTCTGTGGCCTCACGCATAAGCGCCGAGGTGCGCATAAGGGACACAAGAGCGGGTGCTGGTGGGGAAGCTACAGGAGGGACAACTACACCTTTGGAGGTGGACGCACACAGTTCCTTGGGTGGAGCTGGGATCAAACGAATTTTTTGGTCACCGTGGTCAAACACATAGGTGTTCGACCGGCCATAGTGAACCACATCTCGATCATAGAGCCAGGGGCGCCCTAAAAGGACATGGGCAACATCCATCGCTGCCACGTCACACCACACCTTCTCACTATAGTCCCCAAATGCGATGGAAACTTGGCAACGATGGGTAATCGGGAGGTTTGATGCGTCAACCCACGCGATCGAGTATGGCTTGGGGTGGGGCTCTAAGGGAAGGCCGAAGCGAGTGATCGCGGTTCGGGAGACCACGTTCAAACTACTACCCCCATCGATCACAATCTTGCATGAGTACCCGTTGCACTTAATGTAAGTTGTGAAGATGCTCGTGCGCCTCCAGTCCTCGGAGGGCGGGGTTTGGACATGGGTGCACCGCACAACCGCAAGTGTGGGATGACCCGACTCCTCTCCACTCGTGTAACACTCAGCTTCTACATCATGCTCCTCGCGCTCGCAGGTAATAGTGGCTACACGGGTCTTGTCCATGGTGGTGGACTTCTTTGGGCAGTCCCTAAAATAGTGGCCTGGCTGCAAACAATTGTAGCAATGGACGTGCTCAGCCGGCCCAACGGCAAGGGCCTTGCCCTTCTCCTCCCAAGTGGGACGAGAAGGCACAACCGCCTGGGCTGGGCACCGAGGGGACCCATGAGATCTAGGCATGGGACGAGGGTCCGGACGCGGCTCACTGTGTTCAGTCCGATGGTGGGAATGCGGTGGTCCACCGTTGTGCAGACGCCGAGGAGGGACAAACTCGCTGCGACGGGTCGCTGCACGGAGGTCCTGCTCGATGTCCAATGCACGCTGGTAGGTTTGGTTAAGGGACTTGGACCCATACGCAGGTAAAGCTCGTCGGATATCCGACCGAAGCCCATTCTTAAATTTAGACAAAACTAGTTCAGGATCCTCTTGCAAATTGCAACGGAGTTGCAACGTGTCGAAGGTCAAACGGTACTCCGCAACGGTGCCAGATCCTTGCTGAAGGCTGCTATACTGGTCAAGGAGACGCTGCCTATAGGAAGGTGGGACGTATCGCTCGCGAAGGCGATACTTCATCTCCTCCCATCGGGTAATGGGAGGGAGAGCATTCTGTTCGTTTTGGCGCTCAACATTCTACCAATGTAGGCGCGCGGGACCATCTAGCAAGGTGCGGACTATGCGAACTCGCATGTATTGAGGAGTGTCACTTAAGTCAAAGTAGGTATCCACTAAGGCGACCCAATCTAGGAACTTAGTAGAGTCAAGACCACCCGCAAAGTGTGGGGGGGGGGGGGGGTCTCACGGATAAAACAATGGACATTGACATCGGCTTGCTGTTGCTCAAACCTAGACTACGTTAGGGGCTTTGTGCGGCCCAAACATCGTCCTCATCGTATGGCTCATCCTCATAACCTGGGCCTTCATGAGCCACGTAGGGCCCATGGCGGCCAGATCCGTCCACAAGGGGTTGGCGCCGAACGGGCGCAACTACCAGCGGTAACTCCCTAGTCGGAGCAGTCCGAGCGGACTGAGGGGGTTGACTCAAGTTGGGGCGCCTGTGCCCCGACGCATTAACGGCCTCTGTAAGGTCTTGGAAACTAGCCAAAAGTTGCTGGAACATAGTCTCCAATGATAGCTTGAGTTGCTGCATGGCGGTATCCATGGACTGCTTATATGCAGCGAGCTGCATAGGCAGCGCGTCCACTCGCGTAGTAAGTGCGGCTACGGAGTCTAAAGGGGTGCTAGTCCCTTCCGAAGGTTGGACCGACTCTTGGGTTTCCGGGATAGTGTCAGGGAATTGGGAAGACATGAGTTGCGACCTTGTGGTCACCATGCATAATCAAGGATGAAAATGACTAAGTGCAGGATGCTGAAAACGCGAAATCAATGCGGAAGTATGTGATGCAACGGAGTTGGACCGTGTGAACAATAAGAATCGAACGCGCAATGTCCACTGATACCAGAATTGATGAAGCTACTGTAGGAGGGATGGTCCTTAAAGCCGTACTCTAAGGATTTACACAATGCACGCAAAAACGGGACAGGGTCTTTAGACGAGGGAAGTGAAAATCGCTTCGGAAATGCAGCAGAAAACACGATGAAATCAGCGTCGAGTTCGATCGGGGCAACACGAATGCGAAAGAACACAACGGCACGCAATTACGGAATGTAGCACACTAACCTCGTAGCAATTTAGCACTCTCACGCAGCAGATTTTAAGCTCAGCACGTCGCAATGGGGAAACCAATGGATTCGCAACACACAGCTCGCACGCCTATGCGCCTGAAACAAACCAAAGAACAGTGGAACGTCCACGTCCCCGACGAACGGATACCCGTGGGAGATCGGAAATCGCAACGAAAACGAACACAATGAAATGAAAAGACAGGCGGACCTGACCCACCGGAGGCGGTGGGATTTACTTTACTGCTTCGAAAACCAGGAAGGAAACACTTCGGAGTCGAGGCACCGACCACGACTCTTACAAACTTTGAAGGCAAAGCGCCGACTTCGACTTCTTCAAGCGCTGGAGGCTCTCAACTCACCAGGAGTACTCTACCACCAAGAGAACTAAGGAACACAACACCTCAGCCTCCTCTTTTATAGAACAAGAGGGGAGGGAACAAGACAAAGCAGGAAAAGACAAGCTACTTTAACAACTACCTACTCTTGCAGCCCATAAAGTAGTCAAGCTGCAGCTACAAGACAAAAGAGAAACAAACCTCTACCTAATATTATTGAAGCTGATCGCATGGTCTTCTGGTCTTCGTACGGAGGCGGTTAGGCGATCAGACGCGCTCGGAGCAAACCATGACAAAGCAGCAGAATTTTGAAGTATTGGGCTGCGTAACGATCATCGTGGCCTTCTCTTGGGCCGTGTTGCTGATGTGGTTGTGAGGCCCATCTGGACTTGGGCTCTTCGGGGGCTGGCTTGTAGTGTCCTTGGGCCCGATCACTTCGGTGTGGAAGGTGAGCGGGCTAATAACACCCACGAAGCGGTCTGGTGGGTGAGATGGGTGTTGAGATCGCCGAATAACCACCTTGTTGGGCTCCTTTGGGTCTTCATGAGGTGGAGCAACATGGTAGGGTGGGTTGTATACATCGAAATGGGGTCTTCGGGGCAGTTCTACGGCTTCGGGTAGCTGTCTGTAGAAGTCACGGGGTGTGACTTTCGCCGCTGGGTGACCCAAGGAACATTCTATGGCAGTTCCGACTTGTGCATGTGGCTCCGCCTCCGATTCCAAGATTTCTCCGGGGAGCTATTTGCAGGACCCACGGGGTGAGGTTTTCATTGCTGGGTACCTCGAGGAACTTTCTATGACAAATCGGACTTGTGCACCCGGTAGTTGTCCACAAGACCCACGGGGCGTGGTTTTCGTCGTTGGGTACCCCGAGGAACTTTCTGTGGAAATTCGGACTTGTGCATGTGAAGCCGCCCCCGAATCGGGTAGTTGTCCACAGGACTCACGGGGCGTGGCTTCCGTCAATGGGTACCACGAGGAACTTTCTGTGGAAAATTTTTAGGGCACCGTCGGGGCCAGATTTTCCCCTTCTTTCATGCTGTATGCTACTACATCACGCGCCCTCCCTTCCTCTGTTTGTTGCCAGCCGAATGCCCTTCCTCTCGTCACCTGGTGCCTTAAAGAGGAAGGGATGACGCTCAGTTTTGGAAAAACACCCGCACGACAGCCAGCGCCCTTTCCATCTCTGTCGCCATATCCCGTTGATTCTGCTCGTCCTGTCCGCCTTTGCGTCCACCCGACGATCCCGCTGGAACAGACGCCGCTGTCGGCGTCGGGGCTGGCACCGAAAACGGCACTGCTGTACTCGCCATTGATCCGCCGCAGTCATTGCCGGAACTATCAACTCCGCATCGAAGGAGACGATGCGGGGTTTGCATCGTTCACACGAATGTGCTTTCGCCCGTGCTGAGGAGGGTAATTGGGCCTTCGCCCGTATAGCCCGGTCCAAGTTACTTTGAGCATCACATTCTCCCCCACCAAACTCGGACGTCGTCGAACGCCCTCCTAGCATCGGCATCGGAGCCCACTGCTCCGGGAAGAGATCTCGTAGATCTCTCATCGTCGCTCACCCGGCGACGGCATCAGAGCCTCCTGCTCTGGAAAGAGCATCGCAGACCCTCGTCGGCACCTCGCAGATGCCAGACTTCGTCACTCGCCTAGTGACGGCATCAGAGCTCACTGCTCCGGGAAGAGGCCTCGCAGAGCTCTCATCGTTGCCCACCTAGCAATGGCATCAGAGCCGCCTGCTTTGGAAAGGGACCTTGCAGATCCCTGTCGACGTCCCGCTTGATGTCTCAACTCCTTGTCGCCCGCCTAGCGACGACATCGGAGCCCTCTGCTTCAGGAAGAAGCCTCGCAGACTTCTCATTGGCATCTCACTCACAGATGCCGGAATCCTCGTCACCCGCCTAGTGATGGCATTGGAACCCACTGTCCCGAGAAGAGATCTCGCAGACCTCTCTTCGTCGCCCACCTAGCAATGGTATCAGAGCCTCTTGCTCTGGAACGGGGGTTGCGCTCGCCACCGCCCTGTTAGTGCGCCACCTGCACACTGCTATCTCCTCCATCTCGGGTTAGTCTTGTCACCATCATCATCGGAAACCTCGCTCTGATACCACTGTCACGCCCACCACAATTCAGCCCGTCCACGTCAACAATTTCGCCTCGCACTATGCGCTGAATTCGAAATCAAAATCGAATTCTTCCGTCCATGCATCGATTTTGACCGTGCCGAAGGCGTTGACCACACCTCGAAGCGAACGCTGCGTCATCGTCCTCGCATGTTCACACGATGCTATCTGCGTCGTTCGCTCGGCCGCTGTCGCCGGAGAGGTGGACGGGCTGAGAAGCGTGCGGCAGGCTGGAACTGCATCCGGCCTCAGCCTTATCATTGCGGAAGCCGATTGTCGCCGGAATGGTGGAGAAGAAGGAGACGAACCTCGACGGAACTCGCCGCCAGAAACCACGGAACACCGGAGCTAGAGAAGATAACAGAACGTAGGGAAATTTCCGTTTGTTCGATTGATCACGTTGAATCAAACCTACCTAAACCCTACAAGCTTCACACAAGCTCCTCACCGATCCGCTCGTCGGATTGCCTCTCTTCCCGTCACATTGCTCTCAGAAGCCTCGCATGGGGGAGGCGGAGGAAGCTCGCCACCTGCGTTCTGCCCGCCTCCCCCTCCTCTCTATCCTCTAGACGGAGCTAGAGGAAGATCTGCTGCTCGGCGTCTCTCGGAACAGGGGAAGCCGAGTTCTGCCTCCTCGTTCCTTCCTTCTAGCTCGAGCTCCCGTCTCCTCGGCGTCGGTTCGCTGTTTTAAGGAGGGAGAGGCGCTTCCTGTGGAAAGCCAGCCAGCACTCACTGGCTTTCCTTCTTCGCTTGCCAGCTACAGCCTCCGCCACACCCGCGCGTTTCATCCACCTTGTCGCCGCCGAATCCTGCTGATTTAGCTCGTCAAGCCCTGCAGATTTCGTCCTTGATCTCGCCCAGATCCCATTCGGAATCGCCGCCATCTTCAACGCCGGGAAGGTCGCCCCTGTCTTCGCTGGAGACTGCGCCGGTAAGGACGCTGTTGGAGCAACATGTCTCTCTCGGCCTTTGCCTGCGCATCCACACGGATTCGGGCTGCATTGAAGTGGGTAGCGCGGTCCAGTTTTCCCTCTAGCCCAGTCCAGAGAGAAATGATACTCACACTAAGCATAATGGTCAAATTTGACTTTGACTAAATTGTCATGTGTTGGTGACTTGTGGGCCATTGATATCGATCCTGTGGTTATTTCAGACTTCATAGACTGCTACGTCGGTCTGGTACTTTATCTATGTGTTAGCGCCTCACTAGCTTTGTTCATTTATGTTGTTTATATGCATTTCAAATTTTTATGAATTTTATGGCAGAGACGAATTATCACATCCCGAGGGCGAATTTTCTAACATGGACTTGAGTGCCTTGTCGAGGCACGACAATATCTGCTATGTATAAAAAAAGAAACAATGATTATAACAACTAAGAGCCATATGTATATAACCTATATACTATTTCCCATTTCCTATGTATAATTTCCATTCCTTATCTATTCCCTAATCTCTACTACCCAAAAAAAAAAAATCGTCTAAGCTCACCGTTGCATGCCATCTATATTATTCTTATTTGGCATAACATCTCTTCATTCTATAAGTAACGTTCAACATTATATCTTTCATTTTTTTATAAACTTTTAAAACTTAATTTTTTAAGGAACTGTTAAATGTTTTATTCTGTTAATCATTATTGTTTTAATTGTGTGTTATTTAAAGCTGCTTATTGTTCCTATTAGTAGCAAATGCAATGCTTTAAAATTAACATTATAATTGAGTACCGTTTAGATTTTCAACATAAATTTTGGAACCCGATTCAAAACCCAATATTTGCTTACATGGAAAATCTAAAACCTAACCATTCTCTCTCTTCTCTTCTCAGGCTAAGTAATCATTTGAAGGCTAAAGCTGGGCTTAAAGTGTGATAATGTTACCCGACTTGAGCATTTATCAACTTAATTTGTTACAAACCCCTGCAAGTCACATAGCACATCAAAATTAATTAATCCAGGCCAACAGGAAGTACTTTTTTCTCATTATATATAAAAAGCAAACATCAGAGGCAGAAGTAGTAGTATAGTAAATAATTCTAGTTTGGTATCAGCTTGAATGGAGGCTTGGTAAGAGACGGAGTTGGATTATAAGTTCCATAGTCATTTGTATTCACTTTGAGCATCCTTGATCGAGCAACAACATCAGTAGAGCCGACTAGTTCCCGGTGTAAGCCAATATTTTCTGATGATTGTTCCTGTCATATGTATGCTGTACTGATTAATAAGAGAAGCTTAATTAATTTGTAAAGTAAAGAGGAAGAAGACATGTTACATTGTGAGAGAGAAGGATTTATTAATCACTATATATACACTAGTAATATACGTTCCATGCCTGCATGAATTATAATTGATGCATCATACCTTGGCTGTGAATCCTAAAGGTGCTGCATGTTTACCGAAATTTGTTCGCCCTGCCAACATAAACCATACAATTGCTGATTAAGGAATACCTAAAGCACATACATGCTCGGAAGAGTTGAGTTGCACAGACAGATGATCAGGATCAACATCTTGCAAGGCTTAGACCATCTGCTTTAACTCAACACATCCTCGTGCTGTAACTAGCTTAGCTACATGATAAGAAAATTATATACAAACACATACAGATATGTTATTGATGTTGAAACTAAATCCAAAAAAAAGCACCAACCTCCCAGTGCAGTCGGTGGAAGCGAAACCAAGATGATTATGATGAAGAGAGCAAAGCTGAGCTGTTTTGGTGCCATGAAGCCCGCTCTGATGGCTGCCTGATGGAGGTAGCCAGGCCAGCTGCTGCACTAGATCTTGTCTTGCCTTGCAGTTTGTTTCTTTCTTCCTTTGCTTGAACTTGAAGAGCAATATTGAGAGAAACAAGGCCCTCTTAATTGAATGGTTTCTGTTGGAAGCGAAACTTGGTGTTATTATTGCTAGAATAGAATAGAATGAGAGTACCAGTGCATCTATCTGCATGCGGCGCTGGTTGGCCCGCAACAAGTTGTGAGAGTTAATTAGATAGTCAGTTCTTTATACGTGACAATGCAAATCTCAGCACTCTCTCGCTGTTTTTAAATTTAAAAGACGAAAGTAGAGAGCCGGCACTTTCTTCATGGACGACTCGAGTACATATAATATTGCATATCGAGTATCAACTAAACTACTTTCTCTCACAATTCACAACCTCTGCGCGTGCAGAGCACAAAGATTGCTTTTCTGTGACGTGCTTCTTTATCATTTAGCCACCAAACAAAAGAAAAGGCAACAAATTAAAGAGATGTCTGCTTTACTGAAGAATAAAGTGAGCTGAGTGTTGAGAACAACTATCTTCGAAACTGAATGTCTTGGTGAGGCAATCCAGCCTGTGATCTGGTTGAGTCAGCTTGGTTTTCTCTTTCTTTTTTTTTCCTTTTATTTGTGCACAATATGGGATCGATCTTGACTCCATTTCCCCTACTTATCATATCTAAAGCCATTTCCCCACTTGAATATGTTGGTTGACATAATGCACAACCAGCTAATTAAATAGAGGAACAAATTAATCATGCAGGTATGCAAGGGAACACATATTCCCTTTGGGCAAATGAAGAGAGGTAGGAGAGTACCTTTAAAGTACAGGAGCTGGAGTGCTGCCCCTCGAACAAGTTGCATGCAAACTTAGTGCTATTACATCGAAGACAATAAAAAATGAGAAAGGTGGATGGGATTTGTGGAGTGGGGTGCACTTTAACCTTCGGGATTTCTTCGTCTTCAGAGTCAAGAAAGGATTTAATAACTTAGTGGACACATAGTGCTTCAAATCATCGATGAGGAGGACAGAGAACCAACCGCATCATACAAGACAATAGTGGAGAATAAAGAGAACCACCGCGATGTCAAAGTTATGATACACTCGTGCTGTGTCTGCAAGAAAGCGAGTTCCCACGTAATTTTTTTATTAGATAGGAGCACTAAGACCATTTCTAACTCAAATTAGATACGAGTATATTACCATGCTTTCTAATGAATCAAAACAAGTATGAAAATTACATTGATATGAGGGGTTCTATACTTGCGCTTTATGGATACAGACAGCTGAGAGGCTGCAATTGTGGATTGCAGAGATCCAACTGCATATGCAAAGAAGAAGAGAGTAATGCTGATGTCACTAAGTTCACCTGGGAAGGACTTTTATTGTTGATAACAAAAAGACTTGAATAGAATCCCGAATTCATTACTTACTTGCTCATGTAAAATAAAGAACATTGTCAGTTCACAAAGAGCCAATAGAAACAAGCTTTGAACAACACGTACAAGAAGCAAAGCCAATGAAGGATCTAACAAATATCTAGTAAAGCATTGATGCAGCAGAGAAAGCAGATTGGTAAGACAAGTTACTAGTTTCCAAACTTCAAAACCCGGGGAGATGCAAATAAAAACTCTAAACACCAGGGTTGGATAAAATCATAGTTAGAGCGGTCCAATCGGGAGAAGCACACATTTGGTCCATCCAATTAAAATAGAAAAGTGAAAGTTTTACTTAAGACTGAAAGTGCAGAACAATCTGCTTAAGCTCGGACTTTTCAGAAATTATATCCCCAGGATGTGTCGGATTTTTATTCGATAAGATCCTTCTCAATTTTTACAGGATTTAATCCGTAACTTTGTAAAGTGGCATTTGTGATCATCCATATGTGGAAGCTCATTATACAGTTTACAACCCGCAGAAATTAGAAAATTCATGCCATGATTAATCGATTGTAAAATCTCTAAAATATCATTCGTGCGCCAAACGAGAGAACAAAAGTATGGTGAGCTGTGAGAGCATAAAACTATAGACAGTGGAAGGTTCTCTTCTGTTCCCCTGTTAAAGAACAGATGAAAGGCAAATGCAAACAAACTTAGAGGGAACGGAGCATCATCATTACCGGAACAAGTAAAATATGCATACAAACTTGAGTTCAGGGGGGGCTATACGTTTGTCATTCCTGCTCACACTCTACCGCAATGAGACAGCGCATAAGATCAAATCGTCATAGTTTTGAAAACTCAGACTCACACCACATGTTGATTTATTTGTAAAATTAAAATACAAAAATAAAGCAAAATCATCCCGGGCTCTCAGTGTCAGGCCCGTGGAATCTTGGGCCAGATAGAATGCAAAATAGCTGGGCGGCGGCCAAACCCACGCGATAATCCGAGGGGCGGAGCCCAATTCAGCCGGTCAACCAGGGGCATTGACCATAGAAGCAAAGAAGAGAAACCTCGTCTCCTTCTCCGCACGCATCGGATGCGAACGGCGGCTTCAGTGCGACGAACGCGGCGGACGCAGCGACGATGGCTTTCCCGGATGACCGCGGGAGACGAGGACAATGGCAGGAAAAGTGCGGAGAGACGTGGTTCTCGGACGCAAAGGGATCGGGCGGCGGAAGCCCAAAATAGGATGAAGGCGGTGTCGACTTCTCCCTTTAAAATCCGCCGACGAGCGATTGGAGAAGGGGGGCGGGCACCATCAGCAATAGCAGTGAGAGCGAATGAAGCTTAGGGAAGCTTTGCTTGGGTGTTTTCTCGGCGTCAGGGGGCGACCGGAAGAGTGAATTGTAATCGGCGATTGGGGTCGCCGGTGAGGGAGGGGAGTGGGAGTCGGCGCCCAGGGGTCGTCGACATTAGAAGAGATTTTCTTTGTAGCTTCCTTCTTCAGTGAATAACAGAGTTCTTCCTCTCCCCGAGTTTTTCCTGTTTATGAGATTCAGTGCATCTTCGTCCCTTCATCCGGCAGGGTTCCGGCGGCAGCAACGGTATCCCGGTCGACGACGAAGAAGCAAAGGGCGAGGGGGCTCCTCCCAACCGGTGGTCTTCTCCGGCGACGTGCGGAAGTCGACGAACTCCGCGAGCAGACGCAGGCGGCGTCGAGTGAATGAAGAAGGCGACGGTTCCAGTAAATTGGAACCAAATATTATTGCGAGCCACGGAAAAAAAAAAACTTTTAAGCACTCTCGTGTTAGGCCCTGAGCTCCCCGGTTCAGCCTAGGGGGTGGCCCAGGCCCAAGCCCAAACCACAAGGAAAGAACCCGGTCAACATTCGATGTTGACCGAGGTTTGTGAATCACGTGCAGGCGGCTGAGCTGGAGTCTTCGCACGCGGGACGGGAATCTCGGATAGAGGCAAGCGCAGCGTGTTTCGGACGAGGCGCGGGAACGGGCGGAAGACGCGAACTTCGACGTCTTCATCGCCACGCACGACTCGGATGCAGAGGAAAGCGGCGCGAGGTCTTCGGTGCCATTCCCCGATTTGGAAACAATCCTGCGGAGCTCGAGCGCAGCGTCGTCGCGTGCGAAGCGGACGGACGTTGCAAGCGAATCGGACGTCGGCGCCATTCTCGGACGCAGCTAGGGCAGCGGAAGACTCGGCGATGCAGAAGCAAAGGCGGCACCTCCTCTATAAATCGAGGAGGCGAGTGGCAGCGAAAAGGAGAGGCTGGAAGTTACGAGCGAAAGAGGAGAGTTGTGAGTGAGGCATTGAGTAGAGAGAAGCGAGCGTGTAACGGCGGCGACTCTCGCCACCGACGTGAGGAACTGAGACGAGAGGTGAGAGTTTAGGGTTTTTGTAACCTTCTAACGTGAATAAGAGATGAAATTTCCCTATCTTCCCAGTGTTCTCTGCTTTCGTGTTTTCCGGCGAGTTCCTCTGCTCCGGTGCGAGTTCGGCGTTCTTCGGTGTACGGCGGCGACGAACCTCGGCAGCAGGCGGCTGCTAGGTCGTCGACGATCGGCGACGAGGCGAGACACAGGCGGCGTCTTCCCCTTGTCGTAAATCTTCTCCGGCGACGGTAACGAACGCGAACGCGGCGAACGTTCGCGCGGCGAGACGAAGACGACGACGAAGCGAACGAGCGGCGTTCGGTTCGAGGCGAGTTGGAGGCTGACGCAAGCGGACGTCAGCAGGAAGAAGTCAAAATTGGCGGCGCGAATTCGAAATCGAAATCGATTTCGCGTGCCGACGTCAGCGTGACGTCATCTGGAGAACGAGTTCGCGGCGACGGAATTAATCGGTGGCTGACGTCAGCAAGGGCGATTCGGCGGCGATTTTCAACAGTGAATTCGATTTAATTTGGTATTTGATTTTGACTTCAGTCAAAATCCAGATTGAGGTATAATTTGGGGTTTTCAATTCTTTTTCGGATTTTTCAAATTAGGGTTAGGGTTTTCCAATCCTTTCCGTGCGAATTGTAATTTGGGGTAAAAAAGTGAGCGGGGAACTAGGGTTTCGAATTTGGGACAAGATTTGGTCTGGAAACCCTAGCGCGATCACGTTCCGGTGTTCCGCCGGACGGCCCTGAGACAACTGATAAGCGTTGTTTTTAGACCATTCCGACCGGGGCGTGACAGCTGGTATCAGAGCTTAAAGTGATCCAACAGCAATATGGTGAATCAAGGAGATCATATTGCCCGGATCGAGCAAGTGCTCGGTTTGACTGGGAATAGCAGAGATGCGGTGGTTCCTCAGGTGGAGGACCTCCATCGCATAATAGAAGAGCAAAGGTTGCAGATTCTTGCCCTGCAACAAACTTTGGCTGGGATGGCTGAAGCCCAGCAAAACTTTGAAGGGATGGCGGCGCTACAGCAGCAGGTGGCCACCTTGATAGCACAAACTCAGCAGGTGACCGCGTTGCAAGGACAAGTAGCGACCTTGACGACACAGCAACAGCAGATATTGGCTGATCTGGCGGTGACACGCATGGCATTGGCACAGGCACAAGGGGGTGGCCCTACAACAGCCAGGACGGAGTATGGGGCTCCCAACGGCAACGGGAAGGTTCGCACCCCAGAACCTGCAATGTTCAAAGGAGCCAGATCTGCAAAAGTGTTGGGTAATTTTCTATGGGACATGCAACAATATTTTGAGGCTAACCATGTCACAGATCAGGAGAAGGTGAGAGTATGCACGGCATATCTCTCAGATGATGCAAAACTCTGGTGGAGAACCAAAGTTGATTCTACATCAGAGGCGGCTAGTTGGACTTGGGAGGTGTTCCGAGAGGAACTGCGGCAGCA
Source organism: Costus lasius (assembly GCA_027563935.2). NCBI lineage: Eukaryota > Viridiplantae > Streptophyta > Magnoliopsida > Zingiberales > Costaceae > Costus > Costus lasius. The sequence continues at coordinate 24,137,822 of CM050451.1, read as the reverse complement.
GTTCCTTCCCGGAAACTCGGTGGACCAGGCACGAGAGGCGGTGGATCGGCTCAAGCATACAGGGACGATCCAGGAGTATGTCAGGGCGTTCTCCGCGCTGATGTTGGAGCTACCTGAGATGGCAGAGGGAGATAGGAGGTACTTCTTCCTCCGGAATCTCCAACCCTGGGCGGCGACGGTGGTTCGACGACATACGCCGCAGGATTGGAGGACGGCTGCAGCTATTGCCGAGTCCTTGGTGGACCAGAGGACTTCAGGGACGACCTTCCAGAGAGCACAAAGGTCGCCCCCGAAGCGACCATCTCCACCGAGACCTAGAGCGCCAGAGAGGGAGAGGCCCTCTCCCCGAAGGAACGGAGGACAACCAGCGTGGCAGGAGCATGCTCGACCTGCAGAGCGAGGGCAAGGTCAACTGAGACCGATTGCCTGCTTTTTGTGCAAGGGACCGCACCGGATACGCGACTGTCCGGATCGACAGAGGGTGAACGCGATTGCAGCGATTGTGCATCGCGAACTAGCGGAGAAACCGGCGGTGGTGCATGACGAGGAACAAGTAGATGCTCGCATAGGAGTTGTGCGCATTACCTCAGTGGTAGCAGGAGGATCATCACCGACCCCCGCAGAAGCAGAGCCGAAAGACACAGTCGGCCAGAGCAACATCGAACAGAAGACGAGCTCAAGAGATGCGAACCCGCCACAGGAGAAAAAGACATATAAGCAAGCAGTGGAGGAAAAGACTTCACCAAAGTCTTGGGAGGAGATAGAAGCAGAAGAAAACGCAAAGTTACGTGCGAACCATGAGAAGCTCCAACGAAAAAGGGAACAGACTGGAAAGAGTGCTACGAGAAGAACTGCGCCGAGCAGGAGCGGTGGCTCGCTAACCGGCGTTGAACGGGCTGCCCGCGCCGGACATCGAGGGCGATGTCCAAATTGGGCCAGGGAGAATTGTTAGGCCCTGAGCTCCCCGGTTCAGCCCAGGGGGTGGCCCAGGCCCAAGCCCAAACCACAAGGAAAGAACCCGGTCAACATTCGATGTTGACCGAGGTTTGTGAATCACGTGCAGGCGGCCGAGCTGGAGTCTTCGCACGCGGGACGGGAATCTCGGATAGAGGCAAGCGCAGCGTGTTTCGGACGAGGCGCGGGAACGGGCGGAAGACGCGGACTTCGACGTCTTCATCGCCACGCACGACTCGGATGCAGAGGAAAGCGGCGCGAGGTCTTCAGTGCCATTCCCCGATTTGGAAACAATCCTGCGGAGCTCGAGCGCAGCGTCGTCGCGTGCGAAGCGGACGGACGCTGCGAGCGAATCAGACGTCGACGCCATTCTCGGACGCGGCTAGGGCAGCGGAAGACTCGGCGATGCAGAAGCAAAGGCGGCACCTCCTCTATAAATCGAGGAGGCGAGTGGCAGCGAAAAGGAGAGGCTGGAAGTTACGAGCGAAAGAGGAGAGTCGTGAGTGAGGCATTGAGCAGAGAGAAGCGAGCGTGTAACGGCGGCGACTCTCGCCACCGACGTGAGGAACTGAGACGAGAGGTGAGAGTTTAGGGTTTTTGTAACCTTCTAACGTGAATAAGAGGTGAAATTTCCCTATCTTCCCGGTGTTCTCTGCTTTCGTGTTTTCCGGCGAGTTCCTCTGCTCCGGTGCGAGTTCGGCGTTCTTCGGTGTACGGCGGCGACGAACCTCGGTAGCAGGCGGCTGCTAGGTCGTCGACGAGGTGAGACACAGGCGGCGTCTTCCCGTTGTCGTAAATCTTCTCCGGCGACGGTAACGAACGCGAACGCGGCGAACGTTCGCGCGGCGAGACGAAGACGATGACGAAGCGAACGAGCGGCGTTCGGTTCGAGGCGAGTTGGAGGCTGACACAAGCGGACATCAGCAGGAAGAAGTCAAAATTGGCGGCGCGAATTCGAAATCGAAATCGATTTCGCGTGCCGACGTCAGCGTGACGTCATCTGGAGAACGAGTTCGCGGCGACGGAATTAATCGGTGGCTGACGTCAGCGTGACGTCAGCAAGGGCGATTCGGCGGCGATTTTCAACAGTGAATTCGATTTAATTTGGTATTTGATTTTGACTTCAGTCAAAATCCAGATTGAGGTATAATTTGGGGTTTTCAATTCTTTTTCGGATTTCTCAAATTAGGGTTAGGGTTTCTTTTGAGAGACTTGTAATTTGGGAAGAAAAATTGAGCGGGAACTAGGGTTTCGAATTTGGGGACGAGATTCGGTCCAGAAACCCTAGCGCGATCACGTTCCGGTGTTCCGCCGGACGGCTCTGAGACAACGGATAAGCGTTGTTTTTAGGCCGTTCCGACCGGGGCGTGACTCCAGGTGTCACGCCCCGGTCGGAACGGCCTAAAAACAACGCTTATCCGTTGTCTCAGAGCCGTCCGGCGGAACACCGGAACAACTGCGCTAGGGTTTCCGGACCGAATTTCGTCCACAAATTCAAACCCTAGTTCCCCGCTCAACTTTAATCCCCAAATTACAATTCGCACGGAAAAGGGGGTGGAAAACCCTAACCCTAATTCGAGAAATCCAGAAATCAAAATACCTTAAATCGATTTTGACCCGAGAGTCAAAATTACACCGAAATCAAATCGAATTTTACTGTTCGAACTCGGCCGCCGAATCGCCTTTGCTGACGTCACGCTGACGACAGCCGCCGATTAAATCTTTCGCCGCGAACTCGTTACCTGGGTGACGTCGGCATGCGTCAGCCGTGCAAAATCGCGATTTTGAATTCGCGCCGCCGATTTTGACTTTGCCTCGCTGACGTCTGCTTGCGTCAGCCGTCTGCGTCTTCGTCTCGAAATGAACGCGCAACGCGTTCGTCTTCGCTCGTCGTCCTCGGCAGAGCGCTCGCCTGCGCTTGCCGTCACCAGAGAAGACGATGCCGACTGGAAGGCCGCCCGCCTTCCTTCGTCTAGCCCGTTGCCTTCGCCGTACGCTGGCGGAGACGTCGCCGGACCTGAAGAGAAAGCGTCGCCGTCTACGACAACGCCGAGGAAGCACAGAGCCGCCGAAAACAGGGGAAGCTCGCCGGATTCAGAAAGGGAAAACCTTCGCTCTATTCTTCGTGAATCAAAGCTACAAAAACCCTCTCTCGCTCGCCGTCACACGTCGGCGCTCCTCTCGTCGCTCTCTCCCAGTTCTCTCTTCCTTCGTTCGGTCGCTCGCCGATCGTGCCTCTCACACTTGCTCTCGGTCGCGCCTCGCCCTTTTTATATTCCAGGCCGCCGCCTTACGCCGACCGAGTCTTCCGCTCCGAGCGGCGTCTGAGCTCCGCGATCTTCGCTCTGCCAATCTCGCGCCCGTCCACTTCGCACGCGAAGATGCCGCTGCCCTGCATCTCTCGTGCGTGGTGATGAAGACGCCGAAGTCCACGTCTTCCGCCCCTTCGCCTGATCCGTTCGCAGCATCCGCTTCGCACGCGACGACACTGCGCTCGAACTGATGTCGCCGTGTTTCGTCCGCCTTCCGCATCTTTCGACCGAAGTCCGCTTCCGAAGTCGACTTCGCTTTGAAATTCAAAATCGAATTTCATTTCGTTTTCGGCCGCGTGCTTTTGGGCCTGGTTCGGGCCTGGGCCACCCCCTTGGGCTGAATCGGGGAGCCCAGGGCCTAACAATTCTCCCCGGCCCAATTTGGACATCGCCCTCGATGTCCGGCACGGCGCTCAGGCCCGCCCTCGCCGTTCTCTCTTTGCTTGTTGGCGGGCAGCTTCATATCTTTGAAGCCTTTCATACTCTACAGGGTCGTCTAAAGAGGGCCAATACCTCCCTTGGATCTGCTGAGGCCTATCCTCCCTTTCTGTATCTGAAGAATTCGAGGACTTCGGTGGAGCCTTTTCCTCCACTACTTGCCTCCACGTTTTCTTCTCCTGAGGCGGGTTCGCATCTCCGGAACTCGTCTTCTGCTCAACGTTGCTCTTGCCGATTGTGTCTTTCGGCTCTGCTTTTGCGGGGGTCGGTGATGATCCTCCTGCGACCACTGAGGCAATGTACATACCTCCTATCTGAGCCTCTACTGGTTCGTCATCAACCACCGCCGGTTTCTCAGCTAGCTCTCGGTGCACAATCGCTGCAATTGCGTTCACCCTCTCTCGGTCCGGACAGTCGCGTATCCGGTGCGGTCCCTTGCACAAAAAGCAGGCAATCGGTCTCAGTTGACCTTGCCCTCTCTCTGCAGGTCGAGCATGCTCCTGCCACGCTGGTTGTCCTCCGTTTCGTCGGGGAGAGGGCCTCTCCCTCTCTGGCGCTCTAGGTCTCGGTGGAGATGGTCTCTTCGGAGGCGACCTCTGTGCTCTCTGAAAGGTCGTCCCTGAAGTCCTCTGGTCCACCAAAGACTCAGCTATAGCTGCAGCCGTTCTCCAGTCCTGCGGCGCATGTCTTCGGACCTCCGTTGCCGCCCAGGGTTGGAGATTCTGGAGGAAGAAGTACCTCCTATCTCCCTCCGCCATCTCAGGTAGCTCCAACTTCAGCGCGGAGAACGCCCTGACATACTCCTGGATCGTTCCTGTGTGCTTGAGCAGATCCACCGCCTCTCGTGCCTGGTCCACCGAGTTTCCGGGAAGGAACTGCTGCCGCAATTCCTCTCGGAACACCTCCCAAGTCCAACTAGCCGCCTCTGATGTAGAATCAACTTTGGTTCTCCACCAGAGTTTTGCATCATCTGAGAGATATGCCGTGCATACTCTCACCTTCTCCTAATCTGTGACATGGTTAGCCTCAAAATATTGTTGCATGTCCCATAGAAAATTACCCAATACTTTTGCAGATCTGGCCCCTTTGAACATTGTAGGTTCTGGGGTGCGAACCTTCCCGTTGCCGTTGGGAGCCCCATACTCCGTCCTGGCTGCTGTAGGGCCACCCCCTTGTGCCTGCGCCAATGCCATGCGCGTCACAGCCAGATCAGCCAATATTTGCTGTTGCTGTGTCGTCAAGGTCGCTACTTGTCCTTGCAACGCGGTCACCTGCTGAGTTTGTGCTGTCAAGGTGGCCACCTGCTGCTGTAGCACCGCCATCCCTTCAAAGTTTTGCTAGGCTTCAGCCATCCCAGCCAAAGTTTGTTGCAGGGCAAGAATCTGCAACCTTTACTCTTCAATCGTGCGATGAAGTTCCTCCACATGAGGGACTACCGCATCTCGGCTGTTTCCCATCAAACCGAGCACCTGCTCGATCCGGGCAATACGATCTCCTTGATTCACCATGCTGTTGGATCACTTTAACCTCTGATACCTGTTGTCACGCCCCGGTCCGAACGGTCTAAAAACAACGCTTATCTGTTGTCTCAGAGCCGTCCGGTGGAACATCGGAACGCAACTGCGCTAGGGTTTCCGGACCGAATTTCGTCCCCAAATTCAAACCCTAGTTCCCCGCTCAACTTTAATCCCCAAATTACAATTCGCATGGAAAAGGGGGTGGAAAACCCTAACCCTAATTCGAGAAATCCGGAAATCAAAATACCTTAAATTGATTTTGACCCGAGAGTCAAAATTACACCGAAATCAAATCGAATTTTACTGTTCGAACTTGGCCGCCGAATCGCCTTTGCTGACGTCATGCTGACGTCAGCCGCGGATTAAATCTTTCGCCGCGAACTCGTTACCTGGGTGACGTCGGCTTTCGTCAGCCGTGCAAAATCGCGATTTCGAATTCGCGCCGCCGATTTTGACTTTGCCTCGCTGACGTCTGCTTGCGTCAGCCGTCTGCATCTTCGTCTCGAAACGAACGCGCAACGCGTTCGTCTTCGCTCGTCGTCCTCGGCAGAGCGCTCGCCTGCGCTTGCCGTCACCAGAGAAGACGATGCCGACTGGAAGGCAGCCCGCCTTCCTTCATCTAGCCCGTCGCCTTCGCCGTACGCTGCCGGAGACGTCGCCGGACCTGAAGAGAAAGCGTCCCCGTCTACAACAACGCCGAGGAAGCACAGAGCCGCCGGAAACAGGGGAAGCTCGCCGAATTCAGAAAGGGAAAACCTTCGTTTTATTCTTCGTGAATCAAAGCTACAAAAACCCTCTCTCGCTCGCCGTCACACGTCGGCGCTCCTCTCGTCGCTCTCTCCCAGTTCTCTCTTCCTTCGTTCGGTCGCTCGCCGATCGTGCCTCTCACACTTGTTCTCGGTCGCGCCTCGCCCTTTTTATATTCCAGGCCGCCGCCTTACGCAGACCGAGTCTTCCGTTCTGAGCGGCGTCCGAGCTCCGCGATCTTCACTCCGCCAATCTCGCGCCCGTCCACTTCGCACGCGAAGATGCCGCTGCCCTGCATCTCTTGTGCGTGATGATGAAGACGCCGAAGTCCGCGTCTTCCGCCCCTTCGCCTGATCCGTTCGCAGCGTCCGCTTCGCACGCGACGACGCTTCGCTCGAACTGATGTCGCCGTGTTTCGTCCGCCTTCCGCATCTTTCGACCGAAGTCCGCTTCCGAAGTCGACTTCGCTTCAAAATTCAAAATCGAATTTCGTTTCGTTTTCGGCCGCGTGCTTTTGGGCCTGGTTCGGGCCTGGGCCACCCCCTTGGGCTGAACCGGGGAGCCCAGGGCCTAACACCTAGTGTCACACCCTGGTCGGATCAACTCGAAATTGGTGCTTATCCGCTGTCTTAGGGCCGTCCAGCAGAACACTAGAGCCTGAACCTCTGCTCAGGATTAGGTTTCCCCTAAATTACAGGTCACTCAGAAACCCTAACCCTAGCAGTCTAAAATCGATCCCCAATTCGAAAAACGAACGAAAACCCTAAATCGGAAAACACCTCAACCCCTAATTTTGACCGATAGTCAAAATTACAATCGTCTTTGTCGAAATTCCGCTGGCTGACGTCACGCCGATGTCAGCGCACAATTTTCTCCCGCCGCGCGTGAAATCGGATCGCTGACGTTTGCTTGCGTTAGTGCCGAATTCGATTTCGAACGAAATCGAAATGGAAATCCTTCGTTGACTCAGCTGCGTGCCCAGGGACGAACGCCCGTCTTTGTCCGCCGCATCGTCGTCTTCCTCACCGAGCTCGGGCGCTCGTCGCTGCTGCTCACTTCGCCGGAGAGGATGATACGAAGGCAGGGAGGATGTCGTCGCTTTCCCCCGTCGCCCCTCGTTGCTGTCAACCGGGGACACCGCCGGAAATCGTCGCCAGATCAGGTACAGGGAAGGAAGTTCGTAAGAGGAAAGCTTCACTCGATTAACCCAAAATCAAAGTTACAAAACCTCTTCTCCTCGTCGTCGGCTTCCTGGCCGCCGACCCCTCTTCCCCTCCCTCGCCGGCGATGCCGGTTACAATCACTCAAGACCTCACAGATCTCGCCCAAGTTGACTCGCACGCCGGGTTCGTTCGCCTGAGCTCTCTCCCGCTCTGCTCCCTCCGGATCTCGATGATCCATCCTCTCCTCTTCCTTGTCTCTTTATAGGGAGGTCATCGCTTCCTATCCTCATCGCCTGATTCCTTCGGCGGCGCCATCCTTCTTCGTCCGAGAAGACCGGTGCGCCGCAGGCCTCGTCTCACCGCCAAGGTTTCCGGGCCGCCCGCCTCTCCGCGTCCGAGTTTTCCTCGCCGCCTAGGTAGACGCCGTCCGAGCCGCTTATAGGAGACGCTGCGTCCGGAATCGACCTCCGTGTCTTCCGCGTCCGAGCCATGCGGGGAAGGTGACCGTGGCGATGCGTCTGAAGCTAGCGAAAATGTGGGTCAGTGCTGTAGTTGCGGGGAAGTCGATGAAGATTTTCCTGCGACCACTGAGGCAATGTACATACCTCCTATCTGAGCCTCTACTGGTTCGTCATCAACCACCTATTTCTCAGCTAGCTCCCGCTGCACGATTGTTATAATTGCGTTAATCCCTATCGGTCCGGACAATCGCGTATCCGGTGCGGTCCTTTGCACAAGAAGCAGACAATCGGTCTTAGTTGACCTTGCCCTCTCTCTGCAGGTCGGGTCTGCTCCTGCCGTGCCGGCTGACCTCCGTTCCGCCAGGGAGAGAGTCTCTCTCTCTCTGGCGCTCTTGCTCTAGGTGGAGATGGTCGCTTCGGGGGCGACCTCTGTGCTCTCTGAAAGGTCATTCCCGAAGTTCTCTAATCCACGAGAGACTCGGCTATAGCTGCGGCCATCCTCTAGTCTTGCGGCGCATGTCGTCGGACCTCCGCCGCCGCCCATGGTTGGAGATTCCGGAGGAAGAAGTACCTCCTGTCTCCCTCCGCCATCTCAGGTAGCTCTAACATCAGCGCAGAGAACGCCCTGACATACTCCTGGATCGCCCCCGTGTGCTTTAGCTGATCCACCGCCTCTCGTGCCTAGTCCACCGAGTTTCCAGGAAGGAACTGCTGTCGCAGCTCCTCTCGGAACACCTCCCATGTCCAACTAGCCACCTCTGATGTCGAATCCACTTTGGTCCTCCACCAAAGTTTTGCATCATCAGAGAGGTATGCGGTGCACACCCTCACTTTCTCCTAGTCTGAAACATGGTTAGCATCAAAGTATTGTTGCATGTCCCAAAGAAAGTTACCCAACACTTTGGCCGATCTGGCCCCTTTGAACACTGCAGGTTCTGGGGTGCAAACCTTCCCGTTGGGAGCCCCATACTCCGTCCTGGCTACTGTAGGCGTACCTCCTTGTGCCTGCGCCAATGCCATGTGCATCACAGCAAGGTCTGCCAATTTCTGCTACTGAGTTGCCATGGTGTTGGTTACCTGTGTTGCCAAAGTCGTCACTTGTCCTTGCAAAACCCCTACTTGTTCTTGTAGGGCCGCCATGCCTTCAACAGTTTGGGGACCCTCCACTACTCCAGCCAAAGTCTGTTGGAGGGCAAGGATCTGTAACCTCTGTTCCTCTATTGTGCGATGGAGGTCCTCCACCTGAGGAACCACCACGTCTGGTGTATCGCCACGCTATGGGACGGGGAGAGCTCCTAGACTGACTCTAAGAGGACGTAAAAACGATTCGGAAACTCGTGATCAAACACGCGGACTCAATGCAATTAGATACGTAAGTGAGCAACGGACGATGAAATAGAACAACCAAGGCATTCAACTAGGAAAATAGCACTCAAATGAAACTACTAACCATTACAAACGAAGAAGACGAGGTATCGAGACGAGGCCAAGGATCGTACACCTTGCCTCCAACCTCACTCTACTTCCACACGCCTCGCGGAGTCGAGGCACCGACCACTACTCCGGAGTTACAAGACCCCTCGCAGTCCCTCGCAGACTTGTAAGCTTGTGAACTATCTAACTAGTAGGTCTAGGCTCCCTTTTATAAGCTAAGGGAGGGAAAACCCACACCACTCACATGAGGGGTGGTTACAACAAATATGCTAACAAACATTCTGCAAAAAGCTGAAAAAGAGATTACATTTGACTGAAAATATTCCAACAACCAAGTGTGTTTAAGAAGCTTCAGGTCGCATTGAATGTGGGCCGTCTGTTTAAGCATTGATGATATCTTCTGATCCGAATGTCGGATCGGAGATCTGATGGCATGGATGGATAGATCTGGTTTGGATTAGTGGGGATCGACACCCGGATCATCTTGAAACGCATCAAATTGGAGCAGATCTGACCGAAACAATATTAGCCGTTGCTTGCATTTGAACTGATCTAGCCGTTGGATGAAACTGGACTGATTTGGGAAGCTCCCGGTGTCCGATCGTGCCGCGCCGTGCCGGGAATAGGGCAGACGGCGGCTGCAGCTGGAAATCAGAGAAGCTTTTGATTCCGGTTATCCACCGGCCGAATGGCCGATTGCTTCCGGCTGTGCGTTCGCAGCGATGAGGAGAACCTGTGCCTGGAATCTGGAGTCGATCGGCTGGGCGGATGGGACGGAGCAGAGGGAGAGCCGCCGGGCATGGTGGCGCTCGTTTCCGGCGATCTGGCCGTCCGATGGCCGGATCCTTTGGACCACGAGTTCGCACCGGAGATGGGCTTCTGTTGTCGAAGCCCGGTGATGATCGGAGCTATGGATGGCAAGTGCTCCGGTGGCGAGACGTCCGCGTTGCCATGGAGACCGAGAAGAACACGGCAGGGCCGTGCTCCTCAACACGGTCGTGCTTAGCGTGGCTGAGATAGGCACGGGCTAGCCGTGATGGCTGTCACGCCCGTGTTTGCTGCACAGATTGCTGAATTTGCAGGATTTGCAGATTTGCGCTGCATCAACTTCCGCTGCACACTCTGAGTTCTCCTCCGAAGAACTGAATTGGCGTGCTATTCCTTGGGAACGCAAACCTACCTCACATTTTGGTGGCCTAAAGTGCACAATGGCTTCCATTTCACACCTACAATTGCTCAAATAGATCCGATGCAAAAACGCGACACGAAAACAAGCACAAAGGAAAGCAAACACAAAAGATTGAAGTAGGGTGAGTGGGGGACAAGAAGAGGGCGGACGCAAACCAGCAAAAGGTTTATCATGCTCAGGTGGGGGTTGACCAATGTAACCATCTTGGAGGATGGTATCATAGTCGTAAGAGACATGTGGGGTGTGCGAAGAGGTAAAACAAAGGAGAATGCGCAGAAACGGACTGTTAATGAGAAGTGGACTTCTAATCAATGATTCAAACAAACCAACAAAGTCGCTCTCATGCCGGTCGAGCAAACATGAGGGGACAACAAACTCGATGGGAGAGATTAGGCACAACGCCATGTCGCGACACTCTTGATGTGTGTCCTTAACCTCTACAAACGTGGACTCCACTACCGAAACACCAACCTCAACCAAGGGCTCAACAAGGGACACATTGGACATGGGTGGGGACTCAACCAAGGAGGGGACGATCGGTTCCTCCTCAACTTCCAACTCAGGTGGAAGAAGGCCCTGGGCTAGGTAACGAGCCTGGAGTTGCTGAAATTCTGCCTCAACCCGTGGCACAGTGTTACCAAGAAGGTCAACTAACATTTCTAGCCCGAGCGGATGTATGAACGGCGTGCCGCCGGGGTCAACACCAATAGCCTTGTCTAAGAGATCCTCGATCACACACGCACGTACATACAATCGGTCCGCGACGGTTCGGGGACGCAAAGAGTAGAAAGAGTACGGCATGCTCAACACAACGCTGAAAATGCGCAAAACCCAGGATGCCGAGAATAAGAATTACCGACGAACTTGCTTTGATACCAAATTGGTGTAGCGCCATGCTACGGGAAGGGGAGAGCTCCTAGACCGACTCTAAGAGGGCGTAAAAATGATTCGGAAACTCGCGATCAAACAGGCAGACTCAATGCAATCGGATATGTAAGTGAGCAACGGACGATGAAATAGAACAACCAAGGCATTCAACTAGGAAAATAGCACTCAAATAAAACTACTAACCATTACAAACGAAGAAGACGAGGTATCGAGACGAGGCCAAGGATCGTACACCTTGCCTCCAACCTCACTCTACTTCCACATGCTTCGCGGAGTCGAGGCACCGACCACTACTCTGGAGTTACAAGACCCCTCGCAGTCCCTCGCGGACTTGTAAGCTTGTGAACTATCTAACTAGTAGGTCTAGGCTCCCTTTTGTAAGCTAAGGGAGGGAAAACCCACACCACTCACATGAGGGGTGGTTACAACAAATATGCTAACAAACATTCTACAAAAAGCTGAAAAAGAGATTACATTTGACTGGAAATATTCCAGCAACCAAGTGTGTTTAAGAAGCTTCAGGTCGCATTGAATGTGGGCCGTCCGTTTAAGCATTGATGATATCTTCTAATCCGGATGTTGGATCGGAGATCTGATGGCATGGATGGATAGATCTGGTTCGGATTAGTGGGGATCGACACTCGGATCATCTTGAAACGCATCAAATTGGAGCAATCAGCCTTTGCTCGCATTTGAACTGATCTAGACGTTGGATGAAACTGGACTGATCTGGTCCGTTGATCAGCGCACTCCTCTTCTCTTTGTTCTCGCGCGGATGCGGGCGGCGAACAGGGCACGCCGCCGGGCGCTGTTCCGGCCTCGATCGCCGGTGATACGCCGGCTGGAGGTGCGTGTGCCGGCTGCGGATGTCTGGGAAGCTCTCGGCGTCTGATCGTGCCGCGCCGTGCCGGGAATAGGGCGGACGGCGGCTGCAGCTGGAAATCGGAGAAGCTTCCGATTCCGGTGATCCACCGGCCGGATGGCCGATTGCTTCCGGCTGTGGGTTCGCGACGAGGAGAACCTGTGCCTGGAATCTGGGGTCGATCGGCTGGGCGGATGGGACGGAGCAGAGGGAGAGCCGCCGGGCATGGTGACGCTCGTTTCCGGCGATCCGGCCGTCCAATGGCCGGATCCTTTGGACCATGAGTTCGAACCGGCGATGGGCTTCTTCTATCGAAGTCCGGTGATGATCGGAGCTGTGGATGGCAAGTGCTCCGGTGGCCAGACGTCCGCATTGCCAAGGAGGCCGAGAATAACACGGCAAGGCCGTGCTCCTCAACACGGCCGTGCTTAGCGTAGCCGAGATAGGCACGGGCTGGCCGTGATGGCTGTCACGCCCGTGTTTGTTGCACAGATTGCTGAATTTGCAGGATTTGCAGATTTGCGCTGCATCAGCCTCTTTGCTGTTCCCTGTCAAACCGAGCACCTGCTCGATTCGTGCTATATGATCTCCTTGATTCACCATGCTACTGGATCTCTTTGCCTCTGATACCTTTGTCACGCCCCGGTTGGATAAACCCTAAATTGGTGCTTATCCGCTGTTTTAGGGCCGTCCGGCAGAACACCAGAGCGTGAACCTCCGCTCAGGATTAGGTTTCCCCCAAATTATAGGTCGCTCAGAAACCCTAACCCTAGCCGTCTAAAATCGATGTCCAATTCGAAAAACGAATAGAAACCCTAAATCGGAAAATACCTCAACCCCTAATTTTGACCGACAGTCAAAATTACAATTGCCTTTCTCGAAATTCCGCTAGCTGACGTCACGCCGACATCAGCGCACAATTCTCTCCCGCCGCGCGTGAAATCAGATTGCTGACGTTTTCTTGCGTCAGCACCGAATTCGATTTCGAACGAAATCAAAATCAAAATCATTCGTTGACTCCTTCAACGTTGACTCAGCCGCGTGCCCCGGGACGAACGCCCGTCTTCGTCCGCCGCTCACTTCGCCGGAGAGGATGATACGAAGGCAGGGAGGATGTCGTCGCTTTCCTCACCGCCCCTCGTTGCTGTCAACTAGGAACACCACCGGAAATCATCGCCAGATCAGGTACAAGGAAGGAAGTTCATAAGAGGAAAGCTTCACTTGATTAACCCAAAATCAAAGTTACAAAACCTCTTCTCCTCATCGTCGGCCCCCTGGCGGCCGACCCCTCTTCCCCTCCCTCGCCGGCGATGCCGGTTACAATCACTCAAGACCTCACAGATCTCGCCCAAGTTTACTCGCACGCTGGGTTCATTCGCCTTAGCTCTCTCCCGCTCTGCTCCCTCCGGATCTCGATGATCCATCCTCTCCTCTTCCTTGTCTCTTTATAGGGAGGTCGTCGCTTCCTATCCTCATCGCCCGATTCCTTTAGCGCCGCCATCCTTCTTCATCCGAGAAGACCACTGCACCGCAGGCCTCGTCTCGCCGCCAAGGTTTCCGGGTCGCCCGCCTCTCCGCGTCCGAGTTTTCCTCGCCGCCTGGGTAGACGCCGTCCGAGCCACTTATAGGAGACGTCGCGTCCGGAATCGACCTCCGCATCTTCCGCATCCGAGCCACGCGGGGAAGGCGACCGTGGCAACGCGTCTGAAGCTGGCGAAGATGTGGGTCGGTGCTGTACTTGCGGGCTTGGATCAGGCCCACCGTTCTCTGGGCTGAACCAGGGAGTCCAGGGCCTAACACCTGGTGTCACGCTCCGGTCGGATTAACCCTAAACTAGCCCTAAACTAGTGTCTTAGGGTGTCCGGCGGAACACCAGAGCGCGAACTCCCTAGGGTTTCTAGACAAAATTTCTCCCAAATTAGAACCCTAACTTCCCCGCTCGAATTTTATTCCCAAATTACAAATCTCACGGAAAACACTAACCCTAATTTAATTACCTCAATCTGATTTTGACCAAAGTCAAAATCAATACCACCGCCAATTTTATTCTGCTTGCGTCAGCCACTCAATTGCTGACGTCACCCTCCAATTTCGTTCGCCGCTCGTGACTTGGCCCTTTCGATTTTGACTTGGTCAAAATCAGAAGAATGACGCCTCACTCTGCTTCGTCTTCTTCCTCTCGGCGCCGCCTGTGTCGATGAGCGCCGCCTGCGCTTGTGGACTCGCGGGAGAAGGAGGTGGGTTGGCCGGGGAAAGACGCCGCCCGCATCTCTGCCTCGTCGCCGACCAGTAGCTGCTTGCTGCCAGACCGGCATCACCGACGATGGTGGACGCAAATCAGAAACAGGGGAAGAAGGTAGCCGGAGATAGGGGAGATAACTCCAAATCCTAGGAAGGAAAATTTCCCCTTTATTCTTCTCAATAATAGGGTACAAAAAACCTCCTCACTCAATCCTCTCATTCGCTCCTCTCGTCGCTAACGTCGACGACAAACGTTCACTGCCAGTTCACAACCCTCAAACCTCTCTATCTCTGCTCACCTCTCGTCCACTGCCCTTAGCACATCTCAATCCAGGTTCTCCATCATAGTGATCCCCCTCGCTCTGCGGATGTTTTATAGGGAAAGCCGCTGCTCCTCCATGCACCCAAATCCCTCAACCGCATCAGCCTTCCCTAATTGGGAACCCTGCAGCCCGTTTCTTTCGCTTACGTCGCCGCCTGGAATCTCGCCGCTCCCTGTCCGAGCCTCGCGGAGGAGATGGCTCACATGTCTTCTGAAGTCTTGGGTCAACATCTCCTGTTGACCGCCCAAATCGAGGAGAAGAACGGGTTTCACTGGGTTTCTGGGCTAGGCTTGGGTTTGTTCTGAGCCCTATGGGCCTTGGGCGGAACAGGCCTAAGCCAGGCCTGACAATTCTCCCCCGCCCAACTTGGACATCGCCCTCGATGTCCGTTATGGGCGCTCAGGCCAATAGGATTTGTAGGGAAGGGTCTTGCTTGTTGTCGCCGTTTCCTTTGATCCGCGATCTTTGCTCGAAGAAACCGATATCCTCCTTGCGATCCACTCCATCAAGGATGCTATCTGTGCCCATGACTGAGTCTCCTGCGGAAGTCTTGCATCTTTGGAGCTTGTCTCCTGTTCAACGCCATCCTTGCCCACTGCATCCTTCGGCCTTGCGTCTGCATCTGAAGAGGTTGGTGGGGTTTTGCCAGCGACTATTGAGGTAATGTGCATACCTCCTATGTGGGCCGCTACTGGTTCGTCATCAACCACCTGTTTTTCAGCTAATTCGTGATGCACGATCGCTGCAATTGCGTTCACCCGCTGTCGGTCCGGACAATCGCGTATCCGGTGTGGTCCATTGCACAAGAAGCAAGCAATCGGTCTTGGTCGATCCTGCCCTCTTTCTGCAGGTTGGGTCTACTCCTGCCGTGCCGGCTGACCTCCATTCCGCTGGGGAGAGAGCCTCTCTCTCTCTGGCGCTCTTGCTCTGGGTGGAGATGGTCGCTGCGGGGGCGACCTCGGTGCTCTCGGAAAGGTCGTTCCTGTAGTTCCCTGGTCCACGAGAGACTCGGCTATAGCTGCGGCTGTCCTCCAGTCTTACAGCGCATGTCGTCAGACTTCAGCCCCCGCCCAGGGTTGGAGATTTCTGAGAAAGAAGTACCTCCTGTCTCCCTCCGCCATGTCTGGTAGCTCTAACATCAGTGCGGAGATTGCCCTGACATATTCCTGGATCGTCCCTATGTGCTTTAGCCGATCCACCGCCTCTCGTGCTTGATCCATCGAGTTTCCGGGGAGGAACTGCTGTCGCAGCTCCTCTCGGAACACCTCCCATGTCCAACCAGCTGCCTCTGATGTCGAATCAACTTTGGTTCTCCACCAAAGCTTTGCATCATCTGAGAGGTATGTGGTGCACACCCTCACCTTCTCCTGGTCTGAAACATGGTTAGCATCAAAGTATTGTTCCATATCCCAAAGAAAGTTACCCAACACTTTGGCTGATCCCCTTGAACATTGACACTATCCGCAAGTGCACGAAAATGTCGAAGTAATACAAAAGATATCGAATCCCACAGTGAACAAGGTCGAATACCAGAAAATCCAATTCTTGATATCTAAGCTGATCAAATCGTGGTTTTTAGAACTCAAAAGGAAAACTAAGCAAAATTGCAAACAAGAAATCAAACGACAACAGTAGGGAAAATATATGAGAGAGAATATTAGGGCTTCGGTTTCCACCACACTGACAATTTTAATTGCATTAAGAATATCAGTTACAAGGATTTATAACTATGCATAAGGAATCTAACCCTGGGGTACAAGGTGCCCTCCTTCGAGTGTACACCCCGGTATTCGCCTAGAACGGTCTCCTACTTTCACAGTGGATCATTCTACGTGAATCCAATGAGTTTCGTGGTAGATTATGAACCCTCGAGCGAAGACCAAGCACTTTCGTGTCGAGGCTTCGCAAGTTTCACAAAGAGGTTCCGTCGTTACGATCTTACTCTTGTTATGAATCATAACAACTAAGACACATCAATACTTGGCCAAGGTAAAGATCATGAAATAAGTACATCAAGTGAAATATGCTTGAGATATAATCCAAATAATAGAGTTAAAACATGAATTGCAAATAAAAATCGTTGGCGGGCTTCAACCTAGCCCCGAAATAAGGTTTACGCTACAACCATCGTTGAAACGCTAAAAAATCTCTCTTTAAACATAGGAAAATCTCAGGAAAGAGTTTCTAAGAGGGAGGAGAAGATGAACCGAAACAAATAGCCAAGAATCACCGAGTTCCAATGATCGAGTCTCTAGAAATCGCCCCAAAGTGGCCCGTTCACCGCCGTTTTCCGCTCTAGTTGCTTCGTCGTGCGATTTGATCTATGATTAGGTCACGGAAATTGGGGCTTTTATACTCTATTTGTTCTCCTTCAAATTAGCATTCCATAGAGTCCTCACTTGCCAAATTTGGACTTGAATCAGGCCCGGAATCAATGAAAATCCGAGTAAGGGTCGTGTTGTCCAAAAAGCATCACGAGTGAACCCTGCAGGGTTCACCAGGCAGTGAAATACACTGTATAGTTCTTTCGTGAAAGAATCATAGGTGAACCCCGCCGGGTTCACCTACCAGTGAAGTATTTTGTAAATTTTTGTGCAAGATTCCTCGGACACAATCAGCGGTGAACCCCATGGGGCTCACCTACCAGTGAAGTCTACTGTGAGTTTCGGACATCCTTATCATCATCGGTGAACCCCGTCGGGTTCACCTGGAAGTGAAGTGCACTGTGGGTTTCGTCCTTTGGCAAGATCACCGGTGAACACCGCCGGGTTCACCTAGCCGGGAAGTCCAGAAAAAGCTCCGATTGAGCCCAAATTTTACGGGCAGCTTCGTCTTCTCATAAGGAATCACCCCATGCTTTTAGATTCTTCAAAATGACTTCAAAATTGAGTGATTTAACCTGAGATTCCATAAGAAAGATGAAAAGTGAAGATTCTAAAGCTTTGAAGTAAATAAGCTTTAAAGGAGTGTAAAAACATTCAAATAAGCCTAAATTTATCATGAAATAATAATAAAAATCACTATAAAAATGCATGGCATCAAACACTCTAGACTTAAATCTTTGCTTGTCCTCAAGCAATAAAATAAAATGAAATACATGCTTGGTATAAGAATAATCGTTTGTGTTGAAGTTCGCACCCAAGTTAAGAAAAACACTTTTTAGCAATCCAAGATCTAATTAGAAGAAATTAACTAAGAGGGGTGTCTTAAGCATTCACCAGTTTGGTCCCACAATGTCTAGATGTCAACCGATTCAGAAAGCAGTAAACATGGGATTCAATCAAGCATACACAACACTCATTTCATTCCTATCCTTCCAACTCATAATGTTGGGGTTAACTCAAATGTTTTATTCAGGATACAAAACACTGATCATTGCATTAGACTTCAACTCATATCCTTAGGTACCATTGCCAATTTTTCGCAATGCCAAGTAGATGAGTCTTTTTATTGGGTTTCAATTCACATTTCTTAGATTTCAACTCATATCCTTCGGTACCACTGCCAATTTTTCGCAGTGCCAAGTAGAGGAATCTAAGTGTGATTTTTTTTTACACATATTTCAGAAGTCAACAAATCCTTTCTTTTAACAAATGCAGTGTCTCCCCAATAATAAAAAAGAATTCAAAGTCTGAAAAGAGATTATGTATCATGATATGCATCGAATGCACATTGCAAGCCAAATTCAATTGAAGAATCATGAAAACGTTTGACCCGCTAAATGAACTACCTAAAAACAATCCAATTAGAAAATTTCTAATTCATAGAACATATGGACATGACTATTGAGTAAATTTCTAACAAGTACTACATTCAACATGTCTTGATAAACTCCAACCAATCATGCATTTAACTTTAAGAATTTTGCAAAGCTATCATCAGACAAGACTAGCATGACAGGTCAACAATGAATCTCTCATCACAAAATTTGTAATATATGCCTTAAAACAACAACTTCATGCAAGCTCATAGAGAATTATAGCATAATACCAAAGTTGAAAAACAAGTGGTTCAAATATGTGTTATACACTACAAAGGGTGGGGCCTGTAGATGTGGACCAGGTCCACAAATAGTGGCATATAGGAACAATGCCAAAATAACATCCATCATAAAGTAGCATAAACCAAAACCATAGAAAAAAGCAGAAAGTTAGGACAACCACATAAGAAACTGGAGTGAAGACAGCTCACCCGCTCTAAAATGTTACATAGTCCTCTATGTAATGTCGCATACGTGAGAGGAGAAGGTGGCGATGTCGAGTCCGGAAAGAGCTAGCGCCTCTTGCGCGATTGGGAGCTAGAAGTTTGGGAGCTTCTGCCCTTACCACGTGAGGTATAATCGGGCGCGTCCTCCTCATCTGAAGAGACTAGAATTTGCTTTAGGTTTTCTTCATTAATGAACGCGAGCCGCTTGTCCATGTCAGATAGCTTCCCCCAAATCGAGCTCAACATCTGGTACTGTCATTGCATCCCAGCTTCATTAGCTTCCCAACGAGAAGCTTGCTCCTGGCGTATAAAGGAGATGCAGGAATCAAAAGAAGCAATAACAAGTAGAAAGCAAACCAAGCAGTTTTTGAATTTTTTATGAAAAGTAGCCATACCCTAGAATAAATTTAATGATCCAAATAGAAAATGGACAGAACCAAGTTGTACAATAAGATATGTTCTTTTCAGACGAATGAAAATTAAAGAATCAAAATCTATTAGGAATTTAGGGTATCATCAGAAAGAAGGCTACTCAGATTACAAAACTGCAAAAACTGCACAAAAGTTAATCAGATTCAAAAAGTTGCCATGTGTCCTAAAATAATCAGAAAATATTTTCATAAAAACAATTAATCCACAAGATAGAATGTAACATGTTCTTCCTATTTCAAGTGAAAAATCACGGTTTCAAGTCACCGAAGCACCTTAAAAACACGCAGCAAAAGTGATAATCATATTAGTCAGAAGAAAACTGCTGCAGAAATTAATCAGAATCGAAAAGTTGCTAGGTGTTTTAGAATGATCCATGGACTTTAAAATTCAGCAAAAATATCCAGATGATAGACAAAGATGAGTACTTTGTGATGGTGCCAAAGATCAAAAATTTTTCCAACCCAGTTTCTTAAAATTATAACGAGAAAACGCCTACTCAAATAAGCAGAATGCATATTTCAAATACGATACCGTGGAAAAGCATACGGTACTGCCGTAAAAGCCATAAAACAATCTGTACAAAAATTATCAAAAAATACGGCACTGTAAAAGTTTAGCACAATAATACAGTAGTGTCATAAAAACGCAAAACTCTTAGGATGAAATTGGACGAAAATTATGGCGCCGTGGATGAGATTACGGCAGTGTCGTATTTTGTGCAAAGTTTGATTTTTCCAGCAAAAAGAAAATAAAAATTAATTCTAAAAAATAAACTAAAATAAAAGAAACTAAACTAAGTAAGAGTGCTTGGGTTGCCTCCCAAGAAGCGCTAATTTTAGGTCTATAGCTTGACCAAAACTCAAATCTCATGGTGAAGCAGGTGAATCAATACCAAAGTAAATAACATGTAATTTTCTTCATTTCCTTTGTCCAAAAAGTTTAGCCACTAATCCAAATATCCAAAATTTCATATAAATCAAGATTGACATGTCTTTCTCAAATATGCAGAAATTAAAATCAAAATTTTCAAATCTACTCAAAGGATATTTAATAATCTTCCTAAATTTGTCAGTAAGTAAAATCATAAGTCTTTTCTTCAAAATTGTATCTTCAAGAGCAATAGGACTTTGATCAAAAGATTCAAGCATTAGATCATCAAAATAAACTTTCTGTCTCAAAATAGATTTCTCAGCAAAGCATAATTTTTCAAATAAATCACAAGAGTCAATAATAGAGATGGGCAAAACATCATCATGGTGAGATTCATCAATATTTGCAATATCCAAATTTTCTTCAAGTCCTTCATGCTCACAATCAGGTAATTCATCAACTTCAAAATTTTCAACAAAACTAGAATAAGATTTTTCTAAATTAGTCCCCTTATATCCTTCATCAGATTTAACCATAAATAACATATTATCAAAAGAATCAATATCATCAAAAGAGGGTTTTTCAATTTCAATTTCCTCAATCTTTTCCACAATTAAATTATCAGAAGAATCTAATTCCCAATTATCAAAATCAGAGTGAGATGCATTAATGTTCACATAAGGCTCAATCTCAAAACAATCATAATCAGAGGGAGATTTTTCCAAATCAAGTTCTTCAGTTTCAAACTCAAATAAGCAAGCTTGCTGTGCTAACTAAGTTTCTAGAATTACAGAATGAGCATGCATATTATCCATTCTATGTTTATGGGTCTCATGTGCCTCCTCACTTTGTTTCATGAATTTTTCAAACATCAACTCTAAGCTAGATTTTTTAGTATCCTCAAAGTATGGTTCAGAAGCATAGTTTGAGCAATCATCATAAAAAGAAGTTTAGTGATTTTCCCATCTAGAATACAATTGATAAGATTCTTTCTATGATAAATTGGGATTTAAAAATTGGCAATCATAGGTATAATGATCAAAATATCCACAAATATCACATCTAATAGAAGAAGAAGATTTCTTAACAGAGTGCATAAAAGAGTTAAACTTATCTTGAAGAGTACACAATGAATCATTTTCATACTTACCTTTTGGCATGTATACCTCATCTCTTTTAGTTGCCCATGAGTTGTGATTAAAAGACATATCTTCAATTCAAAGCTTTCTACACAACTAAAAATTGTTATCTCAAAATTCACAGGAAATAAAATAAATCAAGATCTAAGAGTCCTGTGTATAGACATTTAGAATAGAAACAGAAAGATTATTCAACATCAATCAATCAATTTTTCCTTTTTTTCAGAATAAAAAAAATAGAAAAAGATAAAACACAAGCAAATTCACAAATTTCAGAAATCACAGTTCTGTCACAACTAGTGAAATCCAAAACCTGCAAAAACAGAAAACAAAGTTAAATCTAAAAACAAATAAAACCTAGTCTAGCAATACTAACAACTATTTTGATATTAACAAAACTAAAGTCCCCGGCAACGGCGCCAAAAACTTGTTATAATCCGCAAGTGCACGGATACTCGAAGTAATAAAATAGATATCGAACCACAGAGACCTACGTGTTAAGTACCAAATAGATGTTTTCTCACTAGCTAAGCAAGCTGAATATGATGGAATTAAACTATGCAAAAAAGTATGCTAAAAGATGATCAGAGAGAGATAAACTGGGACTAGGGTTTCATCTACCTCAATTCCAATGACTAGAAGGAAATAAAGGCTGTCAGTCTAATTCTGATATGACAAAGATATAATTTACTTGATAAAAGGATCATCTCACTCTCGCGCAGACAATAATACAAAGGACCAATCTTCACTCTCGTGCAAGATCTATCCAATGCTGAAAATAAGTAAATCATTGAACAAAGAACTCAAGGATCACTCTCGTGCATCCGAATTCTAAGTCAAACATCTCAAGTGGAATCTCAATGATCACTCTCGTGCATCCTAAAACTCAACACAGGTTCTACTTAAGGTTCTCCGACGACTCGATACTCAATCTTTTGCAGCATCAAATCAAGTCTAACACAATAACTCATCCTAGATTCAAATTATCAACATGGAAATAAAATCACTAAAAATCAGAATTCAAAGAACAAACCTAATCTCTTGTTCTAAACTCGATGATTTCTAGGGTTCCGAATTTCATAATCAACCTCTCAGTCTTTTTCGCAAAATTCTAAAACATGCATGAAAATATAAACCTATGGTGAGTTAAAGACAAACATCACAGAAGTAGAATTTTCATACTAAAATTAAACTTGACAAAATAAAAGTTATCTAGTCATTAAAAATCAAGGAAAATTACTCCCCATGTCCCAAAATATGTCTAAGCTAGCATGGAGGAAAGATTACAATAACCATAATTTTAGATGATCAGAATCGAAAAAGGGAAGAAAATTTTACAGAACACGGTGCTGTAATCGAAATTACAGCACCGTAATTTGTAAAAGATGCTGTGAACAGTGGCGGCGCCCACTGTTTTGTCGATTTCTCCCTAGATCGGACTCCAAACGCTCTGAAACTTCTGGTACGTCCTTCCCTCCTCCAGGCAAAGCTTCAGTGTAAAAATCACGGTGAGAGGTGCCCTCTACTCCTCTCGGCGCGATGCCAAACCCTAATCGCCTCTCTGTTGATTGTATGAAAAACACTACGAAATTTGGAGTCATTAGCCGGTGGTGCGGAGTCTACAGGGTCGGGCTGAGGATCGTTGATTGGCTTGATGCGCCAGTTCTCTCGAACGCGTACAGTGGTGCACTCTGGATTAGGCAATGGCAAACAAAACTGGCTATCCTTGAACATCATGCAGTAGGAGTCATCCCGGTGGACGATGAGTTTCATGGAAACGCATGACTCGATCTCGAGCCGGTTGTTTCCACTAGCCTCTGCCGTACCATAGGGAATGATCCCAAGAGAGACTGCAAGTGGAGTAATAAGGCCACCAATGACTATCACGCCCTTGCGGCAATGCGCGATGTGGCTGAATTGTTTTGCTAAGTAAAATCTAGAATCAACCCTGAAAGAGTGAAGCATGCACCATAAATAAAACAACTCTGACTGACATACCATGCCGTCACTCTCCCCACGCTCGAAGATGGTATGGGCGAGTACACGATGGACGTATCGGATGGTTGGATTGCAGATACTTGATGCTCTGGCGACTCTGGCTGAGTAGATATGCTCGTTCGTGATCGACCCCCAAAAGGCTTGCTCGCTGAACTCCGCCAGTACTTTACGTGTGCAAGGCTCCAGGAAATCGTAAATATGATGAAGTTGAGAAAGAGATAGGTAGTGCTCAATGTTCCCCATATGGAAGGAAATGCGCCCCAGATCGTCATCAAGCATGACATCGACTTTTACATCTAGGGAGCTGAAGAACTCCAACGTGATCCCAATGTACGCGGGGGTGGCGAGCCTTAAGAACTGTTCCCATCCAATATTCGAGTACATCCATTCGACATCCTCCTGAAGCCCTAGCATAGCAAGAGTATTTCTATCCAAATATCTGGTATTGATCACTCGGCGGTGGAGAAGATGTTCGTAGTTCTGCTCATGCTCCGCGTTTCTAAAGATTATGCTAAACTCGTTTGGCGGAGACACATATGCCTGGGGCTGCCGAGCAGATGGGCATGCTGGATTCTGGAAGATGAGGGTTGCGCCGGCTGGCTAGCGGGAGCGGCTTGTGCTGGCGGAGTTGGTTCGTGTGGGACGAACTCGTCGTCCTCTGTGGAAGAGTTGGATATAGGTCGTGGATCGCGGCGGCGGGAGACGATCACCTTGCATCTAGGTGCCATTCGATGAGATTGCCGGAGATGATGAAGAAAACCAGAAAACCAGAGAAAAGTCGCCCGAGCACAAGAGTAGCAACCGATCGAGGAGGCAGAAGCAGAGAAATCGGCGAGCAAGGAAAACCGGAATACTAACGGCGGGAAGCAGATCGAGGCTGCGCGAATCTCATCGGAGATGCAGATTGTGAAGAAGGAAGGTCTTTTGAAGATCCGGGGGCGAGAGCTCGTCGGCTTGACTAGAGATCCGGAGCAGAGGGAGCGGCGACGGCGTGAAGTTGAGAGAAACCCTACCCGTGGATTAGGGTGAACACAGTTGATGCACTAATAGAAACACGGGTGAACCCAGCCGGGTTCACCAAGCCATGAATTATACTGCGGATATGTGCCCGGTTTGATATAGTAGGCTTCACGAGTGAACTCCGCCGGGTTCACCAAGCCATGAAGTGTACTGTAAGTTGCAGGAAATCCAGGAATAGTATGCACAACTCAGAGGTACCGGCTCCCTCTTACTTCAACAAAAATATTCTTTGAAACTCTGCCTGTCAGGTTGCACAGTGTACTTCATGGGTGAACCCCGCCGGGTTCACCTGGTCGTGAAGGGCACTGATCTTTAGTGAAAATCTAGCAAAAATCTCCTGTTCACATAGCACATCTACATCACAGAAATAAACCTCTAATAAGCATATATCAAGATCAAGATTTCCTAAGGCAGACTACATAAGCAAGAGAGCAAAATACTTAATAATGATAAACTAAGACTACACGACAAACCATGCAGATAAATAAAAATAAAAATAAAAACAACAAGAAAACTTGGGTTGCCTCCCAAGAGCGCTAGTTTTAGGTCAATAGCTCGACTATAGAAGTATCAAGTTATCGCATCAGTGGGGTCGAAAAGGGCGAGAACTTCCCCTTGTTTGTCCCGTTCATCTTCACAATAGTGCTTAAGGCGGTGTCCATTCACTACAAAACTTCTAGTGCGCTCAACTACATCCACGCTGTAACATATTCCTGCAATAGAAGGTTTCTTGAAGGAATTAGATAGGTCAAATTGAATAACATTGCCACCGATGTTTAAATCCAGTTTCCCATTTTTAACATCGATGACAGCACCAGCTGTAGCAAGAAAAAGTCTTCCTAAGATAATAGGAAGTCTATCGTCCTTATCAATTTCTAACACTACAAAGTCGGCGGGAATAAAATAATCTCCTACTTTAATGGATACATCCTCTAAAATACCCACTGGACTCTAAACTGATCTATCGGCAAGCTGCAAAGAAATATTAGTCGATTTCAAGTCACCCAAATCTAGCTTTTTACACAATGATAACGGCATAATGCTGACGCTCGCTCCTAGATCGCATAGTGCTCTCTGGAAGGTCATCTCTCATATCTGACATGGTATGGAAAAGCTACCAGGGTCCTTGAGTGTATGTGGAAGCTTATCTTGCAAAATTGCACTGCACTCTTCAGTAAGTGTGACGGTTCCTTGGTCTTCCAGCTTCCTTTTGTTTGAGAGGATGTCCTTTAGGAACTTCGCGTAGGTCGGCATCTACGAAAGGGCATCAACAAAGGGAATGTTAATATAGAGTTTTTTCAATACTTCCAAAAATTTACCGAATTGCTTGTCTAATTTGGTTTTGACAAGCCTCTGAGGGAAAGGTATCGGCGGCTTATGAGCAGGCGGCCCAACATAGGGTCGCTCTTCCTCTGTTTGTTCAGGTTCCACCGGAGTTGCATCTGTGTGTTGTTCCTTAGGGTTCGGTGTCACTTCATCCCTTATATCATCGGTCGGCATCTTAGGGTCTTCAAGTTGCTTGCCGCTCCGAGTGGAGATTGCATTGCAATGCTCCCTCGGGTTAACTTCTGGCTGTGATGGAAGCTTCCCTAGCGCTCTAGAGGACGAGCTAGCTTGCTAGGCGAGCTGGCTCTCCAACATCTTGTTGTGCGTCTCCAAGGAGTCTATCCTTGTCATCATCAATTTCATCATATCGGTCAGCCCTTCTATCTGCTTACTTAGTTGAGAGTCTTAGGCCAGTCTTGGAAGAGGATTGTAGTTTCCTTGTTGAGGGGGAGGATTGTAATTTCTCTGTTGGAACCCAGGTGGCTGCCTGTAATTTTCCTGTTGTGGTGGTCTGAAGTTCCCTTGCGAGGGTTGAGTTTGTGGTCGCGCTTGCCCTGGTTGTATAGGTTGCGTGGTTCGGTAGGAAAAATTTGGGTGGTTACGCCAGCCAAGGTTGTAATAGTTAGAATAGGGGTTGTTCATGGGGTTCACATTTCCAACTGCATTTAGATGTTTAGGCTGACTTTGGACCACTTGTTCATCTCCCACTCGACATTCGGCACCTACATGTCTTGCAACGCCACACAACTCACAAGATAATGAATTAGTTTCTAAAGAGTTAACAGACCATGAATCAAATTTCTTAGTCAGATTGTCTACCTTCGCAGTCAGAGCAGCTAATGAACCAAGATCGAATTTACTTGCTTTCCTGGAAGGTGTACCTCGCTCTGGATTCCATTGATGGTAGTTTAGTGCCATGTCCTCCAGGAGGTTTATAGCTTCTTCAGGTACCTTGCTCATTAATCCCGATCCTCCAGCAGCTGCATCGACTGTGAGTCTAGTATTGTATTCCAATTCCATATAGAACGTGTGTACTAGAATCCAAGTCTCAATCCCATGGTGCGGACACAGTCTTTGAAGCTCCTTGAATCTTTCTCAAGCTTCGTACAAAGACTCTCCATCCTTCTGCATGAATCTCGTTATCTGGTTTCTAAGTTGGATTGTCTTCGAAGGAGGAAAATACTTCGAGAGGAAAGCTTGAGATAATTCATCCCATGTCCGTATTGAAGCTGAGGGGATCGTGTGGAGCCATGCCCTTGCTCTATCCCTTAAGGAGAAGAGAAACAATCGCAACCTGATAGCATCAGAAGTAGGTCCATTAATTTTAATCATATCACAATATTCCAAAAATATAGACAAATGCATGTTGGGGTCCTCAAGAGGAGAACCACCAAATTGATGTTGTTGTATCATGGAGAGTAGAGTAGGTTTAATTTCAAAATTATTGGCCTCGACACTAGGTCTAACGATTCCGGATTGAAACCCATGTGTAAAAGGTGCTGCGTATTCTCGCAGTGTTCTGGCATTATTGTTGTTCACAGGTTGAGGCGCTGGTTCATTCTCCATGTCGATATGAAGGTGTTCTATCTGTTCTTGACTTTCCTTTTTCCGAGTTTGTTCAAGTTTCCTTCTTTGTCTGAAGGTTTGTTCTATCTCAAGATCGATTTCAAAGAGTGCTCCTGCCCTGGAACTTCTTTGCATAAAATATTGTTGGGGTATGCCCTTAAGGCTAATGTTTGAGGCCTTGGGATTGTATAAGTATCATGTAATAAACTCTTGAGTTTATAAAGGCATGGTTATTATTCAGGTTGTTACCTTGTCTGCTGTAATAAGTGTACTACTGAATAATGTCTCAAAGCTGTTCAGCTAGGCTGACATGCATATGTCCTTAGTCGAGATATCTTGGTGAACTTGAGACAGCCTTGATATGATTGAGACTAATATGTGTTCTAATCTTATAGGATGCTTCGAGCATGGAATAAGATGTAGACTCATGGGTACATTGGATGTACTGGACAGACCCTACTACGATATTCAGTTGGTTGTCACAATGTGAATATTCCTTGTAAGCACCAAGTGGCACATGTCCTTTGACTTGAGATCACTTGTGTTTCTAAATGATGAATGTCATTATTTTGAGGTATTTCAATATCATTTGAAATATAATGATTATAGACTATCTTGGATAATGATCATGAGTCAGGTTAGGACACTAGTGATAGATATAGGATTGCCGTCTCCTTGTTTAAGGAGTGTGATGTTCTAAAGGGCCCCCCCAAGATGAGATGATTGAGATAGTGTATGGCCATACCCAGGTGACTATGTTCATCTGATCTAATCATGCTCATCATATTGGAGTTACAAGCTTGACAGGCTTGTCCAATAAGAACATCCAGTGGCAAAGGACACTTGTATGCCTTGTGAAGAAGATTCACACTTGTGCTGTGATTTGGGAGTAGTCTTGGAAGACTCTTTCCTTTATATCGGGAGACAGTGATGTGTTGCTAGATACCCCTCACTGATCATGATAACGTGAGTTATCGTTACCGACATTTAAAGGAAACCCTCAGGGTCGCACAATTTGATGATATGGCTTACTTGAGTCAGATCGTGTGGACTGAATTGTTTGGGTTCATTTTAAAGGGATTTAATCTCTGATTGTAAGTGAGATCTGGTCTGATCATGTTTGATTGATTAGGGCTTGAGATCGGTAAGCTTCGATCGAGAGAGATGATGCTAGATCGATGAGATCAGGAGCATCAAGAAATGAACGGTTGGATCTTGAACCTTTAGGGTTTATTGTGATCTAGACCATATGGCTTGGGTTAATTGGTCTTGGACCAAACCGACATTGAACCGGCTCATGGATGAGCGCATGGTTCATGGGAGGTGAGTTAAGGGCTTGGTTCACTTTGGGTGAACGCTTAAGCCTTCAATACTTTCCATCTTTGGAATTCGGTTTCAAGTGGATTGTGTGTAACGCCTCCACATTAGTGTGGGAGGTTACTCACTTGTCGAATTCTCTTGTGAAGGCTTCTCCAATTCGGTGAAGAGAGGACTTGACGAAAACAAGAGAAAGGAGTCTCGCCAAGCAAGATTTTCCCTTCCCTTCCATACGAAAAGGAACCTTGAAGCCTTGCTAGCACAAGGACGACAAGGTGTAGGCCAATTTCTTCTTGTGTGTGGCACACTTTGGAGGAGAACCCTATCGTTCTCTAGCTTCCAAGCCGAGTCCAATCCTCATGGCAATGGTATGAATTCTCTCTTATCCATTCAATCGTTCGAAGTTGATCATGAGAACATGTAACATGCGATTAGTTGAAACCCTAGCATCTTCATGGATTGAATGAAATATGCGCCACCCACTCTTAGGGTTTTCGGCCCCCCTCTTGAAAGGGGTTTTATCCGCTTGCGCTCCCCCTAGAAGGGGACCCAACAATTGGTATCAGAGGCGGTCTTATATGTTCTTTTGATTGCTTTGAGTGATCCATGTATGTTTGTTGCTTAGATCTATTTTTTTTCTCTTCATGCGAGTATACTAGTTGATAGTATGTTTAGATTTGCGCATGTATAAGAGTTATCTTGGCGCTAGATGATTGGCGCATATATGTTGGTTGCGGTTCATGTTATTGTAATTGTGTTTTTCAAACCCTAAATGACATGCGCGCCCAACTAGATCTAAGTTGCACCTATTGTAAACCCTTAGATGGGTTGATGGGGTTGAAAGCATCATCTTGTATAGATCAAGCTAGTCTGATCAGACCATCTGACAGCCTAGATGGGTCGACCAGATAGCACCTGTGCGCAAGCACAAGGTGGCTATAGGTTGACTGCATCAATGGCGTGTAGCGAGGTCTGGTTGAGACAACCAGTGAACACACATGAGTTAGGCCCGGGGTCACACCCGCTTGCCAGAACTCATGTTGGTTGTTCAGCCCTAGGGGCATGCATGGTTGACCATTAGGTCAACTCGAGTCAGTTAGGACTTGGTGCATGCAAGGGCTTGGATCTAACTAGATTGATGAGTGGATCCCTATCAATGGACCATTGTAAGGTAGTAGGGCACATAAGACAAGTAAAATTGATTCCAATGGGATTTGAAAATTTTTATTTTGTCTATGGATCACATGATTGATTGAATGATGCCATGATGCTTGTTTATTTAATCTTATGTGGGTTGCCCTATTGTGTGCTGTGCTGGGGCCTGCGTGCCTGGTTAATTATAAGTTAATATTATTGTGATCTGCGAATCACATTTTTGTTAATCTATTGTATAATTGACCTGCGAGTCAAAGCTTGTCTAGATAGATCAAAATGTATTTTGATTAGACAAGAGCATAAAGGCACACATCCAAGAGGGGCATTCAGCTGGTGGCGCACCTGAGGTGCTCTTGGCGCTAGGGCCCTGGGTTGGACCAGATGAGATGCAAAAGAGCTCAAGTGAAGACTTAAGTAAAATTAAGGTCTTACTAGGGTTCATGGGCTTTTACCACATAAGATCATGCTTTCTATTTATTGCTTATATAATTAGAATTGCATGTGTTTATCTTCTGCTATCACCATAGGACTTGAATGATAGGGAAGAAGATAAAAGACCGGTAAAATCCAACGCTAACATATCAAGCTCGGAAAGCCTTCTGACGCGAAACCTCACCGTTCTGACTATCGTTGGAGCCGTGTTGTACCCACTCAGTGGGCACGTCCATCTATCTTCAGACGGTGCTGGATTTCACCTGCGTGTTACAGAGAAGGGATTTATCGCTTCTCGTTGCTCAGCATAGCACGTGGTGGTCCAGGGAGTAGGTCGGGTCAGCTTGACCATGTAGACTACATATGTGGCGCATATGGTAGCACATGGAGGCAGCCATCTGTGGGATCAGAGACTGTGTTGTACAAACTCAGTTGGCACAGTCTGCTGGATTGCCCAGATGAAGGGGAATCGCACGGGTTGGCGATTGGCTGGGAAAGCCTACTAGAAATTAATGCTTGTCATCTCTGTGCATCTTATCTCGCCTGAGCGGGACGCGGAGACCAAGTATGAAATCTGGATCCCATCTCACTAAAAGAGTGTTACTCTTTCGGACTGTTTACTGGATTTTTCAGTCAGACAAAATAGTGAGAAAAGAATCTTTCTTAAGTCCTGGATAGATTCTAAACATTGATACTAACCTTGCTGTTCTTGCATTGTTGTAGATACCTGCAGCAACGAACACCATGAGCTTCAATGTGCGATCCCTACTGGAAAGGGAGAAGTTTGCTGGGCCAAACTTCTCTGACTGGTTTAGACACCTTAAGATCGTTCTTAAGGCAGAGAGGAAACTGTATGTCCTCGAGACGGCTGTGCCGCCTCAACCCGCTGCGAACGCCGCAAGGGCGGTTCGCGAGGCCTATGAAAAGCACGTCAATGATAGCATTGATGTCGCTTGCCTGATGCTAGCGTCTATGACGCTACCGCTGCAGCGTCAGCATGAGGATATGTCGGCTATAGAGATTATAGCGAACCTCAAGATGCTGTATGCTGCACAGGCGAGGACAGAACGCTATAATCTGACGAAGCTCTTCTTTCAGAGCAAACTGGCTGAAGGGAGCCCAGTGGGAGCTCACGTGCTCAAGATGATTGGGCACAAGGAGGCTCTAGAGAAACTGGGGCATACCGTCAACCAGGAGCTTGCTGTAGACATAATTTTGCAGTCTCTCCCGCCCTCTTTCGATGCGTTCATTATTAACTTTAATATGAACAAGATCGATTGTACTCCGGCAGAGCTGCTGAATATGCTCTTGACTACTGAGGAAACTCTGAAGGGAAAGCCTTCAACCTCTGTCTTGATGGTTCCTTCCAGGAACAAGAAGAAGGGGAAGAAGGGCAAAGCCCCAGTCAAGAACTACAGTAAGGCTCTGAAGCAAAAGGTTAAGCGGTCAAAGGACAACAGGTGTTTCCACTGTGGCCAGTTGGGTCACTGGAAAAAGGACTGTAAAGCGCTCCAAGGAGATAAGAGGGGAAGCATCGCTTCTGGCTCAGGTATATATGTGACTGAGGTCATGTTATCTTCTTCTTCTATTTCATGGGTGTTGGACACTGCATGTGGAGTTCACATTTGTTCAAATGTACAGGAACTCAAGAGAAGAAGACAGGTGGGACAGCATGAGGTAGACCTACGCGTTGGAAACGGGGCACGGGTTGCTGCTGTTGCTGTAGGAGACTATTTCATTTCTTTACCATCTGGCATTGTATTAGAATTAAACAATTGTTATTTTGTACCCAGTATTACCAAGAATATTATCTCCATTCCTGCTCTTGTCAGGAAAGGTTTTGCCTTTGAATGCAATATTTCAAAGTGTGTTTTATCTTTAGATAATATTGTTTATGCAACTGGTTCAATTAACAATGGGTTATACATGTTGGACATGGAAAGTTCTATACAAAGTGTTGATATTAAGAAAGCCAAGTATGCTGATGACAGCACCTTGCTATGGCATAGTCGTTTAGGCCATATTAACGAGAAGCGCATTAAGCGGTTGCATGATCATGGACTGCTAGGATCATTCTCCTGTGAGGAGTTTGATACATGCAAAGCTTGTTTAATGGGTAAAATGACGAAGTCACCTTTTCTTAATAAAGGTCAAAGGGCTTCAGGTTTACTTGACCTAATACACAGTGATGTGTGTGGGCCATTTAGTAAACATGCCAGAGGTGGCTATCTGTACTTCATTACCTTTACTGATGATTTCAGTAGGTATGGATATGTCTATCTAATGAGACATAAAAGTGAATCTTTTGACAAGTTCAAAGAGTTCAAAAATGAAGTACAAAATCAGTTAGGCCGAAATATCAAGGCACTTCGTTCTGATCGAGGTGGAGAATACTTGAGTCATGCGTTTACTGACTATCTGAAAGAGTGTGGGATTATCTCACAGCTCACTCCGCCAGGAACACCGCAATGGAATGGTGTGTCCGAGAGGAGAAATAGAACGTTACTTGATATGGTTCGTTCTATGATGAGTCAGGCCACTCTTCCATACTCCTTTTGGGGTTTTGCACTGGAAACAGCTGCAAAGGTACTAAACCGAGTGCCATCCAAGGCAGTTTCTAAGACGCCATATGAGTTATGGTATGGGAAACAGCCTGGCTTGACATTTATCAGGATCTGGGGTTGCGAGGCTTATGTCAAAAAGCTCGCCTCTGGGAAACTGGAGAGCAGATCTGAGAAATGCATCTTTGTCGGTTACCCTAAGGAAACTAAGGGTTATTATTTCTACGATCCCAAGGAGAACAAGGTATTTGTTGCTCGGACTGCATATTTCTTGAGAAGGAATTTCTTCTGCAAGAGGCCAGTGGGAGAGAAATAAAACTGGATGAGAATCCAGATGAAGGACAAAGTAGTCAAGCACAGTTGGATGAGCCTGAGCCGGTAGATCAGGTTATTGAACAACCTGAGGCTCAGATATCACGGGAACCGCGAAGATCGGGAAGGATCCGTCGACAGCCTGAGCGCTATGACGGAGTCTACATCATTGATAATGATGAACCCCTCACCTATGCGGATGCGGTCAGTGGACCGGAGTCAGCTAGATGGCTTGAAGCTATGCGAGCCGAGATGGACTCCATGTCAGATAACCAAGTCTGGGATTTGGTTGATCCGCCTTCGGGAGTAATCCCTATAGGCTGTAAATGGATCTTCAAGAAGAAGATTGACATGGATGGTAACGTGGTTACCTATAAAGGCAGGCTAGTAGCGAAAGGTTTCAAACAAATCTACGGGATAGATTATGATGAAACTTTCTCTCCTGTAGCCATGTTTAAGTCTATTCGGATTCTTTTCGCGATAGCTGCATATTACGATTATGAGATCTGGCAGATGGATGTGAAAACAGCTTTCCTTAATGGAAATCTTGATGAGGATGTGTATATGACACAACCTGAAGGTTTCACTAATCCAGCCGATCGTCATAAAATATGCAAGTTAAAGAAGTCCATTTATGGACTTAAACAAGCATCAAGAAGCTGGAATATTCGTTTTGATGAATCAATCTCTGAGTTTGGTTTCATCAAGAACGAGGACGACCCGTGTGTATATAAGAGGTTTAGTGGGAGCGTGATTACATTCCTAATCCTCTACGTCGATGATATCTTGATCATTGGAAATGATATTCCTGAACTGCATGCTGTTAAAGCATGGTTAGGAAAATGTTTCCAGATGAAAGATCTAGGAGAAGCAGCCTATGTATTAGGTGTGAAGATCTACAGGGATATATCTAAGAGGCTTCTCGGGCTGTGCCAGAGTACTTACATCGATAAGGTCCTGGAGAGATACCATTTAGAGAATTCTAAAAGGGGATATCTTCCAGTCAGACATGGTCTGAATCTTTCGAAGAGTCAGTGTCCACAAACACAGACTGAGAAAGATGAAATGGACAATACGCCTTATGCTTCGGCTATTGGGTCCATTATGTATGCGATGTTGTGTACTCGCCCTGACGTCGCTTACGGGTTAAGCGTAACCAGTCGATTCCAAAGTAATCCAGGTTTGGCGCACTGGATTGCAGTCAAGAACATTATAAAATATCTGCGGAGGACCAAAGATATGTTCTTGATATATGGTGGTCAGGAAGAACTCAGTATTGAAGGATATACTGACGCTTCGTTCCAGTCGGACCAGGATGATTTCCGATCGCAATCAGGCTATGTTTTTAGCTTGAATGGTGGAGCAGTGGTGTGGAAGAGTTTCAAACAGTCAACTGTTGCTGATTCCACAACAGAAGCCGAGTATGTTGCAGCCTCGGAAGCATCCAAGGAGGCAGTGTGGATTCGTAAGTTCGTGAGAGAACTTGGTGTTGTTCCTTCGAGTGTCGATCCTTTGGTTATCTTCTGTGATAACACTGGAGCAATCGCACAAGCAAAGGAACCACGGTCGCACCAGAAATCCAAGCACATACAGAGACGGTTTCACTTGATCCGGGAGATCATTGATCGAGGCGAGATCAAAATCTGCAAAGTTCATACAGACGACAATCTGGCAGACCCGCTTACCAAGCCTCTGGCGCAGCAGAAGCATGAGAAGCACTGTAATAATATGGGTTTGAGATTTCTCAACCATTAGATTAAGTGCAAGTGGGAGATTGTTGGGGTATGCCCTTAAGGCTAATGTTTGAGGCCTTGGGATTGTATAAGTATCATGTAATAAACTCTTGAGTTTATAAAGGCATGGTTATTATTCAGGTTGTTACCTTGTCTGCTGTAATAAGTGTACTACTGAATAATGTCTCAAAGCTGTTCAGCTAGGCTGACATGCATATGTCCTTAGTCGAGATATCTTGGTGAACTTGAGACAGCCTTGATATGATTGAGACTAATATGTGTTCTAATCTTATAGGATGCTTCGAGCATGGAATAAGATGTAGACTCATGGGTACATTGGATGTACTGGACAGACCCTACTAGGATATTCAGTTGGTTGTCACAATGTGAATATTCCTTGTAAGCACCAAGTGGCACATGTCCTTTGACTTGAGATCACTTGTGTTTCTAAATGATGAATGTCATTATTTTGAGGTATTTCAATATCATTTGAAATATAATGATTATAGACTATCTTGGATAATGATCATGAGTCAGGTTAGGACACTAGTGATAGATATAGGATTGCCGTCTCCTTGTTTAAGGAGTGTGATGTTCTAAAGGGCCCCCCCAAGATGAGATGATTGAGATAGTGTATGGCCATACCCAGGTGACTATGTTCATCTGATCTAATCATGCTCATCATATTGGAGTTACAAGCTTGACAGGCTTGTCCAATAAGAACATCCAGTGGCAAAGGACACTTGTATGCCTTGTGAAGAAGATTCACACTTGTGCTGTGATTTGGGAGTAGTCTTGGAAGACTCTTTCCTTTATATCGGGAGACAGTGATGTGTTGCTAGATACCCCTCACTGATCGTGATAACGTGAGTTATCGTTACCGACATTTAAAGGAAACCCTCAGGGTCGCACAATTTGATGATATGGCTTACTTGAGTCAGATCGTGTGGACTGAATTGTTTGGGTTCATTTTAAAGGGATTTAATCTCTGATTGTAAGTGAGATCTGGTCTGATCATGTTTGATTGATTAGGGCTTGAGATCGGTAAGCTTCGATCGAGAGAGATGATGCTAGATCGATGAGATCAGGAGCATCAAGAAATGAACGGTTGGATCTTGAACCTTTAGGGTTTATTGTGATCTAGACCATATGGCTTGGGTTGATTGGTCTTGGACCAAACCGACATTGAACCGGCTCATGGATGAGCGCATGGTTCATGGGAGGTGAGTTAAGGGCTTGGTTCACTTTGGGTGAACGCTTAAGCCTTCAATACTTTCCATCTTTGGAATTCGGTTTCAAGTGGATTGTGTGTAACGCCTCCACATTAGTGTGGGAGGTTACTCACTTGTCGAATTCTCTTGTGAAGGCTTCTCCAATTCGGTGAAGAGAGGACTTGACGAAAACAAGAGAAAGGAGTCTCGCCAAGCAAGATTTTCCCTTCCCTTCCATACGAAAAGGAACCTTGAAGCCTTGCTAGCACAAGGACGACAAGGTGTAGGCCAATTTCTTCTTGTGTGTGGCACACTTTGGAGGAGAACCCTATCGTTCTCTAGCTTCCAAGCCGAGTCCAATCCTCATGGCAATGGTATGAATTCTCTCTTATCCATTCAATCGTTCGAAGTTGATCATGAGAACATGTAACATGCGATTAGTTGAAACCCTAGCATCTTCATGGATTGAATGAAATATGCGCCACCCACTCTTAGGGTTTTCGGCCCCCCCTCTTGAAAGGGGTTTTATCCGCTTGCGCTCCCCCTAGAAGGGGACCCAACAAATATGTCAAATTCAATTATGAAGTTCAAAGCAATTGACACAAGCAGAAAGCAACGAGAAATAGAATAAAGAAAGAAAAAACTAACTAAAGCTTAGTCTACCAATCCTTAGAAATATACTAATATCAACCGTTGTTCCCTAGCAACGGCGCCAAAAACTTGACACTATCCGCAAGTGCACAGAAATGTCGAAATAATACAAAAGATATCGAATCCCACAGGGAACAAGGTCGAATACCAGAAAATCCAATTCTTGATATCTATGCTGAAAAAATTGTGGTTTTTAGAACTCAAAAGGAAAACTAAGCAAAATTTCAAACAAGAAATCAAACGACAACAGTAGGGAAAATATATGAGAGAGAATAACAGGGCTTTGGTTTCCACCACACTGTCGATTTTAATTGCACTAAGAATATCAGTTACAAGGATTTATAACTATGCATAAGGAATCTAACCCTAGGTTACAAGGTGCCCTCTTTCGAGTATACACCCAGGTATTCACCTAGAACAGTCTCCTACTTTCGTAGTGGATCGTTCTATGTGAATCCAATGAGTTTTGTGGTAGATTATGAACCCTCGAGCGAAGACCAAGCACTTTTGTGTCGAGGCTTCGCAAGTTTCACAAAGAGGTTCTGTCATTACGATCCTACTCTCATTATGAATCATAACAACTAAGACACGTCAATACTTGACCAAGGTAAAGATCATAAAATAAGTACATCAAGTGAAATATGCTTGAGATATAATCCAAATAACAGAGTTAAAACATGAATTGCAAATAAAAATCGTTGGTGGGCTTCAACTTAGCCCCGAAATAAGGTTTATGCTACAACCATCATTGAAATGCTCAAAAATCTCTCTTTAAACATAGGAAAATCTCGGGATAGAGTTTCTAAGAGGGAGGAGATGATGAACCGAAACAAATAGCCAAGAATCACCGAGTTCCGATGATCGAGTCTCTAGAAATCACCCCAAAGTCACCCGTTCACCTTTATACTCTATGATTAGGTCACGGAAATTGGGGCTTTTATACTCTATTTGTTCTTCTTCGAATTAGCTTTCTATAGAGTCCCCACTTGCCAAATTTGGACTTGAATCGGGCCCGGAATCACAGGTGAACCCCACCGAGTTCACTAGGCAGTGAAGAACACTGTACAGTTCTGTCGCGAAAGAATCACAGGTGAACCCCGCCGGGTTCACCTACCAGTGAAGTATTCTGTAAATTTTTGTGCAAGATTCCTCGGACACAATCATGGGTGAACCCCATGGGGTTCACCTGCCTGTGAAGTCTACTGTGAGTTTCGGACATCCTTATCATCATCGTTAAACCCCGCTGGGTTCACCTGGCAGTGAAGTGCGCTATGGGTTTCGTCCTTTGGCAAGATCACCGGTGAACCCCACCGGGTTCACCAAGCCGTTAAGTCCAGAAAAAGCTCCGATTGAGCCCAAATTTTACGGGCAACTTCGTCTTCTCATAAGGAATCACCCCATGCTTTTAGATTCTTCAAAATGACTTCAAAATTGGGTGATTTAATCTGAGATTCCATAAGAAAGACGAAAAGAAAAGATTCTGAAGCTTTGAAATAAATAAGCTTTAAAGGAGTGTAAAAACATTCAAATAAGCCTAAATTTATCATGGAATAATAATAAAAATCACAATAAAAATGCATGGCATCAAACACTGCAGGTTCTGGGGTGCGAACCTTCCCTCTGGGAGCTCCATACTCCACCATGGTTGTTGTAGGGGCACCGCCTTGTGCCTGTGCCAATGCCATGTGATACCTCGCATTTATATAGAGTTTTCGAGTATATTTTTATTAGTATTCAGTGGGAATCGGGGTATTTTTATCATGTTTGTTCTCTTTTCATGCTTATTTCTCAATTTGCTTCAGAATCTTTACTATTTCTTGTTTTTAATGATTTTCAGGTTAAATCACCCAATTCTGGCATTTATTTGACGATTCTGAGGTTACCGGGTGATTCAAATGGTGGAAACAAGTCAGCACGCCAAATTTTAGCTTGATCGGAGTCTTCCCTGATTTTCACGCCCGTGATTCTTGCGCAGCTTTCTTCAGCCGCTGCTGTCACGCCCCGGCGGAAGCCGGCTATTTCTAGCTCAGGGTTCCCCAGGGAGTAACAATATTGATAGGAACCAGAGAACTACAATAATCCAATATCATTTATTTAATAAACAATCCAATCTTAACATCTACAGTTTTATAACAGAATATCTGAATACAACTATCCAATTTATCAATACAAAAGGCAACTATCTCAACTCGGGCTCGTATCTGCTATCTACTTTATCCCTCCCAAAAGCTAACTCTGTACCTGGAAGAGAAACAAAGGGAGTTAGCAAAATGCTAAGTAGGAATCAACAATCATGGTGAGGGAATCAATTAACAAGATAATTCAATGACTGAAACAACAATATACAAATAATATAAGAATGTCGTGCAAATCATCAAGCTGGCCAACATATCTCACTTAAGAGCCGCACTCATTTTCAGAGTGTTTCCACCGTTGCTCATGCAATGGAACGACTGTCCTAAACAGCCCGGAGTGTTGCGTCCAACACTGACATCCGTAGTATTGTCCTTAAGACAACTGACGGTGCCGTACCGGCATCGCAGATAGTCTGATGCGCGTCGGAACTATAACTCAGATAAACAGGCCACTGGAGAATAAATCATCCAGGTCAGCGGTCAAAATATATCACGACTTTATCATCTCAGATTTATAACGGTTCCACATACTTATGTGTCAATATCGCAGATACACAATTGTTCAACCAGGCTCATAAGCCAATAAATCAGACATCTCAACACAGTTTCTTTTATCGTGCATACAGAAATAGAATATGACCAATGAACAAGATAAATGAGGTCAACTGAATTACAGAAACAATACAAGCAGACGAAGCAATTAGATATCAGTGTCAATCAATTCTATCATCATATATCAAACCAAAGGAATAAGCAGCAAATCCTATATTTCTTGACACTGTAAGAAAGGAGTAGGGTGAGATTCCTACCTCAAACGATGTTATCCTGAATCCTTTTGAAAAGCCAATAATAGTTTATCACACGATGCAAGCCGATTATTGGATTAATCACTCTGAAACATGAATTTGTACATGAACTCTATCATTAAACATTCTAATTTGAAAACCAAAACTACCAACAGGTAGAACATAACCCTAAACCTAGAGAACCAGTCTCAGATCATATGAACCGAACCTAAAACCCACTGAACCGAACAGAATTGCACTGAACCGATCAAATTAACCCTGAACCAAGTCAGACCGAAACTTAGAACTTCAATTACACAAAATATAAACTTAATATGAGACCACAAATACTACCATTGGATAGGGAATTTTATTATCTTTCCAACGGATACCTGAACCGGCCTGGATTCGACCGTATTAGGGTCGAACCGGTCGAAATTCAATTACTGACCCAAACTGGAATTGAACCGCTCGGTCCGGTTCAAATCAATTTCAAAACAGCCGATGGTTTATTTCAAAATAAGTCGAACCCAAAACTTAAATAAAAATTCAAACCGGCCGCCGCCGCGCCGCCCGACCTCCGTCGTGCAAGGCTGCCGGACTTTCGTCTGCAGCTTTCAGAGTGATTAATCCAATAATTGGCTTGCATCGTGTGATAAACTATTATTGGCTTTTCAAAAGGATTCAGGATAACATCGTTTGAGGTAGGAATCTCACCCTACTCCTTTCTTACAGTGTCAAGAAATATAGGATTTGCTGCTTATTCCTTTGGTTTGATATATGATGATAGAATTGATTGACACTGATATCTAATTGCTTCGTCTGCTTGTATTGTTTCTGTAATTCAGTTGACCTCATTTATCTTGTTCATTGGTCATATTCTATTTTTGTATGCACGATAAAAGAAACTGTGTTGAGATGTCTGATTTATTGGCTTATGAGCCTAGTTGAACAATTGTGTATATGTGATATTGACACATAAGTATGTGGAACCGTTATAAATCTGAGATGATAAAGTCGTGATATATTTTGACCGCTGACCTGGATGATTTATTCTCCAGTGGCCTGTTTATCTGAGTTATAGTTCCGACGCGCATCAGACTATCTGAGATGCCGGTACGGCACCGTCAGTTGTCTTAAGGACAATACTACGGATGTCAGTGTTGGACGCAACACTCCGGGCTGTTTAGGACAGTCGTTCCATTGCATGAGCAACGGTGGAAACACTCTGAAAATGAGTGCGGCTCTTAAGTGAGATCTGTTGGCCAGCTTGATGATTTGCACGACATTCTTATATTATTTGTATATTGTTGTTTCAGTCATTGAATTATCTTGTTAATTGATTCCCTCACCATGATTGTTGATTCCTACTTAGCATTTTGCTAACTCCCTTTGTTTCTCTTCCAGGTACAGAGTTAGCTTTTGGGAGGGATAAAGTAGATAGCAGATACCAGCCCGAGTTGAGATAGTTGCCTTTTGTATTGATAAATTGGATAGTTGTATTCAGATATTCTGTTATAAAACTGTAGATGTTAAGATTGGATTGTTTATTAAATAAATGATATTGGATTATTGTAGTTCTCTGGTTCCTATCAATATTGTTACTCCTTGGGGAACCCTGAGCTAGAAATAGCCGGCTTCCGCCGGGGCATGACAATTTAAATGGTATCAGAGGTACAGGTTCAGAGGTATAAGTTTCTGTGGGCCCATAACCCACAGGTCTGAGCTATAGGTTTGGTAAGAAAACCTAAGGACATAGGAACCTGAGGACTAGGATTGGGTTAAGGATAGAATAAGTGAATAAGTAAAATAAATATTTTTATATGATATATATTCTTTTGGCGTACTTTGATTCTTTTGGGCTACTCTGAATTTGGAGGACCAAATTCTTTTTAAGGGGTGGATAATGTTATAACCTTGATTTTTATAATTTTAAATATTAGAAATATCAGAATTTGTATTTTTGGAATTTTAGGGATTTTTCTGGAATTTTTGGAAAATTTCTAAAGTTTTAAATATTTGATTTTTCTTTTTAGAAATTTGATTTGCGCTCGCGGGGGATCGAACCCGCGACGCGCGAATCATTTCGCGTGCAACCGAACCACTAGGCTAAATCTTTGTTTCTGATATTAAACCATGCTTCTTTTAGTTAATGTAAAGTTAATTTGATTTTATTTCAAAAATTAAACCACGTCCGCGGGGATTCGAACCCCGGTCGCGCGATCGCGAACGACTCCGTCTAACCAACGAGCCGAGTTGTGTTTTAATTTAATATCGGATTTAATCGTTTTGAGTTAGCTTTAAATTTGAATTTGGGGACCGAGTCAACCCGTCGTCTTCCCCGATCTTTGCGGCGATTTGCTCGCCGCCGCGTTCTCGCCGTATGGAACGCGTTTTGCCTCTATATAATGGGGCTTCTGCTCTCGTGGATTCGATTCGAACCCTTGAACATCTTCACCCCTCGGAGCGCCGCCAGGAGGGAGAAATCGCGCTCAAACTCGTTGTTGGAGTTCGAGCGGCGCCGCCTCGTGTTCCAGCCATCCAGCGCCTTCATCGACGACGATCGCTCTGTTATAGGCTACGATACAGCATCGTAGCAAGGTATCCTACCTTTCCTGAAGTTTTTGTGAAGTTCGGTTTCGGTATAGATGGATTTGGTTAAGTTTTGTGTATCGACGGCGGCGGCGCCACCGTCGATACCTTCTGTCGCTTCGGATGCTTCGACCGTGGGTCGAAAACTTGCCGCAGCTGTTCGTGGATCCTCGCCTCGTCGTCAGAAGGGTTCTGGTGAAGTTTGGCAGCGAACGGCCCTTCGACGCGCCCTCGGG
This sequence comes from Costus lasius, assembly GCA_027563935.2. Classification (NCBI taxonomy): domain Eukaryota; kingdom Viridiplantae; phylum Streptophyta; class Magnoliopsida; order Zingiberales; family Costaceae; genus Costus; species Costus lasius. The sequence goes on along the minus strand of CM050451.1, from coordinate 24,095,616 downwards.
AGCTCGCCGGAGTAAGCTGCGGACGAAAGTCCGGCAGCCTTGCACGGCAGAGGTCGGGCGGCGCGGCGGCGGCCGGTTCGAGTTTTTATTTAAGTTTTGGGTTCGGTTTATTTTGAAATAAACCATCGGCTGTTTTGAAATTGATTTGAACCGGACCGAGCGGTTCAATTCCAGTTTGGGTCAGTAATTGAATTTCGACCGGTTCGACCCCAATACGGTCGAATCCAGGCCGGTTCAAGTATCCGTTGGAAAGATAATAAAATTCCCTATCCAATGGTAGTATTTGTGGTCTTATATTAAGTTTATATTTTGTGTAATTGAAGTTCTAAGTTTCGGTCTGACTTGGTTCAGGGTTAATTTGATCGGTTCAGTGCAATTCTGTTAGGTTCAGTAGGTTTTAGGTTCGGTTCATATGATCTGAGACTGGTTCTCTAGGTTTAGGGTTATGTTCTACCTGTTGGTAGTTTTGGTTTTCAAATTAGAATGTTTAATGATAGAGTTCATGTACAAATTCATGTTTCAGAGTGATTAATCCAATAATCGGCTTGCATCGTGTGATAAACTATTATTGGCTTTTCAAAAGGATTCAGGATAACATCGTTTGAGGTAGGAATCTCACCCTACTCCTTTCTTACAGTGTCAAGAAATATAGGATTTGCTGCTTATTCCTTTGGTTTGATATATGATGATAGAATTGATTGACACTGATATCCAATTGCTTCGTCTGCTTGTATTGTTTCTGTAATTCAGTTGACCTCATTTATCTTGTTCATTGGTCATATTCTATTTCTGTATGCACGATAAAAGAAACTGTGTTGAGATGTCTGATTTATTGGCTTATGAGCCTGGTTGAACAATTGTGTATCTGTGATATTGACACATAAGTATGTGTAACCGTTATAAATCTGAGATGATAAAGTCTTGATATATTTTGACCGCTGACCTAGATGATTTATTCTCCAGTGGCCTGTTTATCTGAGTTATAGTTCCGATGCGCATCGGACTATCTGAGATGCCGGTGCGGCACCGTCAGTTGTCTTAAGGACAATACTACGGATGTCAGTGTTGGACGCAACACTCCGGGCTGTTTAGGACAGTCGTTCCATTGCATGAGCAACGGTGGAAACACTCTGAAAATGAGTGCGGCTCTTAAGTGAGATCTGTTGGCCAGCTTGATGATTTGCACGACATTCTTATATTATTTGTATATTGTTGTTTCAGTCATTGAATTATCTTGTTAATTGATTCCCTCACCATGATTGTTGATTCCTACTTAGCATTTTGCTAACTCCCTTTGTTTCTCTTTCAGGTACAGAGTTAGCTTTTGGGAGGGATAAAGTAGATAGCAGATACCAGCCCGAGTTGAGATAGTTGCCTTTTGTATTGATAAATTGGATAGTTGTATTTAGATATTGTGTTATAAAACTGTAGATGTTAAGATTGGATTGTTTATTAAATAAATGTTATTGGATTATTGTAGTTCTCTGGTTCCTATCAATATTGTTACTCCCTGGGGAACCCTGAGCTAGAAATAGCCGGCTTCCGCCGGGGCGTGACAGCTGCTACAGTATCGTGTGACCCCTCTGCACTCTAAAATTCATAACTTATTCGTTCCTTAACAGATTCGGGCAAAATTGGTGGCGTTGGATCCATAATTTGAAGGGGCATCTGACGGACAGGATTGGAAGGGATTTTGACAGATAAGTATGGGGAAAAAGGGGCAAAATGGTGGGAGACGGTCGATAGGGAGATTGGGGAGATAAAAACGTGCGGCGACTGGCGACTTGAAGGAGGCGACTTGGGGAAGGCGACCAGCACCTTTGGGGGCTTTGATCTAGATCGACGGTGAAGGAGAAGGGTTTCCTTGGGAGTTTGGATTCGATTCTAACCCTTTCCCTCTTCTTCTTGATGTACTTTCTTGAAATACTCTTGTGTAAAACCATGATGATGATAGCTTAAACTCTTACTCGGAGATCGGGGTGTAGCCCTCTATTAAATTTCTGGATTTTGATGATAGTTATATCGCTGATATTATATTTTGGTATCTATTCGATTCCTTGGAGATTTACTTGCATGTTGTTTTGAATTGATCACTCGAACGACATTAGAGTAATGTGAGAAGAGCCCACAATTACGGGCATTCCTTGGAGCGATCGTGTAGGGTTTGTTGCAAGAGTTAGGATCCTACACGAGGAAAAGGTCATGTTTGCTTGAATCCATCTACGCTATAGTTGCGCGTCGAGAGGCGGTGACTATACTAGATGTGGGTTATTATCACACGCTGAGAAGTGGTGATTATTTTCTAGAAACTTTCCTTAGATGATAAGCAGTAATTATCAGCTTATTTATCATACATCCTTTAATTTAATTGAGTGGTGAACCCATGATCTCCGATGTCTTTTAATCGTTGTCAATCGCCTTTCGTCGTACATAATTAGAATTTTCTTAGATTATTGCTCGTTATTTCACTGCTTTCCCTTAGTTCATAATATTCACCCGAACTTGATTGTCTAGCTTTTGATCAATAGAATTGTCAATACTCAATTCTCCGTCCCTGTGGGAACGATATTCTTATTGCACCGATATAGCCGTGCGCTTGCGGACATAGCAATAAGTTTTTGGCGTCGTCGCGGGGGACGGTAGTCAATTGATATTGATCTAATTCTAGAAATCAATAAACTAGACCTTTCATTTTTTTTACTGCGTTTAGTTTACTTTCATTAGTTATAATCATATTGTTTTTCTTTTCCACTCTACACTCTGTTTTATTAATTAGTACTCACCTCTATTGATTCTTTTTTTTGTTATATGCGAAGAGATACTGTGCCTAGTGATCTACAGGAATCAGAACCACAAATTGAAAGGACTTATCAGTAGTTGAGAAAAGGAGGGAGGTTACAGAGAGAAGAAATACCAATAGATATTGATCCAATACAACTTGATCTCACAATGGCTGAGGAAGACAACAACAGAGTGTTGAGGGAATTTGCAACACCGAATGCACAAGGGTGGCACACTGGCATCACACGCCCACCTATATCTGCAAATAATTTTGAGTTGAAGCCATCACTCATAGCAATGGTACAACAACACCAATTTGGGGGATCGCCGACTAAAGATCCAAACGAACACCTATCTATCTTCTTGGAGTATTGTGACACCTTGAAGATGAATGGAGTTACCAGTGATGCAGTCAGGATGCGACTCTTCCCATTCTCACTTAGAGATAGAGCAAGAAGTTGGATGCACAGCCTCAATCTAGCGAACATAACTACTTGGGAGGAACTATCATGAGCTTTCCTAGCAAAATATTTCCCTCCCAGTAAGACAGTGCAATTGAGAAACAAGATTACTAGCTTCACACAAAGAGATGGTGAATCATTATATGAAGCATGAGAGAGATTTAAAGAGTTGCAAAGACTATGCCCACACCATGGCTTAGAGAGATGGGTCCTCATACACACTTTTTATAATGGACTCTGTTACAACACTAGACTTACAGTGGATGCTGCTGCAGGGGGGGCACTTATGAATAGAACCTTAGAAGAAGCCACTGAATTGCTAGAAGATATGTCCATGAATCATTGCTCTTGGGCGGGAGAAAGGGGCAACACATCTAGAGCTTCAGCACCAAGGAGGTATGAGATAGATCCTCTTACTAGTTTAGCAGCAAAAGTAGACTCCCTCTCTAAAAAAACTTGATTCTTTTGGATTACGTTCTGCTGAAACTGTTAATGTCGTCTGTGAGGTATGTGGAGTCGTAGGGCATAACATGAATGAATGTCAGATTTTAATGCCTCAAGGGAATGATCCACAGATAGAACAAGTCCAAGCATTGGGAAGCTACAATCAAAGGCCACAATTTGATCCATATTCTACTACATACAATCCAGGATGGAGAAGTCATCCCAATTTCTCTTATAGAACAAGTCTTAATCAAAGCCAAAATCAGTTTCAAAATAAGAATTTGGGACAGCTGCAGAATTACAAGGCAACTCAACCACCTGAATTCCAACCGAGGCCTTTTGCTCCACAACATCAACCGTCTGCTCCACAACCACCGCAAGCACAGAAGTCTTCTTTGGAGCTAACTTTGGAAAAGTTTATCAATACCCAAGAGAAGGCCAATGAGAATTTTGGAAACTCTATAAACCGACTTGACTCAAGAATAGATGCTATGGAAGCTCACAATAGGATGGTGGAAAATCAACTAGCCCACCTCACTTCCACTTACGGGAGACACCCTGGGAAACTACCATCCCAACCCGAAGTGAATCCTAGGGAGAATTGCAATGCGATAATCACGAGGAGTGGAAAGCAACTTCAAGAGCCCGCTAGACCGGAAATTGAAATTGAGGAAAGGGAATCAACTCAAGCTACAAGTGAGAGACCTACTGAAGATAAAGTCGACGAGAAAAGTGATGAACAACTGACACCCATACGAGCACCACTTTCTGTTTACAAGGCCACCATACCATACCCACAGAGATTGATGAAGGCTAAGCTAGATCAACAATTCAGAAAATTCTTAGAGGTCTTGAAGAAGTTGTACATCAACATATCATTTACTGAGGCCTTATCTCAAATGCCAATATACTCTAAATTCTTGAAAGATATCCTCTCCAACCGCAGGAAAATTGAAGAGCATGGGACAGTTGCACTTACAGAAGAATGCAGTGCCATAATTCAGAACAAGCTTCCACAAAAACTTAAGGATCCAGGGAGTTTTACTATCCCTTGTCAAATTGGAGATACAATTTTTAATCATGCTTTATGTGATTTAGGTGCATCAGTGAGTTTAATGTCCTCTTCTCCATGCAGGAAACTAGACTTAGGAGACTTGCAGAACACAGCTATATCTCTACAACTGGCCGACCGTTCTATTCGCAAACCTATTGGAATTCTTGAAGATATCCCCATCAAAGTGGGAAAATTTTTTATCCCAGTTGACTTTGTGATGTTAGAGATGGAAGAAGACACCAAGTTGCCATTGATTCTTGGAAGGCTATTATTAGCTACAGCAGGAACGGTCATTGATGTGAAGAAAGGAAGATTAGCATTAAATGTTGGAGAAGAAGCAATCAAGTTCGACCTTGCCTCCACACTCAAGAATCCCTCTCTCTCAGGATGTTGTAGTATAGATGCTTTTATTGATGAAGAATTGAAATTGGGGGTACACAAGATGTTGATAAAATTGATTGCCGCTCCTTATCTATTAAGTGTGAGGAAGATGATACTTCAGAAAAAGAAAAAGAGGATGAGGGTGTGGATTGTTATATAGCAAACTCTCATTGTTTGAATCTTGAAATGGTATTAATAGCTCAAGAAGAGAAGAAGTCCAAGTTGAAGTCATTACCAACTGGTTTGATGTATGAATTTCTTGGTGACAATTCCACTTTCCCGGTTATTATTAATTCTGATTTGAATGATGAACAAGTGAGACTTTTACGTGATGAACTTAGATTACATAGAAAAGTTATTGGGTATTCTTTTGATGACATAAAAGGGATTAATCCTGCAATCTGTATGCATAGAATTCATTTGGAACCTGATAGCAAGCCTACTATATAATTTCAACGGAGGTTAAATCCTAATTTAAAGGAAGTGGTAAAGGCTGAAATTTTGAAGTTGTTAGATGCAGGTGTTATTTACCCTATTTCTGATAGTCCATGGATTAGTCCTATACATGTAGTCCCTAAGAAGGGAGGTTTCACTGTCATTAAGAATGATGCTAATGATTTAGTGCCAATGAGGACTGTGACAGGATGGAGGATGTGCGTAGATTATCGAAAGCTCAACAAGGCAACAAGGAAAGACCATTTTCCCCTACCATTCATTGATCAAATGTTGGAGCGCCTTGCACATAAACCTTACTTTTGCTTTCTTGATGACTACTCTGGATTTTTACAGATTCCCATACACCCTGAGGACCAAGAGAATACTACTTTCACTTGTCCTTATGGAACTTTTGCCTATAAGAGAATGCCATTTGGTCTTTGTAATGCTCCGGCTACTTTTCAACGTTGTATGATGGCTATTTTTCTGATTTTAATGAGGTTTTCATGGATATATTTATGGATGACTTTTCAGTCTATGGGAGTTCCTTTGAGGATTGTTTATCTAATCTTTCAAAAGTCTTACAGAGATATGAGGAAGTTAACCTCGTTTTAAATTGGGAGAAATGCCATTTTATGGTGCATGAAGGGATAGTCTTAGGACATTTGATTTCAGAGAGAGGCATAGAGGTAGACAGAGCAAAGGTGGAAGTAATAGAGAAGATGAAGCCGCCCACTAATGTCAAAGAGATAAGAGGATTCTTGGGACATGCAGGATTCTACCATCGTTTCATAAAGGATTTTTCCAAACTTGCTAGACCCCTGACTCTTTTACTTTGTAAGGATGCTGATTTTTTATTTGATCAGGATTGTATGATAGCTTTTGAGAAGTTGAAGGAAGCTCTAATCACCGCCCCAATCATGCAACCTCTGGATTACTCTCTACCTTTCGAGCTCATGTGCGACGCAAGTGACTATGCCATTGGAGTCGTTCTAGGACAACGGAAGGACAAGAAACTTCATGTCATATACTATGCTAGCCGCACCCTAGATGAAGCTTTGATCAATTATGCCACTACAGAGAAGGGGCTTCTTTCCATTGTCTTTGCATTCGATAAATTTAGATCTTATTTGATCAACTCTAAAGTCATTGTATATTCTGACCATGCAGCTATAAAGTTCTTAATGGCTAAAAAGGATGTTAAACCAAGGCTCATCCGATGGGTTCTTCTACTTCAAGAGTTTGATTTTGAGATAAAAGACAAAAGAGGAGCCGACAATTTGGTAGCCGATCACCTCTCTTGCCTTACACATGAGAACGACATGGAAGCATAAGGCGACATCAACGAACTCTTCCCATATGAGAGGTTGATGGCAGTTCTTTCACACGATGTCCCTTGGTTTGCAGACATTATAAACTACTTAGCTGCTGGAGTTATCCCTCATGATCTCATTTACCAACAAAGGAGGAAATTTCTATATGACATGCGATACTATTATTGGGAGGAGCCATTGTTGTCAAAAGGGGGGCCGACTCCATTTATAGGAGATGCTTACCGGAAGAGGAACACTCAGAGGTACTTTCCCACTGTCACACGTCTCTATATGGAGGACATTACGGTGCTTCAAAGACCGCGCACAAGGTACTGCAATCAGGCTTCTACTGGCCGACCCTATTCAGAGACTCAAGAGAGTTTGTTATCACATGCGACCAATGCCAGAGGAGTGGGAATATTTGAAGGAAGGATGAGATGCCCCTAACCAACATTCAGAGCTTGGAGATATTTGATTTATGGGGTATGGACTTCATGGGACCTTTTCCCTCTTTCTATGGCAATAAATTTATACTTGTCGCAGTGGACTATCTATCTAAGTGGGCAGAGGCAATTGCCACACCCACTAATGACTCTACAGTTGTTATGAGGATGTTCAAGAAAATTATTTTTCCTAGATTTAGAGTACCTCGTGCAGTAATTAGTGATGGAGGATCTCATTTCATAGAAAGGAAGTTTGGAGCTATGTTGAAGAAGTATGGGGTGAACCACAAGATAGCTACACCTTATCATCCACAAACAAGCGGGCAGGCTGAGATAACCAACAGAGAGATTAAGAGAATCCTAGAGAGGACAGTTTCTAAGTCAAGAACGGATTGGTCTGCAAAACTTGATGATGCATTATGGGCGTACCGCACTGCTTACAAAATGACAATAGGGATGTCCCCCTATCAACTTGTTTACGGAAAATCTTGTCACTTACCGGTAGAGCTTGAGCATAGAGCCTTTTGGGTAGTTAAGGCCATAAACTATGATTTCAAGTCTGCAAGGGAGCAAAGGAAATTGGATTTAAATCAACTAGATGAGATTCGGCTTGAGGCATATGAGAATGCCAAGATCTACAAGGAGCGCACCAAGAGATTTCACGACAAACATATAGTGCGCAAGGAATTCAAAGAAGGAGACAGAGTCCTGCTCTTTAACTCTAGATTAAGATTGTTCCCTGGGAAACTAAAGTCAAGATGGTCCGGCCCCTTTATCATAGAGAAGGTATACTCGCATGGTGCAGTGGACATCCGCAAGGAAGGAGATGGAATAGTTTTCAAAGTTAATGGCTAGAGATTAAAGCGCTACTATAAAGATGAATCACAAGATAGAGTCACCTTGACTCTAACCAACCCACCTCCACTCTGATACACCATGGTCAAGCCAAAGACCTTAAAATGGCACTTCTTGGGAGGCAACCCAAGCTCTTTTCTTTCCTTGCTATTTCTTTTAGTAGTTTGCTTAATGGTATTTTCAGTTGTTCGTTGTGGCGGTATTTTGATTCATAGATAGCCTACTTACCTTTCCTCCTTTTGGATTTGTTGATTACTTGACTATTTTGCTTTCTTTAGTAGTTCACTTAGTATTGAGCTTATTTTGTTGATCCTTACGTTCGATTGTTCAATGGTATCCTTGTTTGTTTTCATTTGTTGGCATTAGGATGGTATTGTGGTGGTATTCATTCCTATTTCATTTTTTTATCACTTTGTGGAGCTAAAGTATGTGTTTATCATTGTCCAGGGAGTATCTGGGTGTTTTTGGGGATTGATCAAGTTTTTCCACAGAAACTTCCACGGGGGACCTGGCAATGAAAGCCACGCCCGTGGAACTCTCTGCAGGCAGCGTAGGCGCTATTACACCCTAGAACCAAGACTAGAATATAACTAAAGCAATCTATTATAACTTTAAAATCTAGGAACAACAACATAAGATTGACTGCTACAAAACAAAATCTCATCCGGCAGATTCGCCGACTGAGGCAGCCCAAGGTGGCAGACCGCCGACTGAGGCAGCCAAGGGGGGTCGGGCCATAACAGGCGCAAGTCCAATTTTTCCACAGAAACTTTCACGGGGCACCCAGCGATCAAAGCCACACCCGTGGAACTCTCTGTCGGCATCGCAGGCACGAGGCAGTTTTTCCCACGGTCTGTTTCACGGGGTACCCAGCGATCAAAGCCACGCCCGTGGAACTCTCTGTCGGCATCGCAGGCACGAGGCAGTTTTTCCCATAGTCTGTTTCACGGGGTACCCAGCGATCAAAGCCACGCCCGTGACATCTGGCGGGACCCTCACTCAACTTCACAAATGCCTTGGCTTAAACCCTATCTCCGCCCGCGCCTTCACTCCACTTTCCCGCAGCCTTTCATACCCAGCGACCCTCAGTCTCCTTTTTCGCCCCCTTTCATCGCTGCCTTCTCCACCACTCACCTTCTCGCCGCAAATCAGCTGCCATGGCACCCCGCAAAGTGGCCGCCAACCGGCCACCCTCCAGCAAGAGTCCATGCCAGCCCTTGACGCCATCTTCACCTCCTGACCCTACTTCATCCACGGGTCTCCCTGCACCATTCACCTCCGGCCCTAACCCTCGTACATCTCAGGAACCCTCCACGCATGAGATTCTCCAACAACTGCTGCGGACCCAACGAACCCAGGGGCTCCAACTTGAGATGTTGATGGACAATGTGTAGTGTATCTATGACCTCCTTCGCTCTCCCCACGATGAGCATGACGACCCCTCTGATGCCTCCTCTAACGACCTTAGCGATGCGAGGGATGACCCCCCGCGATTAGCTTTGTGAGTTCTCTATACCTTCCCCCATTTTTTGTACATCGTCTTGTTCTTCTATTTTGGCATCGAGGATGATGCTTTATTTTGCTGTGAGGGAGGAATACTTTTGAATTGTTACTTTTGAACTGTTTCTACAATTTGTGAAATACCGTTTATTTTAGTTAGACAACTATCTTTCCATGTTCTAGAACTCATCTGAAGATGAATTTTACTCTTGAAATACTTGTGATGACTGTCGTACATTTGAATTCTCTGTACTGAATATGTAGATTCATGATCTTACGCTGTTTTTGCTTGTTTTCAATCATAACGATGATAAGTCAAAATGGTATGACGTGAGGATTTTTACTCTTCTTGTGAATGATTTACTTGGGTATGCTTTGACTTTTTGCACACTTTATTTAGATTTATAAAATTCTGCATTTGGAAATTCCAATGGATGAGAGTCATAGGGTAACATGTTGGAATTTGGTTGAAGTTTTATTGATTGTGGTATGCTTAGTAATTTCAATGATGTATTTGATTTTAGTTGACCTGTTTAGTTTGCTTTATTACTTGTGAAGATGACAAATTCAGTGTTTTAGATACTCTTCTTTCCCTGTTCTATTTCATCCTTACTACACAACTTATTTTGTCAATATATATATATATATATATATATATATATATATATATATATATATATATATATATATATATATATATATATAAAGATTAAAGAGAAAAGAATGATGGCAAAAAAAGATTTAAGGAACGTGACTCCGCTGAGCTATAGACCGTAAGACAGATATAGACATGAGTTATGTAATCCTACACTTATTCTCAACCCACCGAAACATCTAAAGAGGGAAGTTGACAACAGTTTAGGTATGTTGCTTAAATCACCTAATTAAAGGCCACACAAAACAAAACAAAACAAAATAAAAAGAAAAAAAAAGGGGACACAAAAGAGAAAAGTAGTAGAAAGAAAATGTGTTTTAGATAGGCCACCAAATAACGAGGGGATCTCATGCATTGTACTCTCTTTTCCCAACTTGTAGTATGGTTATTCTGGCAAGGTAAACAAAACTCATCTACAACGCTGTGGTTCTTTGCATCTTACATGATATGAATCCTTAACTTGTTTCGACTGTGGGATCTTTTGACTTGATTATTGAGGATGGACTAATTGTTTGGATTTTGAAATTTAAATAGGAAATGCTTAAGCTTAGCGTTTTCATGTAAATTCATTCTCAAGCTGAGTGTCTGATTCTTATTACATGGCATCAAACACTATAGGTTCTGGGGTGCGAACCTTCCCTCTAGTAGCTCCATACTCCACCATGGTTGTTGTAGGGGCACTGCCTTGTGCTTGTGCCAATGCCATGCGCATCACATCAAGGTCTGCCAATATCTGCTGCTGGGCTGCCATGGTGTTGGTTACTTGTGCCGTCAAGGTTGCTACTTGTCCCTGCAAGGTAGCTACCTGCTCCTGTAGCGCTACCATCCTTTCAACGTTCTGCTGTGCCTCAACTACTCCTGCCAAAATTTGTTGAAAGACAAGGATCCGCAATCTTTGTTCCTCCACCGTGCGCTGGAGATCCTCCACCTGAGGAACCACTGCGTCTTTACTGTTCCTCATCAAACCGAGTACCTGCTCGATTCGTGCTATGCGATCTCCTTGATTCACCATCCTGGCTGAATCTTTAGGTTCTGATACCAGTTGTCACGCCTCGGTCGAATCAACCCAAAACTAGCCCTAAACTGATATCTTAGGGTTGTCCGGCGGAACACCAGAGCGTGAACTCCCTAGGGTTTTCGGACAAAATTTCTCCCAAATCAGAACCCTAACTTCCCCGCTCGAATTTTGTTCGCAAATTACAAATCTCACGGAAAACCCTAACCCTAATTTAATTACCTCAATCTGATTTTGACCAAAGTCAAAATCAATATCGCCACCGATTTTATTCTACTTGCGTCAGCCACTCGATTGCTGACGTCACCCTCCAATTTCGTTCGCCACTCGCGACTTGGCCCTTTCGATTTTGACTTGGTCAAAATCGGAAGAATGACGCCTCACTCCGCTTTGTCTTCTTCCTCCCGACGCCGCCTGCATCGACGAGCGCCACCTGCACTTGTGGACTCGCCGGAGAAGGAGGTGGGTTGGCCTGGGAAAGACGCCCCCCACGTCTCTGCCTCGTCACTGACCAGTAGCCGCTCGCTGCCAGACCGTCGTCGCCGACGATGGTGGACGCAAATCAGAAACAGGGGAAGAAGGTAGCCGGAGACAGGGGAGATAACTCCAAATCCTAGGAAGGAAAATTTCCCCTTTATTCTTCTCAATAATAGGGTACAAAAAACCTCCTCACTCAATCCTCTCGTTCGCTCCTCTCGTCGCTCACGTCGGCGGCAGACATTCACTGCCAGTTCACAACCCTCAAACCTCTCTATCTCGGCTCACCTCTCATCCACTGCCCTTAGCACATCTCAATCCAGATTCTCCATCGTAGTGATCCCCCTCGCTCTGCGGCTGTTTTATAGGGAAAGACGTTGCTCCTCCATGTGCCCAAATCCCTTAGCCGCGTCAGCCTTCCCTAATTGGGAACCCTACAGCCCGCTTCTTTCGCTTACGTCACCGCCCGAAATCTCGTCGCTCCCTGTCCGAGCCTCGCGAAGGAGACAGCTCACATGTCTTCTGAAGTCTTGGGTCAACATCTCCTGTTGACTGCCCAAATCGAGGAGAAGAACGGGTTTCGCTGGGTTTCTGGGCTGGGCTTGGGTTTGTTTTGAGCCCTATAGGCCTTGGGCCGAACCGACCTGAACCTGGCCTGACACCTAGGGCTCGCTTAAAAGTTAAAAAACGAAAAGATCCTTCTCGTTCAATGTATATAGGGATGTGTGCATAACTTTTAAAAATTCGTGCTATATAGGTTTTATATTATTAGAACAGATCTTTACGTGTTTTGTATAGAAGGATCCTTTGCGTTTTTTAACTTCTAAGCGCTCGGGGGCGCTTAGAAGTTTTATTCAGCAGCGGAAGGTTAATTTGGGGCTAACGCGAGCAACACATCAGCAATTCAGAGAATTAAATCGACGGCGCGGCGGACTGTGGTCTTAATCAATTTTGACTAGGAGGTAAAATTAGGGTTAGGGTTTCGGTGTTTGCCGGTATTTCAATTTGGGGAGGAATTTTGATCGACGATTAGGGTTTCTAAGTTGGGGGTGAAATTACGCCCGGAAATCCTAGGGTTTCACGCTCAGTCTAGTGCTCCGTTGGACTACCCTAGGCCGGGGCATGACAATTGGTATCAGAGCCAGATTGTGGGCCCATAACCCACAGATATTGGAGGACACAACACGGCTGCTTTACCCGCGAAGGTGAAGATCGGTCAGAAGTTCCAAAAGATCACCCACATAGCCAGAGGGTCATCGAGAGGACGTGTGGCCCAACCAGGACAAAGGTAAAGCCAAGGTAGCGACTAAACCTGACAATATGGTGAATCAGGGTGACCGTATAGCACAGATCGAGAAGGTGCTCGGTTTGACTGGTGAAAGGGACAATGCGGTGGTTCCCTAGGTGGAAATTCTTCAGAGAACAACGGAGCAACAGAGATTACAAATCGAGACTTAGAGGTTGCAGATCCAGGCTCTGCAACGGACTCTGGATAGTTTGATCGACCTACCAGAGCAGATGGTCCACATGAGGGAGGAGATGCAGGCAGAGATCGTAGTACTGTGTTTGGCCCTAACGCAAGTATCACGGTCGACGACAGCGACGGCGGAGCAGGAGGCTCCTAAGTCGAAGGTACGTGTACCTGAGCCAGCAACGTACCGGGGGGGGGGGGAGGCGATCGTCCAGAGAGGTGGAGAACTTCATCTGGGACATGGAGCAATTGTTCTTTGCGAGCCATGTTCCAAAAGAAGATTGGGTGCAGGCGTACATTGCATACCTAACAGACGCGAAGCTTTGGTGGCGGACCAAAGTTAGCTCGACGTTGGGGGCTACTAGTTGGCTTTGGGAGACCTTCCCGGAAACTCGGCGGATCAGGCTCGTGGAAAAGTGGATCGGCTGAGGCACACTAGGTCGATCTAGGAGTTCATCAGGGCGTTCTCTACATTGATGTTGGAGCTACCAGACCTGGCGGAAGGTGACAGGACGTACTTCTTCATCCAGAACCTTCAGCCATGGGCAGAAGCGGAGGTCCAACAGCATTCCCCCCTTGACTAGAGGGCGGTTGCGGCGGTGGCAGAATCACTAGTGGATAATCACAATTCCAAATCAGCACCACTAAGGAAGTCTAGGTCACCACCGAAGCGTAGCTCCACGCCGAGGGCTAGAGTTCCAGAAAGGGGTAGGCCCTTTCCCCGGTAGGACAGAGGTTCACCAGGATGACGAGAGCCACATCGTCCTACGGGAAGGACGAATGTAGAATCGAAGGCACAAGGTTGCTTCTTGTGAGTCGGTCCTCACTGGATGAAGGACTATCCCACGAGACAAAAGATCATGGCTATTGTGACGCAGGAGCCAGCTGAGAAAGCTAAAGTTAACACCGAGGAGGTGAGGTTCAGTGTGATCCAGATAGCTCCAAACACTGCCACTGGGGCGCAGCAGTGTCGGATCGGGGCGATGATTGTAAGAGAGATGTCTGTATTAAATATCGAGGGCAATGTCCAAGTTGGACAGGGAGAGTTGTCAGGCCCATGGAATCTTAGGCCAGGCAGAATGCAAAAAGGCTAGGCGGCGGCCCAAACTCACGCGATAATATGAGGGGCGGAGGCCAATTCAGCCGATCAACCAGGGGCGTTGACCATAGAAGCAAAGACGAGGAAATCTCGTCTCCTTCTCTGCACGCATCGGATGCGAACGGCAGCTTCAGTGCGACAAACGCGGATGCTAGCGATGGGAATGCGGCGGACGCAGCCACGATGGCTTTCCCGGATGACAGCGGGAGATGAGGACAATGGTAGGAAAAGTGCGGAGAGATGTGGTTCTCGGACGCAGAGGGATCGGGCGGCGGACGCCCAAAATAGGATGAAGGCGGTGTCGATTTCTCCCTTTAAAATCCGCCGACGAGCGATTGGAGAAGGGGGCCGGGCACCATCAGCAAATAGCAGTGAGAGCGAACGAAGCTTAGGGAAGCTTTGTTTGGGTGTTTTCTCGGCATCAAGGGGCGACCGGAAGAGTGAATTGTAATCGGCGATTGGGTTTGCCGATGAGGGAGGGGAGTGGGAGTCGGCGGCCAGGAGGTCGTCGACATTAGAAGAGATTTTCTTTGTAGCTTCCTTCTTCAGTGAATAACAGAGTTCTTCCTCTCCCCGAGTTTTCCCTGTTTCTAAGATTTAGCGCATCTTTGTCCCTTCGTCCGGCAGGGTTCCGGCAGCAGCAACAATGTTCGGGTCGATGACAAAGAAGCAGAGGGCGAGGGGGCTCCTCCCGGCCGGTGGTCTTCTCCGGCGATGTGCGGAAGTCGACGGACTCCACGAGCAGACACAGGCGACGTCGAGTGAACGTAGAAGACAACGGTTTCCAATTTTGACTGGATCAAAATCAGAACCAAATATCAGCGCGAGTGACGGAAGGTTAATTTGGGGCTGACGCCAGCAACACGTCAGCAATTCGGAGAATTAAATGGACGGCGCTGCAGACTATGGTCAAAATCAATTTTGACTGGGAGGTAAAATTTGGGCTAGGGTTTTCAATTTTGACTGGATCAAAATCAGAACCAAATATCAGCGCGAGTGACGGAAGGTTAATTTGGGGCTGACGCCAGCAACACGTCAGCAATTTGGAGAATTAAATGGACGGCGCTGCGGACTATTGCGGACTATGGTCAAAATCAATTTTGACTGGGAGGTAAAATTTGGGTTAGGGTTTCGGTGTTTGCCAGTATTTCGATTTGGGGAGGAATTTTGATCGACGATTAGGGTTTCCAAGTTGGAGGTAAAATTATGCCCAGAAATCCTAGGGTTTCATGCCCGATCTGGTGTTCCGTCGAACTACCGGCGTGACACCCAGGGCAGATCTGGTTGAATCTAAGATGCTACTTTTGTTTGATCAGATCTAAACCGTAAGATGAACCTAGACAAGATCTGAGGCATTGTCTTGCTAGACCATCGGAGTGTCAAACAGAGCTCATCTTCTCTATTTCGCTTGCAACGGAAATAATCAAATCTCATTGCCGACCGTCATCCAATGCTTGACTACCAGAGCTACTGTGGTTGGAAGTTTGCCATACTAAGGCAAAGTTATGGCTAGAGTTTGGAGCTAGTTGGAGGCAGATTAACGTTGATCATGCCCAAACAAGGGAGTTGCACACATAATAGGGAAAAATGGTAGGCTACTACATTGCAAATGGTAAAGTAAAACGCGAATCTATTTAGTCCACTCATAATTCTCAAGGATGCTTGTGGTGCTTTCACAGTTTATTGTACACTAGAGAAGCTTGTAAAAAGATGATAGGCTACCGCATTGCAAATGGTAAATCTATTAAAATTTGGTTAGACCCATGGCTTCAACCAAAACTCTTGTGTAACTTTGTAGATGATTTCAGATTTGTATATCCCCACCTAGGCGAGAGGTGCTTTTGAGCTCTTTAATTACTAATGGTGAATGAAACTTGCTACATTCTCGATCTTGCCCTTGTTGAGATGTACAAATCCTTTTCATCTATTCATGTTGACCATTCTCTTAGTGCGAATCAATTATATTGGAAGCCCTCACCTTGAGGTAAATTCTGTGTTAGATATACTTATGAGGGTCTAATTCAGATGAATCCGGCGCCCTGGCATCAAATTGTATGGCTTCATGGGAGAATTCATAGATTTTCTTTTATTACTTGGCTTGTTGTCTATAGAGACTTAGCACCCTTGATAGGTTGCGAAAATGGGGTCTTGTAGTCAATCAAACACGCTACTTTTGTCAAGCTCAGGATGAAACACTCATAGCCTGGTGTTGGATGATGCTTGGCAAGTGTTTAGAGCAATATGTGATCTTCCGTCAATGATGAATTTATGGTTGGATATTTTAGCATATGTGTGCACTATGTGGAATGATACAAATGACATGCTCATTGTTAAAAAAACTAATTTTCTCGAGATTCATCTACCATGTTTGGATGGACTAAAACAATAGGGCATTGATTACTAATGGATATATTTTGTGATGTCCGATCTACAATCATATATTTAATAGCTTCTACTTAAATGGATATTGATACCCTTGAGTTGTTAGGATCATGAGAAGATCAAATCAATTAATTGAGTGTAATTGTTTATCTACAACTTCCTTCTGGGTTCTGCTGCTTGGATTCTACAAAATTATGGAATATGGTTTTCAGACAAGCAACATATTTGATGATTCAATCTTTGCAAATGGTTAAAAAATAGGTCACATGTCTCTAAAGAAAATCTCAACCGCAGAAGATATGTCAAATCAGCTAGGATGATAGTTGTCACGCCCGATTTTCCCTTTAGCTCCATGTCACCCTTTTCCTCCTGGAACTGTGTACCCAAAACAAAAATGCTCCCGTAGCCGCTACTGATTTCGGCAGCCGAAATCAAATCACACCCAATTTCTAATTTTGACCCAAGTCAAAATCGGGGTGTGCCTCGGTTCGAATGCCTCAGCGTGTTCGAACTCTCGCCACTGTCGTCTTCCTTCGAACGACCGCACGCCGCGTTCGTTCCCCGTCGCCGGAGAAGGTGGGGCGTGATGGCAGGAGGAAGGTCGCCGCCTCCTCCTCAGCCCTTCGTCGTCACCTGGAAGCGTTGCCTGCACCCGGATTGTCTTCGACGTATATGGTGAAGAAGGAGAACAACGTCGCCGCTTCTGAAACTGAAACAGAGGGAGAGAAGAATCGGAAGCTTCACCGGAGTAGGGGAAAATTCGCCTTTATTCTCCTCTAAAGGTTACAAAAAACCCTACCTACTCTCTCTTCACCTCTCTCACTCTCTCTCACGTCGGCGGCAACTCCGCCGATTACAGAGCTCTCGACTCTCTGCTTGCTCTCACTCCCAGATCTCTCTCTCTCCATCCCCCGATCTTGCCTCTGGTTTTAAAGGGAAGAGGGGCACTCGCACCTGCATCATCTGCCGCCTCTCCCCTTTCCAAATCCGGCAAGTTCGCCCGGGTCTTCCGCTGAAGGCGAGCCGCTTGCGTCATCCCCTTGCTTCGACGCCTTCATCGCTCGAGACTCGTTCGCCACTGTCACTAAGGGCGGCAAAGCCGCCTGCCTCCTTCCTTGTCCCGAAGACCTCGCCAGCTCCGTATGAATCGAGCGTTGGCAGCGTTGCCCTTGATCCCCGCCGGAATCGGTCGCCGCCGCGTCCGCCAAAGCCGCTTGGACGAAAGCATGCCTCGCTTTCGCATTTGCTAGATCCGGCTCTGAGCTTAATTCGGAGCGTGGGTTTGGGCTGCCGCCCAACCCAATTGATGTGAGCTCGGTCCATCTGGATTCGGGCATCACAGTGGTCATGTGTAATTTGATGATTTGGTTTCAATGCTCACAGACACTGCAAGTCTTTAAGCTCGATTACTATGTTCCTGTGAATCTAGTAACTGGAATTATGTGGAAGCATTTTAATAGTTGACAAAGCTATTGCCTTGAAGCTAGCAATGTGAATTAACTCTATTTTTGACTGAACTCATTGGGCATATATGTGCATAAAGCTCCTCCTCTCTTAGATGAATTGATATGATATTCAATTAGTCTGGGTAATTAAATATGTGAAATTGTGAGTTTTGTTGGATTTGACTTTATTGATTAATGTCTATAATGTTGGTGGAAAGTTGGATTTGTTAGCGTTTGTGTAGATATAAGAAAGAGTATGATGTGTGTATCAGGCTAGAACAATGTAAATAATTTTCTCCAGTTTATATACTTTCCACTTGCCATTGCCAAAAAAAAATTTACAAATCTAACCTACTTAGAGAGTTTTTATCTTATAACTTTCTACACAGATTGTTCTGAAATGAAAATTATTTTGGATAAAAGAAAAATAGTTTTTCAACACATCCAATGTTATACGTAGTTAACCATAATTAGGGTATCAATTGGATAACATCATTTAGCACATGAATTTTGAAAAACTAGACTAACCTTTCGGTGGTATTTTCCTTATAACTTTCGTTGTACAAAACTGTTTTGAATGATATTTATTTTGAAAGAAAAAAGACTCAAATATCTTTCTAACAAATCATATATTGCATATATTTAAGATTAGATATTACCCGAAATAAATAGTATCTTTTAGCTCAATAATTATGTAACCCTAGAACTGGGCCAACCCTTCATCACTCCAAATGCTATAATTTTTTGTATACTTTGACAAATTGCATAAAACTAGATTTATTAGAAAGTAAATGCTTTCAATTACTCCTATTTTACATGGATATCTTTATATCCTTAGCACTAAGACTATTATGGTATAATTGTCATGATTCTTATGTAGCATTCTATGCTCATAATGATGGTAAATTGATCAATAACCTTCTATTTATTTGTGATTATTATTTGATTCTAGTACATTACCATTGTCAAGCCTCTTTGCCAACTTACGTGTGTGCTTACCTAGATATGTAGGTAAGTCATGCTACAAGATGTAGAAGACTTTGATGTCATATGTTCCCACTAGTCCCTTTGTGATATTTTTGATACCGATGAGTTATTGATATTATCATTTGTTCCTATGACGCTTTTGATGCTCGTTAGTAATATGATCACTAGTCCTTCTACGATGTTTTGATACTCATGAGTTAGTGATATTATCATTTATTCATACGGTATACTTTTGATATTTATGAGATAATGATATACTCTTTTGGTTATATGATGTTTTTCATACTCATGAGTTAGTTAAATTATCATTTGTTCCTATGATGATACTCAACAACATAAAACTTAGTGTTACTTGCACCATAGTAGTTTTTGAAGACTATCAAGGAGGTTTGGAATGCTTTAGCTCCCAATGAGAACTTATACCATATTTGTAAACTTTATGAGGACATCTTCATTGTACTCCCTAATTATTGTGTTATTTTGAAGGGCAAGTAGGATGAGTTAAGTATCATCCACTTGCCACATTAATGTCTGATCTCCTAAAGTAGCATGGCAATTTTTTGATGGCCAAGCTCATTCAAGCCTTGTGTTGAGTATGCATTTGAATGTACACATTCCGGTGGACTTGATTGTGCCTAGCCTCCATAATTCTTTTGTTTGCATCCTCAGTGTTACAACTACTACCACTAGCTTTAATATAAACCTAGTTTCGTCTAAGGCAATTACTCCTATTGCTTCCTCCTCTTTAGTAGTCATGGGAGCCACAGGACTTCAAAGCATGGTTGTCTACCAAGTTTATATGCCTCTCCATCCCCTGTTACTGCTTCTTGTGGTATTTCAGTTTCCATGTATAAGAGGCTCTGGCAGTCCTCTGCCCCAGGAAGACTTCCACCTCAATGCTCACTACTTTCACTTTCACTACATCTAGTATAACCTCATTGGCATCTATCGTGGCAACTTGGAATAAGCTTCCTCCCGTGACAAGTAATTAGGATTTGTTTTGTAAGCATACCTTGTGTGTTGATCAGTCACTTGCGTCCATTACTGACGGTTCTCATGTCAGGACATAGATTAGGCGCATCTACAGCACAATTGTCATTAACATGTGTTCTTTTTTGTTCCTCAATTTCAAGATAATGTTTTACCATTGTTTTTATTTTTTATTCTTTTTTTGCCTGTCCCTTGAATTGTTCATTTAAGTAACATTCTTTCCTTCCCATTTCATCTTCAGGACTTAAAGATGAATGAATGATTGGTGGAGGTTGTGAATTTAAAGGGTCATAATATAATATACTTGTTGATAGCATCCTCATTTCACCCCATCTTGTGCTATCGGCCTCTCCTAGTGGAATTAATGTCATAATCATCCTATAATAGCCAATTTTAGCTTATTATTATTATTATTGTTGTTGTTGTTGTCGTCTTTGAAGTCTACTCCTTTTGTTGGTGATGTTTGCTAGATTGGGAAGAATTTGTTCAGAATCCGGGCCAAAATAAAATTTTAAATACAGCGGAAGCGATGAACCAAAACAGAATTCCCAAAAGGTCAAGATCTCTTACGAGTGATAAAACCATCGAATGTGAAGAGTAATACCTTTTAAGCGTTTTAGGATCAAGCACCGATGACGAAGATGCGCACATGAATGTCCTCTGTAGTCTCACACACATGGGCTCCTCAAGTCCTCTCAAATCTCCACGCTAGGTGCTAGCCCCGGGAGATGAGATTCACGCCTATGAGGGGGTGCTTGAAGCTTGCGGCAACCTCTGGAAGTGGTGCCTACAAGCTATCCAAACTGGGCCACAAGGAGTGGAGAGCACTCTCACTTACGCCAATTGATGAGAAGGAAGAAGAAGGAACTCGCCAAGGAGAGGGGAAGCCTCTACAACTTGTAGTTCTTCTTCAAACACCTTGCTGCCCTCTACCTTCAACTTACGCGAACCTCAAAGGAGGAAGAAGGTGGTGGCTAGAAGAAGGGAGGCGGCTAAGGCTTTTGAGAGGAGTGGGCAGCTAGGGCTTGGATGAATTCAAATCACTTCATCCATGCGCCTATGCCCCATATATATAGAGGTTTTAGGCGGGCCCTATAATTTAAGTTACGAATATAAATAATTATTATATTCATTTAAGTTATGTGTGGCCCCCGCAACTTAAGTTACGAATATAAATGTTCATATTTAAATACTTAAGTTGCAAGCGGCCCCCGCGACTTAAGTTGTGCACATATTACGAATATAAACATTCATAATTGAGTCATCATTCATAATTAAGTTGTGCTACTCAAGTCTTCAGAATGGAGTCATCATTGACATCTCCTAAAACTGCAACAAAGTACAAATATGCATTTGTCCTTTTGCTAGGCTGATGGCTAGATTGGACAAGTGTGTCATATTTGTTTAACCCAATCAAATGGTCATGATTAAATCAGATGCTCACTTGGGTATGGTCATACACTTTTAGTTATGCATACATATAGGGGCACCATGGACATTAAGCTTCCTCACAAGGAAGGGGCAAATCCTCTCTTGGCGTATTGAATCTCTCCTATGGCTTATGATATACCCAATGACAACTATTATGACTTCCCTACTATGGCAAAGCGTTAGGTTGTATCAAAGTACATCCCTCACCATATAGAGATATCAATACCCTCAAGTTAAGGACAAGCAAACCTCTATCACTATGATATTCATCTTGTGACACCACGATGAATCATCACTGTGGGTCGGTCCAATATATCTCCCTTGATATACTCATATGTCTCCGCTAACAACCCGTGCTCAACTAGCGTATATACCAGTCTCAAATGAATCATAGTTGTCTCATATCCACTATGATTCTCCACCGGGGACAAATTTGAGACTAGATAAAATCTATCTCCTTAGGAACATTGTCTATGCAAATGTACATATGCAGCAGATGTACAAGGTGCATAACAACAACCATGCCAAGATATGTCATCAATCAAACACAGATGTAATACATACCGCACCAAAACAACTATAGGTCCTATGGCATAAATACTAACAATTTCTCACTTGCACTAGGACCATGCCTGTTGAGCAATCTCAATGCCATGCCCTAAGCTCGACCTGCCATGCTCCTGCTACGCTAGAGAACTGGTCAATGGGCTAACTATTTCAGTGTCAAATCTTCTATGTCTTTATTACCTCTATCCCTAAGACAAGGTACTAGCATTTGAGTATGTTGTTTGAATCTTGTGAAGTCAGTAAAGAACTCCCACTATTCAAACTGCTTCCCAAAAGCATCAACGTACACTGCTCTTAGTAATATGCTCTGAAGCTTCTTCAGCTTCTAGCATTACTACCACAACAGCCAGACTGTGATTGTGGCTTGACTGGAATAAGCTGCCAGATGTACTCACTTAGTATTTCTTGTCATTTCTGACCAAGAACCATCTCTTAGTTCTTTTCAGAACCTAAGGATGTTCTTCTTTCCTTATCTAGTGCCTTGCACTCGGATTAGATCTGGTACCATTCAGTTATGCCCCTGGCATAAACTGAGTCATTAAGCTCCCACTGAACTTAGGTATTATAGAGAAAAGATTCATTACTTAAGTTAGGAGTTACCCATAACTTAAACACCCATGAATCCATTCAACCTGTTCAACCTAACTAGCCTGAACTCAAGTTGCCACAACCTGTATTCATGGCTCAGATTCATCCATGACCATATGTGTCAAGTGGTTTGACCTTGGACTAGATCCAAGTCAGAACTTCCTCCCACTAGCCTTTTTTCAAGGAAAGACATTTCCAAGAAAAATAACACTAAGGGCAATAATTTCTTGTTCTCCTATGGGTCTATGGAAATCCGTATCCCTAATTCTTCTTAGGATACATGACTTGCACTTTATCAGATCTTGGTTCTATCCCATTGAACCCAGATGTATGACCTCAAGTCTCACAACTCTAGATCCTGATAACATGTCAGATGAAGAATAATTCAGTATTGAGAAAAGCTATCCTGTAGCATTAACTTAGAAGAGATATATGACTCATCACTTATTGAACCTTGCCCATCATGATTCAATTCCTCCCACTAGACTCACTAAAGTGTCCTAGGAAGGATGATAGTCATTTCTGGCTCAAGTACTCTTCTTCTAGACTGAAGAGTTCTTATGAATTTTAATAAGCTGATTCCAAATAAATATCTCTGTAATAATGAATTCCTTTCCTTTCAACCTTTTAGTCCACTTTACTTTACTTAGGGAAGGACATCTATTTTCATTAATCAAATAAGTCTTGCCTATTTACCAACATCCCGAAGGAGGCTAGAAATAGCCAATCTCCTTAAAGGAGTTTGAGTCCACGAGTCCATTTGCATGGGGACAATGGATGCTATTCTTGTTTGATGATAAAATATCAAAGTCAAAAGGGAGGGAAGATATAATGGCTAGAGAGAAATGGCGTGAAGTGGGGATCAGCAGGAGATTTGATTGAGAAGGGAAGAAGTGAAGGAAGGGGTGTCGCTTGGTAAAATTTATGCGCAGAGGAAGAACGAATACATCCTTGGATGTGCCTAGAGATAGGGCTAGCAAAATTACTCGTCAGGGTCGAGTATACGACCTGACCCAACCCGTTTACACTGGGTTTGGGTACCCGTTTACACTGGGTTTGGGTTTGATGGGTCAGGTTTTAATCAGGTTCGGGTTTGGTGGTGTGGGTACCCGGTACCCGATACCCGATTTCAATAATAAATAAATAAAATTTTATTAAAAATATAAATAATAATAAAATAACTATTATATAAATATTTGTTATTAATAAAAATATAAAAATAATAATAACAAGTTATTATATAAATATATTTATTATTATTTTAATTTTTAAATCATATTTTATAAAATTTAAAATAATAAATAATTTTTATTTTATTTAATCGGGTACCCACAGGTACCCAATTAAATACCTGACCCAGGTTCGGGTTGCACAATAAGATATTTAACTTGAATTCGTGTTGGGTTCGGGTATCGGGTTTTAAATTCAGGTCGGGTTCGGGTTTTAGGTGGCAACGCGGGTACCCGACCCATTGCCACTGATGATATGCAAAAATATGATATTTCGTGACTTAATTCTGTTATTATTTTGGAGGAAAATGCATGTTTTGTCTCATTTATGCACTCAAATGCTTCATATTCTTCAGAGTCTTCACTTTTCCCTTGTTTTATGAAAATGTAGATTTTTGGCCTCAAAATTGATGGAATTTGGAGAATCTGAAGGTATGAGATGATTTCTCATGATAAGAAGAAGCTACGCGCCAAATTTTAGTCCAATCGGAGCTTTCTACATCATGCACGGTCGTGGGTGTATACCCATGCACGGCCGTGCATGATCTGACTATCCAGGCTTCACCGAGCTGTACATGGGCATGGCCGTGCATCCATGCACGGCCATGAATCATAAGTTATCCAGCAACTAAGCCGTGCACGGGCGCACCCGTGCATCGATACACGGCCGTGCATCCCCTCGCACAACATCGATAGACGCTCGGTATTTCGGCCATAACATTCTATTCCTGGCTCGGAATTAAACAAAATTTCAGGGAGACCTTCTCAACTGGGATACGCACGTTTTGGGAGTTGAATCATCATATTTAATCAAGCGGTTGCGGAGAACGAGTGCAAACGGTGAAAACCTAGGGTTTTCAAGCGATTTTTGGGTGACAACACTGTTCTAGCTTGATTTCTTCATCGTTCCGGCGTGGATCTTCATGCCGGACCTTCTTTCATCAAGGATCTACCCTTCCCTTTGGTTTGATTTAATCATTGTGAGAGATTTCATGTATTTAATGATGAATCTTGTAGCGTAAACTAACCTTTCAGGGTTTGGGCGTAGCCCACTGTATGAATGTTGAATAATATGGTTTGATCTATATATTTCTTTACTTATTTTTGTTCTTATTCATGTCTAGGATATTTTATTTCGTGTTTATGTACTGGCCATATGTATGCATGTCTTAGACACTGTGGGAAGGACTGAGAGGTGAACCACAGTCGTCGGAACCCCTTATACTGGACTGGTGATTTCGTTTAGCGAGAGCACTCGAAATCACCCGAGGAACCCTAATCCTTCACAGATCCCATTGGATCCGGCTTAACCCGGTAAGCCATGAGAGTAGGAGACTTGGGTTAAGGCGGATACCGGACCGTGTCCTGAGAGGGAGCGCGTCTGTACCCTAGGAAGGATTACCTTGAGAACTTAGATAAAGCTTGATCAGAACGTCAAACTCTATTAATTCTGCATGCTTAAGTGTGGTGAAACCTAAAACCCCGAATATCTTTCATAGTTTTAAAACCTTGTTTGCGTTGCTCTCTGTTCTGTTTGCTTTCAATCCACTTTAGTTTAATTAATTGCACTAGGATTTTAGCCATTTCTCCCTTAATTGTTAACCTAGCTACGAGTTGACTGATCAGTTAGTACTTGACCCTAGTCCCTGTGGGTTCGATCTTATTTATTACGCAATAGACCGTGCACTTGCGGTAGGAGCCTATCTAGGCCCTATCAAGTTTTTAGCACTGTTACTAGGGACTAGGTTGCCAATATTAACACGATCAGAAAATTTGTAGACTAGGTTAGTTAGATTTCATTTTCTTTTTATTCAGTTTGTTTACCTATTGTTTGTTTACTCTTTGTTTTTAGTTGTAATTTTTGTTTGGTGCGGTGCTACTAATCTCTTTTGTCTAGGTACTTGTTTATGCCTAGGAATACTGCGCGAACAGGGGAACTTGTACCTGGAGATCCAAAGATAGAGCGTACTTTCTGTTTGGTCAGAAGAAACTTAAAAAGGCTGAAGCCTGAAGGACATTTTTCTGACAACAAAACGATGGAAGCCAATGCCAACCGCTCTCTGAAAGACTTTGCAGCACCCACCATCTCTGGTGTGCACTCGAGCATATCGCGGCTTGCAAAACGATCGAAGCTAACAACTTCGAGATCAAGCCATCACTTGTACAGATGGTGCAGCAGAATCAATTCAGTGGAGCAGCCACTGACGATCCTAACCTTCATTTATCTTTTTTTATAGAATGCTGCGACACTTTAAAAATTAATGGTGCTCATCCTGATGCCATCAAACTAAGACTCTTCCCTTTTTCTCTCAGGGATCGAGCTAGGGCGTGGTTGCTGTCTTTATCACAGGCATCAATCACAACGTGGGAACAGCTATCGCAGGCTTTTCTATCAAAGTACTTCCCACCGAGCAAGACCGCCCAGCTCAGGAATCAGATAACCAACCTTGCCCAACGAGAAGGAGAGTCCTTGTATGAAGCATGGGACTGTTTCAAGGAATTGTTAAGGATGTGATCGCACCATAGTCTACAGAAGTGGGTGATCATCAACACCTTCTACAATGGATTGCTATACCAGACTAGACTTTCTGTAGATGCTGCTGTTGGTGGGGTGCTAATGAACAAAAACTATGATGAAGCGATGGAGTTGATAGAAGACATGGCTCTCAACCATTATCAGTGGTCAGGAGAGAGGAGCCAGCACACTCAAAATTCAGGGAAGTTTAATGCTAACTCGATTGATTCTTTAATGGCAAAAGTAGACTCTCTTTCATCAAAGATAGATTCTATTAATGTCTCTGCTTCTAATTCTTTGACTTGTGATGTTTGTGGAGTGACAGAACATTCTGCTGATAACTGTCACATCCTGAGCGCTCCTTCTGAACAAGTCAACGCCATTGGGAATTTCAGGAACCAGAACGACCCTTATTCGAACACATACAATCCGGGATGGAGAAATCACCCGAATTTCTCCTACAGGTTAAATCAAGGGCAAGTTCCTCCTGCTAATTTTTCTAATCAAAACTTCTCTTCTAATTTTAGGCCTCCTCCTGGGATACAATATCCATCCCCCAACCAAAGACAACAAGATCCTCCACAGAAGTCCAAACTAGAGTCAATGTTGGAAAATTTCATGGAGAGTCAGATGAAGCACAATGATTCTATAACTGAGCAAATCCGCCAGTTGAACATGAAAGTGGATTCTGTATCAACCCACTCAAAAATGATGGAAAACAAAATCACACAACTTGGCCAACGAACCAAAATCACACAATTAGCCACAGCGAGCATTGTAATGCGATAACGACGAGGAGCAGAATCCAGCTAGAAGACCCTAAGGTGCCCGAACCTAAGGAGAGAACAAGGACAATTTCATTTGAGGAAACTCCACCTGAAGAGGACTTCGCAGTTAATCCAGAGAAAGAACAACAAGGCTTGAGTGTGCCAAAGGAGCATGTTTATATTCCACCTCCACTGTACAAACCGCCTATCACATTCTCTCTGCGGCTAGCTAAGGCTAAATTGGATCGGCAGTTTGGAAAATTCTTCGAGGTATTAAAAAAACTCTATATCAATATCCCTTTCACTGACGCTCTTTCACAGATGCCAGCATACGCCAAGTTTTTAAAGGAGATCCTCTCTAAGAAAAGAAAGATTGAGGAGCAGGGAACAGTTGCCCTGACTGAAGAGTGCAGTGCCGTCCTCCAGAATAAGCTTCTAGCCAAACTGAAAGATCTAGGGAGTTTTTCTATTCCCTGCCAAATTGGAGATATGGCTTTTGATAGAGCTCTATGTGACTTAGGAGCTAGCGTAAATTTAATTCCCTTATCTATATGCAGGAAGTTAGGTATGAATGAGATGAAGCCTACCTCTATATCCCTTCAACTAGCTAATCGATCAGTGCGCCGACCGGTCTGGATAATTGAAGACGTGCCGATAAGAGTGAGAGATTTTTTCATCCCCACGAACTTCGTAGTGCTGGAAATGGAAGAGGACACTCGACTACCCATCATTTTGGGGCGCCCTTTCCTTGTAACCGCCGGCGCCATCATAGATGTGAAAAATGGGAAATTGGCACTAAATGTTGGTGAGGAGAAATTAGAATTTGACTTGTCTTCCGCTCTAAAGAAACCATCTTTTGCAGGAGCTTGCTGCGAAATTGATACAATGGAGGACAATATTGAACCTACCCCACCAATCGCCGAGGACACTTGGGAAGTCTGTCTGCTGAATGATGAACAAGAGAGTGATATTGATGAGGATCAGGTTCAAGTAGAAAGTTTGGGAGTTGTTCACCCTGAGAGATTCAAGAGAACGCAGTTTGAAACTCTTGGAGAGGTTAAGTCTGGTCCTTCCACAAAGAAGGAGTTAGAGTTCAAACCCCTTCCTGATAATCTTAAATATGAATTCCTTGATGCTAACTCTACTTGTCCTATCATCATTAGTGTTGACCTTAATGTAGAAGAGACTGCGAAGCTATTGAAAGAACTGTAGCTCCATAAACAGGTAATTGGATACTCTTTGGAAGATATTAAAGGAATTAATCCTTCGTTCTGTATGCACAGGATTTTCTTGGAGAGCGACAGTAAAGCTTCTGTGGAATTCCAGCGCCGTTTGAATCCAAATATGAAAGAAGTGGTCAAGAAAGAGATATTGAAGTTACTTGATGCGGGGGTTATTTACCCAATATCAGACAGTGAATGGGTGAGTCCGGTGCACGTTGTGCCGAAGAAGGGTGGAGTTACTGTAGTCAAGAATGAGAACAACGAGCTCATCCCCACCCGCACTGTGACTAGATGGTGCATGTGCATCGACTACAAGAAGTTAAACAAAGCCACGCGCATGGACCACTACCCACTTCCATTTATTGACCAGATGCTAGAGCGGCTAGCAAAGAATTCTCACTTCTGTTTCCTTGACGGCTTCTCAGGATTTTTCCATATCCCTATCCATCCGGAAGACCAGGAGAAGACTACCTTCACCTGTCCTTATGGGACATTTGCCTACCGTCGAATGTCGTTTGGGCTATGCAACGCCCCAGCTACTTTTCAAATATGCATGGTTTCAATTTTCTCTGATTTTATAGAAAATGTGATGGATGTTTTCATGGATGATTTCTCAGTTTATGGTACTTCATTTGATATTTGCTTGGCTAACCTCTCTAAAGTGTTGAAAAGGTGCGAAGAAGTTAACCTCATCTTAAACTGGGAGAAGTGCCATTTTATGGTGCGAGAAGGAATAGTGCTTGGACACCTAATCTCGGAACGCGGCATCGAGGTCGACCCGTCCAAAGTAGATGCCATTGAAAAGATGTCACCACCTTCATCTGAAAGGGAAGTCCAAAGTTTTCTTGGGCATGCGGGTTTTTACCGTCGTTTTATAAAAGACTTTTCTAAAATTGCTAGGCCATTGACTAATCTGCTAGCTAAAGATGTTTCTTTCTCCTTCGATCAGGACTGCATGGCCTCATTTGAAAAATTGAAGAAAGCATTGATCTCTGCCCCCATTATGTAGCCACCAGACTGGTCACTCCCGTTCGAACTCATGTGCGACGCCAGCGATTTTGCAGTCGAAGCAGTGTTAGGACAACGGGAAGACAACAAGTTACATGCCATCTATTATGCGAGCCGGACACTGAATGAAGCTCAAATCAATTACGCTACCACGAAAAAGGAGCTCCTTGCTATTATTTTCTCTTTTGACAAATTTAGATCCTATGTTATTGATTCAAAAGTAATCGTGTACACTGATCATGCAGCTATCAGGTACTTTCTATCCAAGAAAGATGCAAAACCACGATTGATTCGCTGGAACCTCTTGCTACAGGAATTCAATCTGGAAATCCGTGACAAGAAGGGCTCAGAAAACATGGTAGCTGATCATTTATCCCGATTACCACATGAAGAACAAGAAGAGGAGAATTGTCAAGACATTAACGATTATTTCCCTGATGAACATCTCTTGGCTCTAACCGAAATTGAAGCCCCATGGTATGCTGACATTGTTAATTATTTGGTGTCTGACGTCATCCCCTTTGATCTTTCATGGCAGCAAAAGAAGAGATTTCTACACGACGTGCAGCACTATTATTGGGATGACCCTCTTTTGTTTCGAAGATGCGCTGATGGCCTTTTTCGGCGATGCATACCCGAAAAGGATATCCAAGATGTCTTATTTCATTGCCACTCATCTCCTTATGGAGGCCACGCTAGTGCTTCGAAGACAGCCTTCAAAGTACTACAATCTGGACTATACTGGCCCACTATTTTTCGGGATGCCTGGCGATTCATTACTCATTGTGATCAGTGTCAGCGATCAGGCAACATTTCTAAACGAGATGAGTTATCATTAACCAACACTTTGGAACTAGAGATCTTTGATGTTTGGGGGATGGACTTTATAGGACCATTCTCATCGTCCTGTGGACATCGATTCATACTGATAGCCGTGGATTATGTCTCTAACTGGGTGGAAACCTCAGCCGAACACACATCCGATGCTAAAGCGGTAACCCGAATGCTTAGGCATACTATCTTCCCCAGATTTGGTATACCGCGAGTCTTGATAAGCGACGGGGGCTCTCACTTTCTAAATCACCAGTTGGCCTCTCTACTAAAGAAGTACGGGGTAACCCACAAAGTCGCAACCCCTTACCACCCACAGACCAGCGGACAAGTGGAAGTATCCAACAGGGAGATAAAGAATATCTTACAAAAGACGGTTAACTTCTCACGAACTAATTGGTCATTGAAACTAGATGATGCACTCTGGGCTTATAGAACAGCCTTCAAAACCCCGCTAGGAATGTCTCCCTATCAGCTAATTTATGGCAAGTCCTGCCATCTCCCAGTTGAAGTTGAGCACAGAACCTATTGGGCAGTCCGAAAGCTGAATTATGACCTCCAAAGTGCCGGCAATAACAAGAAACTCCAACTCAATGAACTTGATGAAGTCCGTCTGTCTGCATATCACAATGCAAGGATCTACAAAGAGCGGATGAAGCGATGGCATGATAAGCATATTGTTACAAAGAATTTCTGAGTAGGAGATTATGTCCTTCTATTTAATTCACGTTTGAAACTCTTTCCAGGGAAGTTAAGGACAAGATGGTCAGGACCATTTATTGTGAAGAAGATTTTTCCACATGGAGCTGTTGAAATTTGAAGCCAGCGATCATGAAACTTTAAAGTGAATGGCCAACATTTAAAACTCTACTTTGCACATGACATCATCGACAAAGGGGTCTCTTTACATATCTCTGATCCTCCACCTCCAGACCCACCATGAGTATCATGCTGGTCAAGCTAGTGACCCTAAAGAAGCGCTTGTTGGGAGACAACCCAACCTCTTGTTCATCATTTAGACTTCATTGTTTTCCAATTTTTATTTCACATTTATACTCTCTAAGCTGTACCATGCTGATGGGAATTTTTCTGGATTTTTCAGGTATCACCGAGCCATGCACGGTCGCACCCGTGCATCCATGCACGGCCGTGCACGGCTCGGTTAACTCTTCCCAACGCGTGACTGAGCGCTGCACGGGCATGGGTGTGAAGGAGCGCACGACCGTGGACAGCTAAGGAAACTTTTGGCCGAGACGTGCACGGGCGCACCCGTGTATCCATGCACAGCCGTGCATCATAAGTGAGTTCAGTTGGTGCGATGAGACCGAGAGCTGCACGGGCTGGGCCATGTATCCATACATGGTCGTGCACGATATTTTATAAAAAGAGCAGCATACATAGCCGCCGCCGTCCATATCCGCCGCCTTTGGAACCCGATCGACCACCGGCGACCTCCCATCGTTCTCTCCATCGTCCGGCGAGCATTTCCCCCAAGTTTCCAGGCTCGATCCGTGCCTCCTGCCACCGTTCGCTGCTGCCCTAGTTTCGGTCGCCGCCCGCACATCCGCCACCGCCGACCATCCTCCCTCATCCAAAAGCTTCCAAAGCTCCCTCCACAGCACCTGCCACCTTCCCGTCACCCTCCTATGCCTCCAGCATGTCCCGACGGAAGCAAGTCACCTCCAAGCATCGAGCGTCCACTTCCCAGGCCTCCGCCAGCCTTGCCGCCTACGCCATATGGGATCATCTGCCGAGATCCTGAACAGCTTGCCAGGCTCACTACCCTCTCACGCCACCGGTGGTGACCACACGATTCTTGGATCATTCGACGCTGAACACTCTAGGTTTCTACGAGGATGTGAAATGGCTCTTTCAGCGTATGGGGTGGGATCAATTCTTCACTATCAACTACCCCACCTACATCCCAATTGTATTGGAGTTCCTCTCATCCATGGAGTTTCATGCTAGCATCCACACAAATGAAGATGACGGCAGCCTATCCTTCCGGCTCAACAATACTGAGTTTGTGGTTATATTGACAGAGCTGAATTCTATCTATGGCTTTTGATGACACCAAAATATGTAGTATATTTTGCATCATTTTAGATACCTTTTCAAGCTAAATTGAGGATCTTTTACTTGTTTCCATGCTAAACCCATCAAATATTGCAAAGTCTACTTCTGTTTTGGGTTTTCATGTTTTTCAGGCAAAAAGACGCTATTTTAGGTGTTTTCAAGCAAAATCAAATACATGGAACAGTTCTCATCATCAAGAAGAAGGCACCCAAGAAATTTCACGTAAATCGAGGTAAAGAACCAAAAATACGGTAGGGCCGTAAAGGATTTTACGGTACCGTATTTTTCACGGCTACCGTATTATCGAGATCACGGCCGTATTTTGGTGATTTTCCAAACAGAAGGTTTTCGCGAAAATACAGTACCGCCGTAAGAATTTACACGGCCGTATTTTGGGGTGCTTTTGGAACAGAAACCTTAGCCGATTTTACGGCACTGCCGTAAACAAGTTTACGGGCCGTATTTTCCAGATGTCTTCAGAACAGAAAGTTGCCCTGAAATTACGGCACTGCCGTAAACATTTACACGGGCCATATTTTCGAGACGAATTCGACCAGAGAATTCAGCCGATTTTACGGCACTGTCGTAAACCAAATTACGGTGCCGTATGTTTCAGCAATTTCAGAACAGAATGATCGATGGATTTTATGGCAGTGTCGTAAGATATTACACTGTCGTATTTCAATTTTTGAACGTGACTCCCAAGTCAATTTCAACGCTCAATTTTTGCGGAGATGATTGCGGACGATCCAGAAGTTTATATTCGATGCCGTAAGAAGCAAAAGGGGAGCTTTTCACGAGAGGATTACAGAGAGACAAAAGGCCCCAATTCTGATTGACCGTGGAGGGAGAAATCGTGATCCACGCCGCCGTGGAGGGTTTCACCGTCGCGCTCGATTCAGACGACCTCCAGCCGCGATTTTTCTACCGAAGCATTGCCTGGTGAAGGAGACAACGTACCGGAAGTTTCAGATCGAAAAGAGACAAATTGGAGGAGAAATCAAGGGAAGAAGGATCACCACCACTGTTCACGCCTTCTTTTGTAAAATACGGCTATGAAATACTTCACAACCATTCCGTATTTTCTAAAAACTCTTCCTTTTGTTGATTTTTGATTTTCTGAAATTATGGAATATTGTATTTCCTTCGCCATGCTAGCTTAAACTACTCTTGGGACATGGGGGAGTAGTTCACTTGACTTTTAATGATTAGATAACTTCTTTTTCAATATTTCGTTGAGTTTGATTTTAGCATGATGATTTTGCTCATGTGATAATTGTGCTTAGACTCTCTTTAAGTTCATATTATTAATTATGTTCTTAGAATTTTCGCTTGAGACTGAAAGGTAATTGCTTCAGAATTTGGATCCCTAGAATTGCATGTTAGGATCCCTTCCTTAGGTTAGATCCATCTTGATCTTTTCTAGTAAAATAATTGCCATGATTATAACATGAATCCATAGATCGAGTCTATTTGTCAAATGTGGTGATCTTGTGCGAAAGCAAAGATCGGAACGTTGGAGGCCCTTGAGCAAAACTAGTTGCGAGACTCGGATGCATGAAAGTGATCCTTGAGACTCCACTAGAGATTCTAGAGCTCGGATGCACGAAAGTGATCATTGAGTTCATCCTTTGATAATATCTTCTTCATGATGAAATTGAATCAACGAAATCCTTATTCATGTCTAGTCATAAAAGTTTAAGTGAACGAAACCCTAGTCACAGTTTTTCTCTCTGATAATCCCGCTTTTAGTTACCGATTGCTATTCTCACGATCTCGTTTTGCCTAGTTAGTAAGAAATCAACTATTTAGTATTTGACAACGTAGGTCCCTGTGGATTCGATACTTTTTTATTACTTCTTATACCCGTGCACTTGCGGTTTAACAACAAGTTTTTGGTGCCGTTACCAAGGATTAGTCCAAGGTACACGCGTGCCAGATTTGTTGTGTTCCCTTTCGGGCTATCAAGTTTTTGGCGCCGTTGCCGGGGACCTTAGTTTTTATCGATATTAGAGACGTTGAGAGTATTGCGAGACTAGGTTTCATTTATGTTTTATCTTTTTATTCTTTTCTGTTTACTTACATCATTTGATCAGTTTGCTCTTGTGTGCACAGGACATTCATTTCTAATGGCTGATCAAAGATCACTAAGGGACTATGCTGCCCCTAATCCTCAGGGGATACACTTCAGCATTGCTAGACCTATAATTGAGGCCTCCAACTTTGAAATTAATCCTGCCTTTGTGACTATGATCCAGCAGAATCAATTCGGAGGATCATCAATCGAAGATCCTTATTCACATTTATATACCTTTCTTGAATATTGTGATACCATAAGAATTCATGGAATTTCTGATGATGCACTAAAACTGATATTGTTCCCTTTTTCTCTCAGGGATCAAGCACGAACTTGGTTGCATTCTCGTCAACCCAATACTTTCACAGCATGGGATCAATTATCAAAAGCTTTTCTGACGAGATATTTTCCACCAAGCAAGACTTTCCAATTGAGAAATCAAATCATGAACTTCCAACATAAAGAAGGAGAATCTCTTAGTGAAGCATGGGAATGATACAATGAATTGCAAAGGAAGTGTCCTCACCATGGCTTGGAGCGACAGGTCTTAATTGAAACTTTTTATTATGGTTTAATTAATCACACTCACCTCATTATTGATGCTGCTGCAGGGGGAGCCTTGATGAGTAGAACAATTGATGATGCTTTCAAGTTGTTTGAGGAGATGTCCTTGAATCAGAGCCAATGGGCTCCAGATGAAGGAATTTCATATTGTCATCAACATGGTAAGAATGAGAATGAGGATCAGCAAACCCTGACCGAAGAGGTTAGTGAGCACATGTTAGAAAAATTTTTGGCTAGCCAAATCCATTCATTGCAAATTCAAAACACAAAAAAATTCGAAGATCTTGAAGAAATTGTTAGTCATCTTGCTTCTCAAGTAGAATCCTTAGTTACTTGCAGTAAAATTCTAGAAGGACAAATATCTAGATTAAACACTGGGGAACATTGCAATGCCATTATCACTAGAAGTGGGAGACAACTAGGAGAACTTAAGGGAAAAGAGTCTATTAATGATCAGGATGAAGAATTAGAATTAGAAAAGCCTTCTGAACATGAACAAACCCTACATAGTTCAACACCTCAAAAGGGTGGTAATCAAAAAGAGGATGTTCCATGTAAAGAAGACGGATCTAAGACTAATCTACCTCCATCCTTTAGACCATTGATACCTTTTCCCCAAAGGTTAGAACAAGAGAAGTTAGATAAGCAATTTGGGAGATTTCTTGATGTTTTGAAAAAGCTTTACATTAATATACCATTTACTGAAGCTTTATCTCAAATGCCCATATATGCTAAATTTTTGAAAGAAATCCTATCTAACAAAAGAAAGATAGAAAACTATGGTACTGTTTCTTTAACCGAAGAATGTAGTGCTGTTATTCAAAACAGGTTACCACCGAAATTGAATGATGCAGGTAGTTTATCTATCCCATGTTTTATTGGAAATATGGCTTTCGACCGAGCCTTATGTGATCTAGGGGCAAGTGTAGGTCTTATGCCTTTGTCTGTGTGCAGGAAATTGGACATGGGAGCTCCTAAGCCGACTACAATTTCTTTGCAGCTCGCCGATCAATCAGTAAAATATCCAGTAGGTATTCTAGAGGATGTTCCTATACAGGTTGGTAAGTACTTCATACCTGCTGATTTTGTAGTACTTGAAATGGAAGAAGACGCCAAGATTCCTATTATTCTGGGTAGGCCATTCTTAGCCACTGCTGGAGCCCTTATTGATGTAAGGAATGACAAACTTGCTTTAAGAATTGACAATGATAAGATTGAGTTTGATTTGAATAATTCATTGAAAAAACCTGCTTATGCTAGTTCCTGTTGCACTATTCAGTCCATTGATAACACAGTTTATGATGCTAGTTGTTTGTTTGATGATTCTTCTACTGATGTTTCTTTTTTTGATTCCTTGAAAAATTCTTGTGAAAAAATTGATAGTCTTGGTTTTAAGAATGATTTTGATGATTTTGATGATGAGAAACACGATATCTTAGATTGTGCAACTTTTGATAATGAAAGTGAAAAGATCCCTAAAGTTGAGTTGAAAGTTTTACCTAATAACCTTAGATATGAATTTCTTGGTCCTAACTCAACCTACCCTGTGATTGTGGATGCTAAATTAGATGCCAGGGAAACTGATTTACTCCTAAAGGAGCTAAGAATTCATAGAAAGGTAATTAGGTATTCCATTGATGACTTAAAAGGGATTAACCCTTCTTTTTGTATGCACAGGATTCACATGGAGGATGAGCACAAGCCGCATGTAGATTTTCAGAGAAGACTCAACCCATCTATGAAGGAAGTGGTGATGAAGGAAGTACTAAAATTGCTAGATGCAGGTATTATCTACCCTATCTCAGATAGTAAGTGGGTGAGTCATGTACACTGTGTTCCAAAGAAGGGGGGTGTCACTGTAATGAAAAATAAGGATAATGAATTGATACCTGTTAGAAATATCACTAGTTGGCGTATGCGTATTGATTATAGAAAATTAAATATTGCCACTAGGAAGGATCATTTTCCCTTGCCTTTCATTGATCAAATGGTGGAAAGACTTGCCAAGCACTCTCACTTTTGTTTTCTTGATGGGTATTCCAAATTTTTTTTCAGATTCCTATTCATCCTGATGATCAAGATAAAACCACTTTTACATGTCCTTATGGTACTTTTGCTTATAGAAGAATGCCCTTTGGTTTATGCAATGCACCTGCCACTTTTCAAAAATGTATGATGGCGATTTTTTCTGAATTTATTGAAGACTTCATGGATGTTTTTATGGATGATTTCTCTGTCTATGGTTTTTCTTTTGATGACTGCTTAGCTAATCTTTCTAGAGTTTTACAGAGATGCAAAGAGACTAACCTTGTCTTGAATTGGGAAAAATGTCACTTTATGGTTAGACAGGGGATAGTTTTGGGCCATCTCATTTCAGAGAGAGGAATTGAAGTGGACAAGGCCAAGATAGAAGTGATTGAGAAGTTAGCACCTCCCACCACTGTCAAGGAGATTAGGAGCTTTTTGGGACATGCAGGGTTTTACAGGAGATTCATCAAGGACTTCTCTAAACTTGCTAAACCTTTAACTGATTTACTTTGTAAAGACGCC
This sequence comes from Costus lasius, assembly GCA_027563935.2. Classification (NCBI taxonomy): domain Eukaryota; kingdom Viridiplantae; phylum Streptophyta; class Magnoliopsida; order Zingiberales; family Costaceae; genus Costus; species Costus lasius. The sequence goes on along the minus strand of CM050451.1, from coordinate 24,058,002 downwards.
AAATTCTGCTTTGATGAAAAATGTCTGTTTGCTTTTCAGGAGTTAAAGAAAACTTTGGTTTCAACACCCATCATTCAGCCCCCAGATTGGGACTTGCCCTTTGAACTCATGTGTGACGCCAGTGATTATGCAGTGGGAGCAGTCTTGGGACAAAGAAAAGATAAGAAACCTCATGTTATTCACTACGCTAGCAAAACTTTGGATGAGGCACAAAGAAATTACACCACCACTAAGAAGGAATTATTGGCCATAGTATTTGCTTTTGATAAATTTAGGTCTCACTTGATTAACTCCAAAGTGGTAGTGTACACTGACCATGCAGCTGTGAAATACTTAATGCAGAAAAAAGACAGCAAACCACGATTACTCAGATGGATTTTACTTCTATAAGAATTTGATTTAGAGATTAAAGACAAAAAGGGATCAGAAAACCTTGTTGCAGATCATCTCTCAAGAATAATGGCAGACACTGAAAAGAATGATGAAATCAATGATTCTTTCCCTGAAGAACAGCTCTTAACCATTGAACAACTCAAAGCACCCTGGTATGCTGACATAGTGAATTATCTTGTAGCCAATATTTTTCCTCCTGATTTGAGCTACCAAAAAAAGAAAAGATTTTTGGTTGAGGTGAAACACTATTTTTGGGATGAGCCTTATGTGTTTAGAAGATGTGCTGATGGCATTTTTAGAAGATGTGTACCTGAAGAAGAAATTGCAGATATTTTGCTTCAATGCCATGGATCCTCCTATGGTGGTCATGCCGGTACTGAAAAAACTGCTTTTAAGGTGCTACAATCAGGTTTTTATTGGCCCACAATTTTCAAAGATGCTAAAAACTTTGTATCATCCTGTGATAGATGTCAAAAGACTGGGAATATTAACAGAAGACATGAAATGCCACTGTCCAATATTCTTGAAGTTGAGATGTTTGATGTTTGGGGCATTGACTTTATGGGACCTTTCCCATCTTCTGGAGGTAACAAGTACATTCTTGTAGCAGTTGATTATGTCTCAAAATGGGTTGAAGCTCTTGCTTCACCAACCAATGATTCGAGAGTTGTTATTAAACTGTTCAAGAAGATTATCTTTCTACGATATGGAACACCCCGAGTAGTGATCAGTGATGGAGGCTCACATTTCATAGAACATAAGTTTTCAGCCTTACTCAGGAAGTACGGAGTTAATCATAAAGTTGCAACACCCTATCACCCCTAAACAAGTGGATAGGTTGAGATATCAAACAGAGAGATCAAAGGAATTCTGGAGAAAACTATGTCGCGCACTAGAAAAGACTGGGTATTCAAACTTGATGATGCATTGTGGGCTTACAGGACTGCTTTCAAAACACCCATAGGTATGTCCCCCTTTCAATTGATTTATGGAAAATCATGTCACCTTCCCGTAGAGCTCGAGCATAAGACGTTCTGGGTAATCAAGAAGCTGAATTTTGACTTGAAAAATGCAGGTGAAAAACGGAGGTTGCAATTAAATGAGCTAGATGAGATCAGACTCTCTGCATATGAGAATGCAAGAATCTACAAAGAGAGGACTAAGAGATGGCATGATCGACAGATTTTCAAAAAAGACTTCCAACCAGGTGACTTTGTTCTATTATTCAATTCTAGATTTAGACTTTTTCAAGGAAAGCTTAAGTCTCGATGGTCTGGTCCTTTTCAGGTAAAGAAAGCCTATCCCTACGGAGCTGTAGACGTATGGAGCGAGGGAATGGGAGAATTCAAAGTTAATGGTCAAAGATTGAAGCATTATTATCAGGAAGAGCAGATTGGGGAAAAGGAAAGTTTTTACCTTGATAAGCCACGATCAAATCTGAGTGTCGAACGGTCAAGCTAATGACCTTTTAAACTAGCGCTTCTTGGGAGGCAACCCAAGCACTCTTGCTTAGTTTAATCACTTCTATTTTAGTTATTTTTAGAATTAAAATTTCTTTTTTTTAGGGGAATATAATAAAGAGAGAGTTATGAAGAAAGTTGAATCCAACGGTGGCGAAAAATTGAATTTTGTGAGCATCACTTTCCATACTACTTTGCATTCTATTTTCCTCGATCTTTTGAAAAAGAATTGGATGCATACGATCCACTTTCTACCATCTTGTGGTGTGATCCTATTTTTTTTGAAAAAGATTTTCATTGATAAATATCTTCCACGATGCATGATTGAAGATATAGCCCTGTCATGTTAAATTTATTTCTTCAATACATATTTGTCTATTGAGATATGATATTGATTGATGCATAAAATTTTGGGTAGATATATTATTTGAAGAGTAAGATTTAAAGGTGAAACTTCTCTTTTGAATAAAATGAGTATATTAGTATGATTTGAGAATTTAGATCAATTGATCAACCTAGTTGAGGCTTAGTCTATTTTTGCTATTTGTTGGGAAAGAAGAATCCAAGATCCATAAAACTAGTGAGAGACTCCCCTACTTGGCACTATGTAAAATTGATAGTGATACCTAAGAACATGGGTTGAAGTCTATACATGAAAAATAATGAGAAAGAAAAAGAATAAGACTCCTCTGCTTGGCACTGTGTAAAATTGACAGTGGTACCGAAAAAAGAGTTGAAGTCAAAAATAAAAAGTATGTGTCTATGTGGGTACATGCCATCTTTACAAAAACAAACAAAATGCATAAAAAAAAAAACTATGTGTGGAAAAAGATCTTGGAGACCTAATTCCTGTAAACAAAAGCCATGATAGATTTAAATTGATACTCGGTGAAATCATGAGATTGAAATTTCTATTTATCATACGGTTGCAAAATTTTATTTTATTGAGTTGTGAATCTAGAAAATTTAGTTCTGAGGATGATATGTTTACTTGAAATTTTATAAATCAATTAATAGAATTTTTCATTGACAAGTTGTATTTTAGAAATTTATTTGAGCATGAAAAGGTTATTCTTTAAATTTGAAATCAAAATTTGATTTTTGCTTGAGGACAAGCAAGGTTTGAGCCTTATGTGTTTGATGACACCAAATATGTAGTATATTTTGCATCATTTTAGATACCTTTTCAAGCTAAATTGAGGATCTTTTACTTGTTTCCATGCTAAACCCATCAAATATTGCAAAGTCTACTTCTATTTTGGTTTTTTCATGTTTTTCAGGCAAAAAGACGCTATTTTAGGCGTTTTCAAGCAAAATCAAATACATGGAAGAGTTCTCATCATCAAGAAGAAGGCACCCAAGAAATTTTACGCAAATCGAGGCAAAGAACCAAAAATACAGTAGGGCCGTAAAGGATTTTACGGTACCATATTTTTCACGGCTACCGTATTATCGAGATCATGGCCGTATTTTGGTGATTTTCCAAACAGAAGGTTTTCGTGAAAATACGGTACCGCCGTAAGAATTTACACGGCCATATTTTGGGGCGCTTTCGGAACAGAAACCTTAACCGATTTTACGGCACTGCCGTAAACCAGTTTACGGGCCGTATTTTCCAGATGTCTTCAGAACAAAAAGTTGCCCTGAAATTACGGCACTACCGTAGACATTTACACGGGCCGTCTTTTCTAGACGAATTCGACCAAAGAGTTCAGCCGATTTTATGGCACTGCTGTAAACCAAATTACGGTGCCGTATGTTTCAGCAATTTTAGAACATAATGATCGATGGATTTTACGGTAGTGTCGTAAGATATTAAACTGCCGTATTTCAGTTTTTGAATGCGACTCCTAGGTCAATTTCAACGCCCGATTTTTGCGGAGATGATTGCGGACAATCTAGAAGTTTATATTTGATGCCGTAAGAAGCAAAAGGGAAGCTTTTCACGAGAGGATTACAGAGAGACAAAAGGCCCCAATTTTGATTGACCGTGGAGGGAGAAATCGCGATCCACGCCGCCGTGGAGGGTTTCACCGTCGCGCTCGATTCAGAAGACCTCCGGCCGCAATTTTTCTACCGAAGCATCGCCTGGTGAAGGAGACAATGTACCGGAAGTTTAAGATCAAAAAGAGACAAATTGGAGGAGAAATTAAGGGAAGAAGGATCGCCACCACTATTCACGCCTTCTTTTGTAAAATATGGCTGTGAAATACTTCACAGTCGTGCCGTATTTTCTAAAAACTCTTCCTTTTGTTGATTTCTGATTTTCTAAAATTATGGAATATTGTATTTCCTTCGCCATGCTAGCTTAAACTACTCTTCGGACATGGGGGAGTAGTTCACTTGACTTTTAATGATTAGATAACTTCTTTTTCAATATTTCGTTGAGTTTGATTTTAGCATGATGATTTTGCTCATGTGATAATTATGCTTAGACTCTCTTTAAGTTCATATTATTAATTATGTTCTTAGAATTTTCGCTTGAGACTGAAAGGTAATTCCTTGAGAATTTGGATCCCTAGAATTGCATGTTAGGATCCCTTCCTTAGGTTAGATCCATCTTGATCTTTTCTAGTAAAATAATTGCCATAATTATAACATGAATCCATAGATCGAGTCTATTTGTCAAACGTGGAGATCTTGTGCGAAAGCAAAGATTGGAATGTTGGAGGTCCTTGAGCAAAACTAGTTGCGAGACTCGGATGCACGAAAGTGATCCTTGAGACTCCACTAGAGATTCTAGAGCTCGGATGCACGAAAGTGATCCTTGAGTTCATCCTTTGATAATATCTTCTTCATGATGAAATTGAATCAACGAAATCCTTATTCATGTCTAGTCATAAAAGTTTAAGTGAACGAAACCCTAGTCACAGCTTTTCTCTCTGATAATCCCGCTTTTAGTTACCGATTGCTATTCTCACGATCTCGTTTTGCCTAGTTAGTAAGAAATCAACTATTTAGTATTCGACAACGTAGGTCCCTGTGGATTCGATACCTTTTTATTACTTCGTATACCCGTGCACTTGCGGTTTAACAACAAGTTTTTGGTGCGTTACCAAGGATTAGTCCAAGGTACACACGTGCCAGATTTGTTGTGTTCCCTTTCGGGCTATCAGCTTTCCTACTGATGGGACGAGACTCACACCACCCGAATTTAAAGCATGCAACTTATGGGCTGACTTGACCGGTTTTCGACCTTTTGACACTAGGACAGCTAGGGCCACCTGCGGGAGGAACCCTGTGGTGAAATATGTGCACCGTGTCTTGGCACATACTATTGTCGGTCGAGGGGAGTCTGATGGTCTAGTTCGAGCATCTGAGCTTCAGTTTCTATGTGCAATGCTGCATGGAGTTCGCCTCAACACTGCCTTTCATTTTGCCAAGCAACTCCAGAAGGTGTCGAGGGCGCCGAAGGGTGCCATTGCTCTCGGGGGACTTCTGACCCCACTGGCTTTCGCAGTACGGATCCATCCCTACCAGATGGAACAAGCCCGGGGCAATAGCCGACTCGATCTTGATTCCTGCATCTCGATGCGGATGATAGTGAAAGAAGGAGAATTCTATAGTCTAGTCTTCCCTGGGAGTGATGTCAAGCTACCATGCCAAATCCTGCGCGCACCACAGTCCGCGAGCAGCAAAACTGGAGAGTTGAGGCAGTCGAGGATCAGGATGTGCCTCTTGCGACTGAGCCTCCACCCCCTTCGCAGCGACCTTCTACCCAGCTCGACCGCATTGAGACTATGATCCGGTTTGTCCGCGACGCCCAGCAAGAGACCCACCTGTCTGTCGATGCGGGCAATGACCGGATTCAACATCTCGAGACTGAAGTTGAGCGCTAAGGACGAGTACAGTCCTCTATTTTAGAGTTTGTGCATGACCTTCAGGCGAGGCTGCGTCGACGTTGGGGATGAGCTTCTTTGGTTTCACCCGCCACTTGGTCAGCTTTCTGTTTTTCCAGTAGTTTTTTTTATTCTAGTTGTTTGTTTTCTTTAGTCACTTCTTGGTAGTTTTAAGTTTGTTGCCTTTATTTCTTGTATGCTTTGTTATTTTGTGGTATCGACATCTTTAGTGTCTTGCCGAAACCCTACTTTTTTTATGCTATTTGCTTTGTCTTCTAGTATTGCATTGTTCTATGACTACTTGATTGCTTGGGATGGGAATCTTGACTTTTATCTGCCAATGGTCTATAATGGTTATGGTTTGCACGTATAATTCTTTGGTTTACTGTAGTTGATTGATGTAATTAACCCGATTCATTATTGGTAGAATCCTGAAGAGTATGCTTGTTACTTTACCTTAGCCTTGATATGCATCTCATGTGTAGAAAGTGATTGTATCTGGTTTCTATCTCTACTTTATTTGTGCACTTTGTCATGGGGGTTAGAAATAATAATGGTGGTATCGAAGTGTTCTTGTACACTGCACATTGTATATCCACTTGGCACTATTCTTTGCATCACAATGAAAAAAAAAGGGGTTAGTGGTACCTAAGTTCCAAGTCAATCATGCTTGGCACTGACCCCATGGTTTTCATCAATGATAGTGGTACCAAAGTGGTACCGAAGCAAAGCTTGACACTTGGCACTATCATGTTCCTAACAAAAAAAAAGGCACCACATAGGGACTATGTGGTACTGATGCTTTTCTCCCATGACTTAGTACACAGTGTTATGCTTTTTGAAAGCTTGATCAATCATATCATTGCTGTGAGATGCACTATAAAGGTTTTTGGTAATGTAACTTTGCATGCTCTATAGATTGTATCCATGATAATTAGTTTAATTTGCTTTCCATACTGCATTATAACCTGAAGACCTATTGTGTTTAACCAATAACCTTATTAGACCTAGATGAGCTATTTGAGATTCTCTATTCCATGTCAACATTGTATTCTAGACAATTCAATTGCTTGAGGACAAGCAAAACTTTAAGTCCGATGTATTTGATGACATGCAAAAATATGATATTTCGTAACTTAACTCTATTATTATTTTGGAATAAAATGCATGCTTTGTCTCATTTATGCACTCAAATGCTTCATATTCTTCAGAGTCTTCACTTTTCCCTTGTTTTATGAAAATGTAGGTTTTTGGCCTCAAAATTGATGGGATTTGGAGAATCTGAATGTATGGGATGATTTCTCATGATGAGACGAAGCTACGCGCTAAATTTCAACCCAATCGGAGCTTTCTACATCATGCACGGTCGTGGGTGTGTACCCATGCACGGCCGTGCATGATCTGACTATCCAGGCTTCACCGAGCTGTACACGGACATGGCCATGCATCCATGCACAGCCGTGAATCATAAGTTATCCAGCAACCGAGCCGTGCACGGGCGCACCCGTGCACCGATACACGGCTGTGCATCGTCTCGCGCAGCTTCGATAGGTGCTCGGTATTTCGGCCATAACTTTTTATCAAGCGGTTGCAGAGAACGAGTGCGAACGGAGAAAACTTAGGGTTTTCGGGTGATTTTTAGGCGACAACACTGTTCCGGCTTGATTTCTTCGTCGTTCCGGCGTGGATCTTGGTGCTGGACCTTCTTTCATCAAGGATCTACCCTTCCCTTTGGTTTGATTTAATCATTGTGAGAGATTTCATGTATTTAACGATGAATCTTGTAGCGTAAACTCACCTTTCGGGGTTTGGGCGTAGCCCACTATATGAATGTTGAATACTATGGTTTGATCTATATATTTCTTTACTTATCTTTGTTCTTATTCATGTCTAGGATGTTTTATTTCGTGTTTATGTACTGGCCATATGTATGCATGTCTTAGACACTGTGGAAGGACTGAGAGGTGAACCACAGTCGTCGAAACCCCTTAGACTGGACTGGTGATTTCGTTTAGCGAGAGCACTCGAAATCACCCGAGGAACCCTAATCCTTCACAGATCCCATTGGATCCGGCTTAACCCGGTAAGCCACAAGAGTAGAAGACTTAGGTTAAAGCGGATACCAGACCGTGTCCTAAGAGGGAGCGCATCTGTACCCTAGGAAGGATTACCTTGAGAACTTAGATAAAGCTTGATCAGAACATCAAACTCTATTAATTCTGCATACTTCAGTGTGGTGAAACCTAAAACCCCGAATATCTTTCATAGTTTTAAAACCCCGTTTGCTTTGCTCTTTGTTCTGTTTGCTTTCAATCCGCTTTAGTTTAATTAATTGCACTAGAATTTTAACCATTTCCCCCTTAATTGTTAACCTAGCTACGAGTTAACTGATCAGTTAGTACTTGACCCTAGTCCCTGTGGGTTTGATCTTATTTATTACGCGATGGACCGTGCACTTGCAGTAGCAGCCTATCTAGGCCCTATCAGCCACCCCTACCTAGAGAAGAAGGAATAATCTCAGCTGACCATCTCAAGCTCAAAATCTGGTTTGGGAAATATTCAATTTGGTTTTCTAGACATTATAGATAAAAGGTTTGGAATGTATGAGCATATCTTGATGTGTACTTGTGCGATGATCGTGAATAGTGTAGCTTAAACTTATATCAAGATTTAGGGGAAACCCATTGATAGTTTTGTGTATGGAATGATCAATTCTTACTATTGAATCCTTTCTAAATTTATTTAAGCCATTTTTTACTCATTGTTTGTATAGCTTGAAAGGGTTATGCTTGATCTTAGATGTGACGAATAGGACCGAAAGGCTATTCGTCGTGGTGGAACCAATTGGGTTAAACTGATAAACCGAGCCATGAAAGTAGGGGAGGTTCCTCGGAGGGAGTTATATTCGTCAGGTGTGCATTGAGTTCGTCTTGGAGTAGCAAGCCATGAAAGTAGGAGGTTGATCCAAGCGAATACTGATGCATTGTATTTTGGTAGTGTTTTCTGATATCATTTTATCTTCATACTTTGGTGCTTTTATGTAATATTCAGGCTTATTTACTTGCTTTGTTCGGAATCTTCACTTTTCCTTATCTTTTTGTAATTTCAAGTAAAATCACTTATTTCTAGAGGTTATTTGAAGATTTTAAAGTCATAGAGTGGTTTCTGATGAAGAGACAAAACTACACGACAAATTTAGGATCAATCAGAGCTTTATTTGAAAATCACGGCCAGCCCAAGATTTTGGTGTTCATCCGTGATCCGCAAAAGGGTCCCAAAATCCATAGTATACATCACAATCAGCCCAGGATTTCAATCTTTTGGCATGATTCCATTGAAAACATTTTCTAGAAATGAACAGTATGCTTCATGGTCTGCCCATGATTTCGGTGTTCACCCGTGATTGCTGTTGCCTATTGACATTCTTTATGTTTTTCACTCGATTGAGAGCTCTAAAAAAATTAGAAAAATCAGCAAAAATATGTTTTAGAAAGCTAAGAGGATGGCGAAGAGTTTGGACATAAAATCCCTCTTGTTCATGACGTTCTGGGGGAGCAATCGATAGACGAACTCAAAGGGGCAAAAAGACTGATGACAAGGGCTTCCGGAGAGGATTTTGGGGCAATTTCGCGACGGATCTTCACGAAACCAGGAGAAAACATTTGCATCATCTTCCCCTACCTCTCCTTAGTCTTTGTTTCTAGTTTTCTTTGTTGATTTGAGAGATCTATACCGAATTTCATGGCTGTACTAGCTTAAACCTTTATTCGGGGGTCGGATGAAGTCCTTTGACTTGATCTACTGTATGAACTAATTTATTCTGATGTTTATGAGTTATTTCTATGCATATTTTATCTAGTTGTGTTATTTTCATAATCTTACCTGATTAAGTAATTTTGTGTTTTAGACGACACAATTCTGACTGCAAGGAGAATCGTATTGTCGGATCCACTAGATAGAACTTTTGAACCTCTATCAAGAAAGTAGTTAGGGTTCAATCGAGGGCAACATAGTTTTTCATAGAACTTAATGAATTTGCTTAAATCGATAAGCCATGAAAATAGGAGATCGATTTAAGTAAACACCGGGTTGTACAAACTGCAACGGGGCAACCTATACTTTAGGATAAACTCCTTATGAAATATGAATAACTCATGTATCAGTTAAGTGGGGACTATGCAATAATGCAAATCTATACAATAATATAGATATAGCAAAAACATAATAATGACAAATGCATAGATGAAATTATTCTCTAGGGTTATTATAATACAAATCTAAACAATAATATAGATATAGTAAAAACATAATAATGACAAATGTCTTAACGTAGAAAGTGTGAATGTGGTTTTTATTACATTCAGGACCACTGTAATATCGGTCCTTATAGCATATACACCAACCGAGATATTAGTACCGGTGGAGCCTCACCAATTTGTTTCCTGTTATATTAGGCCATCAAGTCATCTTCATGGCCTTGACCCATTGTAGTAGACTTGAGATGCGTCAGGCTTTGCCTCTGCGTCATTACCTCATATCCGCCAAAGGTCGCCATTGTTGTCCGTTCGTTGGTGCTCAAGCGGTCGCACGTGCTGCTACAACACAGATTGCGCGAGTGTCACTTCCTCAGATGTAGCTTCAAGAAGATAAACAATGTCGCATTGCTAGGTCGGGTGCTGTTGCAACTGAATTCAATGATTCAGATCTAATTTATCCAAGTGAACTGGTTTGGCTCTATGAACTATAGATCAAAATTGATTCAACCTAGTTACGAACCAGTTTTCCGAACGTGGTAATTGTTTAATTGAAGTTGCCTATTACTATTCTAATTCAGATCTGATTAGCTACTGTGTGGATTGGTCTCATATCTTATTGGGCGAGTGTCACTTCCTGAGATGTAGCAAACTAGTGTTCGAGCAATTTGGGCATCGTCAGACTTAATTTTTTGTGTAGAATTCAATTGTGAATTATATTTTGCATCATAATTAGCCATTATTTGAGTATTAAGTATAAATTAAGTATGTCCTAATATAATACCCCAAATTTTGGATTTTCTATTAGAAAATATTTTTAGAATATAAGAAATAATTTTCTAGAATTTAGGAGATTGTTAGGGAATTTTCCTGATTTTACAGGCATTATAATTAATTAATTAATTAACTAAAAGTTAAAAAATTTAAAACAAAAATTAATTAAATTTGTACAAGCAGCTACAAAGGCTCAAACCAACGATACGTAATGTGAGAGCGGTTTGACCGAACCATTGAGCAAGTGCAACAATTGAAATGAATCATTGTGAAATCATTTTTATTTTAGCTTGCGCTACTGCAATGTGGACGAACCCGACCTTTGTGGTGAGTCTTTCGGCGATTGGGTCAACAGCACTTGCGAGGCTTTTTGGGGTGATTCAAAGTGTTTAAAAGGGGGGAGCGTTGCTTCTCCTCACCCCTTTGGAAAACCATATCTCCAAAGAGATCATGAATCATGGGGTGCTAGTGTCAATGTCGTGGTCGCTTTGTCCTTGAAGAAGCCACTTACATGATTCTTTGTGTCAGAAGCATCATTTTAGCATGAAATCAAGGTAAATATCCTTTCCACAAAGTTTTAGCATTTTCTACTAGTGTTGGAGTCGATTTAGATATCGATGGTGGCGGGACGACTGTTAATTCGCATTGACTTGCGTCACGCTTCTCGAGTCTGTGTCAAAAGCTTGTTGCGAAGCTTCTAGTTATGACTGTTCATCGCCAATAGTTGTTTGGCAAAATTTGAGGAACATCAATGCACCCTGGAGGGCTCGCCAGAGCAGCCATGGATCTCGGTCTGGTGGCCCAGTGCGATGGTGCTCAAGCGATGCGGTAGAGCGGTTTGAGTTGGTTTGAGTCAGGTTTACTCAGGATTGGGCGTGGTTTATTCTCAATAAATCATGTTCAATTGTGGGGGCTCAGTCAGAAATTCATTCGAACCAATTTAACAGATCAAGTGATTTAATTTTAGATTTGACTTGACTCGATTTTGGTTCAATCTCAGTTGGTTCAGGTATGAATTAGAAAAAAAAATTATCTATCTAATAGCACTAATATTAGTTTGTAATAATTTATAGGTTTTGTATAATTTTATGTTTAAATCTTGGCTTTGGTTGGTTCAGGGTTATTATGATCGGTTCATCACAATTCTGTTCAGTTTAATGAGTTTTTGGTTTGATTCAACTGCACCAATATTGGTTTCCTAAGTTTTAAGATATGTGTCATCATGTTATTAACTTAAATTGCATGTTAGACATCGATTTATTGATGTTTATGCGTAGATTGATCAATTTTATTGTTTGACTTTGATTGATTGACACTCAGAATAATGAAACTATTTGATATTTAATAAGACAAGACCTCAAACTACATTTATATTTTGATATGGTTTGTTGTTCCTTGTTCCAATTGATTCAATTAGTATAAAATCTTATGCATGGCAGTTATATCAATCATGATGCACAATTTTATTATACTCACATGTTACTATGATTGAGTATATAAAATTTTATAGTATCCTATGGCAAAAAAAAAAAAAAAATTATAGTGTCCACATTGCAGATGGTTTAGGGTCCCTTGTTTATAACATGCAATGTGACTCATGACACATGGTTGCGCTTGTATTCACCACATGTTTCACCACCCTATAGTCCATTTTGGGGTGATGAACCCTAGTACTAGGTGTAATGTGCTCATACCTATGTACATGTTTAATATAAGTTGGTAATCTATTGATCTATGTTTATAGTTTACGGTTTATGATTTATGATTTACGGTTATAGTTTATGGCTTACAGTCACAACTTATTATTTATAGTTCATTGTTACAACTTTTGGTTATAGTTTACAATTATAGCTTATGATTATAGTTTATAGTTTGGTTGATCCAATTTTAGTTTAGAGTTTTGTTTTAGTTCTATTGGTATGCTCATTTATTTATCTATACTTGGTATCTATTATTGATATATTATTCATTCTTCACACATTTTGTTCCTTCACCTGTTCATGCCCACTAGTTATTATCTAGTTATGGTATCTTAGTTCAGTTATTATATTATTATCATATTATTAATTTTCCTTCCTTTGAATTTAATGGACTATCCTTTCTTTTTGGGAAAGGCTTAGTCAGCAATATATATTAAGATTTGTTGATGTTTCAAGTATTAATTTGGACTAACACAATCAAGGTAAAGATAATAATATATATTATGATTGATTAATCTTGTTAGATGTCGGCTATGCATTTGAAAGTTTGATATATTAGTGGAGATATGTATTGATGTAAAATTTAATTGTATACAATGGAATTTTTTGTTAGTAAATTTCTTGGACTTATGTAATACATAGATTTATTTTATTTATTGATAGAATATTTATCATAAAAGGTTGTTATAGTTTGATGTACTCTCAAAAGTGTAACTAAAATCTGATCCCTTCTCTTATAGCAGTACATGTTCTCTTTCAGTATTTTGACATTTGTAATAGTATGTATTTATATATATGTACATACGCAAAGTATATTCTCTTATAATCCATAATTCAACCAAAATTATGCTAATTTTATCTTATTTAATTAAATTATTTGCTGTGAGAAGATTTTCTCTTTGTTTTTTTTTTTTCATAATTTAGATACTTTCATGTGAATGTGTACATGATGAGTAACAAAAATAGTACAAACTAGCATCAAAATTTGGATTGGACGCACATATATAAATATAAAATATGCTACAAGCTATTAAAACTAATTGTTGGATAAGCATAGTCCTTGAGCTCCTCCGATACCTCAAATTTCAAGTCACAGTTTTCCTCTGATCTCTAATCACTACAGCAGCGACACCGCCTTGCATGCTTGCGCCGGCGGCTGCGTTCTCGACTAAGAATACAGGAACACGTCTGCTGCTGATACAGCCACGACGGGCTGCTGGTTCACGGCATGCATCGAGGTCCACGGCGGCAATCCTTGAAGAGCCGTCATGGTCTGCACAAGGCAGCAGTTACCAGAAGCGGATTCGCCGCCGCCGCCACTGTCGATGCTGAAGGCGTGCGCGCAGCAGAGGAACTCGTCGAGCAACTGCAGCGTCGCGACGAGCTCCGCGGCCTGAGCCCTGAGGACGGAGTTCTCCGCTTCCACCCACGCGTACTGCTGCGCGATGACGCTTAGGGCGGCAAGGATCCGGCTGTTGTCCGCCCGCAGCTGGCTCGCCTGCGCCGCCAGTTGGTCCAAGTGATTCTGCTTCCTCATCCGGGAGCGGCGGGCCGACTCCCGGTTCGACTGCATTCGCTTCAGCTTCCTCTGCTTCATCAGGGCCCTCAGGTCTTGCTCCGACGACTGCGAATTCCCGATCATGCTCGAACCAGCAGGAGACGCCATGGGAAGGCGGCTGGCTTATTTCTTGTTTTTTTACCCGCAACCACCAAGCTTAATTTATCAGATTAATGGCTGGTTTTCGCACACACGATACTGAGCAGTGGATTGATTATACACCAGGACCGCGATTATTATTAGCAATATCTATGTATATACAGCGAGATTAATTATATATTGATAGAAAACTAAATAGATGGATGCTGTGATCTGGAAAGGAAGAGAGATAGTTCATGAGAAAACGTAGAACCAGTAAAGAAACACGACGGAGAAGGATTGAACCAAATGCGTCCTGCGCCGGAGTGTGGAATTTATCATAAACCCCGAGAGGAGGATCTCACTTAGAACCGGCGACATGTATCAGAAACATCAAGAGCAACCTGTGCTGCATGTGACAAACCTAGAAAACTCAAGATGAAATCAAGAGCTAGAGCAGACGGTGACAAGGAGGGAGAGCTTGAGCTTGACGAGAGGAAGGAGGAGCAGAAAGAAACCCCAAATATTTAAGAAGACGGACACGGAAAAAGGGAAGGGGAGGAAAGAGGAAGGGGGAACGGAGAGAAGAGAAAGGTGGGGGATGTCCGACAGAGTGACATTTATAGAAAGAAAATTGGGGGAAGGGGATTTCTAATTTCTTTGCAAGAAAACAAGGAAAGTGGTGAAAGAGGTTTCAGAGGGAGGGGTGTGATGAGACATGTGGGGGTGGCTGGAATCCAATTCCAGCTGGCCATGCAGCAGGCAGCCTCACAGGGCAATAAATCAATTTCCCATTTCTCTCTTTTATTTTAATTCTCTTTGTTAATTTTATTTTTATTTTTTACACTCAGTGTCGTGGGCATCTATTTTATCATAGGATAAATTAATTTAAAAGAAAAGGACACCATCGTCACGTGAGCAGCGTGAGAGAGAGAGAGAGTGAGAGAGAAACAAGGGGGCGGAGCTACACTACATTTCTTTTATTCGGTGAGCGGTAACCACAAAATCCCATGGTTTTATTCTTTTATTTTATTTTATTCCATTCCCTATGCGTGGGACCGACCCGACCAACTGACATCGATGTAATTCTACCCGGCTCTCGTCACACTCTCCTCCGTGCATCTGTGCCTCAGATCAAAACAACTGCAAATTCCTGATTCCAACTCAAAATGATATTTATGCGTGTCAGTATTATTTAAATTATTTAGAATCTTTCGTAACCTTTATTATCCATGTGGGACTAAACTGTCTCCACAACTATTAGTACTATTTTGTTATGATCCTATTTAATTGAAAATTTTCAGTCATTAACCTAATAAGCTTACAATAATGTATCCTAATTTAAAATATTAAAATATTGAAAATGTAAATTAATAATAATAAGCAAAATTTAAAAAAATTAAAGTATTTTTAATATTAGGACTTGAACACTCTCAAATGCTTAATGTTTTTTTTTTTAAAAAAAAATCCTAAGGAAAATTTGTAGACTCATAGGAATTTAGGTATTAATAATAGAATAGAGCTACTTTTCATGGTTTAGAAATAATTGATGTGTAAAACGTATATATTCTCCCACTTAATGTTGTCTATTCTATTAATTATATTCAGGGCAAGTGCTGCACATTATATATTCCTATCGAATAATATCTTCTCTTGTACTATTTCGATCAATGCGAGCATTAGATACCCGTAATAAAACCCTATTTAATTTGCACTTTTGGAACAAGTTGATCGGTGCTTCAATTATATAAATACATTTTAATTGTTCGTATATCAAATCTATTTATCTACATATCATGTTAATTAGTGAATGAATTCAAGTATCATCGCTATATTCCTTTTTTCAATCTTTAAAATACCAAAATTAATCAGGTATTGCATAAAGACGTATATGCATAGGGTTATTATCATTATACGATGCACATACAAAATAGCGTATGCATTCCATGTAAAATTTTTTATTTTGTGCCCTATAAAATTCATACTTGGCATTCAAAATTAAGAGCACATATAAAGATTTTGGATTTTATGATTTCTACTATTAAATAGAAAGTTACTTACTTTTATCCATGATGAATAATTAATCTTTAATTTTGCTCTTAATTTGATGATAATTTGAGAAAGTCTTTTTTAGCAGAGAGACAAGGGGCTGGTTCTCTTCCTTTTCTACCTATTATAAGTGACTATTTCAATCATATGCCTACTTGTAATTTTAATAGACATGAAGACATTTCTTACATTAAATGCATGTGCCTCCTAATGGAGCTACCACTGAATCAATCTAGGACTTATAGAACAATGCAGAATATGAATAAGAGCACATGAAAGTGCAACTTTCATATGTAAGCCTATTTTCTTTTGAGAAAAAAAAATATTTATAAAGGGACCTACGTAAATCTTTTCTAAAGGCCTATGTTTTAGTTATTAAATTAAACATAATTGAATATAAAAATTTTACTTGATCAGTGGGACTCATCCCAAGACTTTGATATTAATAGTAAGAGTTACTCCTATTTTATTGATTAGATGATGTAATCTTATTATAAAATAACTTGACTGGGCCAAAATCAAGGCTTGGCCCAAACTATAGGTGGTTTATCTAATTGACAAAGTCATGTGAGCTACATGATACTTGGGGGTACTAGGATTAACATATGCTACAACTACAGTGTTGTATAACTAACCTAAGCTTGATAGTTGTTGTACTCCTAGAACTTAGTTAAGTTTTGACGCACACCGAGCTCAATAGATAGCAAAAGTCTCCAATCACTTGGGTGTGGAGGGCTCGAGGTTTTAATATCACTGAGGTTAACACGAGTCTATAAGGCAAGGGTCAAGCTAGCAGCATCGAGTGCAAGGTGCGCATGGACATACAGGGGTTCAACCAAGAACCTAGAGTTAGTGCATGCATATGCGATGCACATGCGAGGAAGGTTTACTCGGTTCCAACTTGGCACATTTGAGTTGGTGAATTTGCTAGGTATGCACCAATTGCTCTAAGTTGACATGTATGTATTTCAATTTGAAGGAAACGCTACCGGGGGCAAATTAAGGTGTCGACCCTAAGTTGACTTGACAACTTGGACAAGCCTAGGGTCCATATCTAATATGCCCCAATGGAAGCATCAAGTTGATCAATGGTTTGATGGTCTCTGTGTGGATGTGGACAATTGCCTAGAGACCAAATCAGGCAACGATGCTTGTGATCTAGGTCTAGCATTGCTTGTTCATGGGTGGGGATTTCTAGGGCAAGGTGGTGGCTATAAGCTTCAAAGCTTGTTTAGGAATCGTCTAGCGAAGGCAACCCCTCTTCTCGACAAACCTTGTCAACGAAAAGAGTAGACTGTGGACTCATCAGCAAGGAAAGAGTAGGATGACAATGCCCAGAGGTAAGGGGAAGACTAGGGGTGAGCATAATTTGGTATTTACCAAATTTACCAATCGCTAAATCTGTTCAGTAAATTTAGTTTCGATTTTCGATACGGTAATTTTTTCTGTTATACGGTAATCGGTTTTGGTATCGGTTAATATATTGGGCCTCTCACCCTCTCGACAATCCAACCTAGCTCATGTTAACAATTTTTGCCATTTTCCAACCCAACCCAGCCCAATCTAACAATTTTTTGCATTCTTTCAATAGGTTAATTGTGTAATATTTATTGTAATCGATAAATTGGTAATTTACCGATTTTACCAATTGGTAATTTACCGATCAGTAAATAACAGGTTTGGTATCAATTTCGATAATGGTATTTTCGGTTTCGGTAAGTTAGTAAATGCTTATTCGGTTTTTGGTATTTGATTTTTACTGAATGCTCAGCCCTAGGGAAGACTCATCTTCTTCAGCACCGAGGCCAAACATGGGAGTGAGGCGGATCCTTCCATCTTCGGTTACACATACGAGCGGCTTCCACTAGGATTTAACAACATATGATATCCACTAGCTCAACTAGGGTTCATTCCTGATGGATCTTAGCATATGATATTATATATATATATATATATATATATTAAAAAAATGCTTTATGTACCCAAGATCAATACTTTGACAACCTACTCAACAAAAATTATGCATTTTATTTTACATCATCACTTAGGAGGCAACAACAACTCAAATAATAATTGTAAATTTCATCTTAATAATCAAAGTCTTTTTATCTCATAAAACTCATACATCATATTACAAAACCATAATATTTTTCGTATCATCACATACAAGTCATGATTATGTTTAATCTTATCTTACAAGCACAAAATAACTTAATACAGTAGTTTTAAAATTTTACATGATCAAAATATAAAACTTAAACTCATTAGCATCATTTTAATCTTCGACAAAGCTTGTAGCACAAAACTAACCTATAAAAAGGTTAGAATGCAAAGATTGAGCAAGGATGCTCAACATGTAATTTAGATACCAAATCATGAGATATGTCATACTAATTTATTAGAATTTATGTCATGTTTTTTATGAAAATAAATTATAACATATCTTTTGAAGCATTAAATCCTCTAATTGGTTCCATATGTAAATAAGATAGCAACATGATAGTTAAACAAAAAGCATTAGGAACATATAAAAAAATCAATCCAAAATGACATATCATTCAAATTGCATAGTGTTAAATAACACATAAAATAGATCTTCCAGGTCTACAAGCATAATCCACCCTCATCAAGTTGACATCGAATATTTGCTAGTTGGAGCTATCATGGCTCCTCAAATGAGATAGCGAGATTCAAGAGGTGACCCCTATTATTTCTAATGTGACACTTTGTTCTATGTAGTACTTTGCTCCATAACTATCCCCCTTTTCCTATTTCAGGCACATAGTCTTTTCCCTTTTGAGCTCATAAAGTTATTCCCAATAGCTTCCATTACATTACTAAATGAAGCATACTCTCATTCATGATGAAATGAGTTCATTGAGACGTGTAATAAACCCTCAAGGAGATGAATCATAAAGTTTAACATAAGACAAGTGCTGATATGTTCACTTTCAAATGTAAGGTAAGGGACATATGTATCAATAGAATTCAATTAGAAGACTATTTGAACAAGGTACACATGTGATACCCATGCTTTAATATCACTATTATCATTTAGTGATAGAATCAAAGTTGCTTTGAAAAGTAAAACAAGTGGTGCCATAATGCATAAAGCCTAAACCTACTAAGTTATTTTGTTTGTATGGACTCTTGAAGTTAAATTGTAGCTAAGTGTGATACTCAAGGTTCCTTTTATAATGGTATTGCACCTATAACTAAAGATTCATACTAGGACTCATAGGGAATAATGTGAAAAGAAAGGGGCAAAAAGGTAATTTAACCATATAGAGAACATATGATAAGCTAATAGGGAATTTGTTATTAGTTGCTGAGGTAGAGCAAATAACATAACGAAAGTATTCATTCATAGCTGATGGGAGAAGAGCTAAACCACCTTATGATTTCATGAAGAGGGAATGAATAGAGTGTTGCCACCTCATGGCTTACATGAGAAGACAAGCACCAAGTGTTGCCACCTAATGGCTTGCATGAGAAGACAAACACCTTGACACCTCATGCTAGAGGCTTTCAATTAGGGAAAAATTAGAGAAAAATGAGGGTTTCCATGAGAATGTGTCGTTTGGCTTGAGGGAGAGAGAAGTGGATGTTTTCAAGGGGAAAAGAAGAGGAGAAAAGGAAGAAAAAGTCCACTAAGGCAAGTTTCTACCCTTTGCCCTACATTTGTGCTTTTAAAATTATGATAATTTTTGTAAAACGTGTGATTATGATTCATGGATCTATACTTTACTGAGATAAAAGGAATTTTAGGAGAATTTACCATCATATTGTAGAGTGTTTCAAGAGCAAGTAAGTATGGTCTTGTGACCCATGCAAATATGACCTTGTGGTGGTTTTTGTGATGTAACTTTGTCTACATAAATGATCTTTCATTGAAACTTGATTTGTGTAAAAGGAGACTTGAAGATCTTTCCAACGCCTCCAATATTGCGTATACTTCATTTGATTTAGGATATCAAGTATGTAGCAACATACAGGATCTCATTGCTGTAATACCAGACTGACCTACTTGTGGTATTTTACTTATAACGTTTGATTGACAACTCGGTTTTGAGTAATTCTTATTTTACACGGACATAGATTAAAAGGTCTTTCCAATGGACCATATATTTCATAATATCACCTCTGATTTTGGTATCAAACAGATAACAATATTTGGTACATGTTTTTGGAACATAAGGCTGACCTCGTTGTAGTAATCGACTTGTAAGTATGGATTTACAAATTAGTTTGATATGATATTTAGTTTGAATGAAGGAAGACTCAAATACCTTTCCAATGAGTCATATATTTCATATAGTTTATACGGTACATGGCTTGAAACAAACAATAACTTTCGACTCATTGATTATATAACCTGATCATGGGCAGTCTGACCTTTTGACACTTGAGATGCTATAACTTTTTGTATACTTTGTCAAATTGCACAAAATCAGATTCTGTTGAAAGTAGATTCAATTATCTTTCCAATGATAGCTCTTTTGTATGACTATCTATAGCATTTTCCTATGATTCAGTTGCCTATAATAATGGGTCATGTTTGACATATTATGCTCTTAGTATATGGTACAACATGTTATGCTCCTTATGCTAAACTCTATGCTGATGACTTATTATGTGATTCATGACTACCATTGTACTTGACATTTGACCAAATGTTTCTATAGCTTTTGATATGCACCTTTGATACTTTGTATCCATGATCATGATGTAAGGGCAATTGTATGAAGGCCAAATATGCCAATTTGTTACTTTGACTTTGTTATGATACCATTGTTCTTTGGCCTTTACATCTTATAGTGGGAAATTGATTTGATCCCATTTATGGGAATATGGCTATGGATGTGGAACTAAGTGCTACATGGAGCAAAGTGCCACATGAGAAATCATGGGGGCCACCTCTTGAATTCATGGGAGCCACCTCTAGAATCCCTCCATATTTGGCTATGGATGTGGAACTAAGTACTACATGGAGCAAAGTGCCACATGAGAAATCATGGGGGCCACCTCTTGAATCCATGGGAGCCACCTCTAGAATCCCTCCATATTTGGTGATGGATGTGGAACTAAGTGCTACATGGAGCAAAGTGCCACATTAGAAATAATGAGGGCCACCTCTTGAATCCATGGGAGCCACCTCTAGAATCCCTCCATTCACATTTGGTTGGGCCATGGCGAGTCCTTTGCCGGCTTTTTGCTTTGTGGGCTTTCCTAGACGTGGGTTAGTCTTGCTTCCAAACGTGGAGGACTTTGTTTGTTATGGTTCCCACTATTCTTTGTATGATTCTTTGTATGATATTCATGAGACACAACTCTGCTATGAGGCTTTGATATTCATGAGATATGACTTTTTGTATGATGCTTTGATAGAGACTTTTGACATTTGACACTCATGAGAGGATACCATATATTGCTATTATGACACTTTGTTTTGAATACCATGAGATCATGAACTTACCATTGCTCATATGCTTGAGTAGATATTCTACACTATTCCCATGCTCTTGTACTTCATGCTTTTGGATTGTCATGTTTTGAGATATTGGTTTTGATTACCATGATAATCTATGTCCCAAAGTAATTTACCAGGAAAAAAAATCTATTTTCCAAAGTGGTAACAAAACTTATATGTTATTCCATGGGCATGATAGATCTTGTTGAGTTTTCCATAACTCACTCTTTTGATTTGATATCTATTTCATGTTAGCTTTTGGTTGCTTTACCTTGGAGTAATAGAAGAAATGATAAGAAGTATATGCTTATAGGCTTTTGGTTTGGTTTTGATGTGTTACAAGGATACACTCATGTATATGTGATTTTGGCTTGGTTTTGATGAGCTAAAATGAGAGGCTCTTGTATATGTTCTTTTGGGAGTGTATAATGTGAACTTGTGTTCAATGCATAAATAAAGTTTGATCTTTGATCTTTCCTTTGGAGTTGGTATGTGTATAGAAATATATTGTGCTTTATGAGAGTGCTTTGGTTGATGATACTAGTTGATTTGGATTCTTATATGGTATTGATTTTTGTATTATGTTATTGTTGCAACCCTAGGAATCTATACATATTTGGTGTTGATGTGATTCATATTTTTGAAATGTTTTGAATCCTAGGGAATGGAAATAAAATTTTTAATGATGATTCTAGGGGTGTGACAACACATATGTATGATCAAAGAACTCAAAATTCAGAAATTTGGAGCTCGATTAACATAGGCTTCAATTTCTTCATATGATGCCATTTTGTATGATATTTATGTTAAAACAAAGGACTTTGAATCTAGTTTTTAGGACAATAAGTTTTATATAAAATGGACCTCAATACAATAATATGATTTATGAAGTAACAATAGATCAATATCATAAAAGTGAAAATATGATTATAAATTCATTTCTGATCCAAATTATGAAAATAATAGTTCTAATTATAATAATTAGATAAAGGCCAAAATAGTAAAAACATATTTACAAGGTCGAATTGAACTAAATCAATAAATTAGATAACCATCTTAAAAGTAGACAATATCAAACTCAAACAAAAAATATTTGAGTCCTCTTTACAATGAATCAGGTTTGATATGATTTAGATGAGGAAATCAAAAGTTATGATAACTTGAGTGCAGAAAGGTCAAGTTTTATTCAAATAAGCATTCATAGTTTGTTAACATAGTATAAACCACTCTTCGAAAGACCAAATCCATTAAAATTGAGACAAACAGAAGCAAATTGATATCACAATAGCATAGAGTATAATTTCTCATCAATTTGGAGTAATAGGTAAAATATCAGAAAGAAAGATAGAAGTACTTGCCTTAGAAGCCAAAATCACTCTCAACTTGTGTTTCCTCTCTTCTTCCTTCTTTAGGTTTTCTTTCCCTCAGGTTTGGCATGAGCATGCATGTCAAAATTCACCTTTTTTTTATATATTTATCCCAAGTAAATCATGAAGCATGAGATGTAAGGTTGTGGTGAATCAAGTACTATGAGGTGGCATAGCCAACAATAGTAGGCTTGACTTTTCAACCCTCATTTTCATATCTCTTGTTTTTTTTTTCATTTCTACCTAATTTAGTAAATATATTTTCGTAATTCCTCTTATATTTTCATCATTTATTATTCAACTTCCTCAAATATTTAAAATACTACAATAATGATACACATTTCATAAATATTTGACATACTAAAATGAATTTGATTCTCATACATGATTATTTCTCAAATTGTAATAAAAAACTATAATTTAAACGTACTATTCTCCCTCCTATAAAGAAAACTTTAGCCCCCTAAAATTGTCATACCTTGAGTAGCAAAAAGATGTGGGTGAACTCTTCTCATTTCTATCTCTAATTCTCATGTTGGTTCCTGATGTAGGGTGACGACACGTGATGGGCTAGCATGAATAAGATGTTTCTAAAGGTATGCAAAGGCTAAGTGAACTAGTATGCAATATAGGCTAACAAGTTTTCAAAAATATATTTTGTATCTTAAGATAAAAACCGAGTTTAAACTTACAACTAAAACTAAAACTACAAACCAAACAATAAACTAAA
The DNA here is from genome assembly GCA_027563935.2 of Costus lasius. Taxonomy (NCBI): domain Eukaryota; kingdom Viridiplantae; phylum Streptophyta; class Magnoliopsida; order Zingiberales; family Costaceae; genus Costus; species Costus lasius. The sequence continues at coordinate 24,034,331 of CM050451.1, read as the reverse complement.
CAAATCATGCAATTAGAAAATAAATCCAGGGCTAAGCATGCAAAGGCTAAACATGCAAGTTATAACTAAGAACAGGCAATGCATAGACATAAATACAAATCATAAAGAAGACTCACCTTGCGGTCCTTGAGTGTAGAAGGACCATGCACCCCAATCTTCACCGGTCATGTTCTGATCGAAGGTGGTGTATATGGTTGGAAATTACAAGCACTCTAACACAACAATCTCACATATGTGAGCATTTAGATTAAGGTTAAAAGTCCAAAGTTCTTTACAATGCAAAGATACCAAGGGAGAGGTTAAGCCTCCAAATTCCCTTGTTAACAAAGCTAACTAAGAACTAAATTACGGATCTACTTGAACTACTAAATTCAACTAAGGAGCAATGATTGCGCCTTCTTCTTAATGGAGTGATTTCTTAATGGAACTCCATGTCTTCTCAATCTCATGAGATTGCCGAGACTACAAACACAAGAAGGAATCAATAAATATAGGGATTGAAACAAACTAAGCAAATACAAGGGAGAGAGGAGTTATGGTTTCGGCTTGGTTTGAAGTGGGGAAGGATGTTGAAGGGGCTCCTTATTGCGCCACTTCAAGATGTTTTGATGTTTATTGAGGGCTTTGAAACTCTTCTTTGAGATGAAGAGATATCTTTCCTTTGTGTAACCTACAAAGATTAAACAAGCTATTTGCAATCACCAAGCAAAAATAAACAAAAGGTTAAGTTAGAGAGGCTTAGCCAATTTGTGTGGCTTGTTGAAGATGTTTCATGGAGGTTATCTTGGAAATGTAGACCCTTGGAGAGGAGTCGAAGAGCACCCCCCCCCCCCCCCCCCAACCCACAACAATTTAATGTTTACACAAAAAGAAAATTAATTTTCATTGAGGAGGTGCCTAGTTTCTTTCCTTGCATGTATAAGCTTTGAATAATTCCTTTGCTTGGTGGAATGTTCAAGGAATGCTTGTTTGCATGGGCGGCATGGATGATGAAGCTTCCTTCTTTGGTGGAGGGTGCTTGACTGAATTTCTTTGAGCTCTTGCCTTCCTTGGTTGGTGCTGGAATTGTTTCCTCTTTGGCTTGGAAAAATATGGAATTCTTAAGAGGCTTTGGCAAATTCTTCTTTGCTTGGGTAACAAGAGGAGGTGACAAACTTCCCAACTACTTGACTTGGATGAAATTGCATTGGAGAACTTCCAGTGGCATCAAGAGGTAGCAAAACTTCCATGCTTGTCTTTGGTGAATATAGGGATTAAAAGCTTCTTGAATTGGTGTTGGTTTCTTTCCTTCCATGGTGTGAACACAAATTTGCTTCCTTGATTTAATGGATTTGATAGAGAGCTTTGATTGAATCATTATTAGGTGCATATCCTTGAGGATTTGAAGTTGAAATCGATATCTTGCAAGGTGGATGGGTGGCCAACAAATGTGGAAAGGTGAGATGCACTCTTTCACCTCAAGTCTTCACTTTGAACTATTCTTCCATTTTTTGAGCTAGCTTAGTGGAGTGAGCTAGCTAGCTTGCTCTAGCATATGTTAAGCTTGTCTACATAACTTGTAAGTGCAAAATGAGATGCCATGAGCTAACCTACCATGATGCATGAGTTACATTCCATGTTTGGATGGTTGGTGCATGCATGATTTACAATGCACAAACCTACCATATTTGGAAACTACATTATGCATGTTATTCTTTTGGCTGGACATAACCTAACATGATATATGCAATGCAAGGGGGTGGTGGCTTAGGGTACCCATAAACTAGGGTAGCCTTAAGCTCCATGTAAACCTCCTTAGGTCATGGTTCCTACCTCCATTAGTTCCTCAATAGAATGATATTGCAAAATAACTTTCACTAATGGTATAACTTGATTCCTTAAGATCTTCTCTTTTCTATTTACAATCTATATGGGCCCTTCAAGGTAGGATAAGTCTTGTTCAATCTACATACGCTCATAATCAAGTATGTGGGATAGATTATGATAATATTTTCTTAGCATTGAAACATAAAACACATAATGAACATTAGCTACGGATGATGGCAAAGCAATTTTGTAAGCAATAGAACCAATCTTTTCAAAAATCTTAAAAGGACCAATGAATCTTGGACTTATTTTGCCTTTCTTTCCAAATCTTATGACACTTTTAGAAGAAGAAATCTTTAAGAAAACATAGTCTTCAATTTAAAATTCTATTTCTTTCATTCAATGATCAGCAAAACTCTTTTGGCGACTTGATGACATACAAATATATGATATATCGTGGCTTAATTTTATGTTTATTTAGAAGTAAAATGCATGTTTTGTCTCATTTGTTTGCTTAAATGCTTCATATTTTTCAGAGTCTTCACTTTTCCTTTGTTTTATTGAAATGTAGGGATTTCACCCCAAAATCGATGGAATTTGGAAGATCTGAAGATATAGAACGATTCCTCATGATGAGACGAAGCCACACGTCGAATTTCAGCTCAAACGGAGTTATCTGTGCTCTTCACGGGCATGGTCGTGTATCCATGCACGCCCGTGTATGAACCTACACTTTCAGATTTTTGACAAGACATTCATGGGCACACCTGTGAATCCATGCACGGTCGTGAAGAGCAACTTTTCCAAAGATTAAACGTCGCCAAGCCATACACGGGCATGGCCGTGCATCCATGCACGGCCGTGTATCGTCCCACCCAATTCGACAGGCATCCGATTTTTTGCCCATAACTTACTATTTTGGAAGCAGATTTCACTGAAAATTTGTGGAGACCTTCCTAACTTGGGGACAAACGTTTTAGGACCAAAATAATCGGATTTGATCAAGCGGTTGTGGAGAACGGGCAAGAGGGGCGACAACTAGGGTTTTGAGGCGATTTTCTAGACGGAGACACTGTTCCAGCACAACTTCTTCCTCGTTTCGATGCTGAAGATCGTGCTTAACCCTCTTCCATCAAGGACCTACTCATCCCTCTGGTTTGAATCAATTTGTATGAGAGATTTGATGTGTTTAACGATGTATCTTGTAGCGTAACTCTCTTTTCGAGATTTAATGTTTGATCTACATATTTTTCATACTTATCTTTGTTCTTATTCATGTCTAGGAAGTTTTAATTCATGTTATGTACTGGCCATGCATATTTATATTTTACATGTTGTGGGAAGGTGTTGTATCCCAACAAGTAGCTAGACAGAAACTTATTTCTAGCATTGCCGCCAAAAACTTGTTATGTCCAAAAAGTTGTTGTGTCCACAAGTGCACGGATACTCAAAGTAATAAAAAAATATCGATCCCACAGAGACCTCGTTTGTCAAGTACCGAATAATCGATTTCTTATTATCAAGGCAGTCGAAACTATGCAAGTGAATTATTGAAAGCTAACGAAAATACCAGAGAGAGAAACTGAGACTAAGGTTTCATCCACTTTGATTTCTATGACTAGATATGAATAGAAATTCGTCAGTTTAATTTTATCATGATAAAGATATAATTTACTTCATAAAAAGATTATCTCACTTTCGTGCAGACAATCATGCAGGGACCGATCCTCGCTTTCGCGCAAGATCTATCCCAAGCTGAAAATAAGTAAATCATCCATCAAAGAACTCAAGGATCACTTTCGTGCATCCAAATTCTAAGTGGATCATCTCGAGTGGAATCTCAAGGATCACTTTCGTGCATCCGAGTCTCAACACAAGTTCTACTTATGGTTCTTCAACGTTCCGATCCTTACTTTCGCACAAAATCTTCACGTTTGATAAATTGACTCAATCCTAGATTTATATTATTAAACATGGCAATTATTCTTCTAAAATCAAGAAACAAGATCTAACCTAATTTCTTACAGTAAGTTCCTATCATGCAATTCTAGGGTTCTAAGTTCTCAAGCAAGTCACCTTTCGGTCCTTATTGCGAAAACTCTAAAACATGATTAATAACATAAATCTATGGGGAATCAAAGAACAATTATCACAAAAGTAGAATTATCATGCTAAAATTATACGTGACAAAGTAGTGAAAAGTTTATCTAGTCATTAAGAAATCAATGGGAATTACTCCCCCATGTCCCACAAAAGGTTTAAGCTAGCATGGAGAAAAGATTACAAGAAACTATAGTTTCTAGCGATCAGAAATCAAAAAGAAAGGGGAAGAACGAATAACCACACGTCTGTAATGAAAATCAGAAATCAAAAAGAAAGGGGAAGAACGAATAACCACACGGCTGTAATGAAAATTACAGCCGTAATATGCGTATGAATAGTGCCGGCACTGGGTTCTTTGTCAATTTCTCCTCCGATCGAGACCCTTTCGCGTTGAAACTTCTGGGGTATGTCATCTTGCTCCAGGTGAAGCTTCCCTTCAAATTTCACGGCCGGAGATGCGCTGTACGTGTCCCAGCAATGAAACCTAGGTCAGTAGTGTGAAACTCGATTTCTCCTTTGTCAGTGGATGAGAATTAGGGCTTTTGGTGTCTCCTCCCTCCTCTCGTCGAAATCTCCTCTTTTGCATCTTACAACTTTGAATTTTATGGCTTGGATCATCTGCAATCGATCCTGCAAAAATCGGACTCAAATTTGACCGTGAAAATCGCGTCTCCAGGTTGTAATTACAGCCGTATTTGTGGTTACGGCACTGTCGTAATTTCAGTCGAGTTCTCAGATCGAAACCATATGGCAATTATGGCACCGTAGTATTGGTTACGATAGTGCCATAATTTCAGCCAAAATTTCTAGTTGAAAAGCACTCCAAATTACGGCCCGTGAGAATCTTTACGGTAGTGCCGTAATTTTTGAAATTCTTTCTAGATGAAAAATTTCCAAATTACGGCAGTGCTCTGATATTATAGTAGCCGATGAAAATACGGTACCGTAATATAGATTACGGCCCTGCCGTAGTTTGGTCTGAAGCTCCAATCTTCATGAAATTTGACATGTAATCTCCTCTTGATAGTGGGAACTTATTCATGCATCTGGAATTATTTGAAAATGCCTAAAAATTGTGCCTTTTTACCTGAAAATCATCAAAAACCAAAAAGAGTGTAGATTCCATAGTATTTGATAAAAAAGGCATAAAAATAAGCAAATGTTCATAATTTTTGACATAAAAAGATATATGAAATGGCACATAATTTACTATAAATTTCGGTGTCATCAAACACATAAGTCTCAAACTTTACTTGTCCTCAAGCAAAAATTAAAAATTGATCATAGACATAGATTTTCTCATGAAGAATAAATTTATAAAATACAATTAGTAATGAAAAATCCACCAATTGATTCATAAAATTTTAATAGACATATCATTCTTGGAATTCTATCCTCAAGATCCACAACTTAATTAGATAAAATTTCGCAACTCAAATAAAAAGTAGAATTTCAATCTCATGAATTCATCCAATTTTCAGTTCAAATCTATTATACTTTTGTTTATAGGAATAGGATATCTAAAATCTTTTTCCACTCAAAATTTTCTTTTCTTCTTTTTATTCTTTTTGTGTTTTTGATGGTATGTACCCACATAGATACACACTTTTTATTTGGGACTTCAACTGTTGTCTTAGGTATCACTGTCAATTTTACACAGTGCCAAGTAAAGGAGTCATTTTCTTTTTCTTTCTCTCAAATTTTTTTTCTTTTTAGACTTCAACCCATATCTTTTTCGTCACTGTCAATTTTACACAGTGCCAAGTAGGGGAGTCACTCATTATTTCTAAATTTTGGATTTTTTCTTCCCAACAAATAGCAAATAGACTAAACATTAACTAGACTAATCAATTGACATCAATTCAAAATTACACTCATATGCTAATTTTATTTAACAAGTAGTTTCACTTTAAAATCAAATTCTTCAAACAATATATCCACCTAAAATCTCATTCATCAATCAATGAAAAATTTGAAAAGTAGATATATATTAAAGAAATAAATTCGACATGATATACCTTGACCTAATCACAAGATGAGTTCATTCACCATCAGTAGAATCATACAAGTCATCAACAATAAATTCCTTAAAAATATACACCAGGCCATAAATCAATCATATCATCATAAAAAAATATTCATCAATCATGAAAGTAACACAATGTTATATCAACAAGCATGCACCTCCACAGGGGGCTCAAAATATCAAAATATCATCTTACAACCATATCGAAATAACCATCAATATCAAAATGTGATAATACAACCCCATCGAAATAGAAATCAATATCATCATCATACAACCACATCGAAATAGTCATCAAAGCATATAGTAGTAGTAGACACAACAAGTTTGTAGAGTTATCCCTCCTAAAAACAAATGAAATATCAGTAAGATAAGGAAAATAGAATGCAAAGAAATAAGGAAAAGGGATACTCACAAAACTCTACTCATCATCTGATCTAATCTCCTCGGTGTCCTCCTTTGCCGCATCCATAGGATCAAAGGGCTGCTCTCTCTGGTGCCCGCTATGGTCTCCACCTCTCCTCGAGTCCTGGAATGCAAAATGATCATATAAGAAATTCCCCATCTCTTCCATATAGTTGCTGAGATGCTCCACATCGTAGTGAAGGTAATGCATCGAGTCCTTCATCTAGCCCATGGTGTCCATCATCCTCTCCATACGATGTCCCTAACGATATATCTCAGAGGAGAGTGCCTGGAATTCTGGGTCAAAAGCACTAGACCATCCTTCAGTAGGTCTATGGGAAGAATCAGCAGCTGGGAGAGTAGTATCAGCAGGCCGGTGAGATGGTGACTCCATACCATAAGGATCATCTCTTCCACCCCAAGTGGGTGGTCGTGGAACTGCACTCAATGGTGGTGTGAAAGCTGCCTCGGCGGTACTCGGTGAAAGCTTCCAATTCGCTCTTTCTTTTATAGTGGTCTTCTCTACATGGGGTAATGGTAGAGTAGGGGCATTTGGTCTAAGGACCAAATAAAAGACATCCCCTTATCTAACTATCATTTTCATTGCCATGCAAGACTCAAGATCAAGCCTTGCATTCCCCCTTGCCACTTCTATTCCATATGGCTCAACATTCAGATACAGGGCTATAGGTGTAATCAGCCCTCCTATTACAATTGCTCCCTTTTTCGCCCTAGCTACTTTATCCATGTGTTTCATCAGAAAGAAAGCAACATCTACTACTACTCCATTCAGCATCCCCAAAAGAAAGTAAAGCTTAGATTGTCTTACCATGCCATCACTGTCTCCTTTGCCAAAGACAGAGGAGACATTCTCAATGAACCCAATTGGTATTTGGGTATACCCTCCAGAACCTAAGTGAAAGATAGACCTGATTTCCCTCAAATTTAACTTCCTCTCCACATTTGCTAATCTGAATGTGATATCTCCTTCAGCAGGTCCATTGGAAAACTCCCTTAGATCCACATTCAAGCTACTCAAAAACTCCAAAGCTAGTGGCAAATAGGTATAGGGCGTCATCTCAAAAAATTTTCTGGCTCTGATCTGCTCAAACATCCAAGATACATCCTCATAAAGCCCAAGTGCCTCTAAAGTCCATCTATCAACATATTTGGTATTGACAACCCTTCTTTCCACCAATTGATTGTACCTCGACTCTTGAATTTCATCCCTAAAAACAATGTCATAGGGATTTGGTGGTGAAGAAGATGTGGCTGGTCCTTTTCCTCTCTTCTTTGAAACTACTTGTTTGATCTTGGGTGCCATGAGTGAACTAAAGCTGCAACTTGAATTTCAAGACAATATAGCAAAGTATAGCAAACATTGAACTCAAATAATACTTCCAACAAGAAAAACAATACTCATTAAGCATTATAGAAGCTAGAATCAACTAATATGTCTGCTTGAACTCAAAGATTTTAGTGGGAGAAAAAGGGGCGAAACGTGAACAGTGAAAATTCAGCAATCTAGCTCGTTTAAGCTTAACTCTTCACATAAATTGGTCAAAAACTCTAGAAACTGACAAGAACTGGTCGCCTATCATCTAACAAGTAAATGGCAGCAAGAATCCCTGAAAACGACCAAGAATCAAAGACAAATGACCAAAGGGGCGAAATATGCGTAAAAACTCACCAAAATCAAGAAATCGGGCGAAAGAGTACCAGATCAGCGGCAATAACTGGAAAGGAAAGATCGTCGGCGAGCTCTGACGGTCGGAGTTCGAAGGTCAGCGCTCGAACGAGTGAGAAAACCTAAAACACGGCCCAGAAAACCCTAAAAAATGGCACAGGAATCGCGTTTAAAAACAGAATTACGGCCGTAAAATCCATTACAGTAGTGTCGTAATATGGCGAAATTAAAAAACACGGGCCATAAATTGAATACGGTAGTACCACAATTTCGTCCTAACTCTCAGGTCAAAAAAAAATGTTCCTAATTACGGTATCGTGAAAAAGCTTACGGTACCGCTGTAATATTCAGAAAACTCTCGGGTCAAAAATCTATAGCAAATACGGTACCACAAAAATGGTTACGGCAGTGCCGTATTTTGCTTGATATTCTTTGATGATAAAATGGTCAAAATTATGGTGCCGTGAAATTGAAAACGGTAGTGCCATAAAAATTAAAATTTTTTTTGAAGGAAAATAAAATAAAAAATCAACTCAAAAATACGGCACCATGGAATTCGCTATGGCAGTGCTGTAAAAGAAATGAAACTCTCAGGAAGATTTTGTACACAAAATATGGTTCCATGAAAATACTTACGACAGTACCGTTATCTCGTCAAAACTTTCTGTCCAAAATTGACAGGAATTACGGAACCGTATTATGCATTACGGTAGTGCCGTAATTTGCGCCAAAACTTACTTACCTACAAAAATAAAAGAAAAAATTAGTTCTAAGGGCAAATTAAGGAAAAAGTAAATAAAATAAAGCAAACTAAAGTTAGAAAGCTTGGGTTGCCTCCCAAGAAGCGCTAATTTAGAGGTCTTTAGCTTGACCCTTTTGCACTCAGATTTGATCTTGAAATTCTCAATTTCCACTCTGATTTTTCTTTGATTTGAGCATTGATGTCTTGCATTTTAGTAGTATTTTTCCTTTGTATTTCATGATAAATCTAAGCTTATTTTGATACTTTCATACTCTTTAAAGACTTATTTGCTTAAAAGCTTCGAAATCTTCACTTTTTCTTACTTTTGTGGAATTTCAGGTAAAATCGCCCTATTTTGACATTTTTTGAAGATTCTAAGGCCATAGGGTGATTTCTTATACAAAGACGAAGGTACACATCAAATTTGGGCTTAATCGGAGTTGGCATAAAAAATACGGCCAGGTGAACCCCACAGGGTTCACCAGCATTTTCGCCAGACTACAGAATTCTTCACAGAGAAAAGCACGGTGTGTGTCTGCTGACTGCAGAATTTCTTATACAAGGACGAAGCTACACTTCTCTATTTTTCTAGAATATTATGATATGCTAAAAATTAACGGTGTGTCTACTGATGCTATCAGGTTGTGATTGTTTCCCTTCTCTTTAAGGGACAGAGCGAGAGCTTGGCTGCATACGCTACATTCTACTTCGATAAGAACATGGGCGAAGCTTTCTCAAGCCTTTCTCTCCAAGTACTTCCCTCCATCCAAAACAATTCAGTTGTGGAATCAGATAATGAGTTTCATGCAGAAGGATAGAGAATCCTTATACGAGGCTTGGGAAAGATTTAAAGAGCTCCAAAGGATGTGTCCACATCATGGAATCGAGACCTGGGTTTTAATCCAGACGTTCTACAGCGGGTTGGATGACAACACAAGACTTACAGTGGATGCAGCAGTAGGTGAACCTCCTCGAGGACATGGTGATCAACCATCACCAATGAACATCTGAGAGAGGTACATCTACCAAGAAGTCAGGTAAGTATGACCTTGACTCTCTGACTGCTCTTACAGCAAAAGTGGACAATTTGACTAGAAAGATTGATTCTTGGTCTGTTAATTCAATGGATGTTAACGCTATTTCTTATGAGGTCCGTGGAGTTGCAGGTCATGCAGGGGTAGATTGTTTGGCAGGAGATGGACAGATGGCTGCAAACCACTCTAAGCAATTGAATGCTGTTGGAAATTTCAACCCTAACAACAATCCATATTCCAGCACATACAATCCAGGATGGCGCAACCACCCGAACTTCTCATACCAAACAACTCAACCAATGCAACTTGGACAAGTTCCACCACAGCAAGCCCAACCCCCACAAGGAAATTTCAGTCAGCCCCAACAAAATAATTTTAGACCACCAGGATTTCAGGCTAGAAACTACAATGCACCACCACCATAGCCAAGGCCAAATAATGATTCGCAGTTGGGCAAGCAACTTAAAGGACTAGTAGACATGATGAAGCTTATGATGACAGGGATAGATTCCCTGGAGACACGCAACAAGATGCTGAAGAGTCAGCTAGCCCAGCAAGCTAGCTCATCTTCTAGAGCACCAGGCAAGCTTCCATCCCAACCAGAGGTAAACCCGAGGGAGCATTGTAATGCAATCTCCACTCGGAGCGGCAAACAACTGGAGGATCCAAAGATGTCGACCGATGACAGGATAGATGAGGTGACACCAGAACTTGTGGAACCGCATTCAGATGTAACACCGGTCGCACCAGAACCAGCTGAAGAGGAACGGCCCTACATGGGACCGTCTGCATATAAGCCACCGATTCCTTTTCCATAGAGGCTTGTCAAGGCTAAATTGGACAAGCAGTTTGGTAAATTTTTAGAAGTATTGAAGAAACTTTATATTAACATCCCTTTCGTTGATGCTCTCTCGTAGATGCCGACTTATGCAAAATTCCTGAAAGATATCTTATCTAATAAGAGGAAGCTGGAAGATCAAGGGACCGTTGCACTTACTGAGGAGTGCAGTGCCATCATTCAGAACAAGCTCCCTCAGAAGCTTAAGGACCCAAGCAGTTTCTCCATACCCTGCCAGATTAGGGAGATGTCCTTTCAGAGAGCGTTGTGCGATCTAGGAGCAAGCATTAGCCTCATGCCATTGTCACTTTGTAAAAGGTTAGACTTAGGGGATTTGCAACCGACTAATATCTCTATACAACTTGCTGATAGATCAGTGCGTCAACCAGTTGGTATTTTAGAAGACGTACCGGTTAAAGTAGGAGATTACTTTATTCCTACTGATTTTGTTATCTTGGAGATTGATGAGGATGATAGGCTCCCTATCATTCTAGGGAGACTTTTTCTTGCTACTACTGGCGCTGTTATGGATGTTAAGAATGGGAAACTGTCCTTAAACATTTATGGCAACGTTATTCAATTTGACATAGCTGACACCTTATAAAAACCTTCTCTTGTAGGTACATGCTGCAGCGTGAACATTATGGAAAAAGCCAAGCAGGATGTTGAATCCCTTAGGAAAAAAGTGGACTCATTGGAATTTACCCTAACAAACCCCACTGATGACACCAATAAAAGGAGAAAGCAACAACTTGATGAGTTGGAAGAGATGCGCATTTTTGCCTATGAGAATGCCAAGAGCTACAAAGCACACACCAAGTTTTGGCACAACAAGCGCATAGCAAAGAAAGAACTTCGTGAAGGGGATAAAGTACTTCTGTTTAATTCAAGACTTCGGCTATTTCCAGGAAAGCTCCACACGAGATGGTCTGGTCCTTTTACAGTTCAGAAACTTCAACAATATAGTGCCATCACAATTTGGACGGAACGAACTGGGAGTTTCACAATTAACGGGCACCGTCTCAAGCACTATTTCGAAGACGAGCGGGTCGACAAAGAGGAAGTTCTTGCTCTTTCAGACCCCACAGATTTGACACTCTGATAATTCTTATGGTCGAGCTATCGACCTTAAACTAGCGCTCTTGGGAGGCAACCCAAGTTTTTACTTGTTTTTAGCTTTCATGCATTGATTTAGACATTGTTTTAGGGTGTTAATTTATTTTTCATTTAATCTTTGTTTTTTTAAAAGGGGATCGCTGCTAATTTAATGTCTCTTTGTGTTGTAGGACGACGATAGAGCGCATGGAATTTTTTCAAAATTTTTTTGGGCATATCAGTGCACATCACGGCCTGGTGAACCCCATGGGGTTCACCCGTGAAGTGCACTGCACTAGCGCACCCAGGAACTTCACAGCAAGCTTCATAGGCAGGTGAACCCCACGGGGTACACCATCTTTTTCGAACACCAGAAGACTTCCAGAACGCATCACGAGCTGGTGAACCCCGGCGGGTTCACCCGTGCTTCTGTAGCAACAGCTCGACACTAGTAAACTTCACAGACAGGTGAACCTGGGCGGGTTCACCTGTATTTTCAATCTCTCACCGCATGACTCGAGGCGATGTGCGATTAGGGTTTCTGCCGTCCCCCAATCTCGCTGAAATCCCGTTGATCGCGCTGCCCGCTCGTCCCCTCAAAACGCGAAGGAGGTCCTCAAGGGTTCGATCCAACTTTTCCTTTCTGGTATCTTCTCTAAGCAACCCCAAGTCTCAGTTTCCGCTCGTCCACTGTTCTGCGAGTTTCTTTCCGCCGATCCGCCACCGCCTTCGTTCCTCCTCGCACCTCCGACCGGATCTTCTTGGCCAAAAATTGCCTGCCGCTTTCTGATCTTCTCTGGCCACCATGCCTCCGCGAACAAAGGCCATGGCTTCCAAGAGGACCGTGCGACCTATGCAGGCATTCTCTAACTCGTCAGCAACTAATGATGACGAGTATGAGCCGTCGTCGACTCCCCTATCTTTTGCGGCAACGTCGAGTGCTCAACACGAGGTATCTTGACAGAGGTACATTGCAACTACTCGGACTGCGAGAAGATGTCGACATGATGTACGCTGCAGTTGGTTGGGAGCAGTTCTAGCAACTATTCTCTCCCACCTACATTGGAGTGACGCTGGAATTTCTGAGTTCCTTAGAAGTAAAGGTAGATCCGATTCTTGAAGATGACCCCGGCCGTCTGACATTCTGTTTGGGTAACATCGAACACACCCTCACTCTTTCTCAGTTACACAGCATCTATGGATTTCCCGAGCCTTGTGTTCGCAAGGTCTCCACCAAGTATAGTGAGCAAGGCTTCTGGGGTGCCATAACTAATGAGCACATTTACTCCGCTCACATGGCCCGTGCTTCCAGCCTCTGCAACCCGGTCATCAAGTACGTGCACCGCATGCTGGCTCATACCATATATGGCCGTGGTGAGAGCGACGGTATGGTTCGACAGACCGAGTTATTTTATCTCTGGTGCATGCTTCATAGTTTCAGGGTGAATTCTGGGTACTATCTTGCAAAGCAATTCAGCCGCGTCACCTGTTCTTTGAAAGGGGCGATCGTGATTGGCGGTCTTATCACTCCCTTGGCAGTTTCATTGGGCATCATCCCGTACGGCACATTGGAACCTACTGGCAACAACAGGCTCGAGATCGAGTCTTGTGTTGCCATGAAGCTGATTATTCACAAGGTTGACTCCTACTGGATGACATTCAAAGGGAGTCCATTCTGCCTGCCATTACCGAACCCAGAGTGCACCACTGTGCGTGTACGTGGGAACTGGCGTATCCAGCCTGTTGATGATCCACAGCCTGACCCTATTGACACCGCTCCACCAGCACCTGGCGCATTCTCGTTTAGTGGCACTTCTTCCTCTAACTCTATGATGACTATCTTGCAGGAAATTATAGAAGAGCAGCTCCACCAACGAGAAGTGATCGATCACCTGGACACCACCGTCTCCTACATTCAACAGGACCATTCCTCTCGATGGGAGTCTATGGAGGCACACATGCAGAGGCAACACAAGATGATGGGTTCGGTGTGGGAGAAGTTATCTGCGATGGATGAGCGCCTAGCCTTCATCAATGAGGAGAACATGGCTCACATGGACATCTCTTCTGACGAGGAGGTCGAGCCTGACTACAGTGCACGCGGGAAGAGCAAGAGGTCACAGGCTTCTGGCTCTCGCTTACGCAAGCGGAGGTAGCTTCCCAGGGCATCGACATTGACATTTGCTCCTCTCACATCATGGCTTTGCATAGAGGACTATGCAAACTTTTAGAGTGGGTGAGCTTTCTATACTCCGGTTTCTTTTGTCCTTCTTCATGTGGCTGTCTAACTCTATCACTTGACTTATTGTGTGTGGACATGATGGTATGATATGTGGCATTGTATCTTATATGTCATTATATTCGTGAGCTGGTCCACATCTTCAGGCCCCACTATGTGACAGTACTGTATGACATTATGTTATTGGTTGCGTGTGCCCGTAGTCTTTTATGATGATTATGCTTTTCATATATGCTGTGTGAAATTTTTACATGAGTTTGCATAGTTTACATGTGTATGAGTCTTGTCCTATGAAAGCCATTTCAAAATTTTGAGTTGAATGCATAATTGGTTAGGAATAATCAATGATTGTTGATAACACCTCCTTGTTAGAGATACTTTTTGATCATGTCCATATATTCTATGATTTTAAAATTTTGTGATTTGGATTGACTTTGAGTTGTTTATTAGTGGGTTAAACATTCCTATGACTGTTTAATCAACTCAAGCTTGCAACTTACATGAGAATCGTATTGAGATTCATATTCACTTAGTCATTCTTTGAATTCCTTTCTGTTGTTGGGGAGATACTGCAATTGTTAAAAAAGTTACGTTATCAATTGCTAAGCATGATTTTTAAAAAAAATCACCCTTAGATTCCTCTACTTGGCACTGTGAAAATTTGGCAGTGGTACCAAAGGACATGAGTTTAAAACTAAGAGATATGAAGTGAAATCAATAAAACGACTCCTCTACTCGGCATTGCGAAAAATTGGCAATGGTACCTAAGGATATGAGTTTAAGTCTAATGAAATAATCAGTGTATCGTACCCTAAATGAAACATTTGAGTTAACCCCAACAATATGATTAGGAAGGATTGGAATTGCATGAGTGTTGCGTATAGGCTTGATTGAATCTTATGTTTGCTGCCTACTAGGTTGTTTGGCATCTAGAGATTGTGGGATCAAACTATTGAACACTTGAAACAACCATTTACTTGATTTCTCCTGATTAGATCTTGGATTGCTATTAAATGTTTTTCTAACTTGGATGTATACCCCAACACAAAAGATTGCTCTTATACCCATCTTGTGTTTTATCCTATTTTATTGCTTGAGGACAAGCAAAGATTTAAGTCTGGAGTATTTCGATGCCTTGCATTTTAGTAGTATTTTTTCCTTTGTATTTCATGATAAATCTAGGCTTATTTTGATACTTTCATACTCTTTAAAGGCTTACTTGCTTAAAAGCTTCGAAATCTTCACTTTTTCTTACTTTTGTGGAATTTCAGGTAAAATCGCCCTATTTTGACATTTTTTGAAGATTCTAAGGCATAGGGTGATTTCTTATACAAAGACGAAGCTACACGTCAAATTTGGGCTTAATCGGAGTTGGCATGAAAAATACAGCTAGGTGAACCCCACGGGGTTCACCAGCATTTTCGCCAGACTGCAGAATTCTTCACAGAGAAAAGACGGCCAGGTGAACCCAGCGGGGTTCACCCGTGCTTCTCTCTGTTGCGCAACGCATAGAATTAGCCAGAATACATCACAGTCAGGTGAACCCGGTGGGGTTCACCCGTATTTCTTTCGGCCAAAACTTCTCAGAGCGAATCACGGCCTGGTGAACCAGGCGGTGTTCACCCGTGATTTCAACCCAGGCGACACGAGTCCAAGTTCTACTCAGATTTTTAGTGATTTCCAACCCATTTGGTATCCAATTTGGCAAGTAAGGACTCTATGGAAAGCTGATTCGATGGAGAACGGGCAGAATATAAAAGCCCCAATTTTCGTGACCTAGGAAGGTAGGAATCAAGCGACGAAGCGGCATAGGGCGGAAGAACACGGCGATGAAGCGATGAGACGTCAGATCATCACGATTTCTTCTGGATACTTTCGGTTTATCGTCTCCTTCCTCTTAGATTCGATTCCTTGTAGTTTTCTTTCCATTAAAAGAGAGATTTTAGGCGTTTCAATAACGATTGTAGCATAAACTCTAGTTTGGGGCTCGGTTGAAGCCCGTTGACGATTTTGATTTTAAACTCTATTTTAATTTTGTTATTTGGATTGTATTGTGAGCATATTTTACTTTGATGTGCATATATCATGATTTTACCTTGGCTGAGTATTTTCATGTTTTAAGTCATTACGATTCATACCGAGAGGAGGATTGTAAGGGTGGAATCTCTTAGTAAACTTCCGAGACCATGACACGAGAGTGCTTGGTCTTCGCTCGAGGGTTTCATAATCTGCCATAGAACTCATTGGGTTTGTCTAAAATGATCCACCACGAGAGTAGGAGATCGTCTTAGTCAAACACCGGGGTGTACACTCGAGAGAGGGCACCTTGTACCCTAGGGATAGATTTCTTATGCAAAATCAATAATCCGAATAACTGATAATTTTAAGCGCGATTAAGATCATCATCGTGGTGGAAACCGTAGCCCTGATATCTCTCTCATAATCACTCGCTACTGTCGTAACTTTGATCTTCTTGTTTTCGATTATTTAAGTTTTCAAAACCACGTTTCAATTCACCTAGCTATTAAAACTTGGATTTTCTGGTACTCAGCCTTGTTCCCTGTGGGATTTGACATCTTTTACATTACTTCGACATAACCATACACTTACGGGACGTGCCAAGCAACTCTTTCATTCACATAAAGCTCAGCCTTGAAACAGTGTCTAAATTTACTCAAGATCTTCTTTCCTTTATCAAACAATCTAGAGCCTCTTCTTCTTCTTCTTCTCTTTCTCTTCTTCTTCTTAGAATTTTGATGTCCTTTCTCCTATAATCCTCTATCAATATCCTCAAAAAAATTGTCAGTTCCAAAATTAGAGGATTCATCAAATAAATTACAAACATCATCAACTATGTCAATACTACAACACAATCCAGAATATGAAAGTTTATTCAAAGAATCAGCAAGATCAAATTTAATTATTTTTTCACAAATATCAAAAGTGATTCTTTTCCTTTTTTAACATCTATGTGTGCTCCAGCAGTAGCCAAAAAGGGTCTACTAAGAATTATGAGATTTTTATGATTTTCTTCCATGTCAAGCATTACAAAATCAGCAGGTATAAAAAATTCACCTACCTTGATTGGAACATTCTCTAGAATACCTATAGGATACTTTACCGAGCTATCAGCGAGCTGTAAAGATATGGATGTGGGTTTAAGCTCTCGAATGTCCAGCTTCCTGCAAATAGATAAAGACATTAGGCTTACACTGGCTCTTAAATCACATAAGGCTCGATCAAAAGCCATGCTTCTAATAGAACAAGGTACAGAGAAATTACCTGGATCCTTCAGTTTTGGTGGCAATATTTTTTGAATGATAGCACTGCAATCCTCAGTTAAGCCACAGTACAAGTAGGATAGTCCTCAATTTTTCTTTTGTTAGATAAGATTTCTTTCAAAAATTTTGCATATGATAGTATTTGAGATATAGCTTCAGTAAAAGGAATATTAATGTAAAGTTTTTTCAACACTTCAAGAAATTTGCCAAATTGTTTATCAAGTTTTGCTTGCACTAACCTTTGTGGAAAGGGTATAGGTGGCCTATAAGGTGGAGGTAAATTAGGTTTAGAATCATCTTTCTCACATGGCACATCCCCTTTTGGTTCATCTCCTTTTTGAGGTGGCAAACTAGCTTGGGTTTGCTCATGCTCAGAAGATTTTTCTAACTCTAATTCATCATCATGATCATCATTAGGCTCTTTTTCATTGTTTACAACTTTCCCTTTGAGTTCCTCTAGTTGTCTCCCACTTCTAGTGATAATAGCATTAAAGTGCTCCCTAGGGTTCAACTCAGGTTTAGCAGGTAATTTTCCAGGGGGTCTGTAAGAACTACTAGCTTGTTGTGCTATTTGTTTTTCTAAAATTTTGTTGTGGGCTACTAAAGATCCTACTTGAGATGCCAGTTGACTAATCATTCCCTTAAGATCTTCAATTTCTTTGCTTTAATTTTGCATGAACTTTTCTAGCATGGACTCAATATTTGAATTTTGATTTGAGTTTTGATTTTGATTTGGCTTTTCTTGGTATCCTCTATTTTCAGTTTGTCCCCCTACATTGTTGTTGTTTTTCCAAGACAGGTTGGGGTGATTTCTCCATCTAGGGTTGTAGGTACCAGAATAGGGATCATTGTTTCTACTTTGATTATAGTTCCCTAATGCATTAACATGTTCACTATCCTGACTAGCAATGACTTTACAATCTTCAGAGACATGACCATTGTTACCACATATATCACAAACAAGAGATGAAGAAATAACAATAGTTTGCATCTTAAAGGAATCAAATATGTTGCACAAAGAGTCTACCTTCTCTGCTAAGGTGCGCCAGCCATCACTTTCATTCTTACCTTGAGAAAGTTTATAAAGCACTCCTCTCTCTGAAGTCCACTAGTTATGATTCAAAGCCATCTCTCCAAGCAATTTGAAAGCATTATCAATGGTTTTGCTCATCAGAGCTCCTCCTATAGCAACATCAACAGTTAGTCTAGTATTATAAAGCAAACCATTGTAAAAAGTATGAATTAAAACCCAGTTTTCAATACCATGGTGAGGACACTTCCGTTGTAAATCATTGAATCGCTCCCATGCCTCACTAAAAGATTCACCATCCCTTTGTGCAAAGCTTGAAATCTAATTTCTCATTTAGATGATCTTGCTTGGTGGGAAATATTTCATCAAGAAGGCATTTGACAGTTGCTCCCATGTGGTGAAAGTACCGGTAGGTTGTGCTTGAAGCCAAGATCGTGCTCGGTCCCTAAGAGAAAAAGGAAACAATCTTAATTTTAGTGCATCGTTAGAAACTCCATTAATCTTAATTGTATCACAAAGTTCAAGAAATAAAGAAAGGTGTTGATTAGGATCTTCAAGAGGAGATCCTCCAAACTGGTTCTGCTGAATCATGGATAAGAAAGCAGGCTTTATTTCAAAATTGTTAGCCTCTATCACTAGTCTAGCAATGCTAGAATGAATCTCTCGTGGATTAGGGGCTACATAGTCCCTAAGTGATCTTTGTTCTGCCATGGTCACTTCTTCCTCTTCTTGTTGACTTTCCTCAAATCTCAACTTCCTGCACAGTCTAAGAGTTTTATTTATCTCAGGATCAAAAGCTACAAGAGGTCCTGATCTAATATTCCTGCGCATGCAAAGTAGATAGATCAAATGATTTCAAGAGAAAAGAAAATAAACAAAAAAATAGAACAAAAAATAGAAAATAAAACCTAGTCTAGCAATACTCTCAATATCTTCAATATTGACAAAAACCAAGGTCCCCAGCAACGGCGCCAAAAACTTGTTGTGTCCCAACAAGTAGCTAGACAAAAACTTATTTCTGGCGTTGCCGCCAAAAACTTGTTGTGTCCAAAAACCTGTTGTGTCCGCAAGTGCACGGATACTCGAAGTAATAAAAATATATCGATCCCACAGAGACCTCGTTTGTCAAGTACCGAATAATCGATTTCTTATTATCTAGGCAGTCAAAACTATGCAAGTGAATTATCGAAAGCTAACGAAAATACCAGAGAGAGAAACTAGGACTAGGGTTTCATCCACTTTGATTTCTATGACTAGATATGAATAGAAATTCGTTAGTTTAATGTTATCATGATAAAGATACAATTTACTTCATAAAAGGATTATCTCACTTTCGTGCAGACAATCATGCAGGGACCGATCCTCGCTTTCGCGCAAGATTTATCCCAAGCTGAAAATAAGTAAATCATCCATCAAAGAACTCAAGGATCACTTTCGTGCATCCGAATTCTAAGTGGATCATCTCGAGTGGAATCTCAAGGATCACTTTTGTGCATCCGAGTCTCAACACAAGTTCTACTTATGGTTCTCCAACGTTCCGATCCTTACTTTCGCACAAGATCTTCACGTTTGATAAATTGACTCAATCCTAGATTTATATTATTAAACATGGCAATTATTCTTCTAAAATCAAGAAACAAGAACTAACCTAATTTCTTACAGTAAGTTCCTATCATGCAATTATAGGGTTCCAAGTTCTCAAGCAAGTCACCTTTCGGTCCTTATTGCGAAAACTCTAAAACATGATTAATAACATAAATCTATGGAGAATCAAAGAATAATTATCACAAAAGTAAAATTATCATGCTAAAATTATACGTGACGAAGTAGTGAAAAGTTTATCTAGTCATTAAGAAATCAAAGGGAATTACTCCCCCATGTCCCACAAAAGGTTTAAGCTAGCATGTAGAAAAGATTACAAGAAACCATAGTTTCTAGCGATCAGAAATCAAAAAGAAAGGAGAAGAACGAATAATCATACGGCTGTAATGAAAATTACAACCGTAATATGCATATGAACAGTGCCGGCGCTGGGTCTTCGTCGATTTCTCCTCCGATCGAGACCCTTTCGCATTGAAACTTCTGGGGTATGTCCTCTTGCTCCAGGCGAAGCTTCCCTTCAAATTTTACGGCTGGAGATGCACTATACGCGTCCCGGCAATGAAACCTAAGTCAGCGGCGTGAAACTCGATTTCTCCTTTGTTAGTGGATGAAAGTTAGGGCTTTTGGTGTCTCTTCCCTCCTCTCATCGAAAGCTCCTCTTTTGCTTCTTACAACTTTGAATTTTATGGCCTGGATCGTCCACAATCGATCCCGCAAAAATCGGACTCAAATTTGACCGTGAAAATCGTGTCTCCCGATTGTAATTACGGCCGTATTTTTGGTTACGGCACTGCCGTAATTTCAGTCGAGTTCTCAGATCGAAACCATCTAGCAATTATGGCACCGTAGTATCGATTACGGTAGTGCCGTAATTTCAGCTAAAATTTTTGGTCGAAAAGCGCTCCAAATTACGGCCCATGAGAATCTTTATGGTAGTGCCGTAATTTCTGAAATTCTTTCTGGATGAAAATTTCCCAAATTACGGCAGTGCTCTGATATTACGGTAG
Source organism: Costus lasius (assembly GCA_027563935.2). NCBI lineage: Eukaryota > Viridiplantae > Streptophyta > Magnoliopsida > Zingiberales > Costaceae > Costus > Costus lasius. Next base: position 24,013,436 of record CM050451.1, on the reverse strand, counting down.
CCGGTGAAAATACGATACCGTAATATAGATTACGGCCCTACCGTAATTTGGTCTGAAGCTCCAATCTTCATGAAATTTGACGTGTAATCTCCTCTGTATGGTGAAAACTTATTCATACATCTGGAATTACATGAAAACGCCTAAAAATTGTGCCTTTTTACCTGAAATTCATCAAAAACCAAAAAGAGTGTAGATTCCACAATATTTAATAAAAAAGGCATAAAAATAAGCAAAGGTTCATGATTTTTGACATAAAAAGATATATGAAATGGCACAGAATTTACTATAAATTTTGGTGTGAAGGACTGAGAGGTGAACCACAATCATCGAATCCCCTTAGACTAGACTGGTGATTTCGGCCACAACAGTTGTCGAAATCACCCGAGGAACCCTAATCCTTCATAGAACCCATTGGTTCGGCTTAACCCGGTAAGCCATGAGAGTAGAAGACTTGAGTTAAGTTAGACACCAGACCGTGTCCTGAGAGGGATCGTGTATGTACCTTAGGAAGGATTACCTTAAGAATATAGGTAAAACCTATCTAAAATATCAGCATTAACTTTCATGCATGCTTTAGTTTGTTTTAGTTTACTTAGTTGCACTAGGAAATTAGATATCTCTCCATTAATCGTTAACCTAGCTATTGATTAACTGATCAGTTAGTAGTTGACCCCTAGTTCTCGTGGGATCGATACTTTTTATTGTGCGATAGACCGTGCACTTGCAGTAGCAGCCTATCAAGTTTTTGGCGCCGTTGCTGGGGACTAGGTTGCCGATATTAACACGATAAGAAGATTAATATACTAGGTTTAGTTAGATTTTATTTGCCTTTTACTCTATTTAATTACTTTTAGCCATTTTTCTTTTTATTTTATTTGTAGTTTTTATTTGGTGCTGGTGCTACTAATCTCTTTTGTCAAGGTACTTGTTTATGCCCAAGAATACTGTTTGAATAGGGGAACTTGTACCAGGAGACCCAGAGATAGAGCGTACTTACCGTCTAGTCAGAAAAAATTTAAAAAGGTTGAAGCTTGAAGGACAATTTTCTGACAACCAAGCAATGGAAGCCAACCTCACTTTAAAGGACTTTGCAGCACCCACCATCTCTAGTTTGCACTCGAGCATATCGTGACTGGCTAACGAAGCTAACAACTTCGAGATCAAGCCATCCCTTGTACACATGGTGCAACAGAATCAATTCAGTCGAGTAGCCACGGATGATCCTAACCTTCACTTGTCTATTTTTTTAGAATGTTGTGACACTCTGAAAATTAATAGTGCTCCCCCTAATACTATTAAACTAAGGCTTTTCCCTTTTTCTCTTGGGGACCGGGCCAGGGCATGGTTGCAATCTTTACCGCAAGGCTCTATCATGACGTGGGACCAACTATCTCAAGCCTTCTTATCAAAATATTTCCCACCGAGTAAGACCGCCCAACTCAGAAATAAAACTACCAACTTTGCCCAACGAGAAGGAGAGTCCCTTTATGAAGCATGGGACAGGTTCAAGGAGTTACTGAGGATGTGCCCACACCATGGTCTACAGAAATGGGTGATCATTCATACCTTTTACAGTGGATTGTTATATCAAACCAGACTTTCTGTAGATGCTGCTGCTGGTGGGGCACTAATGAACAAAAATTATGATGATGCGATGGAGTTAATTGAGAACATGACCCTCAATCATTATTAGTGGTCAGGAGAGAGGAGCCAGCCAGTTCGAAATTCAGGAAAGTTTGATATGAATATGATTAATTCCCTAGTAGCAATAGTAGATTCACTTTCTTCTAAGCTTGATTCGATTAATGTTTCTACTTCTAACTCTATGACTTGTGATATCTGTGGAGTGACAGGACATTCTTCTGATGACTGCCACATCTTGAGCGCCCCTTCTGAACAAGTCAATGCTATTGGGAACTTCAGGAATCAGAACGACCCCTACTCGAACACATACAATCCAGGATGGAGAAATCATCCAAATTTCTCCTACAGGTTGAATCAAGGGCAAATCCCTCCTGCGAATTTTGTTAACCCAAATTCTTCTTTTAATTTCAGGCCTCCTCCTGGAATACAACATCCAGCCACTGCTCAAAGACAACTAGATCCTCCTCCAAAATCCAGATTAGAGTCGATGCTAGAGAGTTTCATGGCAAGTCAAATGAAGTTGACCGATAATATAAATGAGCAAATTTGCCAGCTGAATATGAAGGTAGACTCGGTATCCACACACTTGAAAATGATGGAGAACCGGCTTACGCAACTAGACCAGCGAACCAGTTCATCCTCTAGAACCCCAGGAATGCTTCCAGCTCAACCTGAAGCAAATCCGAGATACCAATGCAATGCCGTCATAACAAGTGGTGATGAGCACTTAGAAAGACTCCAAAGCTGAGGATATTAATAATGAAAGAGAAGAGTCTGAAAGCCAGAATGAGGAGCCTCACCCAAAAATTCTTAAAACACCAGATGTCGAAAAGATAATGGCTGTCACTGAAAACTCTACAGATTGCATGAGTAAACAACCACCCCTCAAACTTGAAGACCCAGGTAGTTTTGATATACCATGCATGATCGGCAACGCTTTATTCGATAGAGCACTTTTGGATTTAGGTTCTGGAGTTAGTATCGTGTCATTCGTCACCTTCAAGAAGCTAGACTTGGGGAATCTCAAATCAACATCTCAGGTTCTCCAGTTCGCAAACAGCTCTAAACTCCGCCCGCTCGGGATTGCCGAGAATGTGCCGCTACAAATTAAAGGATTCTCTGTCCCGATAGATTTTGTGATCCTAGATATGACTGAGAACTCCACTTTTCCTCTTATATTGGGCAAACCATTCCTTGCAGCGATCGGAGCAGTAATTGATGTCCCACACAAGATGATGAATTTTAGCATTGATGGGAATAATTTGTCATTCGATCTTTCTTCTAAAAACAAAGAATTCTGTTTTTCAAGCTCAAAGGACAATGGAGCATTAGTGAAGGGAAGTATTGTGCAGTCAAGAAATAAGATGGAACTCTTCCCAGAAGCTTTTCCTGAACACTTTGAAGATAGGCCCGAAGACTCGATTGGTCCAAGAGGAGATAAGACGGTGGCCATGATGAATCAAATTGGAGATGCTACATGAGCCAATCTGAAGAAGAGGACATTGGGAGTGTTTGGAGATGAAGTTTTGATCGACTTCACGAAAACTTACATGTTTTACTATTTTGATGTTCCATGTGCTGTCAAAATAGTTCCAGAAAAACTTTTATACCTTGTGCTTATTTTAATAGGTGCAATTCATGGGAGACAATGTAAGCAGAGGCTCCATGCCACTTACTTTGCCTCTGCCACACCAGACATACCATAAGCCCCACGCTGGTCAAGCTAGTGACCATGAAGAAGCACTTGTTGGGAGGCAACCCAACCTCTTGCTCACTTTCTTATTTATTTTTGTCATTTAATCTTTATAGTTTTTCAGATTTTCTTTCATATTCATGCTCTTTAGGTTGTACCCTACTGATGGTAATTTTTCTGAATTTTTCAAGTATCTGCGAGCCATGCATGGTCGCACCCGTGCATCCATGCACGGCCGTGCATGGCTCGTCAGACTTGTCTGCATAGACCGCCAAAGCGTTCACGGGCAAAGGTGTGAAGAGACGCACGGCCGTGACACGTAAGTGACTTCTGCGTCCGTCCTGCGCCGAGCCATGCACGGGCACGCCCGTGCATCCATGCATGGGCGTGCCGAGTAAGTGAAGGCTAAATTGGTTTGGTACCGAGACTTGCACGGGCCGGGCTGTGTACCGATACATGGTCGTGCAAGGTTTCATTTTAAAGGTGCGCGACATACACACCCGTGCAAGAAACCCTAACTGCACCACCGCCGTTCTGATCCGCCACTTCCAGTACCCGATCAACCTTCGGCCACCTTCCATTGCCTTCTTCATCCTCCTGCGACTCTTTCCCCCAAGTTTTCAGCGTCGATCCGTGCCTCCCGCCGTCGATCCACCGCTGTTTCGACCTCTGCTGCCACCTGCTGTTCCGTCGCTGCCGACCTTTTTCCTTTGTTGTCGACACTGTTGGTGTATATGCCCTAGGACCTAGTCATTACACCCGGTATTCCCTAACAGTGGTATCATTTGAGAACTCTGATACCACTGTTAGGGAATACTGGGTGTAATTTAAAATTTTGCAGTCCCAGGAAACAGCGGAAGAGTCATTACACCCAAAATATATTCCTTTCCCAAGGATCCATGCGAGAGAGAAAACACAAGGATGTGTTAGAGATGTTGAAGGCGCCCAAGTGTTTGCCCTCTACAAATATCCACGCGTCGACCGTCTCAACGTTGCTCCCTTCCACGCTTGGTGCTAGCCTCGGGGAGAGAATCAAGCCTTTGTCACCCTCTTCTTGTCTTGCACCACCACCAAGGTAGAAGCGCCAAGAAGAGGTGAGGATGAAGAAGATGCGCCAAGTACTTCCTTCTTCTTCTATGCTTGCGCCACCTCAAAGGTAGGTGCGCCTATGGCCAACGAAGTAAGGGGGCTTGTGGCAAGGAGATGCCACCAAGCACCGAGACTCCTTGCGCCAAGAAGAGAGGGAGAAGAAGAAGAACTTGCGCCTTTGATGGAAGAAGGAGAGCTCCAAGCTCTCAAGTTGTCGTCTCTCTATGTCTTCACGCCTCCAAGAGATTAGATAAGATAAGAGGGGGCGACAAGGGCTTATTTTATAGAGATCAATGGTAGTTAGGGTTAATTGGAAGGGCATCAATCTCATTCATGCGCCAAGGCATGAAGATAGCTTGCCTATTTTAGGTATAGGCGCAAATCCTAATTGAGTTAGGGTTCTAATTATATAAATAATCAGCCCCATATGCACCTAATACTTTCTAATTAATTATTTAAAGTGATTAAATTCAAATCCAATTTGAATCAATCACCTAGCAGATACCAAATATAGCATTAACGCAAATCCTAGTCCAACTAGGAATCCATAAGCGCCTATCCTATTATTTCATCCCCATTATACCCTTTTAGCCTCTTGGCTTCTCATTACAACTTATTAACGAGCCCCATTAAGCAATGGGCTTGGCCCAAGGTCCATTATGCATGCTAACCATGTAACTGGATCCAATCCAATTTAACCCAACGTCAAATGAAGCTAACCATGGTTAATTTGGTCAATATGCCAAAAATGGAAGTTGGCCCTAATAAGTTTCTTCCATCTCATCAGGCCCATTGGCGCTGATGAAATCTTCCAAACTGATCCAAGTTATCCAATAACTTGATCCTAAGGCTTCTGATTAAAGCAACGTCAAGAGTCTATTGCGTGTGACCCCATAGGATCCATATGACGATGGCAAAGATGTAAACATCATAAGTAGTGAGGGGTATCTAGCAACACATCACTACTACCCATGTCATTGGACTTAAGTCATATGGCAACAACTCCTAAACAAGCAACGAGGATTCCCATGCATTATATATATATATATATATATATATATATATATATATATATATATATATATATATATATATATATATATATATATATATCCCTTTGCCTAAACTGATATCCCGCCATTGGATTTAGTCTCAAGTTTATCAATCCAACCTATTGGTCATGACTCAATCAGTGTGGCCACACATTCCTGTCATGCACCAATGAGGTGGGGCACCCCGAGTGGATATCAAGCTTCCTTTGAAGGGAGGGGCAAATCCTACTGTTGGTCATCCATATCTTTATATGACTTATGACATGCCCAATGACAGTCGTTTTAGTCTCCCAACTACGGAGAGACGTAAGACTACATCAAAGCATATCCATCATCAAATCTAGACATGAATACCTCAAGTCTAAGGATCAATGCAAACCTCTTGCATGTGAGATTGACTTGTTGACTAGATAAGTCAATCTTCACGGTGGATTACTCCAGTGCATCCAATGCTCCTGTATGTCTGCGTTATTGTGCCCCGCACCTAACTAGCCCATACACCAGTCTCACATGCACCAAAGCTGTCTCATATCTACTAAGGTGCCTTGACTGGGGATAGCTTATGAGAATGGATCCAACCACACTCCTGGGACATTATTTATGCAACTCTATATATCAACGCAGGTAGAAAAGTCTGCATAACAACGACCATGCCTCTATAAAGAATAATAGTTCTGTCAAAGTACATTCAAACAATGCCTGACCGTGTACATACATTGGTCTGCAGGGCATATACACCAACAATCTCTCACTTGCACTAAGACCAAGGGCAACTGATATTTAATCAGTTCCTATGTCTCTAGTATGACTTATTTAGCTTCTACTGTGTGATGCATCGCATTTTGGTAGTATTTTTCCGTTATATTTCATGTCAAATCTAGGCCTATTTTAACACTTTTATACTCACTATAGCCTTATTTCCTTCATATCTTTGGAATCTTCACTTTTTGGCACTTTTATGAAATTTCAGGTAAAAACACCCTTTTTTTCGACATATTTTGAAGATTCTGAGGCCATGGGACGATTTCTTGTGTGAAAACGAAGCCGCCCATCAAATTTGAGCTCATTCGAAGTTTCCCTGAGAATCACGGCCAGGTGAACCCCACGAGGTTCACCATCCCAGTCGCCAGCTGGCAGAACTCACAGAGAGCTTCACGGCCGGGTGAACCCTAGCGGGGTTCACCAGATTTCCTTCAGACCGAAAATAGCCCAAACAAAGCACGGCCAGGTGAACCCCGCCAGGTGAACCCGGCGGGGTTCACCGCACTTCTTTCAGCCGAACTCACAAAATGAATCACGACTAGGTGAACCCGGTGGGGTTCACCGTGATTCTAACCCAGGGCACGCGCAAGTCCGACCTTGACTCGGTTTTTCAGCGATTTCTCAATCGTTCAGAGTCCAAATTTGGCAAGTAAGGTGTCTATAGAAAGCTCTTTCAGAGGCGAACGTTTGGGATATAAAAGCCCTAATTTTCTTGCCATAATTATCGAGGAATCACGCAAGGAAGCGGCCCGGGGCGGAAGAACACGGCGACAAGGCGATTTTTGGAGATTTTCAGAGATTGAGACACAAGATCATCACGATTTCTTCAGGATTCCTTCGGTTCATCATTTCCTTCCTCTTAGATTCGTTTCCTTGTACTTTCCCTTTCATTAAAAGAGAGATTTTGAGCATTTCAATGATGATTGTAGCGTAAACCCTATTTTCGGGGCTTGGTTGAAACCCTTTGATGATTTTGATTGCAAACTTTGTATCTATTTTTGTTATTTGGAATGAATTATGAGCATATTTTACTTTGACGTATTTATTTCGTGATTTTACCTTGGCTGAGTATTTTCACGTGTTAGCCGTTACGATTCATATCGAGAGAAGGATCGTAAGGGTGGAATCTCTTAGTAAAACTTGCGACACCTCAACACGAGAGTGTTTGGTCTTCACTCGAGGATTTCACAGTCTGCCATAGAACTCATTGGGTTCGTCTTAGAACGATCCACCGCGAGAGTAGGAGGTCGGTCCAAGACTAACACCGGGGTGTACACTCGAGAGAGGGCACCTTGTACCCTAGGGTTAGATTCCTTGTGCAAAACTAATAAACCAAATAATTAATATCTTTCTTGTGCGATTAAGATTATCATTGTGGTGGAAACCGTAGCCCTTATATCTCTCTCATATTTGACCTCTACCGACGTAGTTGCAATTGTTTGTTTTCGATTTCTGTCTTCAAAACCCAATTTCGATCCGCCTAGCTATTAGGACTCGGATTTTCTAGTATTCAACCTTGCTCCCTGTGGTATTTGATATCTTTTATATTACTTTGACATAACCGTGCACTTGCGGAGCGTGTCAAGTTTTTGGCGCCGTTGCCGGGGAGCAACGGTTGATATTAGTATACTTCCGAGAATTGGTAGACTAGGCCTTAGGTTAGATTTTCCTTATTGCACTGCTATTTTTATTTTTCTTTTTATTTACTTGCTGTCTTAGAACTTTATAATCTTGACTGACTATTTTATGCAAAGAAGTTCTAGGGCAGGAGCATTCTTTGACATTGATCCGGAGATCGAGCGCACCTTCAGGACAAGTAGGAAGCAAAATCAAATTTTGAAGAAAGAAGTCATGAACCATCCAGAAGGAGAAAATCAGATGGAGCACATTCAGCTTGATGCAAATAATGACCGAGTACCACACCCAATGGGGAACAACTATAACAACAGGACACTGAAAGATTATTCTGCTCCCTATGCTTATGGTTTTCAATCAGGAATTGCTAGGCCCGCTGTTGAGGCCAATAACTTCGATATAAAACCTGCTCTTCTTTCTATGGTTCAACAAAACCGATTTGGTGGTTCTCCTCTTGAGGACCCCAACATGCACCTCTCTATTTTTCTAGAATATTGCGATATGTTGAAAATTAACGGTGTGTCTGCTGACGCTATCAGGTTGCGACTATTTCCCTTCTCTCTGAGGGATAGGGCGAGAGCGTGGTTGCACACACTACCTGCTGCTTCGATAAGAACATGGGCAGAGCTTTCTCAAGCCTTTCTCTCCAAGTACTTCCCTCCATCAAAGACAATTCAATTGCGAAATCAGATAACGAGTTTCATGCAAAAGGATAGAGAGTCTCTATATGAAGCTTGGGATAGGTTTAAGGAGCTCCAAAGGATGTGTCCACATCACGGAGTTGAAACTTGGGTTTTGATCCAAAAGTTCTACAGCGGTTTGGATTACAACACGAGACTTATAGTGGACGTTGCAGCAGGAGGCGCCTTGATGAATAGGAGAGTTGAGGATGCAATGAACCTTCTCGAGGATATGGTGATCAACCATCACCAATGGACATCTGAGAGAGGTACTTCTACCAAGAAGTCAGGTAAGTATAACCTAGACTCTCTTACTGCACTCACGGCTAAGGTTGATAATCTGACTAGAAAGCTTGATTCTTGGTCTGTTAATTCGATGGATATTAACTCTATTTCTTGTGAGGTCTGTGGAGTTGTAGGTCATGCAGGGGCAGATTGCCAGGTGGGAGATGGACAGATGGCTGCGATCAACTCTGAGCAATTGAATGCTATTGGAAATTTTAACCCGAACAAGAATCCATACTCCCGCACATTCAATCCAGGGTGGCGCAACCACCCAAATTTCTCTTACCAGACAACTCAGCCGATTCAGCCTGGACAAGTTCCACCACAGCAAACCCAGCCCCCACAAGGAAATTTTAGGCAACCCCAACAGAACAATTTCAGACCGCCAGGATTTCAGGCTAGGAACTACAATGCACCACCACTACAGCCAAGGCCCAATAATGATTCAAATCTGAGCAAGCAACTTGAAGGACTTACAGACATGATGAAGATGATGATGACAAGGATGGACTCCCTGGAGACACACAATAAGATGCTAGAGAGCCAGCTAGCCTAGCAAGCTAGCTCATCTTCGAGAGCACCAGGGAAGCTACCATCCCAGCCAGAGGTAAAACCGAGGGAGCATTGCAATGCAATCTCCACTCGGAGCGGCAAGCAACTTGAAGATCCAAAGATGCCGACCGATGATAGGATAGGAAGTGATACCGGAACCTGTGGAACCGCATTCAGATGAAATACCAGTGGCACCTGAACCAGCTGAAGAGGAGCGGCCCTATGTGGGACTGCCCGCATACAAGCCACCGATTCCTTTTCCGTAGAGGCTTATCAAGGCTAAATTGGACAAGCTGTTTGGTAAGTTTTTAGAGGTTTTAAAGAAACTTTACATTAACATCCCTTTCGTTGATGCTCTTTCGCAGATGCCGACTTATGCAAAATTTCTGAAAGACATCTTATCAAACAAGAGGAAGCTAGAGGATCAAGGGACTGTTGCACTCACTGAGGAGTGCAGCACCGTCATTCAGAACAAGCTCCCTTTCAAGCTTAAGGACCTAGGCAGTTTCTCCATACCCTACCAGATTGGGGAGATGTCTTTTCAGAGAACTTTGTGCGATCTAGGAGCAAGCGTTAGCCTCATGCCACTATCACTCTGTAAAAGGCTAGATCTAGGGGATTTGCAACCAACTAGTATTTCCATACAGCTTGCAGACAGATCTGTACGCCACCCAGTTGGTATTTTAGAGGACGTTCCTATTAAAGTAGGAGATTACTTTATTCCTGCTGATTTTATTTTTTTAGAGATTGATGAGGATGACAGGCTCCCTATCATTTTGGGGAGACCTTTTCTTGCCACTGCTGGCGCTGTCATGGATGTCAAAATGGGAAACTGACCTTGAACATATGTGGCAACATTATTCAATTTGATCTAACTGACACGTTGAAAAAACCTTCTCTTGCAGGTGCATGCTATAGGGTGGACGTTGTGGAAAAAGCCACACAGGATATTGAACCGCCCAGGAGAGAAGTGGACCCACTGGAGCTTGCCCTAACAAACTCTGTTGACAAAGAAGAAAAAGGGGAAGCTGAGAAGTTTGTTACAATGCTAGACGCTGATGCAAGCTCTGAAAATAAGAAAGAAGAAATTCAGGAGACTCAGGAACAGAAGAAAATTGAACTCAAGAACTTGCCCAGCACTTTGAGATACGAGTTCTTGGGAAATGATTCTACATGCCCCGTTATTGTTAGTGCGGCGTTGGACAAAGAGCAAACTGAATTACTGCTTAATGAACTTCGCCTCTATAGGAAGGTAATAGGTTACTCATTAGATGACATAAAAGGGATTAACCCCTCTGTTTGCATGCATAGGATCCTATTGGAAGACAACAGTAAACCTTCTGTAGAGTTCCAGTGCCGACTAAACCCGCATCTAAAGGATGTAGTGAAGAAAGAAGTGCTCAAACTACTAGACGCCGAAGTTATATATCCAATTTCTGACAGCTCTTGGGTAAGTCCAGTACATGTTGTACCCAAGAAAGGCGGCGTCACAGTGATAAAGACCGAGGCAGACGAGCTGATACCTACGCGCACGGTCACGGGACATAGGATGTGCATAGACTACCGGAAGTTGAATTTGGCTACGCGAAAGGATCATTTCCCTCTTCCATTTATAGATCAGATGTTAGATAGATTAGCGCACAACTCTTATTTTTGCTTTTTGGATGGCTTTTCAGGTTTCTTCAAGATCCCTATCCACCGGGATGACCAGGAGAAAACAACCTTCACATGTCCCTATGGCACATATGCGTATAGAAGGATGCCCTTTGGCCTTTGCAATGCCCCCGCGACCTTTCAGCGAGCAATGATGGCCATATTTTCTTATTTTAATGAAGATTTCATGGATATATTTATGGATGATTTTTCTGTGTATGGTTCTTCATTTTGTCATTGCTTGTCTAATTTGTTTAAGGTTTTGCAGAGGTGCGAAGAGGTGAACCTAGTCTTGAACTGGGAGAAGTGCCACTTCATGGTCAAGGAAGGCATTGTCCTTGGGCACCTAGTATCTGAACGAGGGATAGAGGTAGACAGAGCGAAGATTGAAGTCATCGAACATCTCAGGCCACCCACATCAATAAAGGGGATCAGGAGCTTTCTTGGACACACTGGATTTTATAGAAGATTAATTAAAGATTTTTCTAAGATAGCTCGACCCTTAACTAATTTACTCGCTAAAAATGCTATGTTTTGCTTTGACAGGGATTGCGAGGATGCCTTCTCAAAACTAAAGGAAGCATTAATCTCAGCTCCAATAATTCAACCCCCGGATTGGTCGCTACCTTTCGAGTTGATGTGTGATGCTAGCGACCAAGCTATTGGGGCAGTCTTAGGTTAGAGGAAGGATAAGAAGCTTCACGCCATCTATTATGTCAGTCGTACACTTGACGACGCTCAGATAAATTATGCGACTACGGAGAAAGAGCTGCTAGCAATTGTCTTTGCTTTCGATAAGTTTCGTTCCTATCTAGTTAATTTGAAAGTAATCATGTTTACTGATCATGCAGCTATAAAATACCTGATCAACAAGAAGGACGCGAAGCCGAGGCTCATTCGATGGGTCCTCCTCTTGCAAGAATTCGATATAGAGATCAGGGACAAGAAGGGGAGTGAAAATCTAGTCGCTGATCATCTTTCCAAACTTGGCCGCAGCGCAGACAAAGAGATTGATGCAGAACTAGAGATTAATGATACATTCCCTGAATAACACCTTTATGCCTTATTAGATCAACAAGTCCCATGGTATGGAGATTTTGTTAATTACATTGTGTCTAACATTTTTCCTCCTGATCTCACTTTTTAGAGGAAGAAGCGGTTTCTACATGATGTGAAGTATTATTATTGGGATGAACCATATCTATACCGGAGATGTGCGGATGGGTTGTACAGACGATGAGTACCAAAAGTGGAGATACATGATGTGTTGAGCCATTGCCATACTTCACCTTACAGAGGACACTCGGGGGCCTCTAAAACAGCTTTTAAAGTTTTATAGTCTGGTTTGTATTGGCCTTCCATATTCCATAATGCTAAACAATTTGTCTGCACTTGTGACAGTTGCCAACGGGCTGGAAACTTATCAAAAAGAGATGAGCTCCCACTCAACAACATCATGGAAATGGAAATTTTTGATATATATAGGGTATAGACTTCATGGGCCCTTTCCCCTCTTCATGTGGAAAACGGTACATTCTGGTCGCCGTCGACTATGTGTCGAAGTGGGTGGAGGCATCCGCTGAAGCTATAAATGATTCTAGAGTCGTTATGAGGTTTATGAAGCAGACTATTTTCCCCCGATTTGGAATTCCACGTGTGTTAATTAGCGACGGCGGCTCCCACTTCATTGAGCAAAAATTTGGGGCACTACTAGAAAAGTACGGTGTGAAGCACAGAAAATCTACGCCCTATCATCCTCAGACTAGTGGGCAGGTAGAAGTCTCCAGTAGAGAAATCAAACAAATTTTGGAGAAGACTGTATCGCAATCACAGAAGGATTGGGCAATGAAATTACCGGATGCCTTATGGGCTTATAAGACCGCACTCAAAACACCCCTCGGTATGTCTCCTTTCCAACTTATTTATGGGAAATCATGGCATTTACCCGTTGAGCTTGAGCACAGGGCATACTGGGCTATCAAGCAAATCAACTTCGATCTCAAGAACGCCGGTGAAAGGAGAAAGCTACAACTTGACGAGTTGGACGAGATGTGCCTTTTTGCCTACGAAAATGCCAAGAGCTACAAAGCACGCACCAAGTTCTGGCATGACAAGTGCATTGCAAAGAAGGAATTTCATGAGGGAGACAAAGTACTTCTATTTAATTCAAGACGTCGGCTATTCCCAGGAAAGCTTCACACGAGGTGGTCCGGTCCTTTTATAGTTCAGAAAGTTCAACCTTATGGTGCCATCAAGATTTGCACAGAACGAACCGGAAGTTTCACAGTTAACGGGCACCGTCTCAAACACTACTTCGAAGATGAGTGGGTCGAAAGAGAAGAAGCTCTAGCTCTTTTAGACCCCCTGGACTTGCAACTTTGAAAACTCTTGTGGTCGAGCTACCGACCCAAACCTAGTGCTCTTGGGAGGCAACCCAAGTTTTTGAATGATTTTAGTTCTTATGCATAATTTTTCCTTGTCATTAGTTAGTGTTTTAGATCGTTGATTTGTTTTTCATTTCTTTTTGCTTCTCTAGAAGGGATCGCCACTAATTTGATGTCTCTATACATTGTAGGAAGAAGAGGGAGCGTTGGGAATTTTTTCCAGATTTTTTCAGATTTTCTCGAGTGTATAGTGAACATCACGGCCTGGTGAACCCCATGGGGTTCACCGTGATGTGTGCAGTACCGGTACACCCAGACTTAGTGACCCAGAGAATTTCATGGGCAGGTGAACCCCAGCGGGTTCACCTGTATTCTTTCTAGGCAAAACCCATCCAGTGAGCTTCATAGGCAGGTGAACCCCACGGGGTTCACCATCTTACCGAAGACTAGAAAATTTCCAGAACATTTCACGGGTCGGTGAACCCCAGCGGGTTCACCCGTGTTTCTGTTGCTTCAACCCAACCACAGTAAACTTCACGGGCTGGTGAACCCGGGCGGGTTCATTGGATTTTCAATTTGTGCTCAGCCGAGTTAGGGCATCGCACGCGCAGGGTTTCCACCGCCATCCAATCTCGGTGAAATCCCATCAATTGCGCCTCTCTCCGATCCTCTCAAAACACGAAGAACATCTTTAATGCTTCGATCCAGATTTCTCTTTCCGGTATTCTCTCTAAGCAACTCCAGATCTCAGTCTCGCGCATCCGCTGTTCTTTGACTTTTACCCGATCCGCAGCCGCCTCCCGATTTCGACGAAGCCGACCAGCACCCGAGGAAGATATCCAAGAGTTTAATTCAAGTTTCCCATCGTCCAGACAAGTCTCTTCTTCAGGTGTTCCCAGATTTTCATTCCGCCTCTTCTTCGACGCTTATTACTGCCGATCTGCCACCTGCGCTTTTCCTCAAGTCACCGGCCAGATCTTCTTCCTCAAGGCTTCCCTACTGATCTTGATCTTTGCCACCATCATGCCTCCGAGGATGAAAGCTATGGCTAGAAAAAGAACTGCACGACCGCAGCAAGCACTCTCAGAATCGTCCACCACGGACGATGAGGAGTACGAGCTGACGCCTACTCCTCCTTCCTACCGGCCTTCTTCGGCTATGCCAGGCTCCTCTTCGTCTCGCCACGGTCGCACACCTGCTAGCCGACCACAGCCCTACGTGTCTCCCCTGAATGAGTTCGGGATTATCTTCCGGAATGCCGCACAAGAGGCATGGTATCAGATACTGCGACAACGCCGCGTGCTCAATACAAGGTATCTTGACCGAACCACACTACAGATGCTAGGGATGCTAGGAGACGTTGATTTGATGTATGCAGCCATAGGGTGGGAGCAATTCTAGCAGCTATTCTCACCCACTTACATTGGCACCACACTGGAATTTCTGAGTTCATTGGAAGTAAAGGCAGATCCTATCATTGAGGACGATCAAGGCCGTCTGTCTTTCCGCTTGGGTAATATCAAACACATCCTCACTCTTTCACAGTTTCGCAGCATTTACGATTTTCCAGAACCTTGTGCACGCAAAGTCCCTACCGAGTACAGTGAGCAAAACTTTTGGGGCGCTATCACTAATGAGCACATCTACTCTGCTCGTGTAGCTCGTGCTTCTAGTCTGTGCAACCCAGTGATCAAGTACGTTCACCGCGTATTGGCCCACACTCTCTTTGGCCGTGGTGAAAGTGACGGTATGGTACAACAAACTGAGTTATTCTATATCTGGTGCATGCTCCATAGTTTTAGAGTCGATTCTGGGTATTATCTGCCAAAGCATTTCAGCCGCATCGCCCGTTCTCTGAGGGGGGCAATAGTAATTGGCGGCTTGATCACACCTTTGGCAGTTTCCCTAGGCATCATCCCCTACGGCACATTGGAAGCCACTAGCAACAACAGGCTCGATATCGAGTCTTGTGTTGCTATGAAGCTGATAATACACAAGGGTGATTCATATTGCATGACATTCAAGGGAAACCCCTTCTGCCTGCCTTTGCCAAACCCGGAGCGCACATCAATTAGAGTCCGTGGAAACTGGCGCATCCAGCCAATTGAGGACACACAACCCGATCCAGTCGACACTGCGCCATCAGCACATGGAGCATTTTCTTTTGGCGGCACCTCCTCTCACGATTCTATGATGTCTGTATTGCAGGAAATTAAAGAGGAGCAGCTTCATCAGCAAGAGATGATCGATCACCTGGACACCACCGTTACCTACATCCAGCAGAACCAATCTTCACAATGGGAGTCGATGGAAGCACACATGTAGAGGCAACACAAGATGATGGGTTCTGTTTGGGAGAAGCTATCACGCATGGATGATAGGCTGGCCTTCATCAATGAGGAGAACATGGCACGCATGGACATCTCTTCTGACGAGGAGGCCGAGCCAGATTTTAGTGCACGCGGGAAGAGCAACAGCTCCAGGGCTTCTGGCTCTCGCTCGCGTAAGAGATATTAGCTTCCCATCACCATCAGCATCATCATCATCCACTCCTCTCACATCATGGTATTGCATAGAGGACTATGCAAACTTTTAGAGTGGGTGAGCTTTCTATACTCCGGTTTCTATTTTCTTGCTACATGTGGGTATTTGACTGTGATTGCTTGACTTTTCTATGTTTGGATTTGAGACT
The DNA here is from genome assembly GCA_027563935.2 of Costus lasius. NCBI lineage: Eukaryota > Viridiplantae > Streptophyta > Magnoliopsida > Zingiberales > Costaceae > Costus > Costus lasius. The sequence continues at coordinate 23,997,315 of CM050451.1, read as the reverse complement.
TTTATTTTGAGATGGATATTATGTGGCATTGTATCTTATATGCCATTTTATTCATGGGCCTGGTCCACTTGCTTGTGTCCGCACTTTGTTATGGTTATTATGCTTTTCATTCATGCTGTGTAAATTTTTCTGAGTTTGAGTTTGCATGTGTATGAGTCTTGTCCTATGATGGCTATTTCAAAATTTTGAGTATTTTGAGTTGAATGCATAATTGAGTAGGAATCATCAAAGAATTAAGTCTGGAGTGATACCTCCTTGTTAGAAGTACTGTTTGATCATATCCATATGTTCTATGATTTAGATATTTTGTGATTTGGATTGATTTTGAGATGTTCATTAGTGGGTCAAACATTGATATGATTGTTGAATCAACTCAAGCTTGCAACTTACATGAGAATCATATTGAGATACATATTCACTTTGTTATTCTTTGAATTCCTTTCTGTTATTGGGAAGACACTACATGTGGTCAAAAAGGATGTGTTATCAACTGCTGGTATAAAAAATATATATATTTCTCAACCTTAGATTCCTCTACTTGGCACTGCGAAAAATTGGCAGTGGTACCGAAGGACATGAGTTGAAATTTAAGGGATGTGAAGTTGAAAACAATAAAGAGACTCCTCTACTTGGCATTGCGAAAAATTGGCAATGGTACCTAAGGTTATGAGTTGAAGTCTAATGCAATAATCAGTGTATCATACCCTAAATGAAACATTTGAGTTAACCCCAATGATTTGACTAGGAAGGATTGAAATCGCATGAGTGTTTTGTGTAAGCTTGATTGAATCCTATGTTTGCTGCTTACTAGGTTGTTTGGCATCTAGTATTGTGGGATCAAACTGTTGAACACTTGAGGCAACCATTTACTTAATTTCTCCTGATTAGATATTGGATTGTTATTAAATGTTTTTCTAACTTGGATGTATATCTTGACACGAAAGATTACTCTTATACCAAACATGTATTTCATCTTATTTTATTGCCTGAGGACAAGCAAAGATTTCAGTCTGGAGTATTTTGATGCATCGCATTTTGGTAGTGTTTTTCTGTTATATTTCATGTCAAATCTAGGCCTATTTTAACACTTTGATACTCACTATAGCCTTATTTCCTTCATATCTTCGGAATCTTCACTTTTTGGCACTTTTATGGAATTTCAGGTAAAAACACCCTTTTTCGACATATTTTAAAGATTCTGAGGCCATAGGATGATTTCTTGTGTGAAAACGAAGCCGCCCGTCAAATTTGAGCTCATTCGGAGTTTGCCTGAGAATCACGGTTAGGTGAACCCCACGGGGTTCACCATCCTAGTCGCCAGCCAGCAAAACTCACAGAGAGCTTCACGGCCGCGGGGTTCACCAGATTTCCTTCAGACCGAAAACAGCCCAAAACAAAGCACGGCCAGGTGAACCCGGCGGGGTTCATCGCGCTTCTTTCAGCCGAACTCACAGAATGAATCACGACCAGGTGAACCCGGCGGGGTTCACCGTGATTCTAACCCAGGGCACGCGCGAGTCCGACCTTGACTCAGTTTTTCAGCGATTTCTCACTCGTTCGGAGTCCAAATTCGGCAAGTAAGGTGTCTATGGAAAGCTCTTTCAGAGGCAAACACTTGGGATATAAAAGCCCTAATTTTCTTGCCCTAATTATCAAGGAATCACGCATGGAAGTGGCCCAGGGCGGAAGAACACGGCGACAAGGTAATTTTTGGAGATTTTCGGAGATTGAGACACAAGATCATCACAATTTCTTCAGGATTCCTTCAGTTCATCATCTCCTTCCTCTTAGATTCATTTCCTTGTACTTTCCCTTTCATTAAAAGAGAGATTTTGAGCGTTTCAATGATGATTATAGCGTAAACCCTATTTCGGGGCTTGGTTGAAACCCTTTGATGATTTTGATCGCAAACTTTGTATCTATTTTTGTTATTTAGAATGAATTGTGAGCATATTTTACTTTGACGTATTTATTTCATGATTTTACCTTGGCCGAGTATTTTCACGTGTTAGCCGTTACGATTCATATCGAGAGAAGGATTGTAAGGTTGGAATCTCTTAGTAAAACTTGCGAGACCTCGACACGATAGTGCTTGGTCTTCGCTCGAGGATTTCACAGTCTGTCATAGAACTCATTGGGTTCGTCTTAGAATGATCCACCGCGAGAGTAGGAGGTCGGTCTAAGACGAACACCGGAGTGTACACTCGAGAGAGGGCACCTTGTACCCTAGGGTTAGACTCCTTGTGCAAAACCAATAAACTAAATAATTAATATCTTTCTTGTGCGATTAAGATTATCATTGTGGTGGAAACCGTAGCCCTGATATCTCTCTCATATTTGACCTCTACTGACGTAGTTGCAATTGTTTGTTTTCGATTTTTGTCTTCAAAACCCAATTTCGATTCGCCTAGCTATTAGGACTCGGATTTTCTAGTATTCAACCTTGTTCTCTGTGGGATTCGATATCTTTTATATTACTTCGACATAACCGTGCACTTGCGGAGCATGTCACTGTGCCAGAGGCTATGTCAGTGGGTTTTTCTAGATTGCTATCTGTGTTTATTTTAACAAATTTGAATCATCATCTTTATCCATGATCTCTAAGATCAGACGATATTGCTGCAGTACATACTTGAGTGCTAAGTTCCATGCTATGGCCCCAATAAGAATTATATTGGACCATCGAGTACCAGGAACTAAATCAAGTTCAAGTAAATGAAGCTGCTTCCATGGCTGCCACAAGAAGCTGCAATGTACTCAGCCTTAATTGTAGAATTTGCCACTATGGTTTGTTTAATGCTTTTCTAGCACACAACACCACAACAACGCAAATCTTGGCTGTGATCAGTAGTCATTAGACTGGAACGAAGTGTCAATGTACCCCTGTACACAAAATTCTTCCTGTCTATCACAGACTATAGCTCAATCCTTTGTACTTTCCAAGTATATATAAGGATTGCTTTCATAGCTATCTAGTGTCAAACACTGGGATCTGATTGAAACTTGCTGGCTATGCTCCAAGCATCTGCCACAAATGGTCTTGTGTACACAAAACATGATCTATCCTATACCCAATGTATCAGGATTTTAGACCCATGTTACTACTCCCCAGCTGTGTCATAGGACATAACATCTTTGTGAGAGTCAGACCATATCTTCCTGGAAGGTATTATTATTTGGATTCAGCCAATATGAACCTCTCCAGAAACTCCTAGATGAACATAGATTGACTAAAGGGCAATGACTTTCTTGTATCTCTATCTATAGATCCTCATGCCTAGGATGTAGGCATCATTCCCTAGATCATTCTTCTCGAAATACTTCTCAAGCTTCGTCTTCACCATGTGAAGAGCTGAGATGTCATTCCGTGTGAGGAGAATATCATCAATCATCTAGAACAAGAAATACTATGATGCTCCCACTAATCTTCTTGTAAACACAGGCTCTTTTCAACATGCTTGCATAACAACACGCCATAACTGATCATGCAATTATAACAAGCAGATTCCTAATGGACTTAAAACACAGCTATTGGTGAAAAATTTCATCATTATCCACCTAGTGGATTTGCCTGAAATTTCTGTTCACAAGCTTGCCTTTCAAGGTAACAATGTTACCTTCCATGTCTATCTTCCTTGAAGATCTATTTACAGCCTATGGGTGTTACCCTTTTGGCGGCTCATCCAAGTCCCAAACTTGATTAGCAGACATGGAGTCCATTATGGTTCTCATGGCGCTTAGTCATTTCTTGGAATCTGGTCCACTGACCGCTTCCATTTGCTCATAAGTCTCAGGTTCATCCTAGATGAAAAATTCATTATGCCCAGCATTTCGAATCCATCCAGACTTATGTGGTTCCTGTGTTACTTGAACTGCAGGTTACTTTGAACCTGTATGTGAGATTCTACTCTCCATTTGTGTCTAATTATATTGTGGTTAATTCTACTCCCACTAGCTTCTTTCAAAAGAAACATCTTCTCAAGAGAGATAGCAGTTTGAGCAACAAATAGCTTGTTCTCTTTGGGATAGAATAAGCACTCTACAGTGCTCCACAAACACAGACTTTTGAATCATTGCATATTATATTCCTAAATCCTTTGAAGAAATGGGATATTTGCAGTTTCCAACTCAAAAGCTATCTTAGACACACTTTTCAATGAAGTGACAGTACATCTGATTGCATAGCGTCAAAAAATAGTAAATTTGCATGACTATTCAAAGATGAAACCACATCCAATGTGTTCCTCTTTCTTTCTTTGAAATTTACCTCACAGTTGTGGTGTTCCAAGTAAGCTGTGAGATAACCCCCACACTCCTTAGGACAGTCATCAAATTTTTCACTAATCACCTTGATCCAATCAAAGTGCTTTAATAGATCCTTCAATTTGATTCTGCACTTCATTTTGAACTTCTTGGATTTTTCCAAAGTTCTTAGGTTGGATAAGGCATACCCACACCTAATGAAGTATATAACACCTCTTCGTGCTTGTCTACATGGGTCCACACACATTGCTGTGCAATAGATCCAACAAGCCACTAACCCTTCCACCCTTTATAGTGAAGGCAGCATCTGTCACTTTATTCCTTTGAACAAGGCTCATATTTATCATAATCCTGAAAGGATAATGATCCCAACAGTCCATGGACCTTTGGATGTGACCATTGTTCTATGGCTCAAGAGACAATGCTATAAGAGGGTGTTGATTGAATCATTGGATCTGATCTCATGTTACACATAGAACTAAAAACTATTATCATCTGTAATAAAACATCTCAAAAAAATATCATTTATTATTTCAAACTGAAGTCCTTTCCAAAAGGAATGATGTTCTAATACATAAGCTCATACATAATAGCAAAGTTCTAGATAAAGTCTTCAAGGTAGTGAGATGATATCAGCAGCATCCAATGCTCCGTCCTTGACCCGAGAGTCGATCCCACCAAGTCTCATCGTCCTACTTCTTTTGAGCTCCTGCACATGTAAAACATATGTGAGCCTCACATGCGGTACCCAGTACCCATGAATAAGAAGTAGACATAAAGACCTCGGTAACACAATACCTAAAGCGGATGGATTACATCCCTTCTTCTTTGCCATGCTCTTCTTGGGCGTCAATCCTCTTCGAAATACCCATGCATTCCGAGTATTCCGAAGTATTAGTTTCGAAGATACAGAACCATGGTCATTCTCAGATTCAGGCAAACACTTTGAAGATCCAACAGAACTCTCCTGATCTTTGTCTATAGAGCATGGTGTGAAGAGACCTTTGAGATGTATGATAAGATCATAAATCCCCATCTCATCACACTTAACCTTGACCTCTGGGGTCATGCACTCTAAGACAAGAGCAGTGTACTGTATGTTATCTTCACAATGTTCAAGATATACATTCCACTCCCACTCAGTAGTGAAATACATACTGGGCTGGGATGGAGGTCTTTCAAGAAGATGCACCTTATTTTCTTGTTCGAGTATCTTGGACAAAATCTTGAACCACTTTGTCCAATTTGTCCCATCCAATTTATTTTTATAAAGTTTCAATCTTAGATTAGGAGATGTCATCTACAATAAGCAAATAAGTAAGATAAGTACAATGATATAGCATTTAACTAGGACTTTAATTAAATGCTACGCTCCCACTATTACCACTTTAACTAGACCTAATTTCACATGAGGTCTCCGCGACTCACAAGAGTGAGTTGGGATGCACAGAGTGTATGCTTGAATCTGAGAATGACCAGGAGGTGCTAACGCAGTCGATGTACCTGAGTGGATATGGGACAGCTCTGGTACTTGTGAGACTGGTATATGGGCTGGTTAGGCACGAGGTGCTAACGCAGACATATGGGTATATCAGTGGTGGATATACTAGACCGACCCGCTGTGAGGCAATGACTTGGTGTCACGAGTTATCCTCACAAGTGATAGGAGATGCATTGATCCCTCGACTTGAGGTCATTGGCCATTCTATATGGTTAGGGACATGCTTTGATACAACCTAACACCTCGTCGTAGTTGGGGGGGTAATAACGGTTGTCATTGAGCATGTCACGACCCATAGGAGAAGGTCAATAGACAAACATAGGATTTGCCCCGTCCTAAAGGAAGCATGATATCCATGGAGCTCCTTTATGGTTCTATGACTGAAAGTGTATGGTCATACCCAGGTGAGACTTGATTTAGTCATAACCATGAGATTGGATAAAAACAAGTGGTGACACACTTGTCCAATCGGATATCAGTTCGGCAAAGAGACTGGAATGCATTTGTACCTAGTTGCGATGATGGGGATATCGATGTCGATATCCATTCCAATGACCTGGGTAGCAGCGATGCACTGCTAGGTGCCACTCACTGCTTGTGGTGACCTTTGGTCAGCACTGCCGGCGTCAGAGGAACCTACAGGGTCGCACACCTTGATACTCGAGTTCTCGTATTGATCGGGAAGTCTTATGATCGAGTTATTAGATAACTCGGATCTATTTGGGAGATTTCACCAACACCGATGGGCCTAATGAGATGGAAGAAAATTATTGGAGTCAACTTCCATCTTTGGCAATATAACTATGGTTAGCCTCATTTGACCTTGAGTTAAATTGGATTGGATCCAATAACATGGTTAATATGCATGATGGACCTTGGGCTAAGCCCATTGCTAAGTTGGGCTTGCTAAATAAGTTGTCATGAAGAGGAAATAGCCTAAAAGGGTATAATGGGGAGAAATTATCCCCATAGGCGCCTAAGGGGTATAATGGGGTGTCATGGGCTAATTTGCTTCATTATGGAAGCAAATTGCGCCTAGCCCTAACCCTAAGTGCCTATTGCCCTATATATGAGGCCCTAGCCACCCCTCTCTTGATGTTCTCTTCCTGGGAGGCGTGAACACATCAAGAGGCGTGGGCAAAGAGACATAGGTGCATCTCTTCCTCTCCAAGCCGCAAGCATCCCTTCTCTTCTCCTCTTGGCGCATGTGAGGGAAATCCTTGGTGTCTTCATCATCTTCCTCCTTCCTTGGCGCAAGAGAAGCAAGAAGGTTGGCGGCTTCATCTCATACCACTTCTTCCATTGGCGCATATACCTTGGAGGTAGCGCAAAGCTTGAAGAAGGTGGACAAAAGGCTTGGATCTTCTTCCCGAGGCTAGCACCGGGCATGGAAGAAGAGGACTCGAGGCATCCGTGTGTGTGAGACTGCAGAGGGTGCACGCTTGGGCGCCTATCACGACATCGGCCTCGTCTTGCTTTGAGGTATTCTCTAACTCATCGTGTCGACTCTCTCACATGCGATCTTCACTGGGTTTTTGGGACCGGCCTGTTTCGGGGATATTAGTTCCACTGTACATTGTATTTGTCTTTGAAAAATCTATAAAATATCCCCGGGGTTTCCCAACAGTGGTATCAGAGCAACTTGCGAGACTCGAACGATGTAATTTCATGCTTTTCCATGCTCACATGCTATATTTCAATTTTCGCAAATTGCATGATCACATGGCGAACGATTTTTCTAAGTAGGAAAAATTAGGGTTTCTTGTTTCTATCATCTTTTCAATCCCTTTTGGATTTTTGGGTTATTTTTCTTGTATGATTTAAGGATCAAAGGCGCACGTGGTTTTGTCAAGTAGGACGGGCATTGTGTCTTCGAACTGGCCGGGTTTCTTGATCTGATAAAATTGCCAGCCGAAAGGATCTTTGAAATCATCATGAAAGTTTAATCGCAAATAACCAAAAGATTTGTGATAAGAAGATGAGGAAAAGAGACTAGTTTTATGAAAAAGTAAAATTTCAGATTTTATATTTTTCATGAGCATGTAGAACTGCATGAGTAAATACCTTGGTTGTGCATAATATTGTGATCATGAGTCAAGCCCCTTTGCATGCCTGTGATGTTTTCTTATGAGGCCTGCGTGCCGCTTTTCTTTTTTGCTTTTAACTAATATGAAGATTAGGGTGGCGCATATCACTTGAAGAATTGGTGCATGCATGCTTGTTTGCGCACCTTGCTTGGTGGCACAAGAAGCACCCTCCATTGATGGCGCATGGTGAGTGGCGCAAGTTTGACTTGGCCGAGCCTTAGGGCTTGTGTGCTATGTCTCTTGGCCCTTACATGGTGGCGCATCACCCTTGGAGGAAGACCATGGTATTGGCCGAACCTTGGGGGTGTACCCCTAGGGTTTGGGTGCTAAACCATGTGAGGAGGACCTTGGAGCCAACCTTGAAGCTCAAGTTAGAGGTCGACTTGGTTAGGTCTTGTCTTTGGGGCTTGAATCCTAGGTCAAGAGTTGAACCTCCTTTTGGCATGGGTTGATTCAATGTCTTGAATAGGTTATGATCACATCATTCATTTATTGCTCTCGATATCTGCTAAAGCATGCCTGTTTTAACGTTATGTTATCACTATAAGATTGCATGCCTGTAATGTTAGACATAAGATAAAACTGATGAGACCTCAAAAACCCTCATAAATAAATATCAAGTCTAGTAGCCTTCTAACGCGTAGCCCTCACTAAACTATCGATTAGTGGTGATGTGAACTGCTTTCCACTCTAGTAGGACACACCCACTTATCTTTAGAAAGTGCGTGGTGGCAATGGTTTCCCCAATCCATTTTAATCGGGCGCGCCTTCGCAAGGAAATTCGTTGGCCCTAGGCATAACGGTTAGGAATAGACTTCACTAGAAAACTCTAGAGGCAACGTTGAGAGGTTAGGGTTTCATGCTGTATCCAGTCCTCGCTGGACATGAAATGCCTAAACTGTCTCAATAAGGGGAATTGCTTGGAGCAATCGGCCGGCGTGCCCACCTTAGGAAGCATGGGTTACTTTGTGCATCTCATCCCACCCTCGTGGGACACGAAGCCTCATGTGGAATAAGGATCCCATCTTACTAGGAAGTCTTAAACTTCCTGATTGACTTTGTGGGTTGTCAATTCGATTAAAATAGTGGGAGTCATAATCATTTAAAATAAGTCCAGTTTAAATGATCTGAAGTAGTACTAATCTGCTGGTTCTTGGTTATTGTAGAACAATGGCAATGAACAATATCAGTTGGTCACTGCGGTCTATCCTTGAGAAAGACAAGTTGGTTGGATCCAACTTGATGGATTGGTATATGAACTTGAGAATTGTGCTCAAGCTTGAGAGAAAGCTTTATGTCCTTTGACACTGTCCACAAGTGCACGAAAATGTCGCAGTAATATAAAAGATATCGTCTCCCACAGGGAACAAGGTGAGTACTAGAAAATCTAATTCTTAGAATCTAAGCTAATCAAATCATGGTTTTTGGAGCTTGAAAACTAAAATTAAGCATGACAGAAAACAAGAAATCAAACAACTACGACAGGGAAAATATATGAGAGAGAATATCAGGGCAAAGGTTTCCACCACTCTGACGATTTTACTTGCGCTAGAAATAAATGTTAATTACTTGGATTTACAGATATGCAAAAGGAATCTACCCTATGGTACAAGGTGCCCTCTTTCGAGTGTACACCCCGGTATTTGCCTAGAATGTCTCCTACTTTCGCAGTGGACCGTTCTAGACAAACTCACTGAGTTCTGTGGTAGATTATGAACCCTCGAGCAAAGAACACGCACTTTCGCGTCGCGTCTTCACAAGATTCACATAGAGGTTCGGTCGTTACAGTCGAACTTTCGTTATGGACCGTAACAACTATGACATGACGATACTTGGCCAAAGTAAAGATCAAGAAATAAATACATCTAGTGAAATATGCTTAGAATATGATCCAAATAACAAGATTAAAACAAGAGTTGCAAACAGAAATCGTCAGAGGGCTTCAACCTAGCCCCGATACAAAGTTTACGCTACAACCATCGTTGAATCGCTAAAAATCCTCTCTTTAAACATAGGAAAATTATAGGAAAAGGTTTCTAGGAGGGAGGAGAAGATAAACCGAATGAAATAACCCAGGATTGCAAGGTTCCGATGATCAAATCTTCAAAAATCCGCTCGAAGTCGTCGAATCGCCGTGTTCTTCCGCCCCTAGCCGCTTTGTCACCCGATTGCCTCCCATTAGGTCATGAAATTTGGGGATTTTATATCCTCTTCGTTCGTCTGCGAGTTAGCTTTCCAAAAAGTCCTCACTTGCTAAATTTGGACTTGAATTGGGTTCAAAATCGAGGGAAAACCGAGAGGGTGTCGAGTTGATCTGTCCGCTTCACGGGTGAACCCCACGGGGTTCACCAGGTGGTGAAGTCTTCGGCACATATTTGCTATGAAATAGTCACGGGTGAACCCAGCGGGGTTCACCAGCTAGTGAAGTCCTCGGCGATTTCCTGCACATAAATCTCCAGGTAGAATTACGGGTGAACCCCACGGGGTTCACCTGGCCGTGATGTGTGCGGCAATTCTCAGACATCTTCACTTCATCAGTGAACCCCGCCGGGTTCACCAGGCCGTAATGCGTGCACAGAATTCATCCTTCGGTGAGATCACGGGTGAACCCCACGGGGTTCACCTGGCTGTGAAGTCCAGAAAAGGCTCCGATTGAGCCCAAATTTTACGGGCAGCTTCGTCTTCTCATAAGGAATCACCTCATGCTCTTAGATTCTTCAAAAAGACCTCAAAATTGGGTGATTTTACCTGAAATTCAATAAGACAGATGAAAAGTGAAGATTCTGAAGTTTTTTAACTAAATAAGCCTTAAACGAGTATAAAAACATTCAAATAGGCTTAAATTCATCATGGAATAATAGTAAAAATCACTACTAAAATGCATGGTGTCAAATACTCCTCGACTTAAATCTTTGCTTGTCCTCAAGCAATAAAATAAGTTGAAATACATGTTTGGTTCACAAATAATCTTTTGTGTTGAAGTTCGCACCCGAGTTTGGAAAAATACTTTTTAGCAATCCAAGATCTTATCAGAAGAAATCAACTAAAAGGAGTGTCTTAAGCATTCACCAGTTTGGTCCCACAGTTTCTAGATATCAAACGATTCAGAAAGCAGTAAACATGAGATTCAATCAAGCAAACACAACACTCATTTCATTCTTATCCATCCAATTCATAATGTTGGGGTTAACTCAAATGTTTTATTTAGGATACAAAACTCTGATCTTTGCATTAGACTTCAACTCATATCCTTAGGTACCATTGTCAATTTTTCGCAATGCCAAGTAGAGGAGTCTTTTTATTTCAATTCACATTTCTTAGATTTCAACCCATTTTTCGCAGTGCCAAGTAGAGGAATCTAAGTGTTTTTTTTTATATATAACAGAAGTTAACACATCCTTTCTTTTAACAAATGAAGTGTTTCCCCAATAATAGAAAGGAATTCAAAGTTTGAAAAGAGATTATGCATCATAATATGAATCGAATGTAAATTACACCGGGACATTGCGCGTGCAAGGTTCCGGAAAGCCGTAGATGTGGCGGAGATCAGCAAGAGATAGACAATGCTCAATGTTTCCCATCCGGAAGGTCAAGCGCCCAGGATCTTCGTCGACCGTTGCGGCGGCTTTAACGTCTAAAGAGCTGAGGAACTCTAGCGTGACTCCGATGTATGTGGGCGAGGCAAGCCGGAGAAACTGCTCTCACCCAATATTAGAGTACATCAGCTCTATGTTGTCCATGAGTCCTAGAATGATAAGCGTGTTTCTATCTAGGTAGCGGGTATTGAGTATCTGGCGGTGAAGGAGCTATTCGAAGTTCTGTTGGTGTTCTGCGTTCCTGAAAACAATGCCGAAATCATTCGGCGGAGATGTATAGGCCTAAGGTTGCCGAATTCGAGCGTGACGGATTTTTGGAAGAGGATGGCTACGCCGGCTGGCTAACAGGAGTCGTTTGTGGTGGCTGAGATGATCCGTAAGGAACGAAATCATCGTCGTCAGTAGAAGATTCAGACACAGGTTGTTGATCACGTTGACAGAAGGCAAGAACCTTACACCTTGGTGCCATTAGATTTGAATGCCAGAAATGATGGAGAAAACCAGAAAACCACCAGAGAAGATTTCGCCCGAGCACAAAAATAGTAACTGATCGAGGAGGCAAAAACAAAAGGTTCGGCGGATAGGGAAAACTGGAAGATTAACAGCGAAAATCAGAGCAAAGCTGCGCGAACCTCTCCAGAGTTGCAGATCGCGAAGAGGGGAGATCCGTTAAAGCTACGGAGGCGAGAGATCTTCGGGTGAAAGGTGATCTGGAGCAGAGAGGTCGGCGGCGGCGTGAAGTCGCGCGAACCCCTAACTGAGATTTAGGGCTAACATGGGCAGTGCTCTATTAGAAACACGGGTGAACCCAACCGGGTTCACCTAACCATGTAGTGCGCGGCGGGATTGTCCCTCTTTGCTTCGGATGTCTTCACAGGTGAACCCCACCGGGTTCACCTGGTCGTGAAGTCTAAGTTTTTGTCACAGAAAATCCAGAATAATATGTATATCTCAAAATTGCTAGTCCCGCCCCAATTTGATAAAAATATCTTTTTTAAAAAAAAATTGCACGTCAAGATGCAAAGTGTACTTCACAGGTGAACTTTGCCGGGTTCACCAAGCCATGAAGTGCACCGAGCCTTGGTAAAAATCCAGAAAAATCCTCCTGTTCTCATAGTGCAACTACATCTCAAAAATAAAGCTTTATCAGTGTACTCCAACATCAAGATCTCCTATAACCAATTAGATAAACAAGAGAGAAGGGTTTTCTACGATGGTAAAGTAAAAAGAAGCTAAAGACAACTAATGCAGCAGAAAGCAAACGAAAGCAATAAGAAAAACTTGGGTTGCCTCCCAAGAGCGCTTGTTTTTGGTCAATAGCTCGACCATAGAGTTATCAGAAAATCAAATCAGGGACGATCAAAGGGGTAAAGAACTCCCCTTTTTTTAGCAAGTCCACCCTCAAATCGGCGCTTGAGGCTATGTCTATATCAGCGGTGGATATACTGGACCGACCTGCTGTGAGGCAATGACTTGGTGTCACGAGTTATCCTCACAAGTGATAGGAAATGCATTGATCCCTTGACTTGAGGTCATTGGCCATTCTATATGGTTAGGGATATGCTTTGATACAACCTAACACCTCGCCGTAGTTGGGGGGGTAATAACGGTTGTCATTGAGCATGTCACGACCCATAGGAGAAGGTCAATAGACAGACATAGGATTTGCCCCGTCCTAAAGGAAGCATGATATCCATGGAGCTACTCTATGGTTCTATGACTGAAAGTGTATGGCTATACCCAAGTGAGACCTGATTTAGTCACAACCATGAGATTGATAAAAACAAGTGGTGACACACTTGTCCAATCGGATATCAGTTCGGCAAAGAGACTAGAATGCATCTGTACCTAGTTGTGATGATGGGGATATCGATGTCGATATCCATTCCAATGACCTGGGTAGCAGCGATGCACTGCTAGGTGCCACTCACTGCTTGTGGTGACCTTTGGTCAGCACTGCCGGCGTCAGAGGAACCTACAGGGTCGCTCACCTTGATACTCGAGTTCTCGTATTGATCGGGAAGTCTTATGATCGAGTTATTGGATAACTCGGATCTATTTGGGAGATTTCATCAGCGCCGATGGGCCTAATGAGATGGAAGAAACTTATTGGAGCCAACTTCCATCTTTGGCAATATAACCATGGTTAGCCTCATTTGACCTTGAGTTAAATTGGATTGGATCCAATAACATGGTTAATATGCATGATGGACCTTGGGCTAAGCCCATTGCTAAGTTGGGCTTGCTAAATAAGTTGTCATGAAGAGGAAATAGCCTAAAAGGGTATAATGGGGAGAAATTATCCCCATAGGCGCCTAAGGGGTATAATGGGGTGTCATGGGCTAATTTGCTTCATTATGGAAGCAAATTGCGCCTAGCCCTAACCCTAAGCGCCTCTTGCCCTATATATGAGGCCCTAGCCACCCCTCTCTTGATGTTCTCTTCCTTGGAGGCGTGAACACATCAAGAGGCGTGGGCAAAGAGGCATAGGCGCATCTCTTCCTCTCCAAGCCGCAAGCATCCCTTCTTTTCTCCTCTTGGCACATGTGAGGGAAATGCTTGGTGTCTTCATCATCTTCCTCCTTCCTTGGCACAAGAGAAGCAAGAAGGTTGGTGGCTTCATCTCCTACCACTTCTTCCATTGGCGCATATACCTTGGAGGTAGCGCAAAGCTTGAAGAAGGTGGACAAAAAGCTTGGATCTTCTTCCCGAGGCTAACACCGAGCGTGGAAGAAGAGGACTCGAGGCATCCGTGTGTATGAGACTGCAGAGGGCGCACGCTTGAGTGCCTATCTTTACATCGGCCTCGTCTTGCTTTGAGGTATTCTCTAACTCGTCATGTCGACTCTCTCTCATGCGATCTTCACTGGGTTTTTGGGACCGGCCTATTTCGAGGATATTAGTTCCGCTGTGCAATGTATTTGTCTCTGAAAAATCTGTAAAATATCCCCGGGGTTTCCCAACAGACACCTCTAACGCCTCCTCTACACCAGCTACTCCTTCCCCGTCACCATCCTACGCCATCAGCATGTCCAGACGCAAGCAAGTGACCAGAAAGCGCCGTGCATCTTCCTCTAGCACCGCCGCCGACCAGCCACCGCTGTAGTGCCACCCACTCCTTACGGCATTATCTGCCGTGATCCTGAGCAGCGACTAAGCTAAATGCCCTGGCACACCGCCAGGTCGTCACAACACGGTTCCTAGATCATGCGACACTGAGTACACTTGGCTTTCACAAAGATGTGTAGTGGCTCTTTCAACGCGTGGGGTGGGACCAGTTCTTCACGATCTCCTACCCCACATATATTCCTATTGTGCTAGAGTTTCTATCCTCCATGGAATTTCATGCAAACATCCATACCAATGAAGATGACGGCAGCTTATCTTTCTGACTCAACAACACCGAGTTTTTGGTCACTTTATCCGAGCTGAATCAGATATATGGTTTTCCTATTGATGGGATGCGCCTGATCCCTAGAGAATTCAATGCCAGTACTTTCTGGGAACTTCTTACTGGCGCCCAACCCTTTGAAACAAGGATGGCCACAACCACCTTTCTTGGCAACCCAGTATTAAAGTATGTGCACCGAGTCATGGCACATACTATCTTTGGCCGAGGAGAGTCTGACGGTCTGGTTCGTGCTTCTGAGCTTCTATACCTCTAGGCCATGCTGCATGGAGTCTGCCTCAACACAGCCTTCTATTTTGCCAAGCAACTCTAGAAAGTCTCTAGAGCGCCGAAAGGTGTCATTGCTCTCGGTGGACTTCTTACCCCTCTTGCTCTCGCTGTTGGGATCCAGCCATACTAGATGGAGCAAGCCCGGGGCAGCTCCCACCTTGACCTTGATGCCTGCATCTCTATGCGGATGATAGTCAAGGAAGGAGAACTCTACAGTCTGCTCTTCCCCAGGAGCGATGTCAAGCTACCATTACTGAATTTTGCACGCACCACAGTCCGCGAGCAGCGGAACTGGAGAGCAGAGGTAGTTGAGGATCATGATGTGTCCCTCGGGACTGAGCCACCACCACCTTCTCAGAGACCTACTACCCAACTTGACTGCATGGAGACGATGATTCGGTTTGTCCGAGACTCCCAACAAGAGACTCACCTTACCGTCGATAAAGGACTGGATCGGATTCGCCAACTTGAGACAGAGGTCGACCGCCAAGGACGAGTGCAGTCCTCTATTTTAGAGTCTGTCCACGACCTTCAGGAGAGACTCCGTCGGCGCTGGGGATAAGCACCATTGGTTTCACCATCACTCGGTTAGCTCTCTATGTTTCCAGTAGTTTACTTTAGTTGTTTGTTGTTAGTTTTCTTTTATTAGATTGTCATTTCCCATTCTGCATGTTTTAGTTTTCTCGTTGTATCAACATCTGTCTAACCCACCCCCTTATCCATGATATTTGCTTGGCCTTCAGAATTGACTTGTTCTATGGATGCTTAATTGGTTTAGAATGGGATTCTTGACTATTTTTAGAGGTCTATATTTGTTATAATTTGCATGTATGGCTTTTGGGTTACGTGCAGCTGAATGTTCTAATTAACACAGTTAGTTATTTCTATGATCCTGGTTAGTATGCCTGTTGCTTTCATCTTAACCCTAACGTGCATCACATGTGTAATGATTCCTTGCATCTAACTTCACAATTCCATTCTTATCTGCACGTTTTGTCATGGGAATCAGAAATAATAATAGTGGTACCGAAGTGTACTTGTATATTGCACATAGTACTTCCACTTGGCACTATTCATAGCATCACAAAAGCAAAAGGGATAGTGGTACCTAAGTTCAATGTTCATCATACTTGGCACTACCCTCAAGAGTTCACAATAATAGCAATGGTACCGAAGCCGAGATGTTCATCATAATTATTCCTTGGGCTTGGCACTGTTCTCAAAAAAAAAGGGCACCACATAGGGACTATGTGGTACCGATGCTATTTTCCCATAACTTGATGTACAATCACATGATTTGTGAATGCTTGATCAAAGGTATCATTTGTATGAGAATCATGATAAAGGTTTTTGGTGTTGTCAACATCACATATTTCAATGGATTGTATTAGTAATACTTGATTTAATTTGCTTTCAATACTGCATTATAACCTGAGGCCTATTGTGAACAAATTATAACTTTGTTAGACTTAATTAAACTATTTGAGATCCCCCATTTCATTTCATCACTGTGTTCTAGATAATTCAATTGCTTGAGGACAAGCAAAACTTTAAGTCCGATGTATTTTGATGACATGCAAATATATGATATATTGTGGCTTAATTTTATGTTTATTTAGAAGTAAAATGCATATTTTGTCTCATTTATTTGCTTAAATACTTCATATTCTTCAGAGTCTTCACTTTTCCTTTGTTTTATTGAAATGTAGGGATTTCACCCCAAAATCAATGGAATTTGGAAGATATGGAACGATTCCTCATGATGAGACGAAGCCACACGTTGAATTTCAGCTCAAACGGAGTTATCTGTGCTCTTCAGGAGCATGGCCGTGTATCCATGCACGGTCGTGTATGAACTTGCACTTTCAGATTTTTGATGAGACATTCACAAGCACACCCATGAATCCATGCTTGGCCGTAAAGAGCAACTTTTCTAAAGATTAAACGTCGTCGAGCTATACACAGGCATGGCCATGCATCCATGCACGGCCGTGTATCGTCCCGCCCAGTTCGATAGGCGTCCGATTTTTCGCCCATAACTTACTATTTTGGAAGCAGATTTCACTAAAAATTTGTGGAGACCTTCCTAACTTGGGGACGAACGTTTTGGGACTAAAATCATCGGATTTGATCAAGTGGTTGAGGAGAACGGGCGAGAGGGGCAACAACTAGGGTTTTGAGGCAATTTTCTGGACGGAGACACTATTCCGGCATGACTTCTTCCTCGTTTCGACAATGAAGATCATGCTTAACCCTCTTCCATCAAGGATCTACTCATCCCTCTGGTTTGAATCAATTTTCATGAGAGATTTGATGTGTTTAACAATGTATCTTGTAGCGTAACTCTCTTTTCGGGGTTTGGGCGTAGCCCACTATAAGATGTTGAATGTTAATGTTTGATCTACATATTTTTCATACTTATCTTTATTCTTATTCATGTCTAGGAAGTTTTAATTCATGATTATGTACTAGCCATGCATATTTATGTTTTAGATGTTGTGGGAAGGACTGAGAGGTGAACCACAATCATCGGATCCCCTTAGACTGGACTGGTGATTTCGGCCACGAGAGTTATCGAAATCACCCGAGGAACCCTAATCCTTCATAGAACCCATTGGGTCAGCTTAACCCGGTAAGCCACGAGAGTAGGAGACTTGGGTTAAGTTAGACACCAGACCGTGTCCTAAGAGGGGAGCTTGTCTATACCTTTGGAAGGATTACCTTAAGAACATAGGTAAAACCTATCTAAAATATCAGCATTAACTTTCATGCATGCTTCAGTGTGTGAAACCCAAAACCCCGATCTTCTTTCAAAGATCTCAAACCCCGATTGCTTGTTTTCTGCTTTGCTTGTTTTTAGTTTATTTTAGTTTACCTAGTTGCACTAGGAAATTAGATATCTCTCCATTAATCGTTAACCTAGCTATTAGTTAACTGATCAGTTAGTACTTGACCCCTAGTCCTCGTGGGATCGATACTTTTTATTATGCGATAGACCGTGCACTTGCGGTAGCAGCCTATCAAGTTTAGGCCCTATCACAACTCTGAGCAACTTTTAATTTCTTTTATCACATATATCTTATCTATTATTTCTTTCACTTTATCTGATTTTAAGATCTTTCTATCGCCAACTTCTTCCCAGCATATAGGCGTTCTACACTTCCTTCCATATATCATAAGCTGTCATTTGAAGGCTTGAGTGAAAAATGTTATTATAGGTGAACTCAATGAGAGAGAGAGAGAGAGTGAGAGAGAGAGAGAGCATCATCTCATTCACCTTTACACTCTATAACATAAGCTATAAGCAAGTCTTTAAGTGTTTGTATGGTTCGATCAATTATGTTTATGCTTTTGTGTGTTTATAGAGATGATTTGTTTTAAATTTTTATTAATTTTTAGGTATGGATGATGAACCAAATTATGGTTTTGATGATATTGACAATGAAGACGAAGATGAATATGAAGATAAAGATGAAGATAAAAAATGACAATGGCAATCGTTATTGGAAACTTCTTACCTACACAATGTAGCTACAAAAGATTATGATTACACATATGTGCATAAAGCACAATATATGGAATTTGATAACATTAGTGCCAATGGGATGGGAGACATATTACAAGGCCATTCATAACATTGTAGTAGAATAATAAGAATGGAGGCACAAGATTTTATAAATTTATATAATAGTTTAGAGAACTCATATGGACTACAGACATCTACTCGTACGTCTGTACTAGAAAAATAGAAATTTTTATTTATATACTAGCACAAGTTGCATCCAATAGAATGGTGCAAGAATACTTTCAACATTTAAGCGAGACAATTAGTAGAACTTTTAATAAAGTATTGAAATATATATTCATGATAGCAAGAGAATTGATCAATCCCACTGATCGTTAGTTAAAAGAAATTTCAACACAAATTTTAAATAATCAACATTATATACCTCATTTCAAAATAAATTTATATTATTTTTTAGTTAAGTAAGTTTAAATATTATTTAATTTTAATTAATTAATTATATTTTACAAAATTGTATTTGTGCAATTGATGGTGCTTATATAGATGTTGTCATACCTGTTCATAAGCAAGTAGTATACATATGATGAAAAGGATGACCGACACAAAATTATTATGGCTGTGTATAATTTTGATATGCAATTTATATATGTCTTAGCTAGTTTTAAAGGCACTTCCTATAATAATTGAATTCTAATGAATGTGATAAAGATTTCAAATCTAAACTTTTCAAAACCACTCTAGTATGTATTCATATATATACAATGTTATTTATGTATATAATTATGAAACTCTTAGTATTTATTATTTGTACAGAAAAATATTCCTTAGTCTATGTTAGCTATTCACAAATGCCTAGATATCAAACCGAGAAATATGATATCATCTTCCTAATTTATATATATATATATATATATATATATATATATATATATATATATATATATATATATATATATATATATATATATATATATATATATATATATATATATATATATATATATATATATATATATATATATATATATATATATATATATATATATAGATATATATATATTGTACCCATCCTTGCATTTGTTATTAAACTAAAGAATGTGATGTGATACTCATTTTTTTTGTTTTTTCTATTTTATCATTTTATTATTCAGTCGCTTTTTCCAGAAGTGTTGGATTAGACTAGACCTGGCAAAAACTGACCGGACCCGACTTGACACGAAGTTAGGCAAGTTTGGGTCAGCCATAATCATGTTCGGGTCATAAACAGGTCAACCCGTTTATGACTCGAAGATAATCGGGTCGTGTCGGGTCATATACGGGTTGACCTGCTTAACCTGTTTAAATTATAAATTTTATATATATATATATATATATATATATATATATATATATATATATATATATATTTCTAAAGTCTACCCACTCATCCCAATCTCATGTATTAAACACATGCCCAATTTTTTGTTTAAGCCCACACAGCCTAACAAGTCTATTTACAACTTACTAACCCTAAAATCTAAATCTTCTTTCAGCCGATTGAAATTTCTCCCTTCCTGTCGCCCATCGCCTCCACCGCTCCTCGCCTTTGTTCCCATCGCCTCCGCCACTCCACGCCTTCGTTCCCGTTGCCTCCACCGCTCCACGCTTCTTCCCTTCTTTCCCGTCGCTAGTCATTGCCTCCGCCGCTCCACTCCTTCTGTCCCGTCGCCTCCGCTGCTCCACGCCTTCTTTCCTGTCGCCTCCACCGCTCCACACTTCTTCTAGTCTTTCCCATCGCCGGCCATATTTCTCTTTCCCTCTCTCGTTGCCGGCTAGATCTCTCGTCACTTCCACCGCTCTAGTCACCTCCTAGCTCCTGCACTCATCGCCATCTCTCGGTCTCGCCTCCTAGCTCATGCACTAGGAGGCTACTTATGGTTGTTTCAGATACTTGATGACTCTAAATTTCATAGCATATTTCTTGCTAGTCCCATTGTACTTTTGGGTCATAATCATGCTCATTTGCTTATTTTTATGCCTATATTTATCAAATGTTTTGAAATCTACAACTTTCTTAGTTTTTGATCAATTTCAAGTAAAATAGCATCATTTTCATGGGTTTTCAAGCAATTTCAATGCATGGACAAATTCTAATCATCAAGAGGTGACTACACATCGAATTTCGAGCCGAATTGGACTTCACAGTGAAATTACGGTAGTGTCGTGAAGAATATCACAGCCGTAATCTGCAAATACGGCACCAAATTCTGCTACCGTATTCTTCGAAAATTTTTGTTCCAGCAAAGATTATGGCACTACCGTAATGCTTTTTATGGTGCCGTAATGTCAAGCCAAATTCATACAGAGACTTTTGAGAAGATTATGACACTGCCTTGTACATTTTATAGTACCATAATTTCGAACTGTTTCCTTACAGAGACTTCTGAAACAATTACGGCACTACCGTAATGATCTTCACGGTGCCGTAATGCAAACCCAGATTTTCGCGACTTGCTCGATTCTTCTGCGGATTACTTGCGAAGACGATTTCTCGAGTTTTAGACCACTATTTCAATATCTGAAAAAAGAGGAATGACCAGACAAAAAGGAGGAGATTTTCGAAGCAAGAGGCCCAATTTTAATCAATCATCGGGGGAGAATTTCAGAGAATCGCCATCACCCTAGGGTTCATTGCCGGGAAGCGTACAGACCACCATCGACCGTGAAATTCAAGAGGAAGCTTCGCGTAAAGGAGGAGAGGACACACGAAAAGTTTCAGAGTGAAAGGAGACCAATCGAGAGAGAAATTAATGAAAACAAGGGCACCGCCACTGTTCATCGCGATTCCAGGATAATTACGGGCTGTAATTTCTATTACAGCCCTGTTTAGTAACCTTATCTCTACTCTTTCAGTTTCTAATCCTTCTAAACAATGTTTATTTGTAATTTTTCAATCATGCTAGCTTAAACCTCTTTGGGACAAGGGGGTGTAGACCTCTTAATTTCTTAATGACTGGATGATCTTTATTTCATCAGGATGTTTTTGATATGATAATTTTACTTAAGTGATTTACGTCTGTCATCTTTTCTTGTTTCAATTATTGGCATGTGTTAGAGCTTTGTGATATGGACCGAAAGGTGATTTACAAAGCTTGGAACCCTAAAATTGAGTTTTAGGAGTTCATCGTAAGAAATTAGTTGTGTTGTTATCCCTAGGTTTTAGAAGTTTATTGACTTGTTGATAGATTGATCTAGAAAATATTACTGTTTTAGATATGAAAATATGCTAGAGATAGATATTTGATTGTCAAAAACCCTTAAGTAAAAACTGTGGAACTAGAGTATGAGAATACTTAGTTTCACTTGAGATTTTGATATAGGAATTGAATGCACGAGAGTGATTTTTAAATCTCTATGTCAAGGTTTGCTTTTCCTTAAACATAGAATAAATCTGTGCGAGAGTGAGAATTATTCTATGCAAATTGTTTGCGCGAGAGCGAGGTGATTTCTTATTAAAGCAAATTACATCTTTATCATAACAAGAATAAACTGATGAGTCATTAATATATCTGGTCATTGAAATTAAGATGGTTGAACCCCTAGTCCCAATTCTTTCACTCTGATATTTAGTAAACTTTTCGATCGTTTGCTTCCGTCATATTCGGTTTGCTTAGCTAGTGAGAAATCAATTATTTGGTACTTAACAACGAGGTCTATGTGGTTCGATAACTTTTTATTACTTCAAAGTATCCGTGCACTTACGGATACAACAATACTATGATAGCCAGAAGACTTTCAAGGTAAAATATATTTACTTTTCTCTAACATTTCCTTTTCTTCTTGCATCTTGTTAAGATTTTTTTTCTTAATAACTACATCTGATTATTGTTTGTAGAGAGAGGTTCTGGTTTCTACTGACACACCAAAGCTTATGAGGAAGTTTCTTACCTTCTGCGCTGCCAATTGGCACAAATCTGCCACTCAAATCCATGAAACAATCAGGTGCATATTACTACAAGAGCACTTGCAGTCATATGGTCACACTAACTTTCAGAATGTAAACAAGATGCATGCGTGATTCACAGAAAGACATTCTCTCCTATCTTTCTTGCAGATCTGAAGAATGAGCTAAGAACCTTTGAGATTACTAACATGACCTTAAGAAGGAGCATCGAGCGGCAACTGAGAGAATTCTATGCATCGTTAAGGAAACAATACTAGCACTTTCATGATGGATAAAACATTCATTCTTTAGCTGAAGCCTACAGACATTCTTTAGTACTCGATTTCCAAGTCATGTAGTGGAAAGTGAAGCTGATTTGAAGTCCCACTTCTTGAGATGCTTTGACTATTAATAAACTAGTCCTCAAAGATTTGAGATAGTTGCTCTAAAGATGTGGTGGATGTTAACATTATTTTAGTTAACCAATTTCTTGTTCCTACTTTTAAGATTATTGGGAATGTTTGTATATTAGTGTATAAAGACAATTGCACTTTTAGGGTACTGAAATGCACTTTGTGTTGATAGTTGTTGATAGTTCTTTAGAGATAGGAACTAATTCATCCCTTATTCAAGAAATAAATGGATATTGATTATTATGATAATATTACTGTGATGGTATTTGTGATTTGGTTGGTTATATTGTATTTGTGATGGTATTTGTGATTTGGTTGGTTATATATATTTGTGATTTTTTTTTGCTATATTTGTGATATTGGTATACTTGTGAATTGTGATTTGGTTATAATTAGACCGGGTTAGGTTAATAAATGACCCAATTATTAAATAGGTTATTCGGATCATGTTGGTATTCGGGTTAATGTATAACTCATTTAATAAACGGGTTATTCGGATCGTGTCGGGTTAATCCGATTAATCTCATGTCGTGTTTGGGTTACACATTTTAACCCAATTAATTAAACAGGTCGTGTTCGGGTTTGCCTAATCGGGTCACAGGTCAAAGCTGACACGATCCATTTATTACCCACTAACCCGAATTACCAAGTCTAGAGTAGACATTATGCAATACATTTGTGAACAAGATACCCACTGATGTGCACTGTTCTTATCCTTTATTCATCCTTTTTTTTTAATTTATTTTTATCACTGCTTCAGCCTTCATGTTCAAATTTTTTTTTGTGTTGTGGAATAAATTATGCTGCAAAATTTGTGGAGAAAGTGCAAATAAAAAATGTTTTATAAATTCTGACCTTTATGACTTGCCAATTAACACTCACCCAGGAATGGAGATTGGAGAAGGTTCTGGAGATGGAGGCGATTGGAATTTGGAAAGCTTCTTTTGTTGTTGCCTATTGGTGTATGCATGGGATAATGGGAAAGAGTAATGATCTAGTATCATCCAACCGCCGATCGGGCCAGGCAACGAGAACACAGCAACACAAAAATTATTATTTATTTATTTGATTTTATTTTCCAAAGGGACAGACAGCGAAAGCGCCTCCTCTGAGGCGCAGCTCCAGGTGAAGCCAAGAACACGAATCCGCAGATGCCCGAACCCCCAATCCTTTTATTCCGTCGGTAAAAAGATGTTCGTCACTCTACCGCAACCCCAACCCCCCTCAGGTCAAGATGCTCTCCATTCTCCTTCCCTCTTCGCCCGCCCTCCACTTTTCCCCCATGAAACCCTCTTCCTATCGTTCGTCTAAAAATTCGATTTTGATCCCTCGCCTTGGACCAAAATTCCACCTTGGCGTAAGGTCAAAGGTGTTGGGCTGGAGCCACGCCATGACCGAGTTGACCAGATTCGCTGCTGTAGGAGGCGATCGCTGTATCGAAGAGGACGGTGGATTGGAGGATGCGGAGCCGATTATCAGGAACCGACCGTCCGACTTGCATCGGGGCATTTCATGGGGAGATGTCGAGTCGGTTCTCAATGGGATTGTAAGTTGTATTTCTTCTCTAGTTTTAGCCTCTGTAATGTCTCGTGCTTTGCTATGTACTACGTGATTGATACACAACCTGGGACTTGTTGAAATTCCGACTTTGTTGAAGGTTGCTTTCTCAATGCATTTGACGGATCCAATCTCTGCATGTACCTTAGCAGTGACCATACAGTTTAACAACACATGGCCTGTAAAATTTCTGAAACTAAGTGATAATTATAAATGAACCAGTATTTGTTGTGTTCAATTTAGAATTATAATCAATAAAATTTCGAAAGACTAGTGCATTCTATATGTATTCTTCGGCATCACAGTTCTCAGTTCGGCCTTGTTTAGGTTTTGTTTTGTTTGTGATGGCAGAGCAAGTGGTTAGTGGCTGGTGTCTTCGGCCTTACCATTCTGTGGAAGCACGATGCTGAGGTCTTGTGGGCTGCAGCTGGATCAGTCCTAAATGTATGCCTTTCAATTACCCTGAAAAGGATATTAAATCATGAGAGACCTGTCTCCGGCTTAAGATCGGATCCCGGAATGCCATCTTCACATGCACAATCCATCTTTTATGTGGAAGCATTTGCTATTCTGTCATGTAAGTTTTTAACTATTTGTTAGAGTTGATCTCTTGAGACCTAATTTTCAGCTACAGCTTTCTGCAAATGTTTTCGATGAAACTAAGCTGCATTAATTGCATTTTTCAAATCATCCATATTCTCTATTCTTATTCATTGAGCGACTACTTTGTGCATGTTCTGTATTACATGTAGTGGTTAGGGAGCTTAATTTTCTCTTGTAAGTGTATGGTCTTCAAATCAGAGCCACAAGGATCAGAGCACGGCAATTAATGCTTTTGTGTTTCATACATTCCCTTAATTGAAGAAGTAAACAACTTATGTATGGATATGAATATTAGAGTGCAATCTCTTGACTAGCTAAACTTTTTCTGCGTTCAATGCTTCTTATGCCATTCTTTAGGCATCCACTGTCACACTCCAGGGAATAATATATTTGTTTTCTTTCCTGTTTAACAAGTAATTCCCAAGATCCAAAATCAAATCAAAAAAAATTTGAGAACTTACACAAAATCTTAACATATTTCTTAACATATTTCTAGGTGGATGACAATTCACTTAATCAAATCAATAACCATCAACCAACCACAAAGATAGATTAAATATAAAACTTCATTTACACAACTAATTCATAATTGTAGTTCATAAGTACAGTGTGATATCATATCCAAAATTGCTCAAACTTCTTTTATACTTAATAATCTTCATAATGATGTTAGAAGATAAATCATGGATATCACATCTACTATTATTCTCTTTTTGCAACTTTATGATATTTTTCTATCTAATTTTTTTTGTTTTCCATGCCAATTTTGTATTGTTCATTTTATTTTGTCGTTGGTTTTCAACAGTGGTCCACTGGATGGGAGTAACTCTATTAACGGTGGCTCTAGGGAGTTTTTTTGTTATAGTTGGCTCCTATCTTGTAAGTGGCTCTAGGGAGGTTTTTTTGTTATAGTTGGCTCCTATCTTGTAAGTAACGTTCTAAATATTTTCATTTTCTATATCATGCATTTCGTAATTTCTTATTTTGAAATCAAAATCAAATATTATCCATAACCTATTACTTAACTTAAAAAATCTTGCCTCTTCTCAATCAATTTTACATGATTCCAACTTCCATTTATTCATGTTATGAAGATTATTCATTTACCTTTCAAGTACTTATACCCAAGGTTTAAGATGCATTGGTGTTATGGTCTACAATCGAACCGGTACATATCGAATGATACCAACAATTCCGAGATGTCACATGCTAGCTCAAAAAACTATGTGAATCTAGAGTAGCAGGGGCGCGTTTTGCTGAGTGAATGGGACTCCAGTCCTACTCTTTCATTCTAGCAAATCCAATTATTTGGTGCCTCACGTTTCAATTCACTAGTCATAATCCAAATAGCTCAGGTGGAACCCATTCTCTCACTAAGGCTGTATTTCCTTGGATGGAAAACTAGGAGGAAAGAGTGCTACTAGATTCAATATGTTTTATATTCTTTCCTCCCAGTTTTTCGTCTAAGGAAACAACGTAAAAGAAAGCTTTAGTTAAATGAGAAGATAGAGGCGAACAAGTTGTAAATTCAAAGAAGATATTTTATTGGCATGAAACTGCACATGTTTAGTCCTGCTGGAACTGCAATGCTGTTTGATGAACACTGATTACTGCAATGTTGACTCGATTAACCTTTTCTTTTTCTGCTGCTGCTGCAGTCATGGCTTCGGATATCACAGCGGCTTCACACGTTGAGTCAAGTTCTTGTAGGTGCTTTGTTGGGGGCCATGTGTGGCATTACATGGTTTTGGCTGTGGCATTCGTGCGTTTTGGGAGCCTTTATTTCCTCGATATGGGTCCGAATTCTGGTGGTTCTAGGCTCGGTGGCGCTCTGCGTAGCTTTCATGGTCTATGCAATCCTACATTGGCTCGGGGATGAGCCCTAGGCGCAAGTGCAATGTGCAAAGGCTGGCCAAGCCACAAGCTGGTGGTGGACGTTGATGTTGGTGGTATTTGGCGTTTCATTCATAAGTGAATGAAAAGTTAAGTAGAAAATCTGTACACTAGAAAATGAAAAGTTAAGTGATTTAGTGATTAGCAAATCAATAATAGTTCACTCGTAAATAGCAAATAGAAGAAAAAAATTTCCTTGTTGTCTACTCATATACAATCTCTGCTTATTTAGGTCATCTAGTTTCCTCTCCTTTGTCTACAAAATCAATTTATTGTTATAATAAAACTGAAATCAATTTATTGTTACAAATAAATGCAAAATTATCTAACTCCATCATGTTGATATGAACAACTGTATGGTCCTACTGGCTAATATGTTTTGTTTGGACAAGAATATATGAACATTGTATTTCCCAACCTCTCATCTGCTTTATCTGATTCGGTTTTCTCATACAAATGTTAATTGTCTATGAAGTAACTCAATGCTAACATAAGCTTGCATTTTTTGACCGCATCTTCTTGTTTAAAATCAAAATCTTTTTTTCAAAAAAAATATAATCAATATACCTCAGGACAAAAAATGTGCAGTCAACACTTGCATATTGCTTTTGGCATTTTGCATCAAAATTTTTGCTCCAGTCTGTAATATCAATTTTTGCATGTAACATCAAAGTAAAATGCAAGGGTTTAAGTAGAAAATTAATAAATTTATTCTAATATATATAATGGATTGATGTTGTTCCAATTACAACTTTTGGATCTCCGCTCTAAGTCCGTTGTGGGCTAAGATAATTTTTTCAGCTTTCTGCATTTCACCAAAATGTGCACTGTTGGCTGTTTGAGGAAGCTAAAGTCGACGGAAAGCTGGGCCAAAAGTTTTTCTGCTCCGCTTCTCTAGGAAGAGAAGTAGGGCGGAAACCCTGCCAAACGGGGCCAAATTTATCATCTATGAATCTTAAAATCATGTAGTAGAGACACGAATCTCGATGCTTTCCATTATCATTTCTTACCTATTATTCAGTTCAGCTTAACCCTGGTTACTGGTTATGGTTTAATCCCTTTCAAAACCAAACTTTCGACCACACACCATTTACTCATTTCGTGTCCTAGCTAGTACGATAGGTGATTTTTGTTTCCGTCCTTGCCTCTGACAAAGGCTCTCCATTATCTCTGACGAAAGCTCATCGAAGCGATTATTGATATATTCTCTTCTCTCTTTGGTGACTAATTTTGATAAATTTCTATGATAATTTTTGTTGTAACAAAGAGGGTGTTCTGCTCCCTTTTCTTGCTCAACGTGAGCAGCTTACATCTCAATTGTTTTTCATAACTTTGATAAGTTACATAATAAGAAATAAACTTACTTCATCATCGATGTACATTTCAAATTGCACATCGCATAGTTTTTTTTTTTTTTTGACAGATACCATAGCGTGCCCTCATTAAATACCTCTATTAGGAAATCTATACATGACCGGTTAAAACCTCTATTAGTAAATCTATACATGACCCACTTGGTGTCTACGTTCTATACAAATTATATCATGACAAGAGGATTCTCTCCTATTTATAAACTAAAAAAATTTAAGAAAGACACCAAACTGTAATGTCTACATGCTACCATATTAATTCAACTATATATCTCATCTTGAGGAGGAGGATTGATATCATGTATTTATATAATATTTTTGCTATACTTTTCATATATAATTTCTCCTATTCTTATCATATTTTTAATTATTTCAACTAAAATCCTTTTGTTTGTTCGGAATCTTCACTTTTCTTCACTTTTAGCATATTTCAAGCAAAAACGATAAAATTTTGATAGAATTTGAAGGATCCAAGTACACAAATGAATTCTACAAGTCATGACGAAGCTGTCCATCAAATTTCGTACAATTCGAAGTTTATTTGCAAAATACAGCACTGCCATATTTATTATCACGGCCGTATTTTTAGAAGAGAACATAAGGAAATATGGCATCGCTTGTGATATTTGTCACGGCCATACTTTGATAAAGAAAATCCACATAAAGAAATACGGTAGTATCGTGACAGAAATTACGATTGTATTTTGATGAAGAAAATCCATAAAAAGAAATACGGCAGGGTCATATATATTTTCACGGTCGTATTTCTGTCAGATGTTAATTCTAGAAGACATAGAAGAAAATACGGCAGGACCGTATTTATTTTCACGGCCCTATTTTCGTCCGCCCAACTCGTGATTCACTCGGTTTTTCACCCGATTCAATTCCTTTTCACACTGAAATTTGGGAAAAACCTATTCTGAGGGTGGAGAACTATATAAGGAGGCTTTGAACCGATTATTAGGACTTTTTTGGTGGATTTTCAAGGCGAATTTGAGGAAGAGGCGAGAATTAGGGCGAGAGGCGGCAAACGCGATTCTTCAGCGGAAAAGCTTCGATTTCCTAGAGTGTTGGCATCGATCTTCATCAGGAAGCCTTAATCCTTATCTTCCTTTGTCGATTTCATATTGATTTGCCAATTTGTAATCACAAACATAGATTTCTATAACATGAACATGTTGAACATGTCAGCGTAAACTTTTTATTCAGGATTTAGGGTGTAACCCTCTATGATTTCATGACTTAATCATTGATTTCTTTCTTATGAAGCAATTTACTTGTGTTCAATCCAATTATTATTGTGTTTATTTGCATGTTGATTGCTGGCCTTGATTTGCATGTTTTGAGACGTCGCAAGAAGTACTGAGAGGTGAATTGTAACGTTGGATCTACAATTTTTGGACAAGTTGATTTGAACACGAGAGTAGTTTAAATTGGCTTGAGGGATCTCTAGATTTATCAAGAGTTCATTGGGTTTATCTTGAGTTAACAACCACGAGAGTAGGGAGTTAGTTCAGATAGATACCGAATTGTACTGCTGAGAGATGGCAATCTGTACATGCGGATAAATCCCCTTCAACACAGTAAATCCTTCTTAGGATACTTTTAATTATAGATAGTCATGAGACATAGTGTGGTGAACCCGAAATCCTGAATTCTCCATCAAATCGATTACAACCAAAGTTTGTTTTACTATTCCTTCTATTTAGTGAAGACAAAAAAACCCTTCTATTTAGATTAGTCTAGCTAACAATCTGAAATAGAGTTAGTACTTGATCATTGGTCCCTGTGGGATCGATATTTTTATTGCTTCGATTTGTCCATGCACTTGCAAAACACATCAAGTTTTTGGCACCGTTGCTAGGGACCAATTTTATCAATATTGACTTAATCTAAGGATTGATAGACTAGGCCTTTGTTTTTCTTTTCTTTGCAATCTAATTTTATTTATTCGCAGTTTTTCTTTAAATTCATTGTCTGTCTTCCATCTTCAGTTTAACTTGTTGATTGTTTATGCCTAGGTGTTCGAGAAAGCTATTTGAGGAAGATCCTGAACCAGAACGAACCTTTCGCCTACGCGGGAAGCAATTAGCAAAGGAAATTTTGAAATCTAAGATGGGTAACGTGAGATCTTTAAGAGATTATGCCAAGCTGAACCTGCAAGGCATTCGCTCTAGTATCACTCGTCCCAACATTGAGGTGAACAACTTTGAAATAAAGCCACCTCTACTTTCCATGGTTTAGCAGAACCAGTTTGGAGGCTTGCCATTTGAGAATCCTAATATGCATCTTTTAATATTTCTTGAATATTGTGATACGTTAAAGATTGATGATGTTTCTAATGATGCTCTGAGGCTTAGACTCTTTCCTTTTTCTCTCAGGGATAGAGCTCGTGCATGGCTTTAGTCCCATCAGCCAGGTTCCATAACAACTTGGGAGGAGCTCTCCAATGCCTTTCTCGAAAAATATTTTCCACCAAGTAAGACTACACAACTTAGGAACCAGATCACGAGCTTTGTTCAGAAAGAATAAGAATCATTGTACGAGGCATGGGATCGGTTTAAAGAGCTTTAGAGGATGTGCCCGCACCATGGGCTCGACAAATGGGTAATCATTCATACTTTATATAATGCATTGAATTATAATACTCGTATGATAGTTGACGCTGCCGTTGGAGGCACGATCATGAATAAGAGTGTGGAGGATGCAATTAATTTGTTTGAAGAAATGACCTTGAATCATTGTCAATGGGTAAGTGAGAGAGGACCATCTGCCAAGGCGCCAGGAAGGTATGACTTAGATGCTATTTCATCGCTTGCTACCAAGGTTGACTCTCTAACCAACAAAATAAATTCTTTGAGTCTTAGTTCTGCTTCTGTTAATGCTATTTCGTGTAAGATTTATGGTAATACAGGACATTATACACAGGATTATCAGTTGGGAGTTTCTACACAGGGTGAGTGCGACTTTGAACAAGCAAATGCAATTGGGAATTTTAATGGAAGACCTCAGAACGATCCATACTCAAGCACGTACAACCCTGGTTAGAGGAATCACCCCTAATCTCTCTTGGAGGAGCAATCAAAATCAAACACCTCAGGGTAATAATTGACAGCCCTTTGGATTTCACCAAAGACAGTACAATCAGCCACAGCCTAAAGCTCCTTAGAAGTCGAACTTGGAAGTGATGATGGAGACTTTTATTGCTACACAGACAAAACAGAATGATGATTTCAGACATCAATTCAATGATTTCAGGGAAGAATTTAGACATCAAACTTCTGAGATGGACTCTATGAACACCCATCAAAAGATGTTGGAAACTCAGATAGCTCAGCAGGCTAGTTCTTCAAGCAAGCCTACAGGTAGACTGCCAGGGAAGCCAGAAATAAACTCACGTGCGCACTACAATGCCATTACCACACGCAGTGGAAAACAATTGGAGGAGCCACGAGCACCAGACTCAATGCCATTACCACACGCACTGCACTGCAATGCCTACAGTGTTGTCACCTAGAAAATCGCCCCAAACCCTAGGTTGTCGCCGTTTCACTTTGTTCTCCTCAACCGCTTGATCAAATCCAATAATTCTAATCCCAAAACGTTCGTATGTGAGTTAGGAAGGTCTCCCTAAAATTTCGTTCAATTCCACTTAGAAAATAGAAAGTTATGGGCGAAAAACCGAACGCTTGTCGAAAATGCGCGGGACGGTACACGGTCGTGCATGGATGCACGGGCATGCCCGTGCATAGCTCGGCGACTGGAAAACTTACTCTTCACGGCCGTGCATGGGTGCACGGCCATGCCCGTGCATGGGTGCACGGCCATACCCATGAACGTCTTGTCAGAGTTTGGGCTGGTCAGCTCATGTACGGCCGTGCATGGATACACACCTATGACCGTGAAGAGCGTAGAGGACTCCGATTGGGCTGAAATTTCACGTGTAGCTTCGTCTCATCATGAGGAACCGTCCCATATCTTTAGATCTTCTAAATTCCACCAATTTTGAGGCAAGATACCTATATTTCAATAAAACAAAGGAAAAGTGAAGACTCTGAAGAATATGAAGCATTTAAGCAATTAAATGAGACAAAGCATGCATTTTATTCCAAAATAACAACAGAAATGAGTCACGATATATCATATATTTGCATGTCATCAGTCAGCGGTGAGGGCGTCGAGCTTGGAAGGCGTCGATGGTGGGCGGAGGGAGGTGAACTTAGCAGCGGGAGGCAGTGAGCTTTATAGAGGAACGCGGGCGGAGGGAGGCAGACTTGGTAGCGGGAGGTGGGTGAGCTTGAGAGAGGGAGGTAGACCTGGCAGTAGGAAGAGGACAAGCTCGAGAGGCATGCGAGCTCTACAGAGGGAGGCGGGCGAGATTTGCAGAGGGAGGCGGACTCAGCAGCGGGAGGCAGGCGAGCTCTATAGAGGGACGTGGGCAGAGGGAGGCGAACTCAGCAGTGGGAGGCGGGTGAGCTCTATAGAGGGACGCGGGCGGAGGGAGGTGGACTTGGCAGCGGGAGGCGGGCGAGCTCGAGAGAGGGAGGGGGACCCGGCAGTGGGAGGCGGGCAAGATTTGCATAGGGAGGCGGACAAGTATGGGAGAGGGATGCGGCCGAGCTCTACAAAGGGAGGCAGATTCAGCAACGGGAGGTAGGTGAGTTTTGCAGACGGACGCTGGCGGAGGGAGGCAGGGAGACCGGTAGAGTCGAGGGCAGGCGGGAGAGTCGAGGGAGAGAGAGACAGGCGCGAGAGTCGAGGGAGAGAGGCGTGCGAACGATTGTGGTTTTCTCTCTGATTTGGAGTGAAATATTTTGAAAGGAAAACCCTCTGGTTTTCTAGTTTTCTAGTTTTCCTTCAAGTTGTCTTTCCTTCTTCTCTTTTTTTATCTAAGGAAACAAAAGAAAATTATTTTCTTTTCCTTTCTCTCCCCTTTACCTCCCAAGGAAACGGACCCTTAGTCTAACCTTTTTTCTCCAAGATTTGCACTTGTAGCAATGCTTCTTAATTCATGAAGCAGATATGGTTAGACCCTACTGATGATGCCAAAGGCAAGGTCCATGGTCTATGCATAAGAATTTTTTTCTAAAATTTATGTAATTAAATTGGGAGCATGGGAGTAGTAATCAAGAAAAATTTTATGCAAATCTTAAAGTTGATGAGAGTGTTAGTTAGTTTAACTGATAAGGACTTTAGTTAGGGATGAGGCCACACACCCGACTCTAGCTGTTGTTCGCTGCACTTTCATGCAACCACCCCCTACTGAAGATTGGAGACGCATGAGTCTCTTCTACACTTACATCAAGTGTAATGGACATTTCTGCAAGATTGTGATAGATGGAGACAGCAGCCTCAATGTTGTGTCAAGGTCGGCCATCACTAGGTTCAGTCTTCCCATGGAACTCCACCTTAAGTCATATTTCATTCTTGGGTTGATGCCTCCAACCTCCCATTTACCCATCGCTGCCATGTTCCGGGATTTTCGACAAAATCAAGAATTTGCTATGTCAAGTTCCATGACATGGCAGATTCTTGATTTTGTCGGAAATCGTGCAACTCGTTGGCGGTGAACGTGGTTGGGCAAGATTACCAATCAATCAATCTTATATATTGGTAAATCTAAATTCCGAACATGAATCGAATTTGGATTTCAAAAATTTAACTATATATATTAGTAATTCAATTCCGAAAAGATCTCCGATTCGGATTGCAAATTCGATTCATAATTTCTTATATTTAAACGTTAGTAAATATTTATAAAATATAATCACTGCTCATATTTCATGAGTTTAAATCTTATAAAATTAAAAACATAAATACATTCTGTCAAAGTGATCACAGATTGAATTTTAGAAACATTTAAGATTTCGAAAGCAAAAAACTTATTGTTTCAAAAACGATTTTCTACAATAGCAATTTTAATAAAAATATATATATAATATTATTTTAATAAGAATACTTTAATAGAACATAAACATATTATTAATTCCTCTTTCGTTCACTATTTTTGTTTTATTAGTATGTATATTTCGAAATGAATGATTCCACCATTTACAATCGAAAATAAAAGTCACAATAGGTTTTTCGATTTTAAAGTATAAATGAAAAATTTTAAATCCAACTAAGAAAATAATAGTTTGACAACTCCTACACGAAAATTTTCTACAATCTAAATTCTCTCTTTTAGTCGTGATTGTGATGTGAATGTTGTCTCCTTCCTTTCTTGTGGCAGCGTTTGTTTTGGCTTGAATCTTCTTTATTCTTTGATAAAATTTGATGAAATATGAAGTTAGAACTCTGCTTTACACTCCTAGTCATCTTTTATGTGATTTACACTATCCAATTTAGTATATCCTCTTAGGAAGGAGCATTGGAAGGGCTGCTAGGGTTTAGACTCCTCTTCGCTAGGGATGAGCATTCGGTAATTTTCGATTTACCGTTTATCAATTTAACGATTACCAATTTTATTGAATTTTTTTCATTAACGTTACCGTTATCATTTATAAAATTACAGATTTCGCTATTATTATATATTTTTAATATAAATTAATAAAATGATAAATAAAAATCTATTATTTATATATTTTTACGAGAGGTAAAGGTTAAATTTTTACCGAAGGCAAAGGTAAATTTACCATATCGTAATATAAAATAAAAAAATTAATTTATATTTAGTAAATCGGTAAATTGGTAAATTTACTGAACCAAAAAATTTTTACTGTACCAATAACTGATTACCGAATAGTATGAATTTCTTTACAATATCGATTACCAAGCTACCGATTACTGATTTTCCGAACCGTCAGCAAAAGCGGTAAAAGCTATAAAATTTGGTAATTACCTACTCTTGGCTACGAGCATTGGAAGGGTTGCTAGGGTTCAGACACCAATCTTACATTCTCAGCTTTGATTCAACATGAGGACACAATCGTAGCGGCTCAAATTTGGTGGCGTTGTTGCTCTTGTGTGCTCTCCCAAAGCCCTAAGGTTTAGGGTTCTATTATAGCCTATCTGAGGAGTAAATTGGAAAGAACTAGTTACCTATCAGCTACTGGAATTTGGCTTGGTCTTTGTAACCATGGCCGTGATTTTCAAGTTGATTATTTTCACTTAATTTTACATGTAGCCTAGTTTCTCCTTAAAAAGTATTATCTCATCTTCATATTTTATAAAATCTTTCATTACCTATGAATCATATCACCGACGAAAATTTTCATTCAGCTTTGAGCTCCAAATTTATTGTAAAATTCTCTTATTTATTTTAAACATCTTTGTGATAAAAATATCTTCAAATTTGCTTTTTTTAGGCCTTTTACTTGAAAATTCGTAAAAACTAAGAAATAAGAGTTTTATACAATATATAATAATTTTAAATTAATTTTGATACAATTAGAGAAAAATAGGATATAATTTTATAACAAATATGTATAAAAAGAGAAGAATTGAGAATCAACTAGAATAAAAAAAAAAGGTGTTACTATTTGTACTACTTTCAAAAAATTAAGTAATAATGTAAAAATTAAAGAACCTATTTTTAATACACTTCTCTTTCAAGCAATATAAATTCTAAGATTAATTAATTTTAAGGTATTTAGATCCACTTTTATTACATTAAGTAGTCCTCTATGGAATACCTACATTATCTGCTTCTCCTAACACACCATATTACTAATTCATACCCTCTAGAATACACTTGACATACATGCTATTCTCAATTATAGTTCCCTCAATACTATTACAATCATGTCTTCCAGGATATACCCATAATATCCAACAAGTGTTTCCTCAACACCACCATATCACTAACTTATACCCTCCAAGATATACTTATATTATGTTAGTTTAAAATTTTATTAGACTTTTTGTTGAAATAAAAAATAAATATCATGTAAGATTATTATTCTAAAATGCAAATAAATAAAAAGAAGAGATCAGATAAATAAAATCTAGAGGCATGTTGAAGTTTTTCTTTAGGTGAAAATTTGAACTCTCGTGCTAATTAAATCTCAATTGAACACTCAAGGATACAACTAAGACTCTTCTACAATAGGCACGATCATAGAATGGTTGATTGAACGTCTTTTCAATGAAAACTAAGATGCCGTAAAGAGAATAAGAGAATAAGAAAAAAAATTAAAGATATATCTTTAGTCGAGGGTTGTATTCCTTTTTATATGCAAGACCCAATGGTTAGAAATTAGTTCAGAAGGCTTCGAATTAAGTCTGAAATAGTCAAGATCTCATAATCAATTACAACACATTAATGCTCGATGGCTCATAAAAGTCGTGCATTAAAACATAAAATTAATTAAAGAAGTTTTAAATTTTTTTACATGATAATATCCAATTTACTTTTTTATCCTAGTTCTAGCATCTCAAATAACACAAGATGATGCTCTTTAAGCTCTACCTATAATATCCAACTAAAGTTTTCTCAACACTAGCATATCACTAGGTTATGCATTGTAGAATATATTGGCAGTATCTAACTAGTGTTCTCTCGACACTAACATGTCTTGTATGGTGTGCCAATAGTGTTCAACTAGTTTTCTCTCGTTACCACTGGGTAGAGGGCATATCTATGATATAGTTGTCTAATTGTACGTGTTGCTTTCTCAAGATTCCTTCTAGGTAGAATCTCTAGAACCTTGTCAACCTTTATTAAACATCCCCTTTGGTATTAAAAAGGTACCCTTTTCTTGGGTGAAAATATTTTTATTTCTCAGTTATGATCATTTCAAGGATTATAATATCAATTCACATTATGCAATAAGCCTAGTGGATACTAGTTTGAGCATAAATTGACATACAAAACAAGAGGATATAGCCATTTCTAGTACACTAGTTTAGATTAATATTTTAAAATCAAAAGTTTAAACTATGACTTGCTTAAATATGATTCATACATATGTAAGCTACCGAGGCTTAGATACATTGCAATTATATATAGTATGACATGAAACGTCGCACTTAGTGTTTTAGATAACTGGACCAGCCTTCTACCTTTATTTTTTTTATTTTTTTTTCTTTTAATATAGGAAACTTGGGGTTCATTTTTCTTATTGAAACTATAATATCTTTAGCTCCTTGAAAGTTACATTTGAATAGGTTGAAATTGAATTGAAGAATAGTTAGGATTTTTCAACGAAGATATAACTCATTTGACTTCTTTTACGGCTTAGAATGTGGCCAAATATAGGTGAGTTTTTGAAGATAATTATAACTTATTTATTATCATAAATTTATTACTATTGGACATAATGGCCCCGTTTGGAGAGGCTGGAGCTTCTGGCTGGTGGCTGGTCTAAGTAGAGCTGGTCTGAAAAGCTGAGGCTGTTTGGGTGTATTAGCTAGTCTGATAAGTAACTGTGAGCTGCTGTGCTGTGCTGTTCAATTCTATTAAGAAAAT
The DNA here is from genome assembly GCA_027563935.2 of Costus lasius. Classification (NCBI taxonomy): domain Eukaryota; kingdom Viridiplantae; phylum Streptophyta; class Magnoliopsida; order Zingiberales; family Costaceae; genus Costus; species Costus lasius. The sequence continues at coordinate 23,959,496 of CM050451.1, read as the reverse complement.
ATTTTTAATTTATAATAAAAATTAATTTTTTTTTAATATAAAGCATATATAAAATATAAAATTACCTAACACAACCATAAAAATTTTGTAGACTATCACATACATAAATTTAAACTTAAAATAGATAATTTTTTTTAAGAATTCTCTAATTTTTATTTTTTAAAATTTAAAAAAATTAATCATACAAATATAAATTTTTAAATTTAAAATTTTTACATACATGAATTTAGACTATTACATTATTCTATATACTTATTCTCTTATTTTTTATATTTTTATTATTTTAATTTTAAAGATTAATATTTATTAATACCTTGTAAAAAATTAAAAAAAAAATAACACCCAAATCCCTTTTGTCGTCTCCACGCGAAGGGATTTGGACGAAGGGATTTGGGATTCCGCCGCTGTGTTCGGCGCCTTGTCGACGGCCGGCGACGGCTGGAGGTGGAGGCGGCGACGGCGGGGGCGGAGGCGACGACTGGAGGCGGAGGCGAAGGCGGCGACGGGCGGAGGCGGACGCGGCGACGGCTGGAGGCGACGGGCGGAGGTGGACGCGGCGACGACTGGAGGCGACGACGGGGAGCAGCGAGACGCGTACGGGCGGAGGCGGACGCGGCGACGGCTGGAGGCGACGACGGGGAGCAGCGAGACGCGTACGGGCGGAAGCGGCGAACACTGTGCGGCTTCAACCGCTTTCGCATTTCGGAAAAGCTCGAGCGAGGCGGCTTTCTATCAACAGTGCAACTTCTCAGCTTGGAACCGAGAAGCTGCGTCCCAAACGCCTCCGCTCCAGCTTTTGGCTGCCCGCAAAAGCCAGAAGCCGCCCAAACGCGGCATCCAAACGGGGCCATTAATATTACATTTATCATATGCAGTAGGAACCAAGACGAATTTATATTTACCCTAGTGTGGACGATTGCCCTAATTAAAAAATATAATTTTTTATATTTTTAGTATTGAATTCGACAATTGTAGTAAAGTTAAAAGATTTGTGACTCATTTAATTGTTTCATATTAATTATATGCTATGGCAATTCCATAGCATATAATTATATGCTATGGAGTTAAAGATAATTTTTGTACCCATATATCATCACTAGGTCTTCCCCATTTACAAGTGAACGAAAAAAAAAAAGGTAAAATCGATGTAGGAGAAAAGCAAAGTGCTGACAAGGACCACTATAGAAGAAAACACTAGTTTATTTCAGAGATCATCAGTTCAGAAGAAAAAAATTTTGGCAGCTGGGTACCCAACTGCCGCATCTGCAGTTGGGTGCCCTCATCTGCAAGACACAATTTTTAAAGTATAAGTGCTAATCTCAAAGTCCGGTCAATTTTCACGATATTTAGTCAAATTTCACAATGTCTTAACTCAGCTCTAACTCTAGTTGAAGTCAACTTTAATGATTTTTTTCGTTGACTTACATGAACATCTAGGCAAATTAAATAAAAATTAATATTATTACCTGAAATTATGAGGGATTTCACGAAAATTCAGCGGATTTCACGAAAATTGGGTGCCCTCATATGCAAGACACAATTTTTAAAGTATAAGTGCTAATCTTAAAGCCCAGTCAATTTTCACGATATTCAGTCAAATTTCACGATGTCTTAACTCAGCTCTAACTCTAGGTGAAGTCAACTTTAATGATTTTTTTGTTGACTTACATGAACATCTAGGCAAATTAAATAAAAATTAATATTATTACCTGAAATTATGAGGGATTTCACAAAAATTCAGCGGATTTCACGAAAATTGGGTAAGATTTCACGAAATCTGGGCGGGATTTCATGAAATTTGGCGGGATTTCACGAAACTGGTGAGATTTCACAAAAAATAGATAGGATTTCACAAAAAAATGATGGGATTTCACGAAATGAGTTCAGTTTTCGTAACAGTTTTTCGTGAAAATGAGTTCAGTTTTGTGAAATAATAACAATTTTTCGTAAAATGAATTCAGTTTTCATAAAATGGTAACAGTTTTTCGTGAAATAATAATAGTTTTTCGTGAAATGATATCAGTTTTCGTGTAAGTCAATGTAGTTTTCGTGAACGTTGACTTTAACTAGGGTTAGCCCTAGGTTTAAATATTATGAACGTTGATTAAGAATCATGAAATTGATTTAACTTTAAGATTTGATAAATATATTTTTGGATTCATGTGTTAACGATGGGGCACCCTAACTGCCAAAATTTTTTCGTTGAAGAGCTTTAACGCAATGCCGCATAAATCAATCTACAGAGGCACGCTGGGAAGCACCACGGTTTCGATCGTGAGGCCTGGCCCACATCCGAAGAGCATTCCCCACTACAATCCATCGCCGGTAGTCGTCCGCCCCTCCGCCGCCGATCGCTTCCTCACATCGTCCATCACGAAGACGACGGTGGCGCTCATCATGTTGCCGTACTCGCTAAACACATGCCTGGACGATCGAAGCTTCGCCGGCTCCAGCCCTACCTTCTTCTCGATCGCGTCCATGATCCCCCAGTTCCCCGGGTGCGACACCCAGAAGATGTCGTTCCAATCGGTGATGCCGAAGGGCTCGAACGCTTCCAAAAGGCACTTCTCCAGGTTGCCGGATATCAGCGCGGGCAGCTGGTTCAAGAACTGGAAGGTGAGGCCTATCTCCTTGAGGTGGCCACCCACCGCCTGCTCGCTATCAGGCACCGTCATTTGCACCGCCGACATCATCTCAAAGATGGGCCTCTCCACGCCTAGGACCGGATCAGAGCCCACGATGAGAGATGCCGCTCCGTCGGCGAATCCGGCTTGGGCGGCGAGGCTCAGGGAGTCGAGCTCATCAGGGCCCCGGAAGATGAGGGTGTTGAGTTCGCAGGCCACCGCCAGGACGCGCGCGCCCTTGTTGTTCTCGGTGATATCCTTGGCGATGCGGAGCAGTTGCGCGCCCATGTGGCAGGCCTGGTTGTAAAGCATGATGCGGTTGACGGAGAAGGGGAGACCGAGGAGCTTGACGAGACGGCAGTCTGCGCCAGGCATGTCAACGCCGCTTGTGGAGCAGAAGACGAGGTGCGTGATCTCGGACTTATCGCGGCCCCACTCCTTGATGGCTTTCGCGGCCGCTTCCTTGGCCAGCCTCGGCACCTCCTCCACTGCGATGTCCTGCCGCTCGTCGAGGGAAGGATCCATGTAGGAGCACATTCTTGGTTTCTCTTTGAGGATATCGTCAGTGAGCTGCATGTAGCGCTTCTTGATCATGGTCTTGTCACCTAAATCATTAATACTCGGAAGTCCCTGATTTAGGATACTAATTCAGTTTAGAAAAGAATCAATCAATGCAGGTGCAACAGTACTTACAGATGCGGCGAAACTTGTTCTTGAGCTCCTGCTTGTGATCGGAGCCGGTAACTCGGAAGTAGAAGTCGGGGAAAGTGCTCTGCTCGTAGAGGTTGGAAGGATTAGCCGTGCCGATGGCCAAGACGGCGGCCGGACCTTGAGCTCTCTCACCCCTGCGAAAGGCATTGCTGCCGACCATCTTGGAATCTTGATAATTCAGTGGTAGTAGCGAGCGTGTGTGGGATGATCAGAAATGGTTCCTCAGTCTATTTATATATGCTAGCTGATCCCTCGAGGCCTTATGGCAGATTAAAGAGTTGGTCGTTCCTCTTCAGTGGTGTCAGGTAATTACTTAGTATCATCCTCTACTGAATTCAAATAAGAATGAATCAATGAATAAATGCACAAGTACATACAAAAGTGGGTTGGTTGAAAAGTCTCCTAGCTGAATCATATATTCAACGCGAATGTTTTAAACGTTGAATAAACAGCTAAAACGTTATATATGTCGCACCTGATTGATTTTGAATAGGAATAACATAAAAACTAATCCCAGGCTCTCGGGAAAAACTTTGCAGCAAGGACGCCCCCACTTCAGCAGAAAATATTACAAACGTCCGATCAAATTCCCTGCAATCTTAAAGTAAAGAGAATAAAAGTGACAAACGGCGGCAAATTGTGCGGTTTCTTTTTTTTTTTTTCTCATTAATGATGTCATTCACTTAAAAGAAAATCTAAATTATTTTTCCATCAATGCCTCTCTTTCATCCGTCTCTCTCCATACTTTACATTCCTCTAAATATATATAAAAATAAATAAATATATAATAATATATATAAATAAATAAAAACATATAAAAAATATATATAATAAATAAAAATTATAAAAGTACATAAAATATATAAAAATATAATAGAATTAAGGGTGTGAAATAAATAACGGCACGCTCGTAAAAATTTTTTTTTTAAATCATAAAATTACGGGTGTGAAATTTTTCACACCACCACTACGAAATGTTCTAATGGAATACAAATACGGCCGTGAAATAAATCACGGCATGGCGGTGAAACGTTCTATAAAGAATAGAATATAAATTACAATCATGAAATAAATCACGATACTCTCGTAAAACGTTCTGTAAAAAATAGAATACAAAAAAAGATAATGAAATAAATCACCACACAGTCGTAAAATATTTTGTAAAGAATAAAATACAAAATACGACCGTGAGTTGTATTAGAAAAAGTACAGAGTGGGATTCTTTGTGCATGAATCCCAACCTAATCCTAAGGTTAAAAGCGGGTACTCCGCAGAAGAGTTTTTTTCTTTGCACTAATTACCTGGCAAAATCTAAATTGAATAGAGTTGGGTTTGGTTTGCCCAACTTATAAAAGTTGGATAAGGTTAAGTACGAGATTTTCATTACCCATCTCAAAACTCGCATGCCTATAAAAATTATAATTCTTAGCTCTAACTTATTCTCTCTCCTCTCTCTTTTCATCTATCCTCTCCATTTCTCTTCCCTCCTACAAGCCGATGATCCCCCCCCGCCGCCGTTTATGAGCCACCTATGCCTTGCCCCTACTGCTTGCGCACCACTTGAGCCACCTACAAGCTGGGTTGCCACCTATGTGCCACCGCCGCTACTTATGCGTGTGCCATCCCCACACACTATTGCATTACTATGGGGTTGGCATTGAGTACTCTATTCCCTGATGGGGTTGGGCATGAGATGGATTTTCTCAACCTTAGTGGATTTGGGGTCAGAGACAGGGTGAAGTATAAGATTAGGGTTCAGGGTTGGGTCGGATCTGGGACTCCCCGTTGTCACCCTAATTTTAAACCTTTGTTTCTTGGTTGACCATTCAGTCAATGAGATAAAAAGACAACCACAAGATTAAATACTTTCTCTGTGAGAACTTAGCATAATTTGGTTTGTGTATTACATTTAATTGCATACATATATAGAATACTTTGGTGTCCCTAACTCAGAATAGAACCAGCTGCCCTTATGACTCCATTTAGATTGTGTTTTTCCTGCCAAGAAGCCATGCGCGCTAGTCTAGTTTTCTCAAGAAAATTCAAGTGTCTGCTGTGCTGAGCAACACTAACAAAATGAGAGCTCAGCTAAGTGTGGCGGCATCAGAACAACGTTAATCTTTAATGCAATTAGAATATAAAGAGTTTGTGCTCCAATAGAGGTGGAGGCATCAGTAACTAGAGTAGCGGTTATAGCAGTATAGTAATGGGGGTGGTTGCTGTTGACCCTCACAATTCATACTAATGGTATTAGCTGCAAAAGGTGCTACCACAACCCTCAAACTCATTATTCTTTGAACAAGTTCAAAGCAAGCAGCCTAACAAGTAGCAACTAGTCAAACTTTGGCTGACATCTCGCAGACAATTAGTACAGTACGCCAGAGTAATTAACTAAAGTCGGTGTTTCTTTGCCCCTTTGATCTCCTATGCCAATAGTGCAATTGAATTACCCTTTTTTATTTGTTAATTTCTACTCTCTGTTCAATCAATTCCGCTTGTTTTCCTGCCTCGTTGTATGTTCTTCTCCTTCTTGAGTGATTCAATTTAATCGTCTTGATTGACCACAAGGGAAAGGTGTTATGCCAACTTTGATCGAACTTATCTGTTTACATGTCTTTTTTTAGGATCACCATGTTATCTAGGGGTCGCTTAAATACCGAAACTTAGGCATGCACCAGTTATAGGGGTAAATTTGTATAGTGGTGGAAGAATTCCTTGGATGTGAAAAATCTTATTTGATAAATTCCATTTACAAAAGTCAACGAGTTATTGAATGAACTCATTAAGAAATAATCTTGCTCATTATCTTCTCAATTAAACATGTACCACAAGTATGGATAAACTTGTAGTATGCAATAAGAATATACCTTTTAATTACTTGCAAAGCACAAATGCAAAGCCTACTTCATCTCTAAAATCATCTACTTGTGATTGGATCCTTGAACCAATTTGTTTCTTTTTTTTTCCATTGTTTATGAGATTTCTGTTTCGTTTATAATGCAGCAGTTGGATGCATTACAACTTTGTCCTTGTTAGTGCCTAAACATATATTTTCTGTGCTCTCTTGTCCATGTCCAAGCGTTGAACTACTTAATCCATGATCATCTTTTTACTGGTTAATTTACTCAGTATGAGTGCGTTGGCCAACTGCTCTCTGGTTTAAGCATTTAACATTATGTAGCACATTCAGCATGGATTATCCCTAATTTTTTATCAAGACAATCATGTGAGGGTATATAATTTGCTCGCTGTTGAAAAGTTTATTGACTTGTGACCAGTAATTCCATTAAAATCACGCTCATTTTTTTTTTTTTTTAAATCACGCTCATTTCAAAAGGAATAGTTTTACATGGTGTAGAATATAATGTACAGCATCGATCGTCACATGACATGCGGATGATCCACTTACCTTAAGGGAATTGAGATGCAGATGATTAATTGATTGATTGATTGATACGGCAGAGGCATCACAAGTTCATGGCGCGGAGCACGACGGTTTCGATGCTGAGGCCGGGACCGAAGCCGAAGAGGACGCCCAAGCGGAGGCCGTCGCCGGTGGTAGCGCGGCCCTCGGTGACGGAGCGCTTCCTGACCTCGTCCATGACGAAGTAGACGGTGGCGCTCTGCATGTTTCCGTACTCAGAGAAGACGTGGCGGGCGGTACTGAGCTTGTCCTGGTGCAGGCCGAGCTTCGACTCGATGGCGTCCATGATGGCCCAGTTGCCCGGATGTGCCACCCAGAAGATGTCGTTCCAGTTGGTGACTCCCAGCGGCTTGAAGGCCTCCGCCAGGCTGTTTTCGATGTTATCGGCGATGATCATCGGCAGCTGGTTGTAGAAGTGGAAGGTCAGGCCCACCTCCCGCAGGTGCCCACCTACAGCCTTCTCGCTCTCCGGCACCGTCGTCTGCGTCGCCGACATGATCTCGTAGATGGGCTTCTCCACGCCCGGCACGGGGTCGGCGCCCACGATCACAGCAGCCGCACCGTCGCCGAAGCCGGCCTGCCCGGCGAGCGCCTGGAAGTCCTGCTCGTTCGGGCCACGGAAGCTGAGCACGGTGATCTCACAGGACACCACGAGCACGCGCGCGCCCTTGTTGTTCTCCGCGAGGTCCTTGGCGATGCGGAGCATAGCGGCGCCCATGTGGCAGGCCTGGCTGTAGAGCATGATGCGGTTGATGGAGAGGGGGAGGCCGAGGAGCTTGGCGAGGCGGTAGTCGGCGCCGGGCATGTCGATGCCGCTGATGGAGCAGAAGACCAGGTGGGTGATGGCGGACTTGTCGCCGCCCCACTCCTTGATGGCCTTGAGGGCTGCCTCCTTGGCCAACTTAGGCACCTCCTCCACCACGATGTCCTGCCGCTCGTCGAAGGATGGCTCCATGTAGGATCGCAGCTTGGGCCGCTCCTTGAGGATCTCCTCCGTCAGGTACAAGTACCTCCGCTTCACCATCGTCTTCTCGCCTGCATATCCATCAAATGATCTTAATCAATTATTTTTTCTTTAGGTAAAAAAAAAAAAGAAAAAAAAACATGGCAGGACTCTGTTTTCCCCCAACACCCAAACAAGAAGGAAACAAGGCATAGAGTAATTCTTACACATGCGGCGGAACTTGTGCTTGAGGTCGTGCATGTGTTCGGAGTTGGTGACACGGAAGTAGTAGTCGGGGTAGGTTGTCTGCTCGTAGAGATTGGGAGGATTGGCGGTGCCGATGGCCATGATGGTAGCCGGGCCTTGCGCTCTCTGCGCCTTGCGCATCGCCTGCAGGTTCTCCATCTTCTTTAGCTATGAATTGGTTCCTAGTATGTCCTACTAGTAGCAGCAGCGGTTTGTACGAGAAGGAGACGATGAGTTGGTGCTCGGACGGATCTGCTGGGAGTCGGAAACTTAAGCTATATATATATATATATATTTATATCTATAAGCACAACTCCCTCGCCTATGACCTATCTTATCTTGGTGTAGTAAGCAAACCACTATTATATTCCCTAAGGCCCTCTTTCTGATCCCGTGGCTGTGGCTACGTTTGTCAGTCAAATTGACGACGACAAAAGCTGTGTAAGACCACGCAACAAGGAGCTCTTGGCTGACGACTAAACTCTTGAGAAATTAAAGTCTTCACCAAATCGAACTGAAAGTTTCTCCACCTACCCCAAATCTTTATGCCAGACGGTTAATTCCAAGTCCCAAATCATTTCACTGCTGAATTACTCCACCTACAGCGTGATTGCTTTAATGTAAACACAGTCAAGTGAATGGGTTCTTCAAGTGTCAAACAGTCCATGGCGATATATATTTTATATGATAATTTTACTTAATCCTTGCTACTTGCAGTGGATTGATGCAAATCCAAGTCATAGTTATCTGAGGAGAGATTTGAGGATAAGACTTGTTGTGAAGGTAATTTTAGTGGCCACTCAAGTCTGAACAAGTCATCACCAACCGCTCCTAACTCCCTCTATCCGCAGCTCGCTATGTTTGACCACATAGTTATCGATATTAATTCGCTTGTAGGCTATGCCAAGCGTTCACACCATCAGGAGCATTAGGTAGGTGGGAAGTTAATGAGACCTGCAAATCCACTAGAATAATTTTTTTGTTTTTTAAAAAAAATGTATAGTATGCTTAAGATAGATATATATATGCTCGCATCCATATGTACACACGTGATTCATGAGTGACGCGATGCGGTCGCGAGCAATTGGTGAAGAGTATGATTTTGGAGAGAGAAGGAAAGATACAGGAGTCAACATCGACGCAGCTATCCAAGGTTGGTAGCTTTCCTTTGGCTTGGTCAGATTCGTGGCTAACTCACATAGAATAATGGACTGGGCCCTACTCACCTAACCCATCTCATCGATTTGTCAAAGTTACCTAATGTAAATCTCTTATTCATGAACGACATTGACCTCCACCTCACCCGCCACTCACTTTCTTTTTATAATCATGTACCTCACCGGCCAGAGTGTCCCCACTCTTTTTTTTTTTTTTTTTACGTGTCCCCACTCTAATGTATACAAACTATTTAGTGTTAGTGATGAATTGAGTCCACGTGGATGTTGTTGATTAGTCCACGTGCTTGGGTTGAGTAATTGGGGACTGTTGTTGCTAATTGCCAAGTGGCATAAGAATATTAAACGGGTCGGATCAACTCTGTGAAATGTACCGAATGACACATGGCATGGCCAGTGCCATCAATTTGTCCTATTTAGCATATTGTTAATTGCAATCAGCCTTAAAGATCATTACATCCCAACAACCGCTTCTTTCAATTCAGATTTCAATCTAGCCCTAGGCAACGGATCCGGTCGGGACAAGTTTTACCCAAAACCCATCCTCCACTCCGCCCCATTTGAGAAATCACAGCCTGTTTTAAAGGAGAGAAACAGAGATAAAAAGAAAAGAATTATATTTTTTTCTTTCGAGAGAAATATAAAGGAAAAAAAAAATTTCTATTCCTTTCTCTTCAAAATCATTTTCTTGAAAAGAGGCGAAAATTAATTTCCGTCCTCTCGCCCAAAAAAACCCCGCTGCTCGCTTTCATCCTTTCTCGCCCACTGCTCGAAGCTCGCTACCTTCCTCCTCTTTCGCACACTGAAAGCTCGCCATCCGAGCTCACCCCCTCCGTCTGGCCGGTGGGTGGCGAAGATCCTCGCCACGCTCGCCCTTCTCCAATCATCCAAGGCTCCGAGCTCACCCCTCTCCTCTCTAGTCGTCCGAGGCTCCGAGCTCACCCTCTCGCACTCATGAATCTGGTGGAAGTGGTGTACGAGCTTGGCGTGAACAAAGAAGCGGCAGCAGCAGACACGGCATAGAAGAGGGCCGAAAAGGAAAATACCGTTAGTGATTAGTTATCTGCATTAAAAAGTTGGGCTGGGCCAGGCCAAGTTTGGGCCTCGGCTGGCTTGGGGCCGACGAAAATGCAGCATGACCTCGACGCTCTACAGCAGCGGAAAGAAGCACCCCTTTGAGTTTGAGGCGCAGATCTCAGACACTGTTACGAAGAAGAAAGAAACAAGTCATCTCCAATCTCACCGGTCAGAAGAAGATAGAAGAGGGCCGAGATAGCGAGGGATGTTCCGCAACCAGTATGACACGGACGTCACGACCTGGAGCCCGGCAGGGCGTCTGTTCCAGGTGGAGTACGCCATGGAGGCCGTCAAGCAGGGCGCCGCCGCCGTCGGCCTCCGCTCCACCACCCACACCGTCCTAGCTACCGTCAACAAGGCTGCCTCCGACCTCTCCTCGCACCAGAGAAAAGTCTTCAAGATCGACGATCACGTCGGCGTCGCTATCGCTGGCCTCACCGCTGACGGCCGCGTCCTCTCCCGCTACCTCCGCAACGAGTGCATCAACCACGCCTTCGTCTACGAGTCCCCCCTCCCGGTCTCCCGCCTCGTCGTCCGCCTCGCCGATAAAGCCCAGGTCCTCCACCCCTCTTACTCCCTCTTCTCCTCTCTCCTCTTATCCTGCCGTCGCCACACTTGTGTTTGATCCTTCCCACAATCTATTGAATTCATGATCAGTTAACTCCATACATCATTTTTATATTTTTCAAGACCGTAGTGGACGGATTCTTAAATAGGATTGTTAAGTTGCCCTAGTTCGTGCCCTTTATCGCTAGAATTACAATGCAGGATTGACAAATGTATGCACGAAGAAGAAAAAAAAGATACATTTCTTTCTTTTCTTCTAAACTTTTTAGTGGACGCTCAATGATCTGTGCTGATTTATCCTAGTCTCTACTCTCTAATGCACTCGTGAGTTGTTGCTTATACCTAAATCTGGTTTCTTACCTATTTGCGATGGATCGCTGGCATCCAAGGCAAGATGGATCCTCGAAACTATTCTGATGAAACATTCGTCATCTTTGTCCCGTTAGATTGAAACAAATTTCGAATGACTTGCAGTTGCTAATTTTTGCCAAAACAAAAATTTGAAAGAGTACAGTGCAAAACATATTCCGCACCTAATGCCATGAGGGTTAAGGACTTTTTTTTTCCCTTCTCGTGTATTGTCTTAGTCTGCACTATAATGTTATTTAAAAAAGTTGCACAACCATGCTATTCTTGTGCTCATGTTAGATTTATTTGGTTGTTTTCTAATTTATGTTACATTGGAATAGCTTTACTTTGATATTAAGGATAGATTTGCTGCAAAATATCTTATCTGTTACAATTGTTAATTTCTGTTTGTTTGATGACCCTCTTAATTTGTATTTTTCCTTGTCCTGTGTGATTTATTCAGGAGTTATTTCTTCACCATCCATCATATGATACGAGAGATTGTCCATATCATTTGTACTGGGTGTTTGAGAATAGTTGAGTTGAAACCCAACATTACCTGTGAGTCTCAGTTATAAACAATATGATCTTAATGATAGACATTATCACCAGCGTCGTAGATTCCACAACGTATAATCGATGTGCAAATTGACTGATGTGACAAATGGTTTCTTGTTTATTTAATTGGTCACAATAATAAAGTTCCACCCACATCAAAAGCTTGATTCATTAAGCCAGTTCAGTAATTAGGCTTGCTTGAACCAAACCAATTTGATTAAACCCCCTTTAATCAAATTGAATAAGTGCTTATGAGTATAAAAAATATATAGGATAATATTTCATAGTTTTAGGGGGCCACACATGGTTATTTGGCTAGCAAATTATAATTTATCCAATTACATATCTAATTTTTATTCAATAAATAGTCATTTATATACAATTGCATAATTTAAAAACATTGCTAATGACAAATTTTCTTGCAAATCGTGATATGGTAAATCCCATCTCCTTTGATTCACAAAATCTTTTGCAGTGATTGATTTGAAGAGGTCAAGAGTTATCGCATTCCGTCTAAATACTCACCTAATTCCCAGTGGATTCCTTATAAACTTCCTCTCCTCATATCTATTGTCCTCAATATTTACACTGTGTTTAGCAAGGCGGGCGGAAACTGAGAAGGATGAGAAAATAAGAAGGAAAGAAAAATAAAAATAAATTATTTCTTATGTTTAGCTAGAGGGAAGGAAACTAAGAAGGATTGTTATAGACACCCTTTGTTTTTCTTTTTATACTCATATTATATAAATCAAATCATTAATTTGTCAATCTACAAATCTGACTTCAAACAATTTGTTAATCTACATCACTACGCTTGCTTTATTATTGTATCACATCACCAGAGCCAACACTCAGCCATCCCGCTCGACCTCGACCACCAACCCCGATGGCAAAATGCTCCACGGCTTACCGCCGCCCTCGAATTACTATTCCGCCGCCTCCGTCCCTTCCAGATCCTTGATCTTGTTCTCCTCTTCCATGTTCCTCTTTCTCTTCTTCGTGTGGTAAAAAAAATAAACTCTTTTGCTTCCCCAATCTGCCCGTTCATCGCTGCTCCGTCTGTCGCTGCTACAATTGGTAGACGAAGCACGCGAAATGGGCGAAATCGTCCGCAAGGCTCGACGAGATCGTCTGCGAGGGGAGAATACGGAAGAGCAAGTGACGAATAAGGGCAGCGGCAAGGGGGCGACGGCAACCAAGGGGGCTGCGGCAAGGAGGCGACGGTAACGAAGAAGGGCGGCGGCAAGGAGGCAGCGACGAAGAAGGGCGGCGACGAAGGTCTGGACAGCAGGGTTTCATCGTGTGGCTGGGTGAGAAGAAGAGGCGCAGGGGTGAGAATATGATTTTGGAGTGCGTGAGCGTATATCCGTCCAAATATGGACGGATCTATTTTGGAAGGAAAGTTGGGCAACTTTCCTTCAATTTTCCCTTTCTTAATATCCATCCGCCTTGTTAAACACGAATAAGTTGCAATATCCATCCATTTTGCTTTCCATCCGCCCTGCTAAACACAGTGTTAAGCTTTTGGGCTCTTGTCTTCTTTCCTTTTCATTAGATACTTCCTTCATGTCGACTATGCCTTCTAGTGATTTAGCAATTGCAACTTATAGTCCTGATATATCTGACAGTATTCTTCATATTTGGTTCTTTCAACTTCGAAGGTCCTAATTCCCTATGTTTCTCCCTTTCTTTTGAAATTGAAATCGCATATATACTTGATTTCAGATGACTTTCCAATAGGACAATCCATTATTGAGTTTGTAAACTTCTGTGATGGACACTCAACCTTGTATTCTCCAAACACAGGCCATTTTTTTATTGGATTCAACATGGATTGTTGCTCTTACGGCATACACTACTATAAATCTCTTTCAAACCTGCGTTTGTTTTTTCTTCTCTAACTCTAGGGAAGTCAAGATTCTTGGGGCTGGAGTTTGAACGAAGGGCATCTAATTTGAGTTTTAATCATCAGGGATCCTAAGAGTAGTTGGGCCTTCAACATTGAGTTCAGATTGAGGGAAATCAGCCCTTCGTTACTGATTTCATAGAAGAGAGTATACCCTTAGGTCATAATGAGAACCTTTTGTTCTAGTACTTGTCTTGAGAGTACAATTGAGTCTTAGCTTGCATGATTTAGTTTTACTTCCATTGACTCTTATCAGTATCAATTAGTTTTTCTTCCATCATAATTTCTCACTATAAATGTTTTATCAATGTATCATTGATTTGTTTCAGCTGTTGCTACTCCTGATAAAATGAAGCTTGTTAGAATTAAGCAAATTTGAGTTGTTAATAAGTTGAGCCAACCTTGATAGCACAACCTTCCTCGCACAATTGGTACCTCAATATAACTTTTGTCTACTTTCTTTGGTAAGGCAAGAGAATAGTTGTGTTGGAGCCTTCAAGACGCTAGAAGAACAAATCAATAGTTGAGAGCTCCCACGTATTAGGGATGTTGAGACTCTTCTTAGGGTCGCATGACATTAAGAGGATGATAATGTTAATGGGGTCCCCTCCTAGACATGTAGTCCGATTTGGATTAGCAGCAGCATGGGACTCATTATTAGAGAAATGGAATTGTCTCTTGGGACAATAGACCCTTTCAATCCTTTTGCATGATTTGAGAAGATGCAAATCCTTGGTATGACCTCTTGCGTTATCAAGGCCATGAACTACATCTGAGGGTCCTTTTCTCAATGCATATCTGTAAGCGTTTTTGATGAATCTCATGTGCACTAGGACTTCTTGACTAAATGCAAATTATTTTATTCTCAAAGGCTACTCCATATCTCAATTTTAGGACGCTAGGTAACGTTAACTAGCTTCTTGAAGATATGAATCACTACCTATTCATGTATGTGGAATCATCAAGGTTCCACTAAGGCAAAAAATCTCGGTAAGTTAATTGACTAAATGACTTGTTAGTTGAAGTTCTCCTTGGTCCATGGACTAATATATGATTAATTAGGAACTTAAATTAGTTTTAATCCAAATCAGAGTCATTGCACATTGGTTGAAGCATAAAAGACTATTAAATAGCACAGGAAACAACTTGAAGTATCCCTGGGTGGCGTTTCTAAGAATCTTGATGCTTTGAAGAGTTTAGAAAGCAACATTTTAAAAACTAATTGGATCAGCTTTTTTGGTCGCAATTAAAAAATACGAAAAATTTCAGACAAGTCCTCGTCAGACTTGCTACAAAAAGAGGAGAAGAATCATCTATAAAAGAAGCGGTACTAACATGAGAGATCACTCCCATTTGCTGACGCTTACAGTAACGTAACCAATTTAACTTGTAGTTATTCGTCAATGCTCAAAAGGTCATTGAAAGTTGTTTCTTGATGCCATAGTCTTCTGCTTATGCTTGTTATTGGTGAATGACTCAAAAACTCAAATCAATGAATGTTGATTGTTGTTGGGTGCTGAGGCTATTGCCTATTGGCGTCAATGCTGACTTGTGCAGGTCGTTCTTTGTTACTTGACATGTCGGTTCTCTGGAGGTTGGAGTACTAAGCTAGAGTGAACTCAACACTTAAACTCACGCCCTTTGGCGAACTGATTCATGAATATATTTTGATCATATTTTATTGAACCAATACTAATCCGTTTGGTTTTGATACTTTGGTTTCTGTTTGACTAAATTTCTTTCCTAGTAACTGTCAATTTGAATTGTTTTAGAAATGTATTAGTTGTTTGGTGTAAATTGAGCTGAGGGTTCACCTGTAGCAGTATTGTTTTAATGTCTTCTACAGGTTTGCACACAACGATCTTGGAAGAGGCCCTACGGAGTGGGTCTACTTGTTGCTGGATTAGATGAAACTGGAGCTCACCTCTACTACAACTGCCCCAGTGGAAACTATTTTGAGTACCAAGCATTTGCAATTGGATCCCGCTCCCAAGCCGCAAAAACTTTCTTGGAACGCAGGTTCGAGTCTTTCAACAAGTATTCTCGTGAAGAACTGATCAAAGACGCTCTTTTTGCCATCAAGGAGACATTGCAAGGGGAGAAGCTGACCAGTTCCATCTGCACAGTTGCTATTGTTGGAACTGACGAGTCATTTCATATGATCGATCAAAGGATAATAGAGGAGATGATTGATTCAATGGATATTAAAGATGATGCAGCTGTTGCAGATCAGGCTCCCGTGCAAGATGAGGACAAAAGCTCGGAAGCTGCTCCAATGGATATTTAATTGACAGGTTTTCGATTCAGCAACTACAAACATATAAATGTTATCATGCTGCGACTTGTAGTTAAATTACTGTGCTTTAATTAACGCTTGCACTTAATTGTGATGCCTAAACAGAATCTGCACCTTCAGGATGTCTTCCAATTTGGTTTTACAGGTTTTCATTCAAATGTTTTAGTAGACCATGAACCTTGGAGCATGCTTATATATATGCCTGGGATATTGCTGATTATCATTTGATGTATGAATAGAGCTCACCTGGGCTGGCTTCTAGTAATGCTTGCGGCTAAAATGGTGATTGATCAGAAATCTGTTTCTCTTGGGGCTGGAGCAATTGCTGAGCTGTTTACCTTAAGCTTGATATGAAAGCTGGTAGAATCCGACTGAAGTGATTATTCCTCTAAATGTAAGCATGAAGTTGTAGTCTCGAACTTGAGCCGGCAATTATTCCCCTAAATGTAGTAGCATTTCGTTCCTTTCTGCTCTTCCCCTCTTCAGTGTGCACCGTTGGGATCTAATGCAACGATATTTCTTATAGCGAGTTAAGTGGATTTTAAGCAGGAAAATCATAGGAGGGCGAAGGTATAGCTGACAGTAGATCAAGAAATGGAGGTAGACATATGTTGTTTTTCAATTATCTCTGGCAATCATTTTTAATCAATTTAGATGAACTTCACATCTGGTGCATCTTCCGAATTGGTATTGTTCGAGGGATGTTATTTCTCATACATCTGAACCACTCATAGAGCAGTAGTGGAGATACATGAGCTACTTGACTTGCATCCACAGTTGTCACTAGAACATACCAAGCGCACTAGATTAGACTTTCTATCGAAATGAAGAAAGCTTTATTCGAGAAATGACTGCTTGGTTGAACATGAGAAGAGGCACGAGGAGGACAAGCAGAAGGCCCATGTCCCCTTGGAGCTATTAAATAAGCCATGTGATCCATCAAAGGAAACTAAATATTTTACTGCAGATGGCATCCGAGCACGTTGCAGCTCCGTTGAATCAAGTAGTTCTTACCAGCAGCTCGGGTGCGGCTTCTGTTGTGAAAATTAAGCCTGACCGCAATTAAAAAAAAATAGAAAATCAAAAAAATATGATAATTATTATGGTATATAAAGTCTAGCAATGTCAATCTTATTGTTATATTGAACTCAAAAATTATTAGTCTTGGGTGATGGGTCATATAATATTATTTTAAGCTTATAAGTTAATAAGCTGATTATTTTATTAGAGAAGTCATAATAATATCTTATTTAAATTATTTACCATATAACATTGTGATTACATGTATTTTTGAACTATACGAAAATATGGTATCTCCCCATAAATATAATTGCATTGTATAGCTAGCACATACACAACTATCTCAAAAATGTGGGGGAAAAAAAACATTTCCAGTCCCGTCTTCTCCGCCCGAATGATTTGCAAACACAAGGCTTGATCAATGATTTATGTCTTGCAGCTAGTGTGTTACCTGGGAATGCAGGACAGATAGATTGCTAACGGACTGAAGAAGCAGACGGGGAGGGAGAGAGAGAGAGAGAACCCCATCACAAGTTCACAACTCACAAGGAGGAAAAGGACGAGGCATATGAGATGAGAGGACATCGCTCCTCGGATCTCCAACTCAATCTGGCAAGCCTTTTATTTTTCTTTTTCCTATTCCTCGAAAGGCGTTGAGTGGCAGAGTTCCTTCCCAGTTCGACCGCAACTCTCCGGAGCAAATGATGAGACAAAAAGCTGGTAGCCGACAGGTCAAATACGACTTTGCCCGATCCATTAATACTGTTCAGAGCTCACAAACACAGGCACGCCCTGATAGCTACACGCTACCAAAGCCTTTTCATTGCTTGATCAATCGGGTCATCTTATCCAACCCATCTGATCGTTCTCCTCTCTTGGGTCTTGGTACAGTGCTGGCCTCCTCTGATACAAAGACGTGGTGATGGAAGCAATCTAACCTATCCGTATATTTAGTATTCCTCAGTGAGGTTCTTTAATGCGCATTTATTTTAGTGTATGTCAACATCATCAGAATGGATTCACAACATTGTTTCCTTTCCTCTTTTGTAAAACTCTGCAAAATGAGAGAGGAGGTTTCTCCCCTCTAGAGAGGTATATAATCTTTTCCAGATTTTGATTTACTTCATGCTACGTTACAGCTCAAATCCTGACATCTTGTTCAGCTATTGTATCTCTTTTCACTAAATTTCATCGATCACTCTACTCAATTTAGCAATGATAAACGTAATTTTGAGTTCCATGAGTTGCTATTTTATTGTTAGCACTTGGAGCAGCTGGCCTTAACTTCATCCAAGAGGACGAAAGAAATGACATTCAAGCAAAGAAAAAGACAAGACAGAAAAACAAAACCAACTTGACCAGAAATGGACTCTAGTGAAAAAAAATAATAAGAGGGCTGTAAAATCAAGAACCACACAAGACATGGGAACAATCCCTTTCCCTACTACCTTTAAGATTCTTAGAATTCTACAGTAGGCTATAAAGTTACATCCTTTAAATCAAAACTTTAACAATAACTTACATAATTTGTACCATCTCAATGTCCATCTAGGCATCCATTAAAGTCCAACATAAGATATCTTCTATTTCCTTGAGCTTATTAACTTTCTCTTAATCAGCACTTGCAACAGCAACAAATCTCAGCATATATTACTGAACAAGCCTCTTCCCAGAAGAATATGTAGTCCCCTAGAATCAAAGGAAAGGAGGCTAACTACATAGCATAAAGCAAAGATTCAAAAATCGTAACACAACTAATATTGTAAACTGAAACATAGGTGATATATGCTAAAAT
This sequence comes from Costus lasius, assembly GCA_027563935.2. Classification (NCBI taxonomy): domain Eukaryota; kingdom Viridiplantae; phylum Streptophyta; class Magnoliopsida; order Zingiberales; family Costaceae; genus Costus; species Costus lasius. Next base: position 23,940,806 of record CM050451.1, on the reverse strand, counting down.
ATCAAATGATAGCATAGAGTATACTAAACTATAAACTGGTAGCTAAACTAAAACACCTCATGTATACTAAACAAGAAAATTTCTTAGGCGGAGTCTCCACCAAAGAAAGTTAAGCGAGATTATTCTCAACCTTTGATATCGTTTTGGGAATCATGCAATAGTTGATGAATCTGCACAATACTTAGTCTGCACGATATTTAAAGCAATAGTAAGGGTTAGATTTACCCTGCACAACAATTTTAGGTGAAGACTCCGCCTAGAAAAAATTTTCATACTAAATGTTATGGGCAAATTTATTTTTTTATAATAAACTTAACCACAACCGGCAGATCCCCTCGCGAAGATCTCAGCCCTACACTAGAGTGGCCCGCGACCGGTTAGGATCGCGTTGCGGAAGCTGGCCCAGTACTTTTACAAGTCCTCACACCACGTGCGCGAAGGGTTCGGTATGAATACCGCCCCTCGGACACGAATACAAATCTCTCAACTGTGTCAAAGTGATGGAGACTCTCCAAAACACTTTGCACTCACAGAAATTTCCTCAGCCCGCGCTCCTTTCTCTACACAGCCGAGATAGGCACCGGCGCGGCCTCAAGCAATCACAAGGGGACGGTGGCGAACACCTTCAAGGGTGCCGGCACACATGTCCTGGACTTTGCAGGCAAGCAAGCAGTACCTACAAATAAGCACAACCCGCACTACACATATGCGGGCGCAGATAACGCAAAGAACCGTCCGGACGAAAAGCCACACGAAGTCCGGACGGCGGTAAAGTCTCTATCCACTACACACGAGAAACCCGTCCTACTACCACTACACACGATAGATCCGGGGAGGGTTTACCCTTGTAGCGTGCCACCACTCCACGAGCCGAGCCCACCGAGATCCTCCGAGAAGCCGCGTCGGAAAGTCCGGTCGGAGACGAAGCGAGACGCGCGTACGAACCCGCGCGACGGAACTTCCCTCCTCTTCCCGTTCGCGTCCGCTCGCGTCCGAACAGAGCGACTTCGGTCGGAACAGGGGAGGCACGTCCTCCTCCGTCCGTCACCGTCCGGCCACCGAATCCCCGCCGGAAGGTCGGGATCTGGTCGCCCGTGAACGGAGAAGCCGCCGCCGGAGTATTGTCGCCGGAGGAGTCGCCGCCGACGAGAATTTCTACCCAATGGAAGCTGTGGCTGCGTGGAACCGGCGATCGGAAAATCCGATCGCTCTCCCGCGTCTGGCTGCCGGCGCCGGAGGAGATAGTCTCCTCGTTACCTCAGGGCACCGGTGAGTTGATCTGAGAGGGAACGCCGACGAGTCCACGGCCGGAGCCTCGTCGCCGACGCCAAACAAGATGCTATGTTCCCAGATCTGAATCTCGCCAAGAGTTCGTCGTCGCCAGACCTTGCTCAAGCTCCAATCTCGCTTGATTGCAACCTCCCCTCGACGAGGATGGGATTTCCATCTTCGTCAACCACGCAACCGCGATCTCCGCCGGTGATTGGCCGGAGATCTCGCTTCCACCGGGGCGACCTCCAATCGTCGCCCTGGGCTCGTCCACGTCAGAGTCCACGCCCGATTTCGCTGCCAACGTCTTCGCCACGGAGGCACGAGTCGCCAGCCACCTTCCTTTTCCGGTGATCCCCCTCCAGCTGGCCGGAATCGGCGCCGGAGACAGCGCAGGTGGAGAGGAGGTGAAGAACAGGGGAATTTTCCCCTTCGCGTGCGAGCGAAACACCGTCGACCGGATTGAACCGGCTGAACCGGTTCGGTTCAGCCTGGAAGATGGGTTCAGGTCCGGTTCAAGGCTGATTCGACCTCAGAATCGCCCCACGGTTGACCCTCCTCGATGCACACGCTCGCAAGCTCGTGCGAGAGGGTCTGGGGTCCATGGGTCGAGTCAGAAGCCCACACCCACGTGTGAACCCACACTCCGTGGTTTGACTCAACCCTCGCCCTATGGACTTGTGTCAGCCTCAGTGACACAATCGCACACCCGAGTCGTCCAACACGGCTGATGACGAGGGGTCCCGCCATCGCTCCATCTCGGTGTGCTTTGGGATTTGTGCTAAATCCCGGGAGCATCACACTAAACATGAGGTATACTAACTGTAAACGTAACTACTAACTGAACTAAAATGTCAGATGCATATGAAGTATATTAACTATAAATTAAAACTAATATTGATGCAACTAAACATGATGCATAACTAAAAATAGTGAAGCGTCCAAAGATCGGATTGAAGTTGATGATATCAACTCATATAATAATTTTCCTATTAATTCACTGCAAACTATAGCCATAATATATCAATTTTACTTTATTTTTATTCATAAATATCTTTTTTTATACAAAACCTACAGTTTTCCTTCTTTTTTGAATTTTCAGATAAAATTATCGAAATTGATAGAGTCTATGAATTTAAAGCTTTACTCAACAAAAACATGTTAGGACCGAGCAAAAAGTAAAATTTTACAAGATCACAGTCTGTGACCATTTTAGTACAAAGCAGCGACCCAATCTAGCGCTCACCCAACATATTTTAACCCAATTATTGTGAATTTAATTGGAAATTATGGGATTCTAAAGCGGAGGAAGTTTCATGAAGGATAAATATAGATCAAGGTAGTACTAGGAAGGGAGAACAAGAACCGAGCGAGATTTCAAGCAGGAACAGCAGCGGCGACTTCCACTTTCGGCGAGTGATCTAGAGTTCGATTATGAGTGGAAACAAAGCAACAGCCCACTCAATCGATAGAAGAAGAAGAGAAGAAGAGTTGTATGGTTTTCCCTATTTTGTGAGAAGAAAAGGAGGTGAATCAAACAAACCCTAATCCTCCCGTGATAAGAATCACAAGTGGAACATAATTTCTTCTAAAGTCTTCTAAGGAATTACGGCCGTGATGATAATTACAAATATGCTGTAATTTTCAAACTTGCTCTGATTCATATGAAATTTGCTGGGTGATTTTGTTTTGAAGTTTGGAATCCATTCGTGACTCGAATCTTTCAAAAACTGGTCGTTTTCTCATGAAATGTGACAAAAGCGAATAGGGGTGAAGATTCCAAACAATTACAAGAATTTAAGTTCAAATGAAAAGAAATAAGATAGAAACAAGAGAGAATTTGTAGAAAAAGCATTGTATAAATACTATAAAAATACATGACATCAGACTGTAAGGCTCCAAGCGCTAGCACATGCCTCCAAGCCGTCAGTTGAGCTTAGAGTGTGCACTAAGGTTCACTGCTCTAGGTCCTTAGGGTGCTGCCCAGGTCTTTATAATCTAACGTTAGCTCCCAAACCCTTAGAGGCGCCACCTAGGAAGCCCTAGATGCTCCTCTAGGTTTGGTCAGCACTAGACCTCCTTGTGGTTAGCTCGTAAACCCTAGTTCTCCTTCTTGGGTTTGACCAACTAGGATGTACCACTATGCTCAAAGTGCGCCACCACCCTCACAAGGTACACCACCTAGCAAGTTGCGCCACCAAGCATGGATGCACCGCCATCATGTAAGGTGTGCGAATCACTCTATTAGCTCACAAATCAATAGGTGTGCCACCTAGGATGCCCTAGATGCCACCATGGATCGACCAAATGAGGATTTGCACCACCTTCATGGCCTTCATACCTTGTGCCAATTCCAAGAGATGCGCCAATGGATGCAAGCTTCTTTTGTCTTCATGTCTTCAATGCAAAAGCTAAAAATAATCTAGATTTACAATACATTGAAAAAGAAAAGGACAGCACGCAGGCCTCACAGCACAATACATCACAGGCTTACAAAGAGGGCTTGACTACAACTATGTCATGATGTAACAACATAAATAATACCTACTCATGCTTTTCTACATGAAAAACTAACAAATATAATCAATTTTAATTTTTCATAAACCATGTCCATCAACCTACAATGACTCATCATCAATCTTTCTTAGATTTTCATCTCTCTCAGTATCTCTATAAGTGGCGCATGTATGCTGAAAGCATACTTACTGCCCCCTTGTAAAACCCTTAACTTATAAAGATTAGGGTAATCACCTAGTCCATGCCCTGCATAATCTATACAACTCTCACACAGTAGATCGAAGCTACATATGTGAGGAGAAATTAATTCTTTCATAGTAGGTCCATCCACAATGCAAGAAATCAAAAATCAGAAAGAGACATAAGAAGTTAAGAAAAACAAGCCTATAATTTTTCTAATCAGAAAATCATGACATAAAATTTTTTGAAAAAAATTTCATGGCATGTGGTGCATGTAGAAAAACAACTTACTGCATGGGTCCGCATGTAGAAAAACAACTTTGCCAAGATTAGACCCCTAGTTTGGTACAAAATATTTCTTTTTATAGTTCAATTTTAGGAAAATTCTCCTGGGATTTCTCTAAATTTTGACTCAATTTGAGACTGAATCTAGTGACAAATCATAATTTTACGAGTCTGATAGGGCCTAAACTTGATAGGCTGCTACAGCAAGTGCACGGTCTATCTCGTAATAAAAAGTATCGATCCCACGAGAACTATGGGTCAAATACTAACTGATCAGTTAATCAATAGCTAGGTTAACGATTAATGGAGAAATATCTAATTTCCTAGTGTAACTAAGTAAACTAAAACAAACTAAAAACAAGTAATCGGGGTTTGAGATCTTTGAGAGAAGATCGGGGTTTCGGGTTTTACCGCACTGAAGCATGCATGAAAGTTAATGTTGATATTTTAGATAGGTTTTACCTATGTTCTTAAGGTAATCCTTCCTAAGGTATAGACACGCTCCCTCTCAGGACACGGTTTGGTGTCTAACTTAACCTAAGTCTCGTACTCTCGTGGCTTACCGAGTTAAGCCGACCCAATGGGTTCTATGAAAGATTAGGGTTCCTCGGGTGATTTTGACAACTCTCGTGGCCAAAATCACCAATCCAGTCTAAGGGGGTCCGACGATTGTGGTTTACCTCTCAGTCCTTCCCACAATATCTAAAACATGAACATGTATGACCAGTATATAAACATGAATGAAAACTTCCTAGACATGAATAAAAACAAAGACAAATATAAGAAATATATAAATCAAATATTAAAGATCAACATTCTTACAGTGGACTACGCCCAAATATATAAATTTTGTGTAAGGTCTTACCACTTTAAATGCTTTAAATTTTGATTAATTTGCATTTATCAAAGCAATCCAGGGAAACCAATCAATCAACATGTTAAGTTTATGCATAAACATAGTTAAATTAATGTCTAATATACAAACTAGACTCATAATCAGATAGACAACACCCTAAAACATAGGAAAATAGTCTCATATGAATTGAACCAAACCTAAGACACACTAAACCAGACATAATTGTGTTGAATCGGCTAGAATAACATTGAACCAAGCTACACCGAAACATCAAACTACAATTATATAAATGTACAAAATATTAGAAATAATATTAGTACCATTGGAGATCAAATTTTCTAAGTTTTTTGACTTAAGTACCTAAATATGTCAAATTTCAACCAAAATTGAGTTGAATTATTCTAAAAATACTGCTAAATCAATCTGAAATTAAAATGTTTAAGATCAAATAGAAATAATGTAAAATCCTAAAAGGAAAAAAAAAAGAAGTTGGATAAGATCATTTTACACAACCCGAGTGCCTGATTTTCTCACCCACACACTAGACTCAATAGATTGGATTAGTAGCCTAACAACAAGTAACGATCCAAAAGAAAATAAAGCCATAGAAGAGAGAGAGAGAGAGAGGCTGTGGGACCCTTCCTCGGCCACATTATTCATGAGCAACTTCTTACCAACTCATTAGCAAACCTGCATTAAACTAATTGCAAAAGGAAGACAAAAAAAAACTTGCATTATTTTCCAATTGAAACACGGTGAGAGCATTTCTTAGCCCCAAAATTCCATTTGTGTTTTCTTCTGCTTCTCCGCCTCCCTCATTGCCAACCAAACTCTTACCTCCAATCTAATCTAGTCGTCTTCTCTGCTTCACACTCTTGTTCAAACTGTGTCGCAGAGCAGTTGCCAGATCCAAATAATCTCGCTCCAAAACCACACAGGGATGCCTCCCAGGGCATACGTCTTGATCTTTGCCTTCTGGGCTCTGCTCACCGTCATTACCCCAACCCTCATCTCTTGGTCAGCATCAGCAAAGCCCAATCTCGCCGCACCGAGTAAGCCGTCGCACCTTTTTCCCCCGATCCAATTTGTTTGCACTTGATTCCTTCTTACGCTTTTCTTGGTTCCGAAAAAAAGACTAGTGGATTCTTCAACGGAATCCTGATTGATTCATCCGCCTAATTTTTGAGCTAAAATTTGCATCTGGACACACGCCAGGCAAAACTTGGCTGGAAATGAAGGTGAATAGGAGAATGATGGGATCTGCCGATGCCGGCCTGCTAAAGAGCAACAAGGGCACAACGGAGAGGAGATTGACAAGGTCGGCGGCTTTGCCGGCGCCATCGCCTGCTCCGGCTCCGGCTCCAGCAGCAGGTCACGAGGCGCTCCACTAGCGTCGCATCTCGATCGCACCTTCAATTGACCTTTTGTTTCTCTTCCAGTTTTCGCATCTTTTCCTTGCCCAGCATTTGAGGTAAATGATCGGTGCCAGCGTTCGATTGATTCATTGTATACATAGTATCTCTTCTTTTGCTTCTGAGATTTGAGAGAGCAAGCAAGCAAGCAATGATCTGGAGATGCTCTGCCTGCTTGCATTTAAATATATATTTCAGCTTTCTAGTTCTCTAGGGGTTAATTTCTTCAAATCAAGGCATCATTTTTTTATGTTGTTGGAATTTAAGCTGTTGACAGCTGCATTAAAAATAATAATAATAAAATAAAATTTATGTTGTTGGAATTTCTGCGTGACAAGTTGGCCGAGAGAATGAATCATAAGGCCAATCAGTTCATTCAAACTAATCATTCTATCATGTCTCACCTTAGTTTCTCTTCCTATTTGTATACACGTGTGACTCTTGTGATCTTTAGTTATAGTATATTTTAAGAAAAATCTCACTTAGTATGAGATTATTATGGAAATTATTTAAGTTGCGAATGACAATGTTTGGTTTACCATTTGTGTGTTTTTGAGCTTTCTTCTCGATCAAAATAGCAAAAATACTTTTATCACTTATATCTGTTATTGTATGACTTAAGTTAGGATCTATCATGACTCAAATTTCATGCCTTCATAAAGGATTTTCGGCGCTTTTTAACTTTCTTGCATGCTTGCCTTCATTTTTTTTTTTTCCAACGAAATTACCTTGCAGCTCCTTTTCCATGGAAAAAATGTGTTTGAAACCTAAAGGCAAATCGCAAGGAACCTAAAAATTACAAAGGCTGCAACGAAATAGGAAAGTGGGGGTCAAATTGTAAAATTTAAAAATACGAGCCTACTTGCAGTTAGCCCCACTCATTTTGAGGTAAAGCTAAATTTTGTTGTTCCTGCACAAGGAGTGGTAGCCTCAGCATCAGACTATATGGTCATATGCACTACATTTTTTTGTATGAGTAAAGTTTTCTTGTTTTGGCGTGTAGCAGCTGCCTTTGGATCTTTTGAATGATTGCTCACTGGAGTACAGTGTTCTCTTGTATGAGTACAGTGTTTTCTTCTATTGATGCTTGCATTTCTGGGAACTTGCCCACCGACTTCATTGATACATTATCCTTGAAATTTTAACTATATATCAAATCCTCTAACATGATGATATAACGACTCAGCAAAAGAATAAAAAAAAAAGCAGGCAACGATAAATAAAAAATCATCAATTTAACCATTTAATAGATAAATTAAAAATACAGTGTTAGATCTCAAAAGGTAGGCCGCATAGACAAGCACATCTTAGGGATCCACAGACGGCTCAAGTATGCAGAGATAGTCATGCAACTACAAACGAATCTCTAAAAAGCGAGAACAAAGGTTTACATGTAGTGTGCTTCCCGCGGGGAGTGGAGTCTTGTGCCACTCAAGACTCCGAGAGAAAAATTGCTCATGCAAGAGACAAAATAGCACAGGGCACAACCAACGTGACCACTCACGTCTCAGCCTAACCCAACAAATAGCCAACACCGTACATAGATGACAGTGGCAGATCTAGGACCCAAAAGTGTATGGTGTACGGAGGCAATTAATATTTGGAGAGCAATATAGAAAAATTATAATGTATTAAGTAGGGGCAAATCAAAATTTATACACATATAATATTATAAATATGTATTTATATTTTGCTAATTCTAAAATTTGAGTGGGGACATTTGCCCACACTCACATACATGTAGATCCGCCACTAGCAGACGGTGGCACACATGCGCGAACACGAACACCACGCAGGGTGTCGAGGAGGGGCTAATCGCATGCAGACAACGAAATACAAAGTCAACATAAAGTCAACACAGAGATAACACAGCAAACATAAATGACGACAGGGTCACACACACCGAGAGGAAGGGAGAAACCATCTCGCTCGGACGAGCAGGAGAGAATAGGGGTGTCAATGGATACCCGACTTTGCGGGTATCCTCGCCCCGACCCGTTTATGGCGAGTTCGGGTTTACTCCCATGGGTACCCGCGGGTACCCGATACCCGATTATATATAATAAATATATATATATATATATATATATTTATTTATTTATTTATTTATTTATTTATATAATAAAATAATTTTTATAAATATATTTATTATTATTATTTTATAGTTATATTTTATAAAAATAATTTAAAAGTAAATATTTTAATTTAAACGGGTACCCGCGGGTACCCGTTTAAATACCCGATTCGGGTTTAACTGGGTTCGGGTTTGGGGTGGGTCGGGTCGGGTCGGGTTCGGGTTTGGCCAAAAAGGGCGGGTACCCGACCCGTTGACATCCCTAGGAGAGAACACCGGAGGAGCGAGGGACCGCACATGCCTAAACACAGGGTCAAACGCAGAATGCGCACAAACCACAACATCAGAGTAAGGCGTCGCTGAAAAACATGGTGACGCTGGAAAACAAAATAAATAGCGAAAAACTAAATAACAGAAATAAAGGAGCCGGAAGAGAAGAATACCTCTCGGCAGGACTCGAACCCACCGATTCCACCACTGCACAACGGACCATCTGGCAAACTAATTTGAACTCCTCGACGCCGAACCACCCGCCACACACCACCGGTCGTCGCACGAAATTCGCCAGGGATCGCCACCAATCACCGGAGTCCGTTCGAGCAATTGATACAAGTACAACTACACCGAGCCATAGGGGGAAACAAGGTGGACTCATCGATGCCGAACCGCCCGCACCACACCACCGGTTGTCGTAGTCCATCGGCGATCGCCGCCGATCACCGGAGTGGAGGGGTAGACCTCCTAGTGCTCTGAACCCCGGAGCTTGTCGGATTTCATCGCACGAAGTCCGCCAGACGATCGCCGCCGATCGCCGAAACCAAGGGGAGAGAGGAGGTTACTGAACGATCACCGCCGATCGCCGGAACCAAGGGGGAGAGGGAGGTCGCCGGACCTCCCTGGTCTCGCCAGACCTTGCCGGAGTCGCCAGCCCTCGCCGGACATCGCCAGAAGTTGTCGGACACCACTAGAGACGCTGGACAACGTCAGAGGCGAGAGGAAGGAGGGCACGGAAGGCGGAGGCGGGGGCGTCTGCTCCACTCACCTGGAGGCTGCGCACACCCCCTGCCGGCTAGCATCGCCAACACTACCTCCTTCCCAACGACACACCGTCCGTTGCCGACCGAACAAAGCTCGTCTTCATCCCCTTCTTCGTCCGCTGCAGCTCGACTTCCTCCCGCACGCACACGTGCTCTCGGAAGACGAAGCATTTGCTTCTCTCGTCAGAGTCACGTTGCACGCGTCGAAGCCACCTCCCGTGCCTCCGCACGCACCTAGGCGAGCTTCCACGACACGCCATCTGCCCCCGCTGAACAAACCGACGCCCCTCCTCCGTCTGCTGCGGCTCCCCTTTTTCTGCCTCGCGTCCATGTGAGCTTGGAGGTCAAGACTCCACCACCGGTCACTACCAACCCGCGTTCGCCACGCGGCCGTCACCCCGCCGGCCGACGTCGCCGCTTGCCGCTGCCCGCCACGTGGCAACGTTCATCTGCACACGCGCTGACGTCCCCTGTTGCAGCATCGACGAACGGCGTCCGCCGTTCTCAATCTCAGCCGAGCCCTAAGATTGATTTGGGTCGATTTTGACCCGTCAACAGCCTGCTTGACTAGTCAAAATCAGCCCCAAATCTTGGGCCTAACAATAAGAGTGGCTATGGTGTTTGCTCTAGTATCATGTTGAAGCATGTGTGTAAGAGAGAATAAATTAAATTATGTACATTACACAATAATCACATACAATATCTATTACAATACTCACAAAGCCTATATATAAATTTGAAAGACAAATAATAACCACACATAAATTAATGCCTAGTAAAATCCTATAGTTAACAAACCATTATAGTTAGATGGATCTAATTTGTCACCTTTTATCATTTTCAAATCACTGAAAATAAAGTGAATTAATCAAATGAGAAATTGATTTTCTGAGTGCAATCTAATGATATCTGTAACATGAGGTTTTTCCTTTTTATTCTGCCAATGAAGCTAACAAAGTGGACTAAAATGAAACAGTTTCACAAAAGCACAATACAGGCCATGAGATTCAACATTAAGGAGAATAAATCATGGCATACTTTTTCAAGATGGATAGAAAAAATACTCCTTTTTGCACGTTAGAGGGACATACACCGCCCAATGCAACAAAAACCATCGGAACAGATCAAAATTTTAAACTGCCAACACAGACAATAATAACAATAATTTAGGAAACAAATTTTTTCCTTGTACATTCGAATTTCAGATAATTGTTTGAATGTTCAGCAACAGGCACAGAATATTGATATACGCAGAGAATTATATAACAATTAGCTTGATTGCATTTTAAATTTCTAAACAAACTAGAATCTAGAGAATTTAAAACTAAAGCAAAAGCGGGCAAGATACGCAAACTGAACACTTAGCTGTGATTGATAGATTTTGTATCTCTAATTAGAAGTCGTATCTAAGAGCGAGTCAAGAAATTCACTAATGGTCGTATATTGCACATGAGGATATAGTTTGGTTCCATCTAAGCCTGAGGTGTCAATGCTGAAGTAAGTGTGATCACCCTTTACAAACGCAGAATATATGAAGATCCAATCCATGTTGCTGGGAAATGAGATATCTGAAATTTGAAGAACAAAAGGAATATTAGTCGATCAGGTTCAAAATGAAAAACATCCGAACTTATATCGTTAAATTACCATGAATACTTTTGAGGAGCTGTTCCTCTGTTACAAAAATCTTCTCAAGCTTCTGTCCAATTTTCTCCTCCCAAATTTCAACCATTTCATTCTGTGAATACACATTGCCAGGTGGTCTCAAATATAACACCTTATTTAATGTCCTTGGGTCATCTATCACACAGAGTGTGAATACAGCAACGTCATTATCTTTAACAAAGACAGCTGCAAAGAGAAACGAGATAGTGAGTTAAGCTATGATAGGTTTACACTAAATAAAACGCTAATACACTTTCAAAGTTTATCAATACATTAAGAAAGATTGCCCTAAATGCTCAATTACAAAAGGGTGTAAGTAATCACAACTGACCTTTAATATTTCCATCACCAAAAATTTTTACTTCGTTTCTTGGGGGAGTCTTTAGACCTGGTTGTATAAGTGAGGGAAGTAAATAACTCATCAGAAAGTTACAGGAAATATACGTGTAAGGAATGCCTTCTTTCTCAATTGAATGACGAATTTCAGCTTTCTTCTTGTAGAAGTCATAATCCATATCCATGATCTGAACCTTGTCAGGATCAGCACCAAATTCAGAAGGGATGAACCTCTGCATTAAGTTGGAGCTTGGTCAATGATTAAATAATGTGCAAATTAATGTTAGGAAGTTAAAATTAGTATTCATAAACCAAAGATATTTCATAAGCCTTCTTCGAATTTGCAATTTGGACAGTGTGTGCTGGGACAAGTCAGTGGAAGGTTAAGATGTAAGTAGTTATACAGTGGAAAAGAGCACTAAAGTTGTTGCAAGGTATTTTCAAACCATGGATTATAAATGCTAAGAAGGCCAATGTTTTGACAATTTAACAAACAATATTCAAGCTTTAGCTAATTTACCTTGATGCATCCTGCTTCTTTGATAGCTTGTATTAGTGACTTCTGTTCAAGTGCTTGTCTCGATGGTACTGTACATATGACAACATGTACTTGCTTCACAGCTTCAAGAAGACTGGAATAATCTTGTAAAGAACCCTATGATAATCAGAAGAATCAACACTGATCAAAGAGGAACAAGAAGCATATGCAAACTTCTCAATGAAGGAAGAACAAATACAGCTTGCAAAAGCAAACTTGGAATAGTTATTGCAAGATGAGGATTCTAGTACTCTACTGGGCAATTCGCTTGGATAATTTAAATACAAAAGGCTGCAGGCAGTTACAAGGAATGAAGAGCTATACAACTGCAATCTGTGTTGGGAGTCTACTCTAGTTTCGCAGATCCGCACAGCAAGGCCACTCTATGCTTAACCAAGTCTACATCATGCCAGTGGAGAATCCACAACAGGTCAGATTGATCTATTCCATAGCTGTGAGGACAAGGAAGAAGATCCGGTACTCAATTTAGCAGACCTGGATGGGACTACACAGGACCATAACGACAGCTACATTCTCAGACCAAAATGATGATTGATATCACAAACTAGAAAGGAACAGGCAGACCAACAAATATTCATCTTGGAGAAAGGATAACCACCAAATGCAAAGGCTAATACAAGCGAACAACCAAAAGATTGGAGGAACTTATGGAGTGGGTTCACGGTTCAGCCAACAAAACCCTAGGCGATGTCCCTCATTGCCGCTCCCTAGTTCTTTGACCTACTTCAAGCTTGTTCTATTGCAAATTTTTTACTCTTATTTAGAACCGCCTCGCCTTCGTATGCCCAGATGCTACAACTCTTCCCAGACAGTAAGGTTCGGCATAAAGAAGACAACATCATGTTTACACCGGAAAGAATCAAAGATAGGCGATACCTTGAGGATGGTGACGCCGCTGGCGGCGAAGGATCGGAGGAGAGGGCCGCGGTCGGCGCGGGAGAAGGTGGCCTCCCTGACGAGGGCGAAGGTCGGGTGGCCCGCGGCGAGGCTCGCCTTGACCATCTCCTGGCCCAATTTCCCAGTCGCCCCAACCACCAATACTTTGCTCTTGCTGCCCTCAGATTGAGGGTGCCCTTCCCCTGCCAATGCCATCAGTGCCCTTCACCAGTAGAGTTTGGGGTTTCTTCTTCCTTGATCCAAAGACTGTTTTTCAAAACCGATAAAATTTAAATAACCAAGTAATTTAGAAGAACAAAATTTAAGTAAAAAAATCTTTATTATCATTTGTACTAAATTTAATTCAAAAAACTAAGATCTGTACTAATTAAATTAACGTATATATATAATTACTTATAAATTTTGCTATAAAATGCATTGACTTCTTATAAAAATTCTACAAGGTAATATTTTTTTTTTCTGTTATCCCTTAAAAACCTAATATTAACAAATTAATATTTACAGAATTATTCATGTGGGAGGTTTGTCTTGTAGTTAGCATGCTTATAGTGTTAGATTAGTCTCTGTAAGTACTTATTTAATATGTTCGAAGATTCAATTTTATCATCCTAATTGTCACGCCCTGGTCGGATCGACCCCAAAATGGTGCTTAACCGCTGTCTTAGGGTCGTCCGGCGGAACACTGGAGCGCGAACTCCCTAGGGTTTCCGACCAATTTCTTTCCCAAATCAAGAAAGTCCGGAAAACCCTAAATTCCCAAGCACCTCTTCTGGTCAAGTTAAGTTGTCTTAGGGTCGTCCGGCGGAACACCGGAGCGTGAACTCCCTAGGGTTTCCGACCAATTTCTTTCCCAAATCAGGAAAGTCCGGAAAACCCTAAATTCCCAAGCACCTCTTCTGGTCAAAATTGAGTTGACTAGAGCAGAGCAGATGATCAAGATGCGCGAGGAACAACAAGCAGAGATAGCACGCATGCAGTAGACTATCGACAGTCTAAACCATCTACTAGGAGAGATGACACACATGAAGGAAAACTTACAGGCGGAGATCGGGGTACTGCGCTTGGCCCTAATGCAAGTATCCCAAACTACCGCAACGGCGGAGCAGGAGGCTCCTAAGCCGAAGGTACGAGTACCGGAGCCAGCGACGTTCAGGGGAGCCCGATCGTCCAGAGAAGTGGAGAACTTCATTTGGGACATGGAGCAATTGTTCTCTGCTAGCCGTGTTCCAGAAGAAGACCGAGTGTGGGTGTGCATCGCATACCTCACAGGCGATGCAAAGCTTTGGTGGAAGACCAAAGTCAGCTCTACGTCGGGGGCTACTAGTTGGCCATGGGAGGCCTTCCGTGAGGAACTGCGGCGGCAGTTTCTTCCCGAAAACTCGGAGGACCAAGCTCGTGGCAAAGTGGATCGACTGAGACACACCGGTTCGATCCAGGAGTACGTCAGGGCTTTCTCTGCCCTAATGTTGGAGCTTCCAGACATGGCGGAGGGAGACAGGAAGTACTGCTTCCTCCGAAACCTTCAACCTTGGGCGGAGGCAGAGGTCAGGCGACACTCACCACCAGACTGGAGGGCGGCTGTGGCGGTGGCAGAGTCTTTGGTGTATAATCAGAAGCATGGGTACAGGAGCAATTAAACAGACTGGAGGGCGGCT